>OX377611.1:67592049-68192049 GCA_947397855.1 Thelaira solivaga | reverse complement strand
CTTAGCTATCCAAGTCAAAAGGAATCAAGTCGATATCTAGAAAACTAAGCAAGTTATGACCAAAAAGGTAACTAGTTCTACTAAAAAGTGGCCAGAAAGAGGTAGTAGTAGAACTGGTTACATTTTTGGTTATAACTTACTTATTTTTCTAGACATCGACTTCATTTCTACTGCGTTGGATTGGTAAGAGCATTAGCTTTAATATGAAATTTTCTTTTTGCGAATAGTGGGACAAAAATTTTTTTCTTCAAAAAATACCATGGGCTACCCCCTTTGCTTTTTTTGGAAAAATGATAAAAAATTTTTTTGCTCTACCCGCAAGAAAAAAATATTGTGGTTAAAGCCAGTGCCCTTAGCTATCCAAGTCAAAAGGAATCAAGTCGATATCTAGAAAACTAAGCAAGTTATGACCAAAAAGGTAACTAGTTCTACTAAAAAGTGGCCAGAAAGAGGTAGTAGTAGAACTGGTTACATTTTTGGTTATAACTTACTTATTTTTCTAGACATCGACTTCATTTCTACTGCGTTGGATTGGTAAGAGCATTAGCTTTAATATGAAATTTTCTTTTTGCGAATAGTGGGACAAAAATTTTTTTCTTCAAAAAATACCATGGGCTACCCCCTTTGCTTTTTTTGGAAAAATGATAAAAAAATTTTTTGCTCTACCCGCAAGACAAATAAATATTGTGATTAAAGCCAGTGCCCTTAGATATCCAAGTCAAAAGGAATCCAGTCGATATCTAGAAAACTAAGCAAGTTATGACCAAAAAGGTAACTAGTTCTACTAAAAAGTGGCCAGAAAGAGGCAGTAGTAGAACTGGTTACATTTTTGGTTATAACTTACTTATTTTTCTAGACATCGACTTCATTTCTACTGCGTTGGATTGGTAAGAGCATTAGCTTTAATATGAAATTTTCTTTTTGCGAATAGTGGGACAAAAATTTTTTTCTTCAAAAAATACCATGTGCTACCCCCTTTGCTTTTTTTGGAAAAATGATAAAAAATTTGTTTGCTCTACCCGCAAGAAAAAAATATTGTGGTTAAAGCCAGTGCCCTTAGCTATCCAAGTCAAAAGGAATCAAGTCGATATCTAGAAAACTAAGCAAGTTATGACCAAAAAGGTAACTAGTTCTACTAAAAAGTGGCCAGAAAGAGGCAGTAGTAGAACTGGTTACATTTTTGGTTATAACTTACTTATTTTTCTAGACATCGACTTCATTTCTACTGCGTTGGATTGGTAAGAGCATTAGCTTTAATATGAAATTTTCTTTTTGCGAATAGTGGGACAAAAATTTTTTTCTTCAAAAAATACCATGGGCTACCCCCTTTGCTTTTTTTGGAAAAATTATAAAAAATTTTTTTGCTCTACCCGCAAGAAAAAAAATATTGTGGTTAAAGCCAGTGCCCTTAGCTATCCAAGTCAAAAGGAATCAAGTCGATATCTAGAAAACTAAGCAAGTTATGACCAAAAAGGTAACTAGTTCTACTAAAAAGTGGTCAGAAAGAGGTAGTAGTAGAACTGGTTACATTTTTGGTTATAACTTACTTATTTTTCTAGACATCGACTTCATTTCTACTGCGTTGGATAGGTAAAAGCATTAGCTTTAATATGAATTTTCCTTTTTGCGAATAGTGGGACAAAAATTTTTTTCTTCAAAAAATACCCCCTTTGCTTTTTTTGGAAAAATGATAAAAAATTTTTTTGCTCTACCCGCAAGAAAAAAATATTGTGGTTAAAGCCAGTGCCCTTAGCTATCCAAGTCAAAAGGAATCAAGTCGATATCTAGAAAACTAAGCAAGTTATGACCAAAAAGGTAACTAGTTCTACTAAAAAGTGGCCAGAAAGAGGTAGTAGTAGAACTGGTTACATTTTTGGTTATAACTTACTTATTTTTCTAGACATCGACTTCATTTCTACTGCGTTGGATAGGTAAAAGCATTAGCTTTAATATGAATTTTCCTTTTTGCGAATAGTGGGACAAAAATTTTTTTCTTCAAAAAATACCCCCTTTGCTTTTTTTGGAAAAATGATAAAAAATTTTTTTGCTCTACCCGCAAGAAAAAAATATTGTGGTTAAAGCCAGTGCCCTTAGCTATAAAAGTCAAAAGGAATCAAGTCGATATCTAGAAAACTAAGCAAGTTATGACCAAAAAGGTAACTAGTTCTACTAAAAAGTGGCCAGAAAGAGGCAGTAGTAGAACTGGTTACATTTTTGGTTATAACTTACTTATTTTTCTAGACATCGACTTCATTTCTACTGCGTTGGATTGGTAAGAGCATTAGCTTTAATATGAAATTTTCTTTTTGCGAATAGTGGGACAAAAATTTTTTTCTTCAAAAAATACCATGGGCTACCCCCTTTGCTTTTTTTGGAAAAATGATAAAAAAATTTTTTTGCTCTACCCGCAAGAAAAAAATATTGTGGTTAAAGCCAGTGCCCTTAGCTATCCAAGTCAAAAGGAATCAAGTCGATATCTAGAAAACTAAGCAAGTTATGACCAAAAAGGTAACTAGTTCTACTAAAAAGTGGCCAGAAAGAGGCAGTAGTAGAACTGGTTACATTTTTGGTTATAACTTACTTATTTTTCTAGACATCGACTTCATTTCTACTGCGTTGGATTGGTAAGAGCATTAGCTTTAATATGAAATTTTCTTTTTGCGAATAGTGGGACAAAAATTTTTTTCTTCAAAAAATACCATGGGCTACCCCCTTTGCTTTTTTTGGAAAAATTATAAAAAATTTTTTTGCTCTACCCGCAAGAAAAAAAATATTGTGGTTAAAGCCAGTGCCCTTAGCTATCCAAGTCAAAAGGAATCAAGTCGATATCTAGAAAACTAAGCAAGTTATGACCAAAAAGGTAACTAGTTCTACTAAAAAGTGGCCAGAAAGAGGCAGTAGTAGAACTGGTTACATTTTTGGTTATAACTTACTTATTTTTCTAGACATCGACTTCATTTCTACTGCGTTGGATAGGTAAGAGCATTAGCTTTAAGATGAATTTTTCTTTTTGCGAATAGTGGGACAAAAATTTTTTTCTTCAAAAAATACCATGGGCTACCCCCTTTGCTTTTTTTGGAAAAATGATAAAAAATTTGTTTGCTCTACCCGCAAGAAAAAAATATTGTGGTTAAAGCCAGTGCCATTAGCTATCCAAGTCAAAAGGAATCAAGTCGATATCTAGAAAACTAAGCAAGTTATGACCAAAAAGGTAACTAGTTCTACTAAAAAGTGGCCAGAAAGAGGCAGTAGTAGAACTGGTTACATTTTTGGTTATAACTTACTTATTTTTCTAGACATCGACTTCATTTCTACTGCGTTGGATTGGTAAGACCATTAGCTTTAATATGAATTTTTCTTTTTGCAAATAGTGGGACAAAAATTTTTTTCTTCAAAAAATACCATGGGCTACCCCCTTTGCTTTTTTTGGAAAAATGATAAAAATTTTTTTTGCTCTACCCGCAAGAAAAAAAATATTGTGGTTAAAGCCAGTGCCCTTAGCTATCTAAGTCAAAAGGAATCAAGTCGATATCTAGAAAACTAAGCAAGTTATGACCAAAAAGGTAACTAGTTCTACTAAAAAGTGGCCAGAAAGAGGCAGTAGTAGAACTGGTTACATTTTTGGTTATAACTTACTTATTTTTCTAGACATCGACTTCATTTCTACTGCGTTGGATAGGTAAGAGCATTAGCTTTAATATGAATTTTCCTTTTTGCGAATAGTGGGACAAAAATTTTTTTCTTCAAAAAATACCATGGGCTACCCCCTTTGCTTTTTTTGGAAAAATGATAAAAAATTTTTTTGCTCTACCCGCAAGAAAAAAATATTGTGGTTAAAGCCAGTGCCCTTAGCTACCCAAGTCAAAAGGAATCAAGTCGATATCTAGAAAACTAAGCAAGTTATGACCAAAAAGGTAACTAGTTCTACTAAAAAGTGGCCAGAAAGAGGCAGTAGTAAAACTGGTTACATTTTTGGTTATAACTTACTTATTTTTCTAGACATCGACTTCATTTCTACTGCGTTGGATAGGTAAGAACATTAACTTTAATATGAAATTTTCTTTTTGCGAATAGTGGGACAAAAATTTTTTTCTTCAAAAAATACCATGGGCTACCCCCTTTGCTTTTTTTTGGAAAAATTATAAAAAAATTTTTTGCTCTACCCGCAAGAAAAAAATATTGTGGTTAAAGCCAGTGCCCTTAGCTATCCAAGTCAAAAGGAATCAAGTCGATATCTAGAAAACTAAGCAAGTTATGACCAAAAAGGTAACTAGTTCTACTAAAAAGTGGTCAGAAAGAGGTAGTAGTAGAACTGGTTACATTTTTGGTTATAACTTACTTATTTTTCTAGACATCGACTTCATTTCTACTGCGTTGGATAGGTAAAAGCATTAGCTTTAATATGAATTTTCCTTTTTGCGAATAGTGGGACAAAAATTTTTTTCTTCAAAAAATACCCCCTTTGCTTTTTTTGGAAAAATGATAAAAAATTTTTTTGCTCTACCCGCAAGAAAAAAATATTGTGGTTAAAGCCAGTGCCCTTAGCTATCCAAGTCAAAAGGAATCAAGTCGATATCTAGAAAACTAAGCAAGTTATGACCAAAAAGGTAACTAGTTCTACTAAAAAGTGGCCAGAAAGAGGTAGTAGTAGAACTGGTTACATTTTTGGTTATAACTTACTTATTTTTCTAGACATCGACTTCATTTCTACTGCGTTGGATTGATAAAAGCATTAGCTTTAATATGAATTTTCCTTTTTGCGAATAGTGGGACAAAAATTTTTTTCTTCAAAAAATACCCCCTTTGCTTTTTTTGGAAAAATGATAAAAAATTTTTTTGCTCTACCCGCAAGAAAAAAAATATTGTGGTTAAAGCCAGTGCCCTTAGCTATCCAAGTCAAAAGGAATCAAGTCGATATCTAGAAAACTAAGCAAGTTATGACCAAAAAGGTAACTAGTTCTACTAAAAAGTGGCCAGAAAGAGGTAGTAGTAGAACTGGTTACATTTTTGGTTATAACTTACTTATTTTTCTAGACATCGACTTCATTTCTACTGCGTTGGATTGATAAAAGCATTAGCTTTAATATGAATTTTCCTTTTTGCGAATAGTGGGACAAAAATTTTTTTCTTCAAAAAATACCCCCTTTGCTTTTTTTGGAAAAATGATAAAAAATTTTTTTGCTCTACCCGCAAGAAAAAAATATTGTGGTTAAAGCCAGTGCCCTTAGCTATCCAAGTCAAAAGGAATCAAGTCGATATCTAGAAAACTAAGCAAGTTATGACCAAAAAGGTAACTAGTTCTACTAAAAAGTGGCCAGAAAGAGGCAGTAGTAGAACTGGTTACATTTTTGGTTATAACTTACTTATTTTTCTAGACATCGACTTCATTTCTACTGCGTTGGATTGGTAAGAGCATTAGCTTTAATATGAAATTTTCGTTTTGCGAATAGTGGGACAAAAATTTTTTTCTTCAAAAAATACCATGGGCTACCCCCTTTGCTTTTTTTGGAAAAATTATAAAAATTTTTTTTGCTCTACCCGCAAGAAAAAAAATATTGTGGGTTAAGCCAGTGCCCTTAGCTATCCAAGTCAAAAGGAATCAAGTCGATATCTAGAAAACTAAGCAAGTTATGACCAAAAAGGTAACTAGTTCTACTAAAAAGTGGCCAGAAAGAGGCAGTAGTAGAACTGGTTACATTTTTGGTTATAACTTACTTATTTTTCTAGACATCGACTTCATTTCTACTGCGTTGGATTGGTAAGAGCATTAGCTTTAATATGAAATTTTCTTTTTGCGAATAGTGGGACAAAAATTTTTTTCTTCAAAAAATACCATGGGCTACCCCCTTTGCTTTTTTTGGAAAAATTATAAAAATTTTTTTTGCTCTACCCGCAAGAAAAAAAATATTGTGGTTAAAGCCAGTGCCCTTAGCTATCCAAGTCAAAAGGAATCAAGTCGATATCTAGAAAACTAAGCAAGTTATGACCAAAAAGGTAACTAGTTCTACTAAAAAGTGGCCAGAAAGAGGCAGTAGTAGAACTGGTTACATTTTTGGTTATAACTTACTTATTTTTCTAGACATCGACTTCATTTCTACTGCGTTGGATTGGTAAGAGCATTAGCTTTAATATGAAATTTTCTTTTTGCGAATAGTGGGACAAAAATTTTTTTCTTCAAAAAATACCATGGGCTACCCCCTTTGCTTTTTTTGGAAAAATTATAAAAATTTTTTTTGCTCTACCCGCAAGAAAAAAAATATTGTGGTTAAAGCCAGTGCCCTTAGCTATCCAAGTCAAAAGGAATCAAGTCGATATCTAGAAAACTAAGCAAGTTATGACCAAAAAGGTAACTAGTTCTACTAAAAAGTGGCCAGAAAGAGGCAGTAGTAGAACTGGTTACATTTTTGGTTATAACTTACTTATTTTTCTAGACATCGACTTCATTTCTACTGCGTTGGATAGGTAAGAGCATTAGCTTTAATATGAATTTTTCTTTTTGCGAATAGTGGGACAAAAATTTTTTTCTTCAAAAAATACCATGGGCTACCCCCTTTGCTTTTTTTGGAAAAATGATAAAAAATTTTTTTGCTCTACCCGCTAGAAAATAAATATTGTGGTTAAAGCCAGTGCCCTTAGCTATCCAAGTCAGAAGGAATCAAGTCGATATCTAGAAAACTAAGCAAGTTATGACCAAAAAGGTAACTAGTTCTACTAAAAAGTGGCCAGAAAGAGGCAGTAGTAGAACTGGTTACATTTTTGGTTATAACTTACTTATTTTTCTAGACATCGACTTCATTTCTACTGCGTTGGATTGGTAAGAGCATTAGGTTTAATATGAAATTTTCTTTTTGCGAATAGTGGGACAAAAATTTTTTTCTTCAAAAAATACCATGGGCTACCCCCTTTGCTTTTTTTGGAAAAATTATAAAAATTTTTTTTGCTCTACCCGCAAGAAAAAAAATATTGTGGTTAAAGCCAGTGCCCTTAGCTATCCAAGTCAAAAGGAATCAAGTCGATATCTAGAAAACTAAGCAAGTTATGACCAAAAAGGTAACTAGTTCTACTAAAAAGTGGCCAGAAAGAGGCAGTAGTAGAACTGGTTACATTTTTGGTTAAAACTTACTTATTTTTCTAGACATCGACTTCATTTCTACTGCGTTGGATTGGTAAGAGCATTAGCTTTAATATGAAATTTTCTTTTTGCGAATAGTGGGACAAAAATTTTTTTCTTCAAAAAATACCATGGGCTACCCCCTTTGCTTTTTTTGGAAAAATTATAAAAATTTTTTTTGCTCTACCCGCAAGAAAAAAAATATTGTGGTTAAAGCCAGTGCCCTTAGCTATCCAAGTCAAAAGGAATCAAGTCGATATCTAGAAAACTAAGCAAGTTATGACCAAAAAGGTAACTAGTTCTACTAAAAAGTGGCCAGAAAGAGGCAGTAGTAGAACTGGTTACATTTTTGGTTATAACTTACTTATTTTTCTAGACATCGACTTCATTTCTACTGCGTTGGATTGGTAAGAGCATTAGCTTTAATATGAAATTTTCTTTTTGCGAATAGTGGGACAAAAATTTTTTTCTTCAAAAAATACCATGGGCTACCCCCTTTGCTTTTTTTGGAAAAATTATAAAAATTTTTTTTGCTCTACCCGCAAGAAAAAAAATATTGTGGTTAAAGCCAGTGCCCTTAGCTATCCAAGTCAAAAGGAATCAAGTCGATATCTAGAAAACTAAGCAAGTTATGACCAAAAAGGTAACTAGTTCTACTAAAAAGTGGCCAGAAAGAGGCAGTAGTAGAACTGGTTACATTTTTGGTTATAACTTACTTATTTTTCTAGACATCGACTTCATTTCTACTGCGTTGGATTGGTAAGAGCATTAGGTTTAATATGAAATTTTCTTTTTGCGAATAGTGGGACAAAAATTTTTTTCTTCAAAAAATACCATGGGCTACCCCCTTTGCTTTTTTTGGAAAAATGATAAAAAATTTTTTTGCTCTACCCGCTAGAAAATAAATATTGTGGTTAAAGCCAGTGCCCTTAGCTATCCAAGTCAGAAGGAATCAAGTCGATATCTAGAAAACTAAGCAAGTTATGACCAAAAAGGTAACTAGTTCTACTAAAAAGTGGCCAGAAAGAGGCAGTAGTAGAACTGGTTACATTTTTGGTTATAACTTACTTATTTTTCTAGACATCGACTTCATTTCTACTGCGTTGGATTGGTAAGAGCATTAGGTTTAATATGAAATTTTCTTTTTGCGAATAGTGGGACAAAAATTTTTTTCTTCAAAAAATACCATGGGCTACCCCCTTTGCTTTTTTTGGAAAAATTATACAAATTTTTTTTGCTCTACCCGCAAGAAAAAAAATATTGTGGTTAAAGCCAGTGCCCTTAGCTATCCAAGTCAAAAGGAATCAAGTCGATATCTAGAAAACTAAGCAAGTTATGACCAAAAAGGTAACTAGTTCTACTAAAAAGTGGCCAGAAAGAGGCAGTAGTAGAACTGGTTACATTTTTGGTTATAACTTACTTATTTTTCTAGACATCGACTTCATTTCTACTGCGTTGGATTGGTAAGAGCATTAGCTTTAATATGAAATTTTCTTTTTGCGAATAGTGGGACAAAAATTTTTTTCTTCAAAAAATACCATGGGCTACCCCCTTTGCTTTTTTTGGAAAAATTATAAAAATTTTTTTTGCTCTACCCGCAAGAAAAAAAATATTGTGGTTAAAGCCAGTGCCCTTAGCTATCCAAGTCAAAAGGAATCAAGTCGATATCTAGAAAACTAAGCAAGTTATGACCAAAAAGGTAACTAGTTCTACTAAAAAGTGGCCAGAAAGAGGCAGTAGTAGAACTGGTTACATTTTTGGTTATAACTTACTTATTTTTCTAGACATCGACTTCATTTCTACTGCGTTGGATTGGTAAGAGCATTAGCTTTAATATGAAATTTTCTTTTTGCGAATAGTGGGACAAAAATTTTTTTCTTCAAAAAATACCATGGGCTACCCCCTTTGCTTTTTTTGGAAAAATTATAAAAAATTTTTTTGCTCTACCCGCAAGAAAAAAAATATTGTGGTTAAAGCCAGTGCCCTTAGCTATCCAAATCAAAAGGAATCAAGTCGATATCTAGAAAACTAAGCAAGTTATGACCAAAAAGGTAACTAGTTCTACTAAAAAGTGGCCAGAAAGAGGCAGTAGTAGAACTGGTTACATTTTTGGTTATAACTTACTTATTTTTCTAGACATCGACTTCATTTCTACTGCGTTGGATAGGTAAGAGCATTAGCTTTAAGATGAATTTTTCTTTTTGCGAATAGTGGGACAAAAATTTTTTTCTTCAAAAAATACCATGGGCTACCCCCTTTGCTTTTTTTGGAAAAATGATAAAAAATTTGTTTGCTCTACCCGCAAGAAAAAAATATTGTGGTTAAAGCCAGTGCCATTAGCTATCCAAGTCAAAAGGAATCAAGTCGATATCTAGAAAACTAAGCAAGTTATGACCAAAAAGGTAACTAGTTCTACTAAAAAGTGGCCAGAAAGAGGCAGTAGTAGAACTGGTTACATTTTTGGTTATAACTTACTTATTTTTCTAGACATCGACTTCATTTCTACTGCGTTGGATTGGTAAGACCATTAGCTTTAATATGAATTTTTCTTTTTGCAAATAGTGGGACAAAAATTTTTTTCTTCAAAAAATACCCCCTTTGCTTTTTTTGGAAAAATGATAAAAAATTTTTTTGCTCTACCCGCAAGAAAAAAATATTGTGGTTAAAGCCAGTGCCCTTAGCTATCCAAGTCAAAAGGAATCAAGTCGATATCTAGAAAACTAAGCAAGTTATGACCAAAAAGGTAACTAGTTCTACTAAAAAGTGGCCAGAAAGAGGCAGTAGTAGAACTGGTTACATTTTTAGTTATAACTTACTTATTTTTCTAGACATCGACTTCATTTCTACTGCGTTGGATTGGTAAGACCATTAGCTTTAATATGAAATTTTCTTTTTGCGAATAGTGGGACAAAAATTTTTTTCTTCAAAAAATACCATGGGCTACCCCCTTTGCTTTTTTTGGAAAAATGATAAAAAATTTTTTTGCTCTACCCGCAAGAAAAAAATATTGTGGTTAAAGCCAGTGCCCTTAGCTATCCAAGTCAAAAGGAATCAAGTCGATATCTAGAAAACTAAGCAAGTTATGACCAAAAAGGTAACTAGTTCTACTAAAAAGTGGCCAGAAAGAGGCAGTAGTAGAACTGGTTACATTTTTGGTTATAACTTACTTATTTTTCTAGACATCGACTTCATTTCTACTGCGTTGGATTGGTAAGAGCATTAGCTTTAATATGAAATTTTCTTTTTGCGAATAGTGGAACAAAAATTTTTTTCTTCAAAAAATACCATGGGCTACCCCCTTTGCTTTTTTTGGAAAAATGATAAAAAATTTTTTTGCTCTACCCGCTAGAAAATAAATATTGTGGTTAAAGCCAGTGCCCTTAGCTATCCAAGTCAAAAGGAATCAAGTCGATATCTAGAAAACTAAGCAAGTTATGACCAAAAAGGTAACTAGTTCTACTAAAAAGTGGCCAGAAAGAGGCAGTAGTAGAACTGGTTACATTTTTGGTTATAACTTACTTATTTTTCTAGACATCGACTTCATTTCTACTGCGTTGGATTGGTAAGAGCATTAGCTTTAATATGAAATTTTCTTTTTGCGAATAGTGGGACAAAAATTTTTTTCTTCAAAAAATACCATGGGCTACCCCTTTTGCTTTTTTTGGAAAAATTATAAAAATTTTTTTTGCTCTACCCGCAAGAAAAAAAATATTGTGGTTAAAGCCAGTGCCCTTAGCTATCTAAGTCAAAAGGAATCAAGTCGATATCTAGAAAACTAAGCAAGTTATGACCAAAAAGGTAACTAGTTCTACTAAAAAGTGGCCAGAAAGAGGCAGTAGTAGAACTGGTTACATTTTTGGTTATAACTTACTTATTTTTCTAGACATCGACTTCATTTCTACTGCGTTGGATAGGTAAGAGCATTAGCTTTAATATGAATTTTCCTTTTTGCGAATAGTGGGACAAAAATTTTTTTCTTCAAAAAATACCATGGGCTACCCCCTTTGCTTTTTTTGGAAAAATGATAAAAAATTTTTTTGCTCTACCCGCAAGAAAAAAATATTGTGGTTAAAGCCAGTGCCCTTAGCTATCCAAGTCAAAAGGAATCAAGTCGATATCTAGAAAACTAAGCAAGTTATGACCAAAAAGGTAACTAGTTCTACTAAAAAGTGGCCAGAAAGAGGTAGTAGTAGAACTGGTTACATTTTTGGTTATAACTTACTTATTTTTCTAGACATCGACTTCATTTCTACTGCGTTGGATTGGTAAAAGCATTAGCTTTAATATGAATTTTCCTTTTTGCGAATAGTGGGACAAAAATTTTTTTCTTCAAAAAATACCCCCTTTGCTTTTTTTGGAAAAATGATAAAAAATTTTTTTGCTCTACCCGCAAGAAAAAAATATTGTGGTTAAAGCCAGTGCCCTTAGCTATCCAAGTCAAAAGGAATCAAGTCGATATCTAGAAAACTAAGCAAGTTATGACCAAAAAGGTAACTAGTTCTACTAAAAAGTGGCCAGAAAGAGGCAGTAGTAGAACTGGTTACATTTTTAGTTATAACTTACTTATTTTTCTAGACATCGACTTCATTTCTACTGCGTTGGATTGGTAAGACCATTAGCTTTAATATGAAATTTTCTTTTTGCGAATAGTGGGACAAAAATTTTTTTCTTCAAAAAATACCATGGGCTACCCCCTTTGCTTTTTTTGGAAAAATGATAAAAAATTTTTTTGCTCTACCCGCAAGAAAAAAAATATTGTGGTTAAAGCCAGTGCCCTTAGCTATCCAAGTCAAAAGGAATCAAGTCGATATCTAGAAAACTAAGCAAGTTATGACCAAAAAGGTAACTAGTTCTACTAAAAAGTGGCCAGAAAGAGGCAGTAGTAGAACTGGTTACATTTTTGGTTATAACTTACTTATTTTTCTAGACATCGACTTCATTTCTACTGCGTTGGATTGGTAAGAGCATTAGCTTTAATATGAAATTTTCTTTTTACGAATAGTGGGACAAAAATTTTTTTCTTCAAAAAATACCATGGGCTACCCCCTTTGCTTTTTTTGGAAAAATGATAAAAAATTTTTTTGCTCTACCCGCTAGAAAATAAATATTGTGGTTAAAGCCAGTGCCCTTAGCTATCCAAGTCAAAAGGAATCAAGTCGATATCTAGAAAACTAAGCAAGTTATGACCAAAAAGGTAACTAGTTCTACTAAAAAGTGGCCAGAAAGAGGCAGTAGTAGAACTGGTTACATTTTTGGTTATAACTTACTTATTTTTCTAGACATCGACTTCATTTCTACTGCGTTGGATTGGTAAGAGCATTAGCTTTAATATGAAATTTTCTTTTTGCGAATAGTGGGACAAAAATTTTTTTCTTCAAAAAATACCATGGGCTACCCCTTTTGCTTTTTTTGGAAAAATTATAAAAATTTTTTTTGCTCTACCCGCAAGAAAAAAAATATTGTGGTTAAAGCCAGTGCCCTTAGCTATCTAAGTCAAAAGGAATCAAGTCGATATCTAGAAAACTAAGCAAGTTATGACCAAAAAGGTAACTAGTTCTACTAAAAAGTGGCCAGAAAGAGGCAGTAGTAGAACTGGTTACATTTTTGGTTATAACTTACTTATTTTTCTAGACATCGACTTCATTTCTACTGCGTTGGATAGGTAAGAGCATTAGCTTTAATATGAATTTTCCTTTTTGCGAATAGTGGGACAAAAATTTTTTTCTTCAAAAAATACCATGGGCTACCCCCTTTGCTTTTTTTGGAAAAATGATAAAAAATTTTTTTGCTCTACCCGCAAGAAAAAAATATTGTGGTTAAAGCCAGTGCCCTTAGCTATCCAAGTCAAAAGGAATCAAGTCGATATCTAGAAAACTAAGCAAGTTATGACCAAAAAGGTAACTAGTTCTACTAAAAAGTGGCCAGAAAGAGGTAGTAGTAGAACTGGTTACATTTTTGGTTATAACTTACTTATTTTTCTAGACATCGACTTCATTTCTACTGCGTTGGATTGGTAAAAGCATTAGCTTTAATATGAATTTTCCTTTTTGCGAATAGTGGGACAAAAATTTTTTTCTTCAAAAAATACCCCCTTTGCTTTTTTTGGAAAAATGATAAAAAATTTTTTTGCTCTACCCGCAAGAAAAAAATATTGTGGTTAAAGCCAGTGCCCTTAGCTATCCAAGTCAAAAGGAATCAAGTCGATATCTAGAAAACTAAGCAAGTTATGACCAAAAAGGTAACTAGTTCTACTAAAAAGTGGCCAGAAAGAGGCAGTAGTAGAACTGGTTACATTTTTAGTTATAACTTACTTATTTTTCTAGACATCGACTTCATTTCTACTGCGTTGGATTGGTAAGACCATTAGCTTTAATATGAAATTTTCTTTTTGCGAATAGTGGGACAAAAATTTTTTTCTTCAAAAAATACCATGGGCTACCCCCTTTGCTTTTTTTGGAAAAATGATAAAAAATTTTTTTGCTCTACCCGCAAGAAAAAAAATATTGTGGTTAAAGCCAGTGCCCTTAGCTATCCAAGTCAAAAGGAATCAAGTCGATATCTAGAAAACTAAGCAAGTTATGACCAAAAAGGTAACTAGTTCTACTAAAAAGTGGCCAGAAAGAGGCAGTAGTAGAACTGGTTACATTTTTGGTTATAACTTACTTATTTTTCTAGACATCGACTTCATTTCTACTGCGTTGGATTGGTAAGAGCATTAGCTTTAATATGAAATTTTCTTTTTACGAATAGTGGGACAAAAATTTTTTTCTTCAAAAAATACCATGGGCTACCCCCTTTGCTTTTTTTGGAAAAATGATAAAAAATTTTTTTGCTCTACCCGCTAGAAAATAAATATTGTGGTTAAAGCCAGTGCCCTTAGCTATCCAAGTCAAAAGGAATCAAGTCGATATCTAGAAAACTAAGCAAGTTATGACCAAAAAGGTAACTAGTTCTACTAAAAAGTGGCCAGAAAGAGGCAGTAGTAGAACTGGTTACATTTTTGGTTATAACTTACTTATTTTTCTAGACATCGACTTCATTTCTACTGCGTTGGATTGGTAAGAGCATTAGCTTTAATATGAAATTTTCTTTTTGCGAATAGTGGGACAAAAATTTTTTTCTTCAAAAAATACCATGGGCTACCCCCTTTGCTTTTTTTGGAAAAATTATAAAAATTTTTTTTGCTCTACCCGCAAGAAAAAAAATATTGTGGTTAAAGCCAGTGCCCTTAGCTATCCAAGTCAAAAGGAATCAAGTCGATATCTAGAAAACTAAGCAAGTTATGACCAAAAAGGTAACTAGTTCTACTAAAAAGTGGCCAGAAAGAGGCAGTAGTAGAACTGGTTACATTTTTGGTTATAACTTACTTATTTTTCTAGACATCGACTTCATTTCTACTGCGTTGGATTGGTAAGAGCATTAGCTTTAATATGAAATTTTCTTTTTGCGAATAGTGGGACAAAAATTTTTTTCTTCAAAAAATACCATGGGCTACCCCCTTTGCTTTTTTTGGAAAAATTATAAAAAAATTTTTTGCTCTACCCGCAAGAAAAAAAATATTGTGGTTAAAGCCAGTGCCCTTAGCTATCCAAGTCAAAAGGAATCAAGTCGATATCTAGAAAACTAAGCAAGTTATGACCAAAAAGGTAACTAGTTCTACTAAAAAGTGGCCAGAAAGAGGCAGTAGTAGAACTGGTTACATTTTTGGTTATAACTTACTTATTTTTCTAGACATCGACTTCATTTCTACTGCGTTGGATTGGTAAGAGCATTAGCTTTAGTATGAAATTTTCTTTTTGCGAATAGTGGGACAAAAATTTTTTTCTTCAAAAAATACCATGGGCTACCCCCTTTGCTTTTTTTGGAAAAATGATAAAAAATTTGTTTGCTCTACCCGCAAGAAAAAAATATTGTGGTTAAAGCCAGTGCCCTTAGCTATCCAAGTCAAAAGGAATCAAGTCGATATCTAGAAAACTAAGCAAGTTATGACCAAAAAGGTAACTAGTTCTACTAAAAAGTGGCCAGAAAGAGGCAGTAGTAGAACTGGTTACATTTTTGGTTATAACTTACTTATTTTTCTAGACATCGACTTCATTTCTACTGCGTTGGATTGGTAAGAGCATTAGCTTTAATATGAAATTTTCTTTTTGCGAATAGTGGGACAAAAATTTTTTTCTTCAAAAAATACCATGGGCTACCCCCTTTGCTTTTTTTGGAAAAATTATAAAAAATTTTTTTGCTCTACCCGCAAGAAAAAAAATATTGTGGTTAAAGCCAGTGCCCTTAGCTATCCAAGCCAAAAGGAATCAAGTCGATATCTAGAAAACTAAGCAAGTTATGACCAAAAAGGTAACTAGTTCTACTAAAAAGTGGCCAGAAAGAGGCAGTAGTAGAACTGGTTACATTTTTGGTTATAACTTACTTATTTTTCTAGACATCGACTTCATTTCTACTGCGTTGGATAGGTAAGAGCATTAGCTTTAAGATGAATTTTTCTTTTTGCGAATAGTGGGACAAAAATTTTTTTCTTCAAAAAATACCATGGGCTACCCCCTTTGCTTTTTTTGGAAAAATGATAAAAAATTTGTTTGCTCTACCCGCAAGAAAAAAATATTGTGGTTAAAGCCAGTGCCATTAGCTATCCAAGTCAAAAGGAATCAAGTCGATATCTAGAAAACTAAGCAAGTTATGACCAAAAAGGTAACTAGTTCTACTAAAAAGTGGCCAGAAAGAGGCAGTAGTAGAACTGGTTACATTTTTGGTTATAACTTACTTATTTTTCTAGACATCGACTTCATTTCTACTGCGTTGGATTGGTAAGACCATTAGCTTTAATATGAATTTTTCTTTTTGCAAATAGTGGGACAAAAATTTTTTTCTTCAAAAAATACCATGGGCTACCCCCTTTGCTTTTTTTGGAAAAATGATAAAAATTTTTTTTGCTCTACCCGCAAGAAAAAAAATATTGTGGTTAAAGCCAGTGCCCTTAGCTATCTAAGTCAAAAGGAATCAAGTCGATATCTAGAAAACTAAGCAAGTTATGACCAAAAAGGTAACTAGTTCTACTAAAAAGTGGCCAGAAAGAGGCAGTAGTAGAACTGGTTACATTTTTGGTTATAACTTACTTATTTTTCTAGACATCGACTTCATTTCTACTGCGTTGGATAGGTAAGAGCATTAGCTTTAATATGAATTTTCCTTTTTGCGAATAGTGGGACAAAAATTTTTTTCTTCAAAAAATACCATGGGCTACCCCCTTTGCTTTTTTTGGAAAAATGATAAAAAATTTTTTTGCTCTACCCGCAAGAAAAAAATATTGTGGTTAAAGCCAGTGCCCTTAGCTATCCAAGTCAAAAGGAATCAAGTCGATATCTAGAAAACTAAGCAAGTTATGACCAAAAAGGTAACTAGTTCTACTAAAAAGTGGCCAGAAAGAGGCAGTAGTAAAACTGGTTACATTTTTGGTTATAACTTACTTATTTTTCTAGACATCGACTTCATTTCTACTGCGTTGGATAGGTAAGAACATTAACTTTAATATGAAATTTTCTTTTTGCGAATAGTGGGACAAAAATTTTTTTCTTCAAAAAATACCATGGGCTACCCCCTTTGCTTTTTTTGGAAAAATTATAAAAAAATTTTTTGCTCTACCCGCAAGAAAAAAATATTGTGGTTAAAGCCAGTGCCCTTAGCTATCCAAGTCAAAAGGAATCAAGTCGATATCTAGAAAACTAAGCAAGTTATGACCAAAAAGGTAACTAGTTCTACTAAAAAGTGGCCAGAAAGAGGCAGTAGTAGAACTGGTTACATTTTTGGTTATAACTTACTTATTTTTCTAGACATCGACTTCATTTCTACTGCGTTGGATAGGTAAAAGCATTAGCTTTAATATGAATTTTCCTTTTTGCGAATAGTGGGACAAAAATTTTTTTCTTCAAAAAATACCCCCTTTGCTTTTTTTGGAAAAATGATAAAAAATTTTTTTGCTCTACCCGCAAGAAAAAAATATTGTGGTTAAAGCCAGTGCCATTAGCTATCCAAGTCAAAAGGAATCAAGTCGATATCTAGAAAACTAAGCAAGTTATGACCAAAAAGGTAACTAGTTCTACTAAAAAGTGGCCAGAAAGAGGCAGTAGTAGAACTGGTTACATTTTTAGTTATAACTTACTTATTTTTCTAGACATCGACTTCATTTCTACTGCGTTGAATTGGTAAGACCATTAGCTTTAATATGAAATTTTCTTTTTGCGAATAGTGGGACAAAAATTTTTTTCTTCAAAAAATACCATGGGCTACCCCCTTTGCTTTTTTTGGAAAAATGATAAAAAATTTTTTTGCTCTACCCGCAAGAAAAAAAATATTGTGGTTAAAGCCAGTGCCCTTAGCTATCCAAGTCAAAAGGAATCAAGTCGATATCTAGAAAACTAAGCAAGTTATGACCAAAAAGGTAACTAGTTCTACTAAAAAGTGGCCAGAAAGAGGCAGTAGTAGAACTGGTTACATTTTTGGTTATAACTTACTTATTTTTCTAGACATCGACTTCATTTCTACTGCGTTGGATTGGTAAGAGCATTAGCTTTAATATGAAATTTTCTTTTTGCGAATAGTGGGACAAAAATTTTTTTCTTCAAAAAATACCATGGGCTACCCCCTTTGCTTTTTTTGGAAAAATGATAAAAAATTTTTTTGCTCTACCCGCTAGAAAATAAATATTGTGGTTAAAGCCAGTGCCCTTAGCTATCCAAGTCAAAAGGAATCAAGTCGATATCTAGAAAACTAAGCAAGTTATGACCAAAAAGGTAACTAGTTCTACTAAAAAGTGGCCAGAAAGAGGCAGTAGTAGAACTGGTTACATTTTTGGTTATAACTTACTTATTTTTCTAGACATCGACTTCATTTCTACTGCGTTGGATTGGTAAGAGCATTAGCTTTAATATGAAATTTTCTTTTTGCGAATAGTGGGACAAAAATTTTTTTCTTCAAAAAATACCATGGGCTACCCCCTTTGCTTTTTTTGGAAAAATTATAAAAATTTTTTTTGCTCTACCCGCAAGAAAAAAAATATTGTGGTTAAAGCCAGTGCCCTTAGCTATCCAAGTCAAAAGGAATCAAGTCGATATCTAGAAAACTAAGCAAGTTATGACCAAAAAGGTAACTAGTTCTACTAAAAAGTGGCCAGAAAGAGGCAGTAGTAGAACTGGTTACATTTTTGGTTATAACTTACTTATTTTTCTAGACATCGACTTCATTTCTACTGCGTTGGATTGGTAAGAGCATTAGCTTTAATATGAAATTTTCTTTTTGCGAATAGTGGGACAAAAATTTTTTTCTTCAAAAAATACCATGGGCTACCCCCTTTGCTTTTTTTGGAAAAATTATAAAAATTTTTTTTGCTCTACCCGCAAGAAAAAAAATATTGTGGTTAAAGCCAGTGCCCTTAGCTATCCAAGTCAAAAGGAATCAAGTCGATATCTAGAAAACTAAGCAAGTTATGACCAAAAAGGTAACTAGTTCTACTAAAAAGTGGCCAGAAAGAGGCAGTAGTAGAACTGGTTACATTTTTGGTTATAACTTACTTATTTTTCTAGACATCGACTTCATTTCTACTGCGTTGGATTGGTAAGAGCATTAGCTTTAATATGAAATTTTCTTTTTGCGAATAGTGGGACAAAAATTTTTTTCTTCAAAAAATACCATGTGCTACCCCCTTTGCTTTTTTTGGAAAAATGATAAAAAATTTGTTTGCTCTACCCGCAAGAAAAAAATATTGTGGTTAAAGCCAGTGCCCTTAGCTATCCAAGTCAAAAGGAATCAAGTCGATATCTAGAAAACTAAGCAAGTTATGACCAAAAAGGTAACTAGTTCTACTAAAAAGTGGCCAGAAAGAGGCAGTAGTAGAACTGGTTACATTTTTGGTTATAACTTACTTATTTTTCTAGACATCGACTTCATTTCTACTGCGTTGGATAGGTAAAAGCATTAGCTTTAATATGAATTTTCCTTTTTGCGAATAGTGGGACAAAAATTTTTTTCTTCAAAAAATACCCCCTTTGCTTTTTTTGGAAAAATGATAAAAAATTTTTTTGCTCTACCCGCAAGAAAAAAATATTGTGGTTAAAGCCAGTGCCATTAGCTATCCAAGTCAAAAGGAATCAAGTCGATATCTAGAAAACTAAGCAAGTTATGACCAAAAAGGTAACTAGTTCTACTAAAAAGTGGCCAGAAAGAGGCAGTAGTAGAACTGGTTACATTTTTAGTTATAGCTTACTTATTTTTCTAGACATCGACTTCATTTCTACTGCGTTGAATTGGTAAGACCATTAGCTTTAATATGAAATTTTCTTTTTGCGAATAGTGGGACAAAAATTTTTTTCTTCAAAAAATACCATGGGCTACCCCCTTTGCTTTTTTTGGAAAAATGATAAAAAATTTGTTTGCTCTACCCGCAAGAAAAAAATATTGTGGTTAAAGCCAGTGCCATTAGCTATCCAAGTCAAAAGGAATCAAGTCGATATCTAGAAAACTAAGCAAGTTATGACCAAAAAGGTAACTAGTTCTACTAAAAAGTGGCCAGAAAGAGGCAGTAGTAGAACTGGTTACATTTTTGGTTATAACTTACTTATTTTTCTAGACATCGACTTCATTTCTACTGCGTTGGATTGGTAAGACCATTAGCTTTAATATGAATTTTTCTTTTTGCAAATAGTGGGACAAAAATTTTTTTCTTCAAAAAATACCATGGGCTACCCCCTTTGCTTTTTTTGGAAAAATGATAAAAAATTTTTTTGCTCTACCCGCTAGAAAATAAATATTGTGGTTAAAGCCAGTGCCCTTAGCTATCCAAGTCAAAAGGAATCAAGTCGATATCTAGAAAACTAAGCAAGTTATGACCAAAAAGGTAACTAGTTCTACTAAAAAGTGGCCAGAAAGAGGCAGTAGTAGAACTGGTTACATTTTTGGTTATAACTTACTTATTTTTCTAGACATCGACTTCATTTCTACTGCGTTGGATTGGTAAGAGCATTAGCTTTAATATGAAATTTTCTTTTTGCGAATAGTGGGACAAAAATTTTTTTCTTCAAAAAATACCATGGGCTACCCCCTTTGCTTTTTTTGGAAAAATGATAAAAAATTTTTTTGCTCTACCCGCAAGAAAAAAATATTGTGGTTAAAGCCAGTGCCCTTAGCTATCCAAGTCAAAAGGAATCAAGTCGATATCTAGAAAACTAAGCAAGTTATGACCAAAAAGGTAACTAGTTCTACTAAAAAGTGGCCAGAAAGAGGCAGTAGTAGAACTGGTTACATTTTTGGTTATAACTTACTTATTTTTCTAGACATCGACTTCATTTCTACTGCGTTGGATTGGTAAGAGCATTAGCTTTAATATGAAATTTTCTTTTTGCGAATAGTGGGACAAAAATTTTTTTCTTCAAAAAATACCATGGGCTACCCCCTTTGCTTTTTTTGGAAAAATTATAAAAATTTTTTTTGCTCTACCCGCAAGAAAAAAAATATTGTGGTTAAAGCCAGTGCCCTTAGCTATCCAAGTCAAAAGGAATCAAGTCGATATCTAGAAAACTAAGCAAGTTATGACCAAAAAGGTAACTAGTTCTACTAAAAAGTGGCCAGAAAGAGGCAGTAGTAGAACTGGTTACATTTTTGGTTATAACTTACTTATTTTTCTAGACATCGACTTCATTTCTACTGCGTTGGATTGGTAAGAGCATTAGCTTTAATATGAAATTTTCTTTTTGCGAATAGTGGGACAAAAATTTTTTTCTTCAAAAAATACCATGTGCTACCCCCTTTGCTTTTTTTGGAAAAATGATAAAAAATTTGTTTGCTCTACCCGCAAGAAAAAAACATTGTGGTTAAAGCCAGTGCCCTTAGCTATCCAAGTCAAAAGGAATCAAGTCGATATCTAGAAAACTAAGCAAGTTATGACCAAAAAGGTAACTAGTTCTACTAAAAAGTGGCCAGAAAGAGGCAGTAGTAGAACTGGTTACATTTTTGGTTATAACTTACTTATTTTTCTAGACATCGACTTCATTTCTACTGCGTTGGATTGGTAAGAGCATTAGCTTTAATATGAAATTTTCTTTTTGCGAATAGTGGGACAAAAATTTTTTTCTTCAAAAAATACCATGGGCTACCCCCTTTGCTTTTTTTGGAAAAATTATAAAAAATTTTTTTGCTCTACCCGCAAGAAAAAAAATATTGTGGTTAAAGCCAGTGCCCTTAGCTATCCAAGCCAAAAGGAATCAAGTCGATATCTAGAAAACTAAGCAAGTTATGACCAAAAAGGTAACTAGTTCTACTAAAAAGTGGCCAGAAAGAGGCAGTAGTAGAACTGGTTACATTTTTGGTTATAACTTACTTATTTTTCTAGACATCGACTTCATTTCTACTGCGTTGGATAGGTAAGAGCATTAGCTTTAAGATGAATTTTTCTTTTTGCGAATAGTGGGACAAAAATTTTTTTCTTCAAAAAATACCATGGGCTACCCCCTTTGCTTTTTTTGGAAAAATGATAAAAAATTTGTTTGCTCTACCCGCAAGAAAAAAATATTGTGGTTAAAGCCAGTGCCATTAGCTATCCAAGTCAAAAGGAATCAAGTCGATATCTAGAAAACTAAGCAAGTTATGACCAAAAAGGTAACTAGTTCTACTAAAAAGTGGCCAGAAAGAGGCAGTAGTAGAACTGGTTACATTTTTGGTTATAACTTACTTATTTTTCTAGACATCGACTTCATTTCTACTGCGTTGGATTGGTAAGACCATTAGCTTTAATATGAATTTTTCTTTTTGCAAATAGTGGGACAAAAATTTTTTTCTTCAAAAAATACCATGGGCTACCCCCTTTGCTTTTTTTGGAAAAATGATAAAAAATTTTTTTGCTCTACCCGCAAGAAAAAAAATATTGTGGTTAAAGCCAGTGCCCTTAGCTATCTAAGTCAAAAGGAATCAAGTCGATATCTAGAAAACTAAGCAAGTTATGACCAAAAAGGTAACTAGTTCTACTAAAAAGTGGCCAGAAAGAGGCAGTAGTAGAACTGGTTACATTTTTGGTTATAACTTACTTATTTTTCTAGACATCGACTTCATTTCTACTGCGTTGGATAGGTAAGAGCATTAGCTTTAATATGAATTTTCCTTTTTGCGAATAGTGGGACAAAAATTTTTTTCTTCAAAAAATACCATGGGCTACCCCCTTTGCTTTTTTTGGAAAAATGATAAAAAATTTTTTTGCTCTACCCGCAAGAAAAAAATATTGTGGTTAAAGCCAGTGCCCTTAGCTATCCAAGTCAAAAGGAATCAAGTCGATATCTAGAAAACTAAGCAAGTTATGACCAAAAAGGTAACTAGTTCTACTAAAAAGTGGCCAGAAAGAGGTAGTAGTAGAACTATTTACATTTTTGGTTATAACGTACTTATTTTTCTAGACATCGACTTCATTTCTACTGCGTTGGATAGGTAAGAACATTAACTTTAATATGAAATTTTCTTTTTGCGAATAGTGGGACAAAAATTTTTTTCTTCAAAAAATACCATGGGCTACCCCCTTTGCTTTTTTTGGAAAAATTATAAAAAAATTTTTTGCTCTACCCGCAAGAAAAAAATATTGTGGTTAAAGCCAGTGCCCTTAGCTATCCAAGTCAAAAGGAATCAAGTCGATATCTAGAAAACTAAGCAAGTTATGACCAAAAAGGTAACTAGTTCTACTAAAAAGTGGCCAGAAAGAGGTAGTAGTAGAACTGGTTACATTTTTGGTTATAACTTACTTATTTTTCTAGACATCGACTTCATTTCTACTGCGTTGGATAGGTAAAAGCATTAGCTTTAATATGAATTTTCCTTTTTGCGAATAGTGGGACAAAAATTTTTTTCTTCAAAAAATACCCCCTTTGCTTTTTTTGGAAAAATGATAAAAAATTTTTTTGCTCTACCCGCAAGAAAAAAATATTGTGGTTAAAGCCAGTGCCCTTAGCTATCCAAGTCAAAAGGAATCAAGTCGATATCTAGAAAACTAAGCAAGTTATGACCAAAAAGGTAACTAGTTCTACTAAAAAGTGGCCAGAAAGAGGTAGTAGTAGAACTGGTTACATTTTTGGTTATAACTTACTTATTTTTCTAGACATCGACTTCATTTCTACTGCGTTGGATTGGTAAAAGCATTAGCTTTAATATGAATTTTCCTTTTTGCGAATAGTGGGACAAAAATTTTTTTCTTCAAAAAATACCCCCTTTGCTTTTTTTGGAAAAATGATAAAAAATTTTTTTGCTCTACCCGCAAGAAAAAAATATTGTGGTTAAAGCCAGTGCCCTTAGCTATCCAAGTCAAAAGGAATCAAGTCGATATCTAGAAAACTAAACAAGTTATGACCAAAAAGGTAACTAGTTCTACTAAAAAGTGGCCAGAAAGAGGCAGTAGTAGAACTGGTTACATTTTTAGTTATAACTTACTTATTTTTCTAGACATCGACTTCATTTCTACTGCGTTGGATTGGTAAGACCATTAGCTTTAATATGAAATTTTCTTTTTGCGAATAGTGGGACAAAAATTTTTTTCTTCAAAAAATACCATGGGCTACCCCCTTTGCTTTTTTTTGGAAAAATGATAAAAAATTTTTTTGCTCTACCCGCAAGAAAAAAATATTGTGGTTAAAGCCAGTGCCCTTAGCTATCCAAGTCAAAAGGAATCAAGTCGATATCTAGAAAACTAAGCAAGTTATGACCAAAAAGGTAACTAGTTCTACTAAAAAGTGGCCAGAAAGAGGCAGTAGTAGAACTGGTTACATTTTTGGTTATAACTTACTTATTTTTCTACACATCGACTTCATTTCTACTGCGTTGGATTGGTAAGAGCATTAGCTTTAATATGAAATTTTCTTTTTGCGAATAGTGGGACAAAAATTTTTTTCTTCAAAAAATACCATGGGCTACCCCCTTTGCTTTTTTTGGAAAAATGATAAAAAATTTTTTTGCTCTACCCGCAAGAAAATAAATATTGTGGTTAAAGCCAGTGCCCTTAGCTATCCAAGTCAAAAGGAATCAAGTCGATATCTAGAAAACTAAGCAAGTTATGACCAAAAAGGTAACTAGTTCTACTAAAAAGTGGCCAGAAAGAGGCAGTAGTAGAACTGGTTACATTTTTGGTTATAACTTACTTATTTTTCTAGACATCGACTTCATTTCTACTGCGTTGGATTGGTAAGAGCATTAGCTTTAATATGAAATTTTCTTTTTGCGAATAGTGGGACAAAAATTTTTTTCTTCAAAAAATACCATGTGCTACCCCCTTTGCTTTTTTTGGAAAAATGATAAAAAATTTGTTTGCTCTACCCGCAAGAAAAAAATATTGTGGTTAAAGCCAGTGCCCTTAGCTATCCAAGTCAAAAGGAATCAAGTCGATATCTAGAAAACTAAGCAAGTTATGACCAAAAAGGTAACTAGTTCTACTAAAAAGTGGCCAGAAAGAGGCAGTAGTAGAACTGGTTACATTTTTGGTTATAACTTACTTATTTTTCTAGACATCGACTTCATTTCTACTGCGTTGGATAGGTAAGAGCATTAGCTTTAAGATGTATTTTTCTTTTTGCGAATAGTGGGACAAAAATTTTTTTCTTCAAAAAATACCATGGGCTACCCCCTTTGCTTTTTTTGGAAAAATGATAAAAAATTTGTTTGCTCTACCCGCAAGAAAAAAATATTGTGGTTAAAGCCAGTGCCATTAGCTATCCAAGTCAAAAGGAATCAAGTCGATATCTAGAAAACTAAGCAAGTTATGACCAAAAAGGTAACTAGTTCTACTAAAAAGTGGCCAGAAAGAGGCAGTAGTAGAACTGGTTACATTTTTGGTTATAACTTACTTATTTTTCTAGACATCGACTTCATTTCTACTGCGTTGGATTGGTAAGAGCATTAGCTTTAATATGAAATTTTCTTTTTGCGAATAGTGGGACAAAAATTTTTTTCTTCAAAAAATACCATGGGCTACCCCCTTTGCTTTTTTTGGAAAAATGATAAAAAATTTGTTTGCTCTACCCGCAAGAAAAAAATATTGTGGTTAAAGTCAGTGCCCTTAGCTATCCAAGTCAAAAGGAATCAAGTCGATATCTAGAAAACTAAGCAAGTTATGACCAAAAAGGTAACTAGTTCTACTAAAAAGTGGCCAGAAAGAGGCAGTAGTAGAACTGGTTACATTTTTGGTTATAACTTACTTATTTTTCTAGACATCGACTTCATTTCTACTGCGTTGGATTGGTAAGAGCATTAGCTTTAATATGAAATTTTCTTTTTGCGAATAGTGGGACAAAAATTTTTTTCTTCAAAAAATACCATGGGCTACCCCCTTTGCTTTTTTTGGAAAAATGATAAAAAATTTGTTTGCTCTACCCGCAAGAAAAAAATATTGTGGTTAAAGTCAGTGCCCTTAGCTATCCAAGTCAAAAGGAATCAAGTCGATATCTAGAAAACTAAGCAAGTTATGACCAAAAAGGTAACTAGTTCTACTAAAAAGTGGCCAGAAAGAGGTAGTAGTAGAACTGGTTACATTTTTGGTTATAACTTACTTATTTTTCTAGACATCGACTTCATTTCTACTGCGTTGGATAGGTAAAAGCATTAGCTTTAATATGAATTTTCCTTTTTGCGAATAGTGGGACAAAAATTTTTTTCTTCAAAAAATACCCCCTTTGCTTTTTTTGGAAAAATGATAAAAAAATTTTTTGCTCTACCCGCAAGAAAAAAATATTGTGGTTAAAGCCAGTGCCCTTAGCTATCCAAGTCAAAAGGAATCAAGTCGATATCTAGAAAACTAAGCAAGTTATGACCAAAAAGGTAACTAGTTCTACTAAAAAGTGGCCAGAAAGAGGTAGTAGTAGAACTGGTTACATTTTTGGTTATAACTTACTTATTTTTCTAGACATCGACTTCATTTCTACTGCGTTGGATTGGTAAAAGCATTAGCTTTAATATGAATTTTCCTTTTTGCGAATAGTGGGACAAAAATTTTTTTCTTCAAAAAATACCCCCTTTGCTTTTTTTGGAAAAATGATAAAAAATTTTTTTGCTCTACCCGCAAGAAAAAAATATTGTGGTTAAAGCCAGTGCCCTTAGCTATCCAAGTCAAAAGGAATCAAGTCGATATCTAGAAAACTAAGCAAGTTATGACCAAAAAGGTAACTAGTTCTACTAAAAAGTGGCCAGAAAGAGGCAGTAGTAGAACTGGTTACATTTTTAGTTATAACTTACTTATTTTTCTAGACATCGACTTCATTTCTACTGCGTTGGATTGGTAAGACCATTAGCTTTAATATGAAATTTTCTTTTTGCGAATAGTGGGACAAAAATTTTTTTCTTCAAAAAATACCATGGGCTACCCCCTTTGCTTTTTTTGGAAAAATGATAAAAAATTTTTTTGCTCTACCCGCAAGAAAAAAATATTGTGGTTAAAGCCAGTGCCCTTAGCTATCCAAGTCAAAAGGAATCAAGTCGATATCTAGAAAACTAAGCAAGTTATGACCAAAAAGGTAACTAGTTCTACTAAAAAGTGGCCAGAAAGAGGCAGTAGTAGAACTGGTTACATTTTTGGTTATAACTTACTTATTTTTCTAGACATCGACTTCATTTCTACTGCGTTGGATTGGTAAGAGCATTAGCTTTAATATGAAATTTTCTTTTTGCGAATAGTGGGACAAAAATTTTTTTCTTCAAAAAATACCATGGGCTACCCCCTTTGCTTTTTTTGGAAAAATGATAAAAAATTTTTTTGCTCTACCCGCAAGAAAATAAATATTGTGGTTAAAGCCAGTGCCCTTAGCTATCCAAGTCAAAAGGAATCAAGTCGATATCTAGAAAACTAAGCAAGTTATGACCAAAAAGGTAACTAGTTCTACTAAAAAGTGGCCAGAAAGAGGCAGTAGTAGAACTGGTTACATTTTTGGTTATAACTTACTTATTTTTCTAGACATCGACTTCATTTCTACTGCGTTGGATTGGTAAGAGCATTAGCTTTAATATGAAATTTTCTTTTTGCGAATAGTGGGACAAAAATTTTTTTCTTCAAAAAATACCATGGGCTACCCCCTTTGCTTTTTTTGGAAAAATGATAAAAAATTTGTTTGCTCTACCCGCAAGAAAAAAATATTGTGGTTAAAGCCAGTGCCATTAGCTATCCAAGTCAAAAGGAATCAAGTCGATATCTAGAAAACTAAGCAAGTTATGACCAAAAAGGTAACTAGTTCTACTAAAAAGTGGCCAGAAAGAGGCAGTAGTAGAACTGGTTACATTTTTGGTTATAACTTACTTATTTTTCTAGACATCGACTTCATTTCTACTGCGTTTGATAGGTAAGACCATTAGCTTTAATATGAATTTTTCTTTTTGCGAATAGTGGGACAAAAATTTTTTTCTTCAAAAAATACCATGGGCTACCCCCTTTGCTTTTTTTGGAAAAATGATAAAAAATTTGTTTGCTCTACCCGCAAGAAAAAAATATTGTGGTTAAAGCCAGTGCCATTAGCTATCCAAGTCAAAAGGAATCAAGTCGATATCTAGAAAACTAAGCAAGTTATGACCAAAAAGGTAACTAGTTCTACTAAAAAGTGGCCAGAAAGAGGCAGTAGTAGAACTGGTTACATTTTTGGTTATAACTTACTTATTTTTCTAGACATCGACTTCATTTCTACTGCGTTGGATTGGTAAGACCATTAGCTTTAATATGAATTTTTCTTTTTGCGAATAGTGGGCCAAAAATTTTTTTCTTCAAAAAATACCATGGGCTACCCCCTTTGCTTTTTTTGGAAAAATGATAAAAAATTTTTTTGCTCTACCCGCAAGAAAAAAAATATTGTGGTTAAAGTCAGTGCCCTTAGCTATCCAAGTCAAAAGGAATCAAGTCGATATCTAGAAAACTAAGCAAGTTATGACCAAAAAGGTAACTAGTTCTACTAAAAAGTGGCCAGAAAGAGGCAGTAGTAGAACTGGTTACATTTTTGGTTATAACTTACTTATTTTTCTAGACATCGACTTCATTTCTACTGCGTTTGATAGGTAAGACCATTAGCTTTAATATGAATTTTTCTTTTTGCGAATAGTGGGACAAAAATTTTTTTCTTCAAAAAATACCATGGGCTACCCCCTTTGCTTTTTTTGGAAAAATGATAAAAAATTTGTTTGCTCTACCCGCAAGAAAAAAATATTGTGGTTAAAGCCAGTGCCATTAGCTATCCAAGTCAAAAGGAATCAAGTCGATATCTAGAAAACTAAGCAAGTTATGACCAAAAAGGTAACTAGTTCTACTAAAAAGTGGCCAGAAAGAGGCAGTAGTAGAACTGGTTACATTTTTGGTTATAACTTACTTATTTTTCTAGACATCGACTTCATTTCTACTGCGTTGGATTGGTAAGACCATTAGCTTTAATATGAATTTTTCTTTTTGCGAATAGTGGGCCAAAAATTTTTTTCTTCAAAAAATACCATGGGCTACCCCCTTTGCTTTTTTTGGAAAAATGATAAAAAATTTTTTTGCTCTACCCGCAAGAAAAAAAATATTGTGGTTAAAGTCAGTGCCCTTAGCTATCCAAGTCAAAAGGAATCAAGTCGATATCTAGAAAACTAAGCAAGTTATGACCAAAAAGGTAACTAGTTCTACTAAAAAGTGGCCAGAAAGAGGCAGTAGTAGAACTGGTTACATTTTTGGTTATAACTTACTTATTTTTCTAGACATCGACTTCATTTCTACTGCGTTGGATTGGTAAGAGCATTAGCTTTAATATGAAATTTTCTTTTTGCGAATAGTGTTACAAAAATTTTTTTCTTCAAAAAATACCATGGGCTACCCCCTTTGCATTTTTTGGAAAAATGATAAAAAATTTGTTTGCTCTACCCGCAAGAAAAAAATATTGTGGTTAAAGCCAGTGCCATTAGCTATCCAAGTCAAAAGGAATCAAGTCGATATCTAGAAAACTAAGCAAGTTATGACCAAAGGTAACTAGTTCTACTAAAAAGTGGCCAGAAAGAGGCAGTAAAAGAACTGGTTACATTTTTGGTTATAACTTACTTATTTTTCTAGACATCGACTTCATTTCTACTGCGTTGGATTGGTAAGACCATTAGCTTTAATATGAATTTTTCTTTTTGCGAATAGTGGGACAAAAATTTTTTTCTTCAAAAAATACCATGGGCTACCCCCTTTGCTTTTTTTGGAAAAATGATAAAAAATTTTTTTGCTCTACCCGCAAGAAAATAAATATTGTGGTTAAAGCCAGTGCCCTTAGCTATCCAAGTCAAAAGGAATCAAGTCGATATCTAGAAAACTAAGCAAGTTATGACCAAAAAGGTAACTAGTTCTACTAAAAAGTGGCCAGAAAGAGGCAGTAGTAGAACTGGTTACATTTTTGGTTATAACTTACTTATTTTTCTAGACATCGACTTCATTTCTACTGCGTTGGATAGGTAAGAGCATTAGCTTTAAGATGTATTTTTCTTTTTGCGAATAGTGGGACAAAAATTTTTTTCTTCAAAAAATACCATGGGCTACCCCCTTTGCTTTTTTTGGAAAAATGATAAAAAATTTGTTTGCTCTACCCGCAAGAAAAAAATATTGTGGTTAAAGCCAGTGCCATTAGCTATCCAAGTCAAAAGGAATCAAGTCGATATCTAGAAAACTAAGCAAGTTATGACCAAAAAGGTAACTAGTTCTACTAAAAAGTGGCCAGAAAGAGGCAGTAGTAGAACTGGTTACATTTTTGGTTATAACTTACTTATTTTTCTAGACATCGACTTCATTTCTACTGCGTTGGATTGGTAAGACCATTAGCTTTAATATGAATTTTTCTTTTTGCGAATAGTGGGCCAAAAATTTTTTTCTTCAAAAAATACCATGGGCTACCCCCTTTGCTTTTTTTGGAAAAATGATAAAAAATTTTTTTGCTCTACCCGCAAGAAAAAAAATATTGTGGTTAAAGTCAGTGCCCTTAGCTATCCAAGTCAAAAGGAATCAAGTCGATATCTAGAAAACTAAGCAAGTTATGACCAAAAAGGTAACTAGTTCTACTAAAAAGTGGCCAGAAAGAGGCAGTAGTAGAACTGGTTACATTTTTGGTTATAACTTACTTATTTTTCTAGACATCGACTTCATTTCTACTGCGTTGGATTGGTAAGAGCATTAGCTTTAATATGAAATTTTCTTTTTGCGAATAGTGGGACAAAAATTTTTTTCTTCAAAAAATACCATGGGCTACTACCCCCTTTGCTTTTTTTGGAAAAATGATAAAAAATTTGTTTGCTCTACCCGCAAGAAAAAAATATTGTGGTTAAAGCCAGTGCCATTAGCTATCCAAGTCAAAAGGAATCAAGTCGATATCTAGAAAACTAAGCAAGTTATGACCAAAAAGTTAACTAGTTCTACTAAAAAGTGGCCAGAAAGAGGCAGTAGTAGAACTGGTTACATTTTTGGTTATAACTTACTTATTTTTCTAGACATCGACTTCATTTCTACTGCGTTGGATAGGTAAGAGCATTACCTTTAATATGAAATTTTCTTTTTGCGAATAGTGGGACAAAAATTTTTTTCTTCAAAAAATACCATGGGCTACCCCCTTTGCTTTTTTTGGAAAAATTATAAAAAATTTTTTTGCTCTACCCGCAAGAAAAAAATATTGTGGTTAAAGCCAGTGCCCTTAGCTATCCAAGTCAAAAGGAATCAAGTCGATATCTAGAAAACTAAGCAAGTTATGACCAAAAAGTTAACTAGTTCTACTAAAAAGTGGCCAGAAAGAGGCAGTAGTAGAACTGGTTACATTTTTGGTTATAACTTACTTATTTTTCTAGACATCGACTTCATTTCTACTGCGTTGGATTGGTAAGAGCATTAGCTTTAATATGAATTTTTCTTTTTGCAAATAGTGGGACAAAAATTTTTTTCTTCAAAAAATACCATGGGCTACCCCCTTTGCTTTTTTTGGAAAAATGATAAAAAATTTTTTTGCTCTACCCGCAAGAAAAAAAATATTGTGGTTAAAGCCAGTGCCCTTAGCTATCCAAGTCAAAAGGAATCAAGTCGATATCTAGAAAACTAAGCAAGTTATGACCAAAAAGGTAACTAGTTCTACTAAAAAGTGGCCAGAAAGAGGCAGTAGTAGAACTGGTTACATTTTTGGTTATAACTTACTTATTTTTCTAGACATCGACTTCATTTCTACTGCGTTGGATTGGTAAGAGCATTAGCTTTAATATGAAATTTTCTTTTTGCGAATAGTGGGACAAAAATTTTTTTCTTCAAAAAATACCATGGGCTACCCCCTTTGCTTTTTTTGGAAAAATTATAAAAAATTTTTTTGCTCTACCCGCAAGAAAAAAAATATTGTGGTTAAAGCCAGTGCCCTTAGCTATCCAAGTCAAAAGGAATCAAGTCGATATCTAGAAAACTAAGCAAGTTATGACCAAAAAGGTAACTAGTTCTACTAAAAAGTGGCCAGAAAGAGGCAGTAGTAGAACTGGTTACATTTTTGGTTATAACTTACTTATTTTTCTAGACATCGACTTCATTTCTACTGCGTTGGATTGGTAAGAGCATTAGCTTTAATATGAAATTTTCTTTTTGCGAATAGTGGGACAAAAATTTTTTTCTTCAAAAAATACCATGGGCTACCCCCTTTGCTTTTTTTGGAAAAATTATAAAAAATTTGTTTGCTCTACCCGCAAGAAAAAAAATATTGTGGTTAAAGCCAGTGCCCTTAGCTATCTAAGTCAAAAGGAATCAAGTCGATATCTAGAAAACTAAGCAAGTTATGACCAAAAAGGTAACTAGTTCTACTAAAAAGTGGCCAGAAAGAGGCAGTAGTAGAACTGGTTACATTTTTGGTTATAACTTACTTATTTTTCTAGACATCGACTTCATTTCTACTGCGTTGGATTGGTAAGAGCATTAGCTTTAATATGAAATTTTCTTTTTGCGAATAGTGGGACAAAAATTTTTTTCTTCAAAAAATACCATGGGCTACCCCCTTTGCTTTTTTTGGAAAAATTATAAAAAATTTGTTTGCTCTACCCGCAAGAAAAAAAAATATTGTGGTTAAAGCCAGTGCCCTTAGCTATCTAAGTCAAAAGGAATCAAGTCGATATCTAGAAAACTAAGCAAGTTATGACCAAAAAGGTAACTAGTTCTACTAAAAAGTGGCCAGAAAGAGGCAGTAGTAGAACTGGTTACATTTTTGGTTATAACTTACTTATTTTTCTAGACATCGACTTCATTTCTACTGCGTTGGATTGGTAAGAGCATTAGCTTTAATATGAAATTTTCTTTTTGCGAATAGTGGGACAAAAATTTTTTTCTTCAAAAAATACCATGGGCTACCCCCTTTGCTTTTTTTGGAAAAATTATAAAAAATTTTTTTGCTCTACCCGCAAGAAAAAAAATATTGTGGTTAAAGCCAGTGCCCTTAGCTATCCAAGTCAAAAGGAATCAAGTCGATATCTAGAAAACTAAGCAAGTTATGACCAAAAAGGTAACTAGTTCTACTAAAAAGTGGCCAGAAAGAGGCAGTAGTAGAACTGGTTACATTTTTGGTTATAACTTACTTATTTTTCTAGACATCGACTTCATTTCTACTGCGTTGGATAGGTAAGAGCATTAGCTTTAATATGAAATTTTCTTTTTGCGAATAGTGGGACAAAAATTTTTTTCTTCAAAAAATACCATGGGCTACCCCCTTTGCTTTTTTTGGAAAAATTATAAAAAATTTTTTTGCTCTACCCGCAAGAAAAAAATATTGTGGTTAAAGCCAGTGCCCTTAGCTATCCAAGTCAAAAGGAATCAAGTCGATATCTAGAAAACTAAGCAAGTTATGACCAAAAAGGTAACTAGTTCTACTAAAAAGTGGCCAGAAAGAGGCAGTAGTAGAACTGGTTACATTTTTGGTTATAACTTACTTATTTTTCTAGACATCGACTTCATTTCTACTGCGTTGGATTGGTAAGAGCATTAGCTTTAATATGAAATTTTCTTTTTGCGAATAGTGGGACAAAAATTTTTTTCTTCAAAAAATACCATGGGCTACCCCCTTTGCTTTTTTTGGAAAAATGATAAAAAATTTGTTTGCTCTACCCGCAAGAAAAAAAAATATTGTGGTTAAAGCCAGTGCCCTTAGCTATCTAAGTCAAAAGGAATCAAGTCGATATCTAGAAAACTAAGCAAGTTATGACCAAAAAGGTAACTAGTTCTACTAAAAAGTGGCCAGAAAGAGGCAGTAGTAGAACTGGTTACATTTTTGGTTATAACTTACTTATTTTTCTAGACATCGACTTCATTTCTACTGCGTTGGATTGGTAAGAGCATTAGCTTTAATATGAAATTTTCTTTTTGCGAATAGTGGGACAAAAATTTTTTTCTTCAAAAAATACCATGGGCTACCCCCTTTGCTTTTTTTGGAAAAATTATAAAAAATTTGTTTGCTCTACCCGCAAGAAAAAAAATATTGTGGTTAAAGCCAGTGCCCTTAGCTATCTAAGTCAAAAGGAATCAAGTCGATATCTAGAAAACTAAGCAAGTTATGACCAAAAAGGTAACTAGTTCTACTAAAAAGTGGCCAGAAAGAGGCAGTAGTAGAACTGGTTACATTTTTGGTTATAACTTACTTATTTTTCTAGACATCGACTTCATTTCTACTGCGTTGGATTGGTAAGAGCATTAGCTTTAATATGAAATTTTCTTTTTGCGAATAGTGGGACAAAAATTTTTTTCTTCAAAAAATACCATGGGCTACCCCCTTTGCTTTTTTTGGAAAAATTATAAAAAATTTGTTTGCTCTACCCGCAAGAAAAAAAAATATTGTGGTTAAAGCCAGTGCCCTTAGCTATCTAAGTCAAAAGGAATCAAGTCGATATCTAGAAAACTAAGCAAGTTATGACCAAAAAGGTAACTAGTTCTACTAAAAAGTGGCCAGAAAGAGGCAGTAGTAGAACTGGTTACATTTTTGGTTATAACTTACTTATTTTTCTAGACATCGACTTCATTTCTACTGCGTTGGATTGGTAAGAGCATTAGCTTTAATATGAAATTTTCTTTTTGCGAATAGTGGGACAAAAATTTTTTTCTTCAAAAAATACCATGGGCTACCCCCTTTGCTTTTTTTGGAAAAATTATAAAAAATTTTTTTGCTCTACCCGCAAGAAAAAAAATATTGTGGTTAAAGCCAGTGCCCTTAGCTATCCAAGTCAAAAGGAATCAAGTCGATATCTAGAAAACTAAGCAAGTTATGACCAAAAAGGTAACTAGTTCTACTAAAAAGTGGCCAGAAAGAGGCAGTAGTAGAACTGGTTACATTTTTGGTTATAACTTACTTATTTTTCTAGACATCGACTTCATTTCTACTGCGTTGGATAGGTAAGAGCATTAGCTTTAATATGAAATTTTCTTTTTGCGAATAGTGGGACAAAAATTTTTTTCTTCAAAAAATACCATGGGCTACCCCCTTTGCTTTTTTTGGAAAAATTATAAAAAATTTTTTTGCTCTACCCGCAAAAAAAAAATATTGTGGTTAAAGCCAGTGCCCTTAGCTATCCAAGTCAAAAGGAATCAAGTCGATATCTAGAAAACTAAGCAAGTTATGACCAAAAAGGTAACTAGTTCTACTAAAAAGTGGCCAGAAAGAGGCAGTAGTAGAACTGGTTACATTTTTGGTTATAACTTACTTATTTTTCTAGACATCGACTTCATTTCTACTGCGTTGGATTGGTAAGAGCATTAGCTTTAATATGAAATTTTCTATTTGCGAATAGTGGGACAAAAATTTTTTTCTTCAAAAAATACCATGGGCTACCCCCTTTGCTTTTTTTGGAAAAATGATAAAAAATTTTTTTGCTCTACCCGCAAGAAAAAAAAATATTGTGATTAAAGCCAGTGCCCTTAGATATCCAAGTCAAAAGGAATCAAGTCGATATCTAGAAAACTAAGCAAGTTATGACCAAAAAGGTAACTAGTTCTACTAAAAAGTGGCCAGAAAGAGGCAGTAGTAGAACTGGTTACATTTTTGGTTATAACTTACTTATTTTTCTAGACATCGACTTCATTTCTACTGCGTTGGATTGGTAAGAGCATTAGCTTTAATATGAAATTTTCTTTTTGCGAATAGTGGGACAAAAATTTTTTTCTTCAAAAAATACCATGGGCTACCCCCTTTGCTTTTTTTGGAAAAATGATAAAAAAATTTTTTGCTCTACCCGCAAGAAAAAAAATATTGTGGTTAAAGCCAGTGCCCTTAGCTATCCAAGTCAAAAGGAATCAAGTCGATATCTAGAAAACTAAGCAAGTTATGACCAAAAAGGTAACTAGTTCTACTAAAAAGTGGCCAGAAAGAGGCAGTAGGAGAACTGGTTACATTTTTGGTTATAACTTACTTATTTTTCTAGACATCGACTTCATTTCTACTGCGTTGGATTGGTAAGAACATTAGCTTTAATATGAAATTTTCTTTTTGCGAATAGTGGGACAAAAATTTTTTTCTTCAAAAAATACCATGGGCTACCCCCTTTGCTTTTTTTGGAAAAATGATAAAAAATTTGTTTGCTCTACCCGCAAGAAAAAAAATATTGTGGTTAAAGCCAGTGCCCTTAGCTATCCAAGTCAAAAGGAATCAAGTCGATATCTAGAAAACTAAGCAAGTTATGACGAAAAAGGTAACTAGTTCTACTAAAAAGTGGCCAGAAAGAGGCAGTAGTAGAACTGGTTACATTTTTGGTTATAACTTACTTATTTTTCTAGACATCGACTTCATTTCTACTGCGTTGGATAGGTAAGAGCATTAGCTTTAATATGAAATTTTCTTTTTGCGAATAGTGGGACAAAAATTTTTTTCTTCAAAAAATACCATGGGCTACCCCCTTTGCTTTTTTTGGAAAAATGATAAAAAATTTGTTTGCTCTACCCGCAAGAAAAAAATATTGTGGTTAAAGCCAGTGCCATTAGCTATCCAAGTCAAAAGGAATCAAGTCGATATCTAGAAAACTAAGCAAGTTATGACCAAAAAGGTAACTAGTTCTACTAAAAAGTGGCCAGAAAGAGGCAGTAGTAAAACTGGTTACATTTTTGGTTATAACTTACTTATTTTTCGAGACATCGACTTCATTTCTACTGCGTTGGATAGGTAAGAGCATTAGCTTTAATATGAAATTTTCTTTTTGCGAATAGTGGGACAAAAATTTTTTTCTTCAAAAAATACCATGGGCTACCCCCTTTGCTTTTTTTGGAAAAATTATAAAAAATTTTTTTGCTCTACCCGCAAGAAAAAAATATTGTGGTTAAAGCCAGTGCCCTTAGATATCCAAGTCAAAAGGAATCAAGTCGATATCTAGAAAACTAAGCAAGTTATGACCAAAAAGGTAACTAGTTCTACTAAAAAGTGGCCAGAAAGAGGCAGTAGTAGAACTGGTTACATTTTTGGTTATAACTTACTTATTTTTCTAGACATCGACTTCATTTCTACTGCGTTGGATTGGTAAGAACATTAGCTTTAATATGAAATTTTCTTTTTGCGAATAGTGGGACAAAAATTTTTTTCTTCAAAAAATACCATGGGCTACCCCTTTGCTTTTTTTGGAAAAATGATAAAAAATTTTTTTGCTCTACCCGCAAGAAAAAAAAATATTGTGATTAAAGCCAGTGCCCTTAGATATCCAAGTCAAAAGGAATCAAGTCGATATCTAGAAAACTAAGCAAGTTATGACCAAAAAGGTAACTAGTTCTACTAAAAAGTGGCCAGAAAGAGGCAGTAGTAGAACTGGTTACATTTTTGGTTATAACTTACTTATTTTTCTAGACATCGACTTCATTTCTACTGCGTTGGATTGGTAAGAGCATTAGCTTTAATATGAAATTTTCTTTTTGCGAATAGTGGGACAAAAATTTTTTTCTTCAAAAAATACCATGGGCTACCCCCTTTGCTTTTTTTGGAAAAATGATAAAAAATTTGTTTGCTCTACCCGCAAGAAAAAAAATATTGTGGTTAAAGCCAGTGCCCTTAGCTATCCAAGTCAAAAGGAATCAAGTCGATATCTAGAAAACTAAGCAAGTTATGACCAAAAAGGTAACTAGTTCTACTAAAAAGTGGCCAGAAAGAGGCAGTAGTAGAACTGGTTACATTTTTGGTTATAACTTACTTATTTTTCTAGACATCGACTTCATTTCTACTGCGTTGGATTGGTAAGAGCATTAGCTTTAATATGAAATTTTCTTTTTGCGAATAGTGTTACAAAAATTTTTTTCTTCAAAAAATACCATGTGCTACCCCCTTTGCTTTTTTTGGAAAAATGATAAAAAATTTGTTTGCTCTACCCGCAAGAAAAAAATATTGTGGTTAAAGCCAGTGCCATTAGCTATCCAAGTCAAAAGGAATCAAGTCGATATCTAGAAAACTAAGCAAGTTATGACCAAAAAGGTAACTAGTTCTACTAAAAAGTGGCCAGAAAGAGGCAGTAGTAGAACTGGTTACATTTTTCTAGACATCGACTTCATTTCTACTGCGTTGGATTGGTAAGACCATTAGCTTTAATATGAATTTTTCTTTTTGCAAATAGTGGGACAAAAATTTTTTTCTTCAAAAAATACCATGGGCTACCCCCTTTGCTTTTTTTGGAAAAATGATAAAAAATTTTTTTGCTCTACCCGCAAGAAAAAAAATATTGTGGTTAAAGCCAGTGCCCTTAGCTATCCAAGTCAAAAGGAATCAAGTCGATATCTAGAAAACTAAGCAAGTTATGACCAAAAAGGTAACTAGTTCTACTAAAAAGTGGCCAGAAAGAGGCAGTAGTAGAACTGGTTACATTTTTGGTTATAACTTACTTATTTTTCTAGACATCGACTTCATTTCTACTGCGTTGGATTGTTAAGAGCATTAGCTTTAATATGAAATTTTCTTTTTGCGAATAGTGGGACAAAAATTTTTTTCTTCAAAAAATACCATGTGCTACCCCCTTTGCTTTTTTTGGAAAAATGATAAAAAATTTGTTTGCTCTACCCGCAAGAAAAAAATATTGTGGTTAAAGCCAGTGCCCTTAGCTATCCAAGTCAAAAGGAATCAAGTCGATATCTAGAAAACTAAGCAAGTTATGACCAAAAAGGTAACTAGTTCTACTAAAAAGTGGCCAGAAAGAGGTAGTAGTAGAACTATTTACATTTTTGGTTATAACGTACTTATTTTTCTAGACATTGACTTCATTTCTACTGCGTTGGATTGGTAAGAGCATTAGCTTTAATATGAAATTTTCTTTTTGCGAATAGTGGGACAAAAACTTTTTTCTTCAAAAAATACCATGGGCTACCCCCTTTGCTTTTTTTGGAAAAATGATAAAAAATTTTTTTGCTCTACCCGCAAGAAAAAAAATATTGTGGTTAAAGCCAGTGCCCTTAGCTATCCAAGTCAAAAGGAATCAAGTCGATATCTAGAAAACTAAGCAAGTTATGACCAAAAAGGTAACTAGTTCTACTAAAAAGTGGCCAGAAAGAGGCAGTAGTAGAACTGGTTAAATTTTTGGTTATAACTTACTTATTTTTCTAGACATCGACTTCATTTCTACTGCGTTGGATAGGTAAGAGCATTAGCTTTAATATGAAATTTTCTTTTTGCGAATAGTGGGACAAAAATTTTTTTCTTCAAAAAATACCATGGGCTACCCCCTTTGCTTTTTTTGGAAAAATGATAAAAAATTTTTTTGCTCTACCCGCAAGAAAAAAATATTGTGGTTAAAGCCAGTGCCCTTAGCTATCCAAGTCAAAAGGAATCCAGTCGATATCTAGAAAACTAAGCAAGTTATGACCAAAAAGGTAACTAGTTCTACTAAAAAGTGGCCAGAAAGAGGTAGTAGTAGAACTGGTTACATTTTTGGTTATAACTTACTTATTTTTCTAGACATCGACTTCATTTCTACTGCGTTGGATTGGTAAGAGCATTAGCTTTAATAAGAAATTTTCTTTTTGCGAATAGTGGGACAAAAATTTTTTTCTTCAAAAAATACCATGGGCTACCCCCTTTGCTTTTTTTGGAAAAATGATAAAAAATTTTTTTGCTCTACCCGCAAGAAAAAAAATATTGTGGTTAAAGCCAGTGCCATTAGCTATCCAAGTCAAAAGGAATCAAGTCGATATCTAGAAAACTAAGCAAGTTATGACCAAAAAAGTAACTAGTTCTACTAAAAAGTGGCCAGAAAGAGGCAGTAGTAGAACTGGTTACATTTTTGGTTATAACTTACTTATTTTTCTAGACATCGACTTCATTTCTACTGCGTTGGATAGGTAAGAGCATTAGCTTTAATATGAAATTTTCTTTTTGCGAATAGTGTTACAAAAATTTTTTTCTTCAAAAAATACCATGGGCTACCCCCTTTGCTTTTTTTGGAAAAATGATAAAAAATTTTTTTGCTCTACCCGCAAGAAAAAAAATATTGTGGTTAAAGCCAGTGCCCTTAGCTATCCAAGTCAAAAGGAATCCAGTCGATATCTAGAAAACTAAGCAAGTTATGACCAAAAAGGTAACTAGTTCTACTAAAAAGTGGCCAGAAAGAGGCAGTAGTAGAACTGGTTACATTTTTGGTTATAACTTACTTATTTTTCTAGACATCGACTTCATTTCTACTGCGTTGGATTGGTAAGAGCATTAGCTTTAATATGAAATTTTCTTTTTGCGAATAGTGTTACAAAAATTTTTTTCTTCAAAAAATACCATGGGCTACCCCCTTTGCTTTTTCTGGAAAAATGATAAAAAATTTTTTTGCTCTACCCGCAAGAAAAAAAATATTGTGGTTAAAGCCAGTGCCCTTAGCTATCCAAGTCAAAAGGAATCAAGTCGATATCTAGAAAACTAAGCAAGTTATGACCAAAAAGGTAACTAGTTCTACTAAAAAGTGGCCAGAAAGAGGCAGTAGTAGAACTGGTTACATTTTTGGTTATAACTTACTTATTTTTCTAGACATCGACTTCATTTCTACTGCGTTGGATTGGTAAGAGCATTAGCTTTAATAAGAAATTTTCTTTTTGCGAATAGTGGGACAAAAATTTTTTTCTTCAAAAAATACCATGGGCTACCCCCTTTGCTTTTTTTGGAAAAATGATAAAAAATTTTTTTGCTCTACCCGCAAGAAAAAAATATTGTGGTTACAGCCAGTGCCATTAGCTATCCAAGTCAAAAGGAATCAAGTCGATATCTAGAAAACTAAGCAAGTTATGACCAAAAAAGTAACTAGTTCTACTAAAAAGTGGCCAGAAAGAGGCAGTAGTAGAACTGGTTACATTTTTGGTTATAACTTACTTATTTTTCTAGACATCGACTTCATTTCTACTGCGTTGGATAGGTAAGAGCATTAGCTTTAATATGAAATTTTCTTTTTGCGAATAGTGTTACAAAAATTTTTTTCTTCAAAAAATACCATGGGCTACCCCCTTTGCTTTTTTTGGAAAAATGATAAAAAATTTTTTTGCTCTACCCGCAAGAAAAAAAATATTGTGGTTAAAGCCAGTGCCCTTAGCTATCCAAGTCAAAAGGAATCCAGTCGATATCTAGAAAACTAAGCAAGTTATGACCAAAAAGGTAACTAGTTCTACTAAAAAGTGGCGAGAAAGAGGCAGTAGTAGAACTGGTTACATTTTTGGTTATAACTTACTTATTTTTCTAGACATCGACTTTATTTCTACTGCGTTGGATTGGTAAGAGCATTAGCTTTAATATGAAATTTTCTTTTTGCGAATAGTGGGACAAAAATTTTTTTCTTCAAAAAATACCAAGGGCTACCCCCTTTGCTTTTTTTGGAAAAATGATAAAAAATTTTTTTGCTCTACCCGCAAGAAAAAAAATATTGTGGTTAAAGCCAGTGCCCTTAGCTATCCAAGTCAAAAGGAATCCAGTCGATATCTAGAAAACTAAGCAAGTTATGACCAAAAAGGTAACTAGTTCTACTAAAAAGTGGCCAGAAAGAGGCAGTAGTAGAACTGGTTACATTTTTGGTTATAACTTACTTATTTTTCTAGACATCGACTTCATTTCTACTGCGTTGGATTGGTAAGAGCATTAGCTTTAATATGAAATTTTCTTTTTGCGAATAGTGGGACAAAAATTTTTTTCTTCAAAAAATACCATGGGCTACCCCCTTTGCTTTTTTTGAAAAAATGATAAAAAATTTTTTTGCTCTACCCGCAAGAAAAAAAATATTGTGGTTAAAGCCAGTGCCCTTAGCTATCCAAGTCAAAAGGAATCCAGTCGATATCTAGAAAACTAAGCAAGTTATGACCAAAAAGGTAACTAGTTCTACTAAAAAGTGGCCAGAAAGAGGTAGTAGTAGAACTGGTTACATTTTTGGTTATAACTTACTTATTTTTCTAGACATCGACTTCATTTCTACTGCGTTGAATTGGTAAGAGCATTAGCTTTAATAAGAAATTTTCTTTTTGCGAATAGTGGGACAAAAATTTTTTTCTTCAAAAAATACCATGGGCTACCCCCTTTGCTTTTTTTGGAAAAATGATAAAAAATTTTTTTGCTCTACCCGCAAGAAAAAAATATTGTGGTTACAGCCAGTGCCATTAGCTATCCAAGTCAAAAGGAATCAAGTCGATATCTAGAAAACTAAGCAAGTTATGACCAAAAAAGTAACTAGTTCTACTAAAAAGTGGCCAGAAAGAGGCAGTAGTAGAACTGGTTACATTTTTGGTTATAACTTACTTATTTTTCTAGACATCGACTTCATTTCTACTGCGTTGGATAGGTAAGAGCATTAGCTTTAATATGAAATTTTCTTTTTGCGAATAGTGTTACAAAAATTTTTTTCTTCAAAAAATACCATGGGCTACCCCCTTTGCTTTTTTTGGAAAAATGATAAAAAATTTTTTTGCTCTACCCGCAAGAAAAAAAATATTGTGGTTAAAGCCAGTGCCCTTAGCTATCCAAGTCAAAAGGAATCCAGTCGATATCTAGAAAACTAAGCAAGTTATGACCAAAAAGGTAACTAGTTCTACTAAAAAGTGGCCAGAAAGAGGCAGTAGTAGAACTGGTTACATTTTTGGTTATAACTTACTTATTTTTCTAGACATCGACTTCATTTCTACTGCGTTGGATTGGTAAGAGCATTAGCTTTAATAAGAAATTTTCTTTTTGCGAATAGTGGGACAAAAATTTTTTTCTTCAAAAAATACCATGGGCTACCCCCTTTGCTTTTTTTGGAAAAATGATAAAAAATTTTTTTGCTCTACCCGCAAGAAAAAAATATTGTGGTTACAGCCAGTGCCATTAGCTATCCAAGTCAAAAGGAATCAAGTCGATATATAGAAAACTAAGCAAGTTATGACCAAAAAGGTAACTAGTTCTACTAAAAAGTGGCCAGAAAGAGGCAGTAGTAGAACTGGTTACATTTTTGGTTATAACTTACTTATTTTTCTAGACATCGACTTCATTTCTACTGCGTTGGATTGGTAAGACCATTAGCTTTAATATGAATTTTTCTTTTTGCAAATAGTGGGACAAAAATTTTTTTCTTCAAAAAATACCATGGGCTACCCCCTTTGCTTTTTTTGGAAAAATGATAAAAAATTTTTTTGCTCTACCCGCAAGAAAAAAAATATTGTGGTTAAAGCCAGTGCCCTTAGCTATCCAAGTCAAAAGGAATCAAGTCGATATCTAGAAAACTAAGCAAGTTATGACCAAAAAGGTAACTAGTTCTACTAAAAAGTGGCCAGAAAGAGGCAGTAGTAGAACTGGTTACATTTTTGGTTATAACTTACTTATTTTTCTAGACATCGACTTCATTTCTACTGCGTTGGATTGGTAAGAGCATTAGCTTTAATATGAAATTTTCTTTTTGCGAATAGTGGGACAAAAATTTTTTTCTTCAAAAAATACCATGTGCTACCCCCTTTGCTTTTTTTGGAAAAATGATAAAAAATTTGTTTGCTCTACCCGCAAGAAAAAAATATTGTGGTTAAAGCCAGTGCCCTTAGCTATCCAAGTCAAAAGGAATCAAGTCGATATCTAGAAAACTAAGCAAGTTATGACCAAAAAGGTAACTAGTTCTACTAAAAAGTGGCCAGAAAGAGGTAGTAGTAGAACTATTTACATTTTTGGTTATAACGTACTTATTTTTCTAGACATCGACTTCATTTCTACTGCGTTGGATTGGTAAGAGCATTAGCTTTAATATGAAATTTTCTTTTTGCGAATAGTGTTACAAAAATTTTTTTCTTCAAAAAATACCATGGGCTACCCCCTTTGCTTTTTTTGGAAAAATGATAAAAAATTTTTTTGCTCTACCCGCAAGAAAAAAATATTGTGGTTAAAGCCAGTGCCCTTAGCTATCCAAGTCAAAAGGAATCCAGTCGATATCTAGAAAACTAAGCAAGTTATGACCAAAAAGGTAACTAGTTCTACTAAAAAGTGGCCAGAAAGAGGTAGTAGTAGAACTGGTTACATTTTTGGTTATAACTTACTTATTTTTCTAGACATCGACTTCATTTCTACTGCGTTGGATTGGTAAGAGCATTAGCTTTAATATGAAATTTTCTTTTTGCGAATAGTGGGACAAAAACTTTTTTCTTCAAAAAATACCATGGGCTACCCCCTTTGCTTTTTTTGGAAAAATGATAAAAAATTTTTTTGCTCTACCCGCAAGAAAAAAAATATTGTGGTTAAAGCCAGTGCCCTTAGCTATCCAAGTCAAAAGGAATCAAGTCGATATCTAGAAAACTAAGCAAGTTATGACCAAAAAGGTAACTAGTTCTACTAAAAAGTGGCCAGAAAGAGGCAGTAGTAGAACTGGTTACATTTTTGGTTATAACTTACTTATTTTTCTAGACATCGACTTCATTTCTACTGCGTTGGATAGGTAAGAGCATTAGCTTTAATATGAAATTTTCTTTTTGCGAATAGTGGGACAAAAATTTTTTTCTTCAAAAAATACCATGGGCTACCCCCTTTGCTTTTTTTGGAAAAATGATAAAAAATTTTTTTGCTCTACCCGCAAGAAAAAAAATATTGTGGTTAAAGCCAGTGCCCTTAGCTATCCAAGTCAAAAGGAATCCAGTCGATATCTAGAAAACTAAGCAAGTTATGACCAAAAAGGTAACTAGTTCTACTAAAAAGTGGCCAGAAAGAGGTAGTAGTAGAACTGGTTACATTTTTGGTTATAACTTACTTATTTTTCTAGACATCGACTTCATTTCTACTGCGTTGGATTGGTAAGAGCATTAGCTTTAATATGAAATTTTCTTTTTGCGAATAGTGGGACAAAAATTTTTTTCTTCAAAAAATACCATGGGCTACCCCCTTTGCTTTTTTTGGAAAAATGATAAAAAATTTTTTTGCTCTACCCGCAAGAAAAAAATATTGTGGTTAAAGCCAGTGCCCTTAGCTATCCAAGTCAAAAGGAATCCAGTCGATATCTAGAAAACTAAGCAAGTTATGACCAAAAAGGTAACTAGTTCTACTAAAAAGTGGCCAGAAAGAGGTAGTAGTAGAACTGGTTACATTTTTGGTTATAACTTACTTATTTTTCTAGACATCGACTTCATTTCTACTGCGTTGGATTGGTAAGAGCATTAGCTTTAATAAGAAATTTTCTTTTTGCGAATAGTGGGACAAAAATTTTTTTCTTCAAAAAATACCATGGGCTACCCCCTTTGCTTTTTTTGGAAAAATGATAAAAAATTTTTTTGCTCTACCCGCAAGAAAAAAAATATTGTGGTTAAAGCCAGTGCCATTAGCTATCCAAGTCAAAAGGAATCCAGTCGATATCTAGAAAACTAAGCAAGTTATGACCAAAAAGGTAACTAGTTCTACTAAAAAGTGGCCAGAAAGAGGCAGTAGTAGAACTGGTTACATTTTTGGTTATAACTTACTTATTTTTCTAGACATCGACTTCATTTCTACTGCGTTGGATAGGTAAGAGCATTAGCTTTAATATGAAATTTTCTTTTTGCGAATAGTGGGACAAAAATTTTTTTCTTCAAAAAATACCATGGGCTACCCCCTTTGCTTTTTTTGGAAAAATGATAAAAAATTTTTTTGCTCTACCCGCAAGAAAAAAATATTGTGGTTAAAGCCAGTGCCCTTAGCTATCCAAGTCAAAAGGAATCCAGTCGATATCTAGAAAACTAAGCAAGTTATGACCAAAAAGGTAACTAGTTCTACTAAAAAGTGGCCAGAAAGAGGTAGTAGTAGAACTGGTTACATTTTTGGTTATAACTTACTTATTTTTCTAGACATCGACTTCATTTCTACTGCGTTGGATTGGTAAGAGCATTAGCTTTAATATGAAATTTTCTTTTTGCGAATAGTGGGACAAAAATTTTTTTCTTCAAAAAATACCATGGGCTACCCCCTTTGCTTTTTTTGGAAAAATGATAAAAAATTTTTTTGCTCTACCCGCAAGAAAAAAATATTGTGGTTAAAGCCAGTGCCCTTAGCTATCCAAGTCAAAAGGAATCCAGTCGATATCTAGAAAACTAAGCAAGTTATGACCAAAAAGGTAACTAGTTCTACTAAAAAGTGGCCAGAAAGAGGTAGTAGTAGAACTGGTTACATTTTTGGTTATAACTTACTTATTTTTCTAGACATCGACTTCATTTCTACTGCGTTGGATTGGTAAGAGCATTAGCTTTAATAAGAAATTTTCTTTTTGCGAATAGTGGGACAAAAATTTTTTTCTTCAAAAAATACCATGGGCTACCCCCTTTGCTTTTTTTGGAAAAATGATAAAAAATTTTTTTGCTCTACCCGCAAGAAAAAAATATTGTGGTTAAAGCCAGTGCCCTTAGCTATCCAAGTCAAAAGGAATCCAGTCGATATCTAGAAAACTAAGCAAGTTATGACCAAAAAGGTAACTAGTTCTACTAAAAAGTGGCCAGAAAGAGGTAGTAGTAGAACTGGTTACATTTTTGGTTATAACTTACTTATTTTTCTAGACATCGACTTCATTTCTACTGCGTTGGATAGGTAAGAGCATTAGCTTTAATATGAAATTTTCTTTTTGCGAATAGTGTTACAAAAATTTTTTTCTTCAAAAAATACCATGGGCTACCCCCTTTGCTTTTTTTGGAAAAATGATAAAAAATTTTTTTGCTCTACCCGCAAGAAAAAAAATATTGTGGTTAAAGCCAGTGCCCTTATCTATCCAAGTCAAAAGGAATCCAGTCGATATCTAGAAAACTAAGCAAGTTATGACCAAAAAGGTAACTAGTTCTACTAAAAAGTGGCCAGAAAGAGGCAGTAGTAGAACTGGTTACATTTTTGGTTATAACTTACTTATTTTTCTAGACATCGACTTCATTTCTACTGCGTTGGATTGGTAAGAGCATTAGCTTTAATATGAAATTTTCTTTTTGCGAATAGTGTTACAAAAATTTTTTTCTTCAAAAAATACCATGGGCTACCCCCTTTGCTTTTTCTGGAAAAATGATAAAAAATTTTTTTGCTCTACCCGCAAGAAAAAAAATATTGTGGTTAAAGCCAGTGCCCTTAGCTATCCAAGTCAAAAGGAATCAAGTCGATATCTAGAAAACTAAGCAAGTTATGACCAAAAAGGTAACTAGTTCTACTAAAAAGTGGCCAGAAAGAGGCAGTAGTAGAACTGGTTACATTTTTGGTTATAACTTACTTATTTTTCTAGACATCGACTTCATTTCTACTGCGTTGGATTGGTAAGAGCATTAGCTTTAATAAGAAATTTTCTTTTTGCGAATAGTGGGACAAAAATTTTTTTCTTCAAAAAATACCATGGGCTACCCCCTTTGCTTTTTTTGGAAAAATGATAAAAAATTTTTTTGCTCTACCCGCAAGAAAAAAATATTGTGGTTACAGCCAGTGCCATTAGCTATCCAAGTCAAAAGGAATCAAGTCGATATCTAGAAAACTAAGCAAGTTATGACCAAAAAAGTAACTAGTTCTACTAAAAAGTGGCCAGAAAGAGGCAGTAGTAGAACTGGTTACATTTTTGGTTATAACTTACTTATTTTTCTAGACATCGACTTCATTTCTACTGCGTTGGATAGGTAAGAGCATTAGCTTTAATATGAAATTTTCTTTTTGCGAATAGTGTTACAAAAATTTTTTTCTTCAAAAAATACCATGGGCTACCCCCTTTGCTTTTTTTGGAAAAATGATAAAAAATTTTTTTGCTCTACCCGCAAGAAAAAAAATATTGTGGTTAAAGCCAGTGCCCTTAGCTATCCAAGTCAAAAGGAATCAAGTCGATATCTAGAAAACTAAGCAAGTTATGACCAAAAAGGTAACTAGTTCTACTAAAAAGTGGCCAGAAAGAGGCAGTAGTAGAACTGGTTACATTTTTGGTTATAACTTACTTATTTTTCTAGACATCGACTTCATTTCTACTGCGTTGGATTGGTAAGAGCATTAGCTTTAATATGAAATTTTCTTTTTGCGAATAGTGGGACAAAAATTTTTTTCTTCAAAAAATACCATGGGCTACCCCCTTTGCTTTTTTTGAAAAAATGATAAAAAATTTTTTTGCTCTACCCGCAAGAAAAAAAATATTGTGGTTAAAGCCAGTGCCCTTAGCTATCCAAGTCAAAAGGAATCAAGTCGATATCTAGAAAACTAAGCAAGTTATGACCAAAAAGGTAACTAGTTCTACTAAAAAGTGGCCAGAAAGAGGCAGTAGTAGAACTGGTTACATTTTTGGTTATAACTTACTTATTTTTCTAGACATCGACTTCATTTCTACTGCGTTGGATTGGTAAGAGCATTAGCTTTAATAAGAAATTTTCTTTTTGCGAATAGTGGGACAAAAATTTTTTTCTTCAAAAAATACCAAGGGCTACCCCCTTTGCTTTTTTTGGAAAAATGATAAAAAATTTTTTTGCTCTACCCGCAAGAAAAAAATATTGTGGTTACAGCCAGTGCCATTAGCTATCCAAGTCAAAAGGAATCAAGTCGATATCTAGAAAACTAAGCAAGTTATGACCAAAAAAGTAACTAGTTCTACTAAAAAGTGGCCAGAAAGAGGCAGTAGTAGAACTGGTTACATTTTTGGTTATAACTTACTTATTTTTCTAGACATCGACTTCATTTCTACTGCGTTGGATAGGTAAGAGCATTAGCTTTAATATGAAATTTTCTTTTTGCGAATAGTGTTACAAAAATTTTTTTCTTCAAAAAATACCATGGGCTACCCCCTTTGCTTTTTTTGGAAAAATGATAAAAAATTTTTTTGCTCTACCCGCAAGAAAAAAAATATTGTGGTTAAAGCCAGTGCCCTTAGCTATCCAAGTCAAAAGGAATACAGTCGATATCTAGAAAACTAAGCAAGTTATGACCAAAAAGGTAACTAGTTCTACTAAAAAGTGGCCAGAAAGAGGCAGTAGTAGAACTGGTTACATTTTTGGTTATAACTTACTTATTTTTCTAGACATCGACTTCATTTCTACTGCGTTGGATTGGTAAGAGCATTAGCTTTAATATGAAATTTTCTTTTTGCGAATAGTGGGACAAAAATTTTTTTCTTCAAAAAATACCATGGGCTACCCCCTTTGCTTTTTTTGAAAAAATGATAAAAAATTTTTTTGCTCTACCCGCAAGAAAAAAAATATTGTGGTTAAAGCCAGTGCCCTTAGCTATCCAAGTCAAAAGGAATCAAGTCGATATCTAGAAAACTAAGCAAGTTATGACCAAAAAGGTAACTAGTTCTACTAAAAAGTGGCCAGAAAGAGGCAGTAGTAGAACTGGTTACATTTTTGGTTATAACTTACTTATTTTTCTAGACATCGACTTCATTTCTACTGCGTTGGATTGGTAAGAGCATTAGCTTTAATAAGAAATTTTCTTTTTGCGAATAGTGGGACAAAAATTTTTTTCTTCAAAAAATACCATGGGCTACCCCCTTTGCTTTTTTTGGAAAAATGATAAAAAATTTTTTTGCTCTACCCGCAAGAAAAAAATATTGTGGTTACAGCCAGTGCCATTAGCTATCCAAGTCAAAAGGAATCAAGTCGATATCTAGAAAACTAAGCAAGTTATGACCAAAAAAGTAACTAGTTCTACTAAAAAGTGGCCAGAAAGAGGCAGTAGTAGAACTGGTTACATTTTTGGTTATAACTTACTTATTTTTCTAGACATCGACTTCATTTCTACTGCGTTGGATAGGTAAGAGCATTAGCTTTAATATGAAATTTTCTTTTTGCGAATAGTGTTACAAAAATTTTTTTCTTCAAAAAATACCATGGGCTACCCCCTTTGCTTTTTTTGGAAAAATGATAAAAAATTTTTTTGCTCTACCCGCAAGAAAAAAAATATTGTGGTTAAAGCCAGTGCCCTTAGCTATCCAAGTCAAAAGGAATCCAGTCGATATCTAGAAAACTAAGCAAGTTATGACCAAAAAGGTAACTAGTTCTACTAAAAAGTGGCCAGAAAGAGGCAGTAGTAGAACTGGTTACATTTTTGGTTATAACTTACTTATTTTTCTAGACATCGACTTCATTTCTACTGCGTTGGATTGGTAAGAGCATTAGCTTTAATATGAAATTTTCTTTTTGCGAATAGTGGGACAAAAATTTTTTTCTTCAAAAAATACCATGGGCTACCCCCTTTGCTTTTTTTGAAAAAATGATAAAAAATTTTTTTGCTCTACCCGCAAGAAAAAAAATATTGTGGTTAAAGCCAGTGCCCTTAGCGATCCAAGTCAAAAGGAATCAAGTCGATATCTAGAAAACTAAGCAAGTTATGACCAAAAAGGTAACTAGTTCTACTAAAAAGTGGCCAGAAAGAGGCAGTAGTAGAACTGGTTACATTTTTGGTTATAACTTACTTATTTTTCTAGACATCGACTTCATTTCTACTGCGTTGGATTGGTAAGAGCATTAGCTTTAATATGAAGTTTTCTTTTTGCGAATAGTGGGACAAAAATTTTTTTCTTCAAAAAATACCATGGGCTACCCCCTTTGCTTTTTTTGGAAAAATGATAAAAAATTTTTTTGCTCTACCCGCAAGAAAAAAAATATTGTGGTTAAAGCCAGTGCGCTTAGCTATCCAAGTCAAAAGGAATCAAGTCGATATCTAGAAAACTAAGCAAGTTATGACCAAAAAGGTAACTAGTTCTACTAAAAAGTGGCCAGAAAGAGGCAGTAGTAGAACTGGTTACATTTTTGGTTATAACTTACTTATTTTTCTAGACATCGACTTCATTTCTACTGCGTTGGATAGGTAAGAGCATTAGCTTTAATATGAAATTTTCTTTTTGCGAACAGTGGGACAAAAATTTTTTTCTTCAAAAAATACCATGGGCTACCCCCTTTTCCTTTTTTTGGAAAAATGATAAAAAAATTTTTTGCTCTACCCGCAAGAAAAAAAATATTGTGGTTAAAGCCAGTGCCCTTAGCTATCCAAGTCAAAAGGAATTCAGTCGATATCTAGAAAACTAAGCAAGTTATGACCAAAAAGGTAACTAGTTCTACTAAAAAGTGGCCAGAAAGAGGCAGTAGTAGAACTGGTTACATTTTTGGTTATAACTTACTGATTTTTCTAGACATCGACTTCATTTCTACTGCGTTGGATTGGTAAGAGCATTAGCTTTAATATGAAATTTTCTTTTTGCGAATAGTGTTACAAAAATTTTTTTCTTCAAAAAATACCATGGGCTACCCCCTTTCCCTTTTTTTGGAAAAATGATAAAAAATTTTTTTGCTCTACCCGCAAGAAAAAAAATATTGTGGTTAAAGCCAGTGCCCTTAGCTATCCAAGTCAAAAGGAATCCAGTCGATATCTAGAAAACTAAGCAAGTTATGAATAAAAAGGTAACTAATTCTACTAAAAAGTGGCCAGAAAGAGGCAGTAGTAGAACTGGTTACATTTTTGGTTATAACTTACTTATTTTTCTAGACATCGACTTCATTTCTACTGCGTTGGATAGGTAAGAGCATTAGCTTTAATATGAAATTTTCTTTTTGCGAATAGTGGGACAAAAATTTTTTTCTTCAAAAATTACCATGGGCTACCCCCTTTGCTTTTTTTGGAAAAATGATAAAAAATTTTTTTGCTCTACCCGCAAGAAAAAAAATATTGTGGTTAAAGCCAGTGCCCTTAGCTATCCAAGTCAAAAGGAATCAAGTCGATATCTAGAAAACTAAGCAAGTTATGACCAAAAATTTAACTAGTTCTACTAAAAAGTGGCCAGAAAGAGGCAGTAGTAGAACTGGTTACATTTTTGGTTATAACTTACTGATTTTTCTAGACATCGACTTCATTTCTACTGCGTTGGATTGGTAAGAGCATTAGCTTTAATATGAAATTTTCTTTTTGCGAATAGTGGGACAAAAATTTTTTTCTTCAAAAAATACCATGGGCTACCCCCTTTTCCTTTTTTTGGAAAAATGATAAAAAATTTTTTTGCTCTACCCGCAAGAAAAAAATATTGTGGTTAAAGCCAGTGCCCTTAGCTATCCAAGTCAAAAGGAATTCAGTCGATATCTAGAAAACTAAGCAAGTTATGACCAAAAAGGTAACTAGTTCTACTAAAAAGTGGCCAGAAAGAGGCAGTAGTAGAACTGGTTACATTTTTGGTTATAACTTACTGATTTTTCTAGACATCGACTTCATTTCTACTGCGTTGGATTGGTAAGAGCATTAGCTTTAAAAAATTTTTTTCTTCAAAAAATACCATGGGCTACCCCCTTTTCTTTTTTTTGGAAAAATGATAAAAAATTTTTTTGCTCTACCCGCAAAAAAAAAAATATTGTGGTTAAAGCCAGTGCCCTTAGCTATCCAAGTCAAAAGGAATTCAGTCGATATCTAGAAAACTAAGCAAGTTATGACCAAAAAGGTAACTAGTTCTACTAAAAAGTGGCCAGAAAGAGGCAGTAGTAGAACTGGTTACATTTTTGGTTATAACTTACTGATTTTTCTAGACATCGACTTCATTTCTACTGCGTTGGATTGGTAAGAGCATTAGCTTTAATATGAAGTTTTCTTTTTGCGAATAGTGGGACAAAAATTTTTTTCTTCAAAAAATACCATGGGCTACCCCCTTTGCTTTTTTTGAAAAAATGATAAAAAATTTTTTTGCTCTACCCGCAAGAAAAAAAATATTGTGGTTAAAGCCAGTGCCCTTAGCTATCCAAGTCAAAAGGAATTCAGTCGATATCTAGAAAACTAAGCAAGTTATGACCAAAAAGGTAACTAGTTCTACTAAAAAGTGGCCAGAAAGAGGCAGTAGTAGAACTGGTTACATTTTTGGTTATAACTTACTGATTTTTCTAGACATCGACTTCATTTCTACTGCGTTGGATTGGTAAGAGCATTAGCTTTAATATGAAATTTTCTTTTTGCGAATAGTGTTACAAAAATTTTTTTCTTCAAAAAATACCATGGGCTACCCCCTTTCCCTTTTTTTGGAAAAATGATAAAAAATTTTTTTGCTCTACCCGCAAGAAAAAAAATATTGTGGTTAAAGCCAGTGCCCTTAGCTATCCAAGTCAAAAGGAATCCAGTCGATATCTAGAAAACTAAGCAAGTTATGAATAAAAAGGTAACTAATTCTACTAAAAAGTGGCCAGAAAGAGGCAGTAGTAGAACTGGTTACATTTTTGGTTATAACTTACTTATTTTTCTAGACATCGACTTCATTTCTACTGCGTTGGATAGGTAAGAGCATTAGCTTTAATATGAAATTTTCTTTTTGCGAATAGTGGGACAAAAATTTTTTTTTCAAAAATTACCATGGGCTACCCCCTTTGCTTTTTTTGGAAAAATGATAAAAAATTTTTTTGCTCTACCCGCAAGAAAAAAAATATTGTGGTTAAAGCCAGTGCCCTTAGCTATCCAAGTCAAAAGGAATCAAGTCGATATCTAGAAAACTAAGCAAGTTATGACCAAAAATTTAACTAGTTCTACTAAAAAGTGGCCAGAAAGAGGCAGTAGTAGAACTGGTTACATTTTTGGTTATAACTTACTTATTTTTCTAGATATCGACTTCATTTCTACTGCGTTGGATAGGTAAGAGCATTAGCTTTAATATGAAATTTTCTTTTTGCGAATAGTGGGACAAAAATTTTTTTCTTCAAAAAATACCATGGGCTACCCCCTTTGCTTTTTTTGAAAAAATGATAAAAAATTTTTTTGCTCTACCCGCAAAAAAAAAATATTGTGGTTAAAGCCAGTGCCCTTAGCTATCCAAGTCAAAAGGAATTCAGTCGATATCTAGAAAACTAAGCAAGTTATGACCAAAAAGGTAACTAGTTCTACTAAAAAGTGGCCAGAAAGAGGCAGTAGTAGAACTGGTTACATTTTTGGTTATAACTTACTGATTTTTCTAGACATCGACTTCATTTCTACTGCGTTGGATTGGTAAGAGCATTAGCTTTAAAAAATTTTTTTCTTCAAAAAATACCATGGGCTACCCCCTTTTCTTTTTTTTGGAAAAATGATAAAAAATTTTTTTGCTCTACCCGCAAAAAAAAAAAATATTGTGGTTAAAGCCAGTGCCCTTAGCTATCCAAGTCAAAAGGAATTCAGTCGATATCTAGAAAACTAAGCAAGTTATGACCAAAAAGGTAACTAGTTCTACTAAAAAGTGGCCAGAAAGAGGCAGTAGTAGAACTGGTTACATTTTTGGTTATAACTTACTGATTTTTCTAGACATCGACTTCATTTCTACTGCGTTGGATTGGTAAGAGCATTAGCTTTAATATGAAGTTTTCTTTTTGCGAATAGTGGGACAAAAATTTTTTTCTTCAAAAAATACCATGGGCTACCCCCTTTGCTTTTTTTGAAAAAATGATAAAAAATTTTTTTGCTCTACCCGCAAGAAAAAAAATATTGTGGTTAAAGCCAGTGCCCTTAGCTATCCAAGTCAAAAGGAATTCAGTCGATATCTAGAAAACTAAGCAAGTTATGACCAAAAAGGTAACTAGTTCTACTAAAAAGTGGCCAGAAAGAGGCAGTAGTAGAACTGGTTACATTTTTGGTTATAACTTACTGATTTTTCTAGACATCGACTTCATTTCTACTGCGTTGGATTGGTAAGAGCATTAGCTTTAAAAAATTTTTTTCTTCAAAAAATACCATGGGCTACCCCCTTTTCTTTTTTTTGGAAAAATGATAAAAAATTTTTTTGCTCTACCCGCAAGAAAAAAAATATTGTGGTTAAAGCCAGTGCCCTTAGCTATCCAAGTCAAAAGGAATCCAGTCGATATCTAGAAAACTAAGCAAGTTATGACCAAAAAGGTAACTAATTCTACTAAAAAGTGGCCAGAAAGAGGCAGTAGTAGAACTGGTTACATTTTTGGTTATAACTTACTTATTTTTCTAGACATCGACTTCATTTCTACTGCATTGGATTGGTAAGAGCATTAGCTTTAATATGAAGTTTTCTTTTTGCGAATAGTGGGACAAAAATTTTTTTCTTCAAAAAATACCATGGGCTACCCCCTTTTCCTTTTTTTGGAAAAATGATAAAAAAATTTTTTGCTCTACCCGCAAGAAAAAAAATATTGTGGTTAAAGCCAGTGCCCTTAGCTATCCAAGTCAAAAGGAATCAAGTCGATATCTAGAAAACTAAGCAAGTTATGACCAAAAAGGTAACTAGTTCTACTAAAAAGTGGCCAGAAAGAGGCAGTAGTAGAACTGGTTACATTTTTGGTTATAACTTACTTATTTTTCTAGACATCGACTTCATTTCTACTGCGTTGGATAGGTAAGAGCATTAGCTTTAATATGAAATTTTCTTTTTGCGAATAGTGGGACAAAAATTTTTTTCTTCAAAAAATACCATGGGCTACCCCCTTTGCTTTTTTTGAAAAAATGATAAAAAATTTTTTTGCTCTACAAGCAAGAAAAAAAATATTGTGGTTAAAGCCAGTGCCCTTAGCTATCCAAGTCAAAAGGAATCAAGTCGATATCTAGAAAACTAAGCAAGTTATGACCAAAAAGGTAACTAGTTCTACTAAAAAGTGGCCAGAAAGAGGCAGTAGTAGAACTGGTTACATTTTTGGTTATAACTTACTTATTTTTCTAGACATCGACTTCATTTCTACTGCGTTGGATTGGTAAGAGCATTAGCTTTAATATGAAGTTTTCTTTTTGCGAATAGTGGGACAAACATTTTTTTCTTCAAAAAATACCATGGGCTACCCCCTTTGCTTTTTTTGGAAAAATGATAAAAAATTTTTTTGCTCTACCCGCAAGAAAAAAAATATTGTGGTTAAAGCCAGTGCCCTTAGCTATCCAAGTCAAAAGGAATCAAGTCGATATCTAGAAAACTAAGCAAGTTATGACCAAAAAGGTAACTAGTTCTACTAAAAAGTGGCCAGAAAGAGGCAGTAGTAGAACTGGTTACATTTTTGGTTATAACTTACTTATTTTTCTAGACATCGACTTCATTTCTACTGCGTTGGATAGGTAAGAGCATTAGCTTTAATATGAAATTTTCTTTTTGCGAATAGTGGGACAAAAATTTTTTTCTTCAAAAAATACCATGGGCTACCCCCTTTTCCTTTTTTTGGAAAAATGATAAAAAAATTTTTTGCTCTACCCGCAAGAAAAAAAATATTGTGGTTAAAGCCAGTGCCCTTAGCTATCCAAGTCAAAAGGAATTCAGTCGATATCTAGAAAACTAAGCAAGTTATGACCAAAAAGGTAACTAGTTCTACTAAAAAGTGGCCAGAAAGAGGCAGTAGTAGAACTGGTTACATTTTTGGTTATAACTTACTGATTTTTCTAGACATCGACTTCATTTCTACTGCGTTGGATTGGTAAGAGCATTAGCTTTAATATGAAATTTTCTTTTTGCGAATAGTGTTACAAAAATTTTTTTCTTCAAAAAATACCATGGGCTACCCCCTTTCCCTTTTTTTGGAAAAATGATAAAAAATTTTTTTGCTCTACCCGCAAGAAAAAAAATATTGTGGTTAAAGCCAGTGCCCTTAGCTATCCAAGTCAAAAGGAATCCAGTCGATATCTAGAAAACTAAGCAAGTTATGAATAAAAAGGTAACTAATTCTACTAAAAAGTGGCCAGAAAGAGGCAGTAGTAGAACTGGTTACATTTTTGGTTATAACTTACTTATTTTTCTAGACATCGACTTCATTTCTACTGCGTTGGATAGGTAAGAGCATTAGCTTTAATATGAAATTTTCTTTTTGCGAATAGTGGGACAAAAATTTTTTTCTTCAAAAATTACCATGGGCTACCCCCTTTTCCTTTTTTTGGAAAAATGATAAAAAATTTTTTTGCTCTACCCGCAAGAAAAAAATATTGTGGTTAAAGCCAGTGCCCTTAGCTATCCAAGTCAAAAGGAATTCAGTCGATATCTAGAAAACTAAGCAAGTTATGACCAAAAAGGTAACTAGTTCTACTAAAAAGTGGCCAGAAAGAGGCAGTAGTAGAACTGGTTACATTTTTGGTTATAACTTACTGATTTTTCTAGACATCGACTTCATTTCTACTGCGTTGGATTGGTAAGAGCATTAGCTTTAATATGAAATTTTCTTTTTGCGAATAGTGGGACAAAAATTTTTTTCTTCAAAAAATACCATGGGCTACCCCCTTTTCCTTTTTTTGGAAAAATGATAAAAAATTTTTTTGCTCTACCCGCAAGAAAAAAATATTGTGGTTAAAGCCAGTGCCCTTAGCTATCCAAGTCAAAAGGAATTCAGTCGATATCTAGAAAACTAAGCAAGTTATGACCAAAAAGGTAACTAGTTCTACTAAAAAGTGGCCAGAAAGAGGCAGTAGTAGAACTGGTTACATTTTTGGTTATAACTTACTGATTTTTCTAGACATCGACTTCATTTCTACTGCGTTGGATTGGTAAGAGCATTAGCTTTAAAAAATTTTTTTCTTCAAAAAATACCATGGGCTACCCCCTTTTCTTTTTTTTGGAAAAATGATAAAAAATTTTTTTGCTCTACCCGCAAAAAAAAAAATATTGTGGTTAAAGCCAGTGCCCTTAGCTATCCAAGTCAAAAGGAATTCAGTCGATATCTAGAAAACTAAGCAAGTTATGACCAAAAAGGTAACTAGTTCTACTAAAAAGTGGCCAGAAAGAGGCAGTAGTAGAACTGGTTACATTTTTGGTTATAACTTACTGATTTTTCTAGACATCGACTTCATTTCTACTGCGTTGGATTGGTAAGAGCATTAGCTTTAATATGAAGTTTTCTTTTTGCGAATAGTGGGACAAAAATTTTTTTCTTCAAAAAATACCATGGGCTACCCCCTTTGCTTTTTTTGAAAAAATGATAAAAAATTTTTTTGCTCTACCCGCAAGAAAAAAAATATTGTGGTTAAAGCCAGTGCCCTTAGCTATCCAAGTCAAAAGGAATTCAGTCGATATCTAGAAAACTAAGCAAGTTATGACCAAAAAGGTAACTAGTTCTACTAAAAAGTGGCCAGAAAGAGGCAGTAGTAGAACTGGTTACATTTTTGGTTATAACTTACTGATTTTTCTAGACATCGACTTCATTTCTACTGCGTTGGATTGGTAAGAGCATTAGCTTTAATATGAAATTTTCTTTTTGCGAATAGTGTTACAAAAATTTTTTTCTTCAAAAAATACCATGGGCTACCCCCTTTCCCTTTTTTTGGAAAAATGATAAAAAATTTTTTTGCTCTACCCGCAAGAAAAAAAATATTGTGGTTAAAGCCAGTGCCCTTAGCTATCCAAGTCAAAAGGAATCCAGTCGATATCTAGAAAACTAAGCAAGTTATGAATAAAAAGGTAACTAATTCTACTAAAAAGTGGCCAGAAAGAGGCAGTAGTAGAACTGGTTACATTTTTGGTTATAACTTACTTATTTTTCTAGACATCGACTTCATTTCTACTGCGTTGGATAGGTAAGAGCATTAGCTTTAATATGAAATTTTCTTTTTGCGAATAGTGGGACAAAAATTTTTTTTTCAAAAATTACCATGGGCTACCCCCTTTGCTTTTTTTGGAAAAATGATAAAAAATTTTTTTGCTCTACCCGCAAGAAAAAAAATATTGTGGTTAAAGCCAGTGCCCTTAGCTATCCAAGTCAAAAGGAATCAAGTCGATATCTAGAAAACTAAGCAAGTTATGACCAAAAATTTAACTAGTTCTACTAAAAAGTGGCCAGAAAGAGGCAGTAGTAGAACTGGTTACATTTTTGGTTATAACTTACTTATTTTTCTAGATATCGACTTCATTTCTACTGCGTTGGATAGGTAAGAGCATTAGCTTTAATATGAAATTTTCTTTTTGCGAATAGTGGGACAAAAATTTTTTTCTTCAAAAAATACCATGGGCTACCCCCTTTGCTTTTTTTGAAAAAATGATAAAAAATTTTTTTGCTCTACCCGCAAAAAAAAAATATTGTGGTTAAAGCCAGTGCCCTTAGCTATCCAAGTCAAAAGGAATTCAGTCGATATCTAGAAAACTAAGCAAGTTATGACCAAAAAGGTAACTAGTTCTACTAAAAAGTGGCCAGAAAGAGGCAGTAGTAGAACTGGTTACATTTTTGGTTATAACTTACTGATTTTTCTAGACATCGACTTCATTTCTACTGCGTTGGATTGGTAAGAGCATTAGCTTTAAAAAATTTTTTTCTTCAAAAAATACCATGGGCTACCCCCTTTTCTTTTTTTTGGAAAAATGATAAAAAATTTTTTTGCTCTACCCGCAAAAAAAAAAATATTGTGGTTAAAGCCAGTGCCCTTAGCTATCCAAGTCAAAAGGAATTCAGTCGATATCTAGAAAACTAAGCAAGTTATGACCAAAAAGGTAACTAGTTCTACTAAAAAGTGGCCAGAAAGAGGCAGTAGTAGAACTGGTTACATTTTTGGTTATAACTTACTGATTTTTCTAGACATCGACTTCATTTCTACTGCGTTGGATTGGTAAGAGCATTAGCTTTAATATGAAGTTTTCTTTTTGCGAATAGTGGGACAAAAATTTTTTTCTTCAAAAAATACCATGGGCTACCCCCTTTGCTTTTTTTGAAAAAATGATAAAAAATTTTTTTGCTCTACCCGCAAGAAAAAAAATATTGTGGTTAAAGCCAGTGCCCTTAGCTATCCAAGTCAAAAGGAATTCAGTCGATATCTAGAAAACTAAGCAAGTTATGACCAAAAAGGTAACTAGTTCTACTAAAAAGTGGCCAGAAAGAGGCAGTAGTAGAACTGGTTACATTTTTGGTTATAACTTACTGATTTTTCTAGACATCGACTTCATTTCTACTGCGTTGGATTGGTAAGAGCATTAGCTTTAAAAAATTTTTTTCTTCAAAAAATACCATGGGCTACCCCCTTTTCTTTTTTTTGGAAAAATGATAAAAAATTTGTTTGCTCTACCCGCAAGAAAAAAAATATTGTGGTTAAAGCCAGTGCCCTTAGCTATCCAAGTCAAAAGGAATCCAGTCGATATCTAGAAAACTAAGCAAGTTATGACCAAAAAGGTAACTAATTCTACTAAAAAGTGGCCAGAAAGAGGCAGTAGTAGAACTGGTTACATTTTTGGTTATAACTTACTTATTTTTCTAGACATCGACTTCATTTCTACTGCGTTGAATTGGTAAGAGCATTAGCTTTAATATGAAGTTTTCTTTTTGCGAATAGTGGGACAAAAATTTTTTTCTTCAAAAAATACCATGGGCTACCCCCTTTGCTTTTTTTGAAAAAATGATAAAAAAATTTTTTGCTCTACCCGCAAGAAAAAAAATATTGTGGTTAAAGCCAGTGCCCTTAGCTATCCAAGTCAAAAGGAATTCAGTCGATATCTAGAAAACTAAGCAAGTTATGACCAAAAAGGTAACTAGTTCTACTAAAAAGTGGCCAGAAAGAGGCAGTAGTAGAACTGGTTACATTTTTGGTTATAACTTACTGATTTTTCTAGACATCGACTTCATTTCTACTGCGTTGGATTGGTAAGAGCATTAGCTTTAATATGAAATTTTCTTTTTGCGAATAGTGGGACAAAAATTTTTTTCTTCAAAAAATACCATGGGCTACCCCCTTTTCCTTTTTTTGAAAAAATGATAAAAAATTTTTTTGCTCTACCCGCAAGAAAAAAAATATTGCGGTTAAAGCCAGTGCCCTTAGCTATCCAAGTCAAAAGGAATCCAGTCGATATCTAGAAAACTAAGCAAGTTATGACCAAAAAGGTAACTAATTCTACTAAAAAGTGGCCAGAAAGAGGCAGTAGTAGAACTGGTTACATTTTTGGTTATAACTTACTTATTTTTCTAGACATCGACTTCATTTCTACTGCATTGGATTGGTAAGAGCATTAGCTTTAATATGAAGTTTTCTTTTTGCGAATAGTGGGACAAAAATTTTTTTCTTCAAAAAATACCATGGGCTACCCCCTTTGCTTTTTTTGGAAAAATGATAAAAAATTTTTTTGCTCTACCCGCAAGAAAAAAAATATTGTGGTTAAAGCCAGTGCCCTTAGCTATCCAAGTCAAAAGGAATCAAGTCGATATCTAGAAAACTAAGCAAGTTATGACCAAAAAGGTAACTAGTTCTACTAAAAAGTGGCCAGAAAGAGGCAGTAGTAGAACTGGTTACATTTTTGGTTATAACTTACTTATTTTTCTAGACATCGACTTCATTTCTACTGCGTTGGATAGGTAAGAGCATTAGCTTTAATATGAAATTTTCTTTTTGCGAATAGTGGGACAAAAATTTTTTTCTTCAAAAAATACCATGGGCTACCCCCTTTGCTTTTTTTGAAAAAATGATAAAAAATTTTTTTGCTCTACAAGCAAGAAAAAAAATATTGTGGTTAAAGCCAGTGCCCTTAGCTATCCAAGTCAAAAGGAATCAAGTCGATATCTAGAAAACTAAGCAAGTTATGACCAAAAAGGTAACTAGTTCTACTAAAAAGTGGCCAGAAAGAGGCAGTAGTAGAACTGGTTACATTTTTGGTTATAACTTACTTATTTTTCTAGACATCGACTTCATTTCTACTGCGTTGGATTGGTAAGAGCATTAGCTTTAATATGAAGTTTTCTTTTTGCGAATAGTGGGACAAACATTTTTTTCTTCAAAAAATACCATGGGCTACCCCCTTTGCTTTTTTTGGAAAAATGATAAAAAATTTTTTTGCTCTACCCGCAAGAAAAAAAATATTGTGGTTAAAGCCAGTGCCCTTAGCTATCCAAGTCAAAAGGAATCAAGTCGATATCTAGAAAACTAAGCAAGTTATGACCAAAAAGGTAACTAGTTCTACTAAAAAGTGGCCAGAAAGAGGCAGTAGTAGAACTGGTTACATTTTTGGTTATAACTTACTTATTTTTCTAGACATCGACTTCATTTCTACTGCGTTGGATAGGTAAGAGCATTAGCTTTAATATGAAATTTTCTTTTTGCGAATAGTGGGACAAAAATTTTTTTCTTCAAAAAATACCATGGGCTACCCCCTTTTCCTTTTTTTGGAAAAATGATAAAAAAATTTTTTGCTCTACCCGCAAGAAAAAAAATATTGTGGTTAAAGCCAGTGCCCTTAGCTATCCAAGTCAAAAGGAATTCAGTCGATATCTAGAAAACTAAGCAAGTTATGACCAAAAAGGTAACTAGTTCTACTAAAAAGTGGCCAGAAAGAGGCAGTAGTAGAACTGGTTACATTTTTGGTTATAACTTACTGATTTTTCTAGACATCGACTTCATTTCTACTGCGTTGGATTGGTAAGAGCATTAGCTTTAATATGAAATTTTCTTTTTGCGAATAGTGTTACAAAAATTTTTTTCTTCAAAAAATACCATGGGCTACCCCCTTTCCCTTTTTTTGGAAAAATGATAAAAAATTTTTTTGCTCTACCCGCAAGAAAAAAAATATTGTGGTTAAAGCCAGTGCCCTTAGCTATCCAAGTCAAAAGGAATCCAGTCGATATCTAGAAAACTAAGCAAGTTATGAATAAAAAGGTAACTAATTCTACTAAAAAGTGGCCAGAAAGAGGCAGTAGTAGAACTGGTTACATTTTTGGTTATAACTTACTTATTTTTCTAGACATCGACTTCATTTCTACTGCGTTGGATAGGTAAGAGCATTAGCTTTAATATGAAATTTTCTTTTTGCGAATAGTGGGACAAAAATTTTTTTCTTCAAAAATTACCATGGGCTACCCCCTTTGCTTTTTTTGGAAAAATGATAAAAAATTTTTTTGCTCTACCCGCAAGAAAAAAAATATTGTGGTTAAAGCCAGTGCCCTTAGCTATCCAAGTCAAAAGGAATCAAGTCGATATCTAGAAAACTAAGCAAGTTATGACCAAAAATTTAACTAGTTCTACTAAAAAGTGGCCAGAAAGAGGCAGTAGTAGAACTGGTTACATTTTTGGCTATAACTTACTTATTTTTCTAGACATCGACTTCATTTCTACTGCGTTGGATAGGTAAGAGCATTAGCTTTAATATGAAATTTTCTTTTTGCGAATAGTGGGACAAAAATTTTTTTCTTCAAAAAATACCATGGGCTACCCCCTTTTCCTTTTTTTTGAAAAATGATAAAAAATTTTTTTGCTCTACCCGCAAAAAAAAAAATATTGTGGTTAAAGCCAGTGCCCTTAGCTATCCAAGTCAAAAGGAATTCAGTCGATATCTAGAAAACTAAGCAAGTTATGACCAAAAAGGTAACTAGTTCTACTAAAAAGTGGCCAGAAAGAGGCAGTAGTAGAACTGGTTACATTTTTGGTTATAACTTACTGATTTTTCTAGACATCGACTTCATTTCTACTGCGTTGGATTGGTAAGAGCATTAGCTTTAATATGAAATTTTCTTTTTGCGAATAGTGGGACAAAAATTTTTTTCTTCAAAAAATACCATGGGCTACCCCCTTTTCCTTTTTTTGGAAAAATGATAAAAAATTTTTTTGCTCTACCCGCAAGAAAAAAATATTGTGGTTAAAGCCAGTGCCCTTAGCTATCCAAGTCAAAAGGAATTCAGTCGATATCTAGAAAACTAAGCAAGTTATGACCAAAAAGGTAACTAGTTCTACTAAAAAGTGGCCAGAAAGAGGCAGTAGTAGAACTGGTTACATTTTTGGTTATAACTTACTGATTTTTCTAGACATCGACTTCATTTCTACTGCGTTGGATTGGTAAGAGCATTAGCTTTAATATGAAATTTTCTTTTTGCGAATAGTGGGACAAAAATTTTTTTCTTCAAAAATTACCATGGGCTACCCCCTTTGCTTTTTTTGGAAAAATGATAAAAAATTTTTTTGCTCTACCCGCAAGAAAAAAAATATTGTGGTTAAAGCCAGTGCCCTTAGCTATCCAAGTCAAAAGGAATCAAGTCGATATCTAGAAAACTAAGCAAGTTATGACCAAAAATTTAACTAGTTCTACTAAAAAGTGGCCAGAAAGAGGCAGTAGTAGAACTGGTTACATTTTTGGTTATAACTTACTTATTTTTCTAGATATCGACTTCATTTCTACTGCGTTGGATAGGTAAGAGCATTAGCTTTAATATGAAATTTTCTTTTTGCGAATAGTGGGACAAAAATTTTTTTCTTCAAAAAATACCATGGGCTACCCCCTTTGCTTTTTTTGAAAAAATGATAAAAAATTTTTTTGCTCTACCCGCAAAAAAAAAATATTGTGGTTAAAGCCAGTGCCCTTAGCTATCCAAGTCAAAAGGAATTCAGTCGATATCTAGAAAACTAAGCAAGTTATGACCAAAAAGGTAACTAGTTCTACTAAAAAGTGGCCAGAAAGAGGCAGTAGTAGAACTGGTTACATTTTTGGTTATAACTTACTGATTTTTCTAGACATCGACTTCATTTCTACTGCGTTGGATTGGTAAGAGCATTAGCTTTAAAAAATTTTTTTCTTCAAAAAATACCATGGGCTACCCCCTTTTCTTTTTTTTGGAAAAATGATAAAAAATTTTTTTGCTCTACCCGCAAAAAAAAAAAATATTGTGGTTAAAGCCAGTGCCCTTAGCTATCCAAGTCAAAAGGAATTCAGTCGATATCTAGAAAACTAAGCAAGTTATGACCAAAAAGGTAACTAGTTCTACTAAAAAGTGGCCAGAAAGAGGCAGTAGTAGAACTGGTTACATTTTTGGTTATAACTTACTGATTTTTCTAGACATCGACTTCATTTCTACTGCGTTGGATTGGTAAGAGCATTAGCTTTAATATGAAGTTTTCTTTTTGCGAATAGTGGGACAAAAATTTTTTTCTTCAAAAAATACCATGGGCTACCCCCTTTGCTTTTTTTGAAAAAATGATAAAAAATTTTTTTGCTCTACCCGCAAGAAAAAAAATATTGTGGTTAAAGCCAGTGCCCTTAGCTATCCAAGTCAAAAGGAATTCAGTCGATATCTAGAAAACTAAGCAAGTTATGACCAAAAAGGTAACTAGTTCTACTAAAAAGTGGCCAGAAAGAGGCAGTAGTAGAACTGGTTACATTTTTGGTTATAACTTACTGATTTTTCTAGACATCGACTTCATTTCTACTGCGTTGGATTGGTAAGAGCATTAGCTTTAAAAAATTTTTTTCTTCAAAAAATACCATGGGCTACCCCCTTTTCTTTTTTTTGGAAAAATGATAAAAAATTTTTTTGCTCTACCCGCAAGAAAAAAAATATTGTGGTTAAAGCCAGTGCCCTTAGCTATCCAAGTCAAAAGGAATCCAGTCGATATCTAGAAAACTAAGCAAGTTATGACCAAAAAGGTAACTAATTCTACTAAAAAGTGGCCAGAAAGAGGCAGTAGTAGAACTGGTTACATTTTTGGTTATAACTTACTTATTTTTCTAGACATCGACTTCATTTCTACTGCGTTGAATTGGTAAGAGCATTAGCTTTAATATGAAGTTTTCTTTTTGCGAATAGTGGGACAAAAATTTTTTTCTTAAAAAAATACCATGGGCTACCCCCTTTGCTTTTTTTGAAAAAATGATAAAAAAATTTTTTGCTCTACCCGCAAGAAAAAAAATATTGTGGTTAAAGCCAGTGCCCTTAGCTATCCAAGTCAAAAGGAATTCAGTCGATATCTAGAAAACTAAGCAAGTTATGACCAAAAAGGTAACTAGTTCTACTAAAAAGTGGCCAGAAAGAGGCAGTAGTAGAACTGGTTACATTTTTGGTTATAACTTACTGATTTTTCTAGACATCGACTTCATTTCTACTGCGTTGGATTGGTAAGAGCATTAGCTTTAATATGAAATTTTCTTTTTGCGAATAGTGGGACAAAAATTTTTTTCTTCAAAAAATACCATGTGCTACCCCCTTTGCTTTTTTTGGAAAAATGATAAAAAATTTGTTTGCTCTACCCGCAAGAAAAAAATATTGTGGTTAAAGCCAGTGCCCTTAGCTATCCAAGTCAAAAGGAATCAAGTCGATATCTAGAAAACTAAGCAAGTTATGACCAAAAAGGTAACTAGTTCTACTAAAAAGTGGCCAGAAAGAGGCAGTAGTAGAACTGGTTACATTTTTGGTTATAACTTACTTATTTTTCTAGACATCGACTTCATTTCTACTGCGTTGGATTGGTAAGAGCATTAGCTTTAATATGAAATTTTCTTTTTGCGAATAGTGGGACAAAAATTTTTTTCTTCAAAAAATACCATGGGCTACCCCCTTTGCTTTTTTTGGAAAAATTATAAAAAATTTTTTTGCTCTACCCGCAAGAAAAAAAATATTGTGGTTAAAGCCAGTGCCCTTAGCTATCCAAGCCAAAAGGAATCAAGTCGATATCTAGAAAACTAAGCAAGTTATGACCAAAAAGGTAACTAGTTCTACTAAAAAGTGGCCAGAAAGAGGCAGTAGTAGAACTGGTTACATTTTTGGTTATAACTTACTTATTTTTCTAGACATCGACTTCATTTCTACTGCGTTGGATAGGTAAGAGCATTAGCTTTAAGATGAATTTTTCTTTTTGCGAATAGTGGGACAAAAATTTTTTTCTTCAAAAAATACCATGGGCTACCCCCTTTGCTTTTTTTGGAAAAATGATAAAAAATTTGTTTGCTCTACCCGCAAGAAAAAAATATTGTGGTTAAAGCCAGTGCCATTAGCTATCCAAGTCAAAAGGAATCAAGTCGATATCTAGAAAACTAAGCAAGTTATGACCAAAAAGGTAACTAGTTCTACTAAAAAGTGGCCAGAAAGAGGCAGTAGTAGAACTGGTTACATTTTTGGTTATAACTTACTTATTTTTCTAGACATCGACTTCATTTCTACTGCGTTGGATTGGTAAGAGCATTAGCTTTAATATAAAATTTTCTTTTTGCGAATAGTGGGACAAAAATTTTTTTCTTCAAAAAATACCATGGGCTACCCCCTTTGCTTTTTTTGGAAAAATGATAAAAAATTTTTTTGCTCTACCCGCAAGAAAAAAATATTGTGGTTAAAGCCAGTGCCCTTAGCTATCCAAGTCAAAAGGAATCAAGTCGATATCTAGAAAACTAAGCAAGTTATGACCAAATAGGTAACTAGTTCTACTAAAAAGTGGCCAGAAAGAGGCAGTAGTAGAACTGGTTACATTTTTGGTTATAACTTACTTATTTTTCTAGACATCGACTTCATTTCTACTGCGTTGGATAGGTAAGAGCATTAGCTTTAATATGAAATTTTCTTTTTGCGAATAGTGGGACAAAAATTTTTTTCTTCAAAAAATACCATGGGCTACCCCCTTTGCTTTTTTTGGAAAAATGATAAAAAATTTTTTTGCTCTACCCGCAAGAAAAAATATTGTGGTTAAAGCCAGTGCCCTTAGCTATCCAAGTCAAAAGGAATCAATTCGATATCTAGAAAACTGAGCAAGTTATGACCAAAAAGGTAACTAGTTCTACTAAAAAGTGGCCAGAAAGAGGCAGTAGTAGAACTGGTTACATTTTTGGTTATAACTTACTTATTTTTCTAGACATCGACTTCATTTCTACTGCGTTGGATTGGTAAGAGCATTAGCTTTAATATGAAATTTTCTTTTTGCGAATAGTGGGACAAAAATTTTTTTCTTCAAAAAATACCATGGGATATCCCCTTTGCTTTTTTGGAAAAATGATAAAAAATTTTTTTGCTCTACCCGCAAGAAAAAAAATATTGTGGTTAAAGCCAGTGCCCTTAGCTATCCAAGTCAAAAGGAATCAAGTCGATATCTAGAAAACTAAGCAAGTTATGACCAAAAAGGTAACTAGTTCTACTAAAAAGTGGCCAGAAAGAGGCAGTAGTAGAACTGGTTACATTTTTGGTTATAACTTACTTATTTTTCTAGACATCGACTTCATTTCTACTGCGTTGGATTGGTAAGAGCATTAGCTTTAATATGAAATTTTCTTTTTGCGGATAGTGGGACAAAAATTTTTTTCTTCAAAAAATACCATGGGCTACCCCCTTTGCTTTTTTTGGAAAAATGATAAAAAATTTTTTTGCTCTACCCGCAAGAAAAAAATATTGTGGTTAAAGCCAGTGCCATTAGCTATCCAAGTCAAAAGGAATCAAGTCGATATCTAGAAAACTGAGCAAGTTATGACCAAAAAGGTAACTAGTTCTACTAAAAAGTGGCCAGAAAGAGGTAGTAGTAGAACTGGTTACATTTTTGGTTATAACTTACTTATTTTTCTAGACATCGACTTCATTTCTACTGCGTTGCATAGGTAAGAGCATTAGCTTTAATATGAAATTTTCTTTTTGCGGATAGTGGGACAAAAATTTTTTTCTTCAAAAAATACCATGGGCTACCCCCTTTGCTTTTTTTTGGAAAAATGATAAAAAATTTTTTTGCTCTACCCGCAAGAAAAAATATTGTGGTTCAAGCCAGTGCCCTTAGCTATCCAAGTCAAAAGGAATCAAGTCGATATCTAGAAAACTGAGCAAGTTATGACCAAAAAGGTAACTAGTTCTGCTAAAAAGTGGCCAGAAAGAGGTAGTAGTAGAACTGGTTACATTTTTCTTTATAACTTACTTATTTTTCTAGACATCGACTTCATTTCTACTGCGTTGAATTGGTAAGAGCATTAGCTTTAATATGAAATTTTCTTTTTGCGAATAGTGGGACAAAAATTTTTTTCTTCAAAAAATACCATGGGCTACCCCCCTTTGCTTTTTTTGGAAAAATGATAAAAAATTTGTTTGCTCTACCCGCAAGAAAAAAAATATTGTGGTTAAAGCCAGTGCCCTTAGCTATCCAAGTCAAAAGGAATCCAGTCGATATCTAGAAAACTAAGCAAGTTATGACCAAAAAGGTAACTAGTTCTACTAAAAAGTGGCCAGAAAGAGGCAGTAGTAGAACTGGTTACATTTTTGGTTATAACTTACTTATTTTTCTAGACATCGACTTCATTTCTACTGCGTTGGATTGGTAAGAGCATTAGCTTTAATATGAAATTTTCTTTTTGCGAATAGTGGGACAAAAATTTTTTTCTTCAAAAAATACCATGGGATACCCCCTTTGCTTTTTTGGAAAAATGATAAAAAATTTTTTTGCTCTACCCGCAAGAAAAAAAATATTGTGGTTAAAGCCAGTGCCCTTAGCTATCCAAGTCAAAAGGAATCAAGTCGATATCTAGAAAACTAAGCAAGTTATGACCAAAAAGGTAACTAGTTCTACTAAAAAGTGGCCAGAAAGAGGCAGTAGTAGAACTGGTTACATTTTTGGTTATAACTTACTTATTTTTCTAGACATCGACTTCATTTCTACTGCGTTGGATTGGTAAGAGCATTAGCTTTAATATGAAATTTTCTTTTTGCGAATAGTGGGACAAAAATTTTTTTCTTCAAAAAATACCATGGGATACCCCCTTTGCTTTTTTGGAAAAATGATAAAAAATTTGTTTGCTCTACCCGCAAGAAAAAAAATATTGTGGTTAAAGCCAGTGCCCTTAGCTATCCAAGTCAAAAGGAATCCAGTCGATATCTAGAAAACTAACTAGTTCTACTAAAAAGTGGCCAGAAAGAGGCAGTAGTAGAACTGGTTACATTTTTGGTTATAACTTACTTATTTTTCTAGACATCGACTTCATTTCTACTGCGTTGGATTGGTAAGAGCATTAGCTTTAATATAAAATTTTCTTTTTGCGAATAGTGGGACAAAAATTTTTTTCTTCAAAAAATACCATGGGCTACCCCCTTTTAGTTTTTTTGGAAAAATGATAAAAAATTTGTTTGCTCTACCCGCAAGAAAAAAAATATTGTGGTTAAAGCCAGTGCCCTTAGCTATCCAAGTCAAAAGGAATCAAGTCGATATCTAGAAAACTAAGCAAGTTATGACCAAAAAGGTAACTAGTTCTACTAAAAAGTGGCCAGAAAGAGGCAGTAGTAGAACTGGTTACATTTTTGGTTATAACTTACTTATTTTTCTAGACATCGACTTCATTTCTACTGCGTTGGATTGGTAAGAGCATTAGCTTTAATATGAAATTTTCTTTTTGCGAATAGCGTTACAAAAATTTTTTTCTTCAAAAAATACCATGGGCTACCCCCTTTGCTTTTTTTGGAAAAATTATAAAAAATTTTTTTGCTCTACCCGCAAGAAAAAAAATATTGTGGTTAAAGCCAGTGCCCTTAGCTATCCAAGTCAAAAGGAATCCAGTCGATATCTAGAAAACTAAGCAAGTTATGACCAAAAAGGTAACTAATTTTACTAAAAAGTGGCCAGAAAGAGGCAGTAGTAGAACTGGTTACATTTTTGGTTATAACTTACTGATTTTTCTAGTCATCGACTTCATTTCTACTGCGTTCGATTGGTAAGAGCATTAGCTTTAATATGAAATTTTCTTTTTGCGAATAGTGTTACAAAAATTTTTTTCTTCAAAAAATACCATGGGCTACCCCCTTTGCTTTTTTTGGAAAAATTATAAAAAATTTTTTTGCTCTACCCGCAAGAAAAAAAATATTGTGGTTAAAGCCAGTGCCCTTAGCTATCCAAGTCAAAAGGAATCCAGTCGATATCTAGAAAACTAAGCAAGTTATGACCAAAAAGGTAACTAATTTTACTAAAAAGTGGCCAGAAAGAGGCAGTAGTAGAACTGGTTACATTTTTGGTTATAACTTACTTATTTTTCTAGACATCGACTTCATTTCTACTGCGTTGGATTGGTAAGAGCATTAGCTTTAATATAAAATTTTCTTTTTGCGAATAGTGGGACAAAAATTTTTTTCTTCAAAAAATACCATGGGCTACCCCCTTTTCCTTTTTTTGGAAAAACGATAAAAATTTTTTTTGCTCTACCCGCAAGAAAAAAAATATTGTGGTTAAAGCCAGTGCCCTTAGCTATCCAAGTCAAAAGGAATCAAGTCGATATCTAGAAAACTAAGCAAGTTATGACCAAAAAGGTAACTAGTTCTACTAAAAAGTGGCCAGAAAGAGGCAGTAGTAGAACTGGTTACATTTTTGGTTATAACTTACTTATTTTTCTAGACATCGACTTCATTTCTACTGCGTTGGATAGGTAAGAGCATTAGCTTTAATATGAAATTTTCTTTTTGCGAATAGTGGGACAAAAATTTTTTTCTTCAAAAAATACCATGGGCTACCCCCTTTGCTTTTTTTGGAAAAATGATAAAAAAATTTTTTTGCTCTACCCGCAAGAAAAAAATATTGTGGTTAAAGCCAGTGCCCTTAGCTATCCAAGTCAAAAGGAATCAAGTCGATATCTAGAAAACTAAGCAAGTTATGACCAAAAAGGTAACTAGTTCTACTAAAAAGTGGCCAGAAAGAGGCAGTAGTAGAACTGGTTACATTTTTGGTTATAACTTACTTATTTTTCTAGACATCGACTTCATTTCTACTGCGTTGGATTGGTAAGAGCATTAGCTTTAATAAGAAATTTTCTTTTTGCGAATAGTGGGACAAAAATTTTTTTCTTCAAAAAATACCATGGGCTACCCCCTTTGCTTTTTTTGGAAAAATGATAAAAAATTTTTTTGCTCTACCCGCAAGAAAAAAATATTGTGGTTACAGCCAGTGCCATTAGCTATCCAAGTCAAAAGGAATCAAGTCGATATCTAGAAAACTAAGCAAGTTATGACCAAAAAAGTAACTAGTTCTACTAAAAAGTGGCCAGAAAGAGGCAGTAGTAGAACTGGTTACATTTTTGGTTATAACTTACTTATTTTTCTAGACATCGACTTCATTTCTACTGCGTTGGATAGGTAAGAGCATTAGCTTTAATATGAAATTTTCTTTTTGCGAATAGTGGGACAAAAATTTTTTTCTTCAAAAAATACCATGGGCTACCCCCTTTGCTTTTTTTGGAAAAATTATAAAAAATTTTTTTGCTCTACCCGCAAGAAAAAAAATATTGTGGTTAAAGCCAGTGCCCTTAGCTATCCAAGTCAAAAGGAATCCAGTCGATATCTAGAAAACTAAGCAAGTTATGACCAAAAAGGTAACTAGTTCTACTAAAAAGTGGCCAGAAAGAGGCAGTAGTAGAACTGGTTACATTTTTGGTTATAACTTACTGATTTTTCTAGACATCGACTTCATTTCTACTGCGTTGGATTGGTAAGAGCATTAGCTTTAATATGAAATTTTCTTTTTGCGAATAGTGTTAAAAAAATTTTTTTCTTCAAAAAATACCATGGGCTACCCCCTTTGCTTTTTTTGGAAAAATTATAAAAAATTTTTTTGCTCTACCCGCAAGAAAAAAAATATTGTGGTTAAAGCCAGTGCCCTTAGCTATCCAAGTCAAAAGGAATCCAGTCGATATCTAGAAAACTAAGCAAGTTATGACCAAAAAGGTAACTAATTTTACTAAAAAGTGGCCAGAAAGAGGCAGTAGTAGAACTGGTTACATTTTTGGTTATAACTTACTTATTTTTCTAGACATCGACTTCATTTCTACTGCGTTGGATTGGTAAGAGCATTAGCTTTAATATAAAATTTTCTTTTTGCGAATAGTGGGACAAAAATTTTTTTCTTCAAAAAATACCATGGGGTACCCCCTTTTCCTTTTTTTGGAAAAACGATAAAAAATTTTTTTGCTCTACCCGCAAGAAAAAAAATATTGTGGTTAAAGCCAGTGCCCTTAGCTATCCAAGTCAAAAGGAATCAAGTCGATATCTAGAAAACTAAGCAAGTTATGACCAAAAAGGTAACTAGTTCTACTAAAAAGTGGCCAGAAAGAGGCAGTAGTAGAACTGGTTAAATTTTTTTTTATAACTTACTTATTTTTCTAGACATCGACTTCATTTCTACTGCGTTGGATTGGTAAGAGCATTAGCTTTAATAAGAAATTTTCTTTTTGCGAATAGTGGGACAAAAATTTTTTTCTTCAAAAAATACCATGGGCTACCCCCTTTGCTTTTTTTGGAAAAATGATAAAAAATTTTTTTGCTCTACCCGCAAGAAAAAAATATTGTGGTTACAGCCAGTGCCATTAGCTATCCAAGTCAAAAGGAATCAAGTCGATATCTAGAAAACTAAGCAAGTTATGACCAAAAAAGTAACTAGTTCTACTAAAAAGTGGCCAGAAAGAGGCAGTAGTAGAACTGGTTACATTTTTGGTTATAACTTACTTATTTTTCTAGACATCGACTTCATTTCTACTGCGTTGGATAGGTAAGAGCATTAGCTTTAATATGAAATTTTCTTTTTGCGAATAGTGGGACAAAAATTTTTTTCTTCAAAAAATACCATGGGCTACCCCCTTTGCTTTTTTTGGAAAAATGATAAAAAATTTTTTTGCTCTACCCGCAAGAAAAAAATATTGTGGTTAAAGCCATTAGCTATCCAAGTCAAAAGGAATCAAGTCGATATCTAGAAAACTAAGCAAGTTATGACGAAAAAGGTAACTAGTTCTACTAAAAAGTGGCCAGAAAGAGGTAGTAGTAGAACTGGTTACATTTTTGGTTATAACTTACTTATTTTTCTAGACATCGACTTCATTTCTACTGCGTTGGATTGGTAAGAGCATTAGCTTTAATATGAAATTTTCTTTTTGCGAATAGTGGGACAAAAATTTTTTTCTTCAAAAAATACCATGGGCTACCCCCTTTGCTTTTTTTGGAAAAATGATAAAAAATTTTTTTGCTCTACCCGCAAGAAAAAAAATATTGTGGTTAAAGCCAGTGCCCTTAGCTATCCAAGTCAAAAGGAATCAAGTCGATATCTAGAAAACTAAGCAAGTTATGACCAAAAAGGTAACTAGTTCTACTAAAAAGTGGCCAGAAAGAGGCAGTAGTAGAACTGGTTACATTTTTGGTTATAACTTACTTATTTTTCTAGACATCGACTTCATTTCTACTGCGTTGGATAGGTAAGAGCATTAGCTTTAATATGAAATTTTCTTTTTGCGAATAGTGGGACAAAAATTTTTTTCTTCAAAAAATACCATGGGCTACCCCCTTTGCTTTTTTTGGAAAAATGATAAAAAATTTTTTTGCTCTACCCGCAAGAAAAAAATATTGTGGTTAAAGCCAGTGCCATTAGCTATCCAAGTCAAAAGGAATCAAGTCGATATCTAGAAAACTGAGCAAGTTATGACCAAAAAGGTAACTAGTTCTACTAAAAAGTGGCCAGAAAGAGGCAGTAGTAGAACTGGTTACATTTTTGGTTATAACTTACTTATTTTTCTAGACATCGACTTCATTTCTACTGCGTTGGATAGGTAAGAGCATTAGCTTTAATATGAAATTTTCTTTTTGCGAATAGTGGGACAAAAATTTTTTTCTTCAAAAAATACCATGGGCTACCCCCTTTGCTTTTTTTGGAAAAATGATAAAAAATTTTTTTGCTCTACCCGCAAGAAAAAAAATATTGTGGTTAAAGCCAGTGCCCTTAGCTATCCAAGTCAAAAGGAATCAAGTCGATATCTAGAAAACTAAGCAAGTTATGACCAAAAAGGTAACTAGTTCTACTAAAAAGTGGCCAGAAAGAGGCAGTAGTAGAACTGGTTACATTTTTGGTTATAACTTACTTATTTTTCTAGACATCGACTTCATTTCTACTGCGTTGGATAGGTAAGAGCATTAGCTTTAATATGAAATTTTCTTTTTGCGAATAGTGGGACAAAAATTTTTTTCTTCAAAAAATACCATGGGCTACCCCCTTTGCTTTTTTTGGAAAAATGATAAAAAATTTTTTTGCTCTACCCGCAAGAAAAAATATTGTGGTTCAAGCCAGTGCCCTTAGCTATCCAAGTCAAAAGGAATCAAGTCGATATCTAGAAAACTGAGCAAGTTATGACCAAAAAGGTAACTAGTTCTGCTAAAAAGTGGCCAGAAAGAGGTAGTAGTAGAACTGGTTACATTTTTCTTTATAACTTACTTATTTTTCTAGACATCGACTTCATTTCTACTGCGTTGAATTGGTAAGAGCATTAGCTTTAATATGAAATTTTCTTTTTGCGAATAGTGGGACAAAAATTTTTTTCTTCAAAAAATACCATGGGCTACCCCCCTTTGCTTTTTTTGGAAAAATGATAAAAAATTTGTTTGCTCTACCCGCAAGAAAAAAAATATTGTGGTTAAAGCCAGTGCCCTTAGCTATCCAAGTCAAAAGGAATCCAGTCGATATCTAGAAAACTAAGCAAGTTATGAACAAAAAGGTAACTAGTTCTACTAAAAAGTGGCCAGAAAGAGGCAGTAGTAGAACTGGTTACATTTTTGGTTATAACTTACTTATTTTTCTAGACATCGACTTCATTTCTACTGCGTTGGATTGGTAAGAGCATTAGCTTTAATATGAAATTTTCTTTTTGCGAATAGTGGGACAAAAATTTTTTTCTTCAAAAAATACCATGGGATACCCCCTTTGCTTTTTTGGAAAAATGATAAAAAATTTTTTTGCTCTACCCGCAAGAAAAAAAATATTGTGGTTAAAGCCAGTGCCCTTAGCTATCCAAGTCAAAAGGAATCAAGTCGATATCTAGAAAACTAAGCAAGTTATGACCAAAAAGGTAACTAGTTCTACTAAAAAGTGGCCAGAAAGAGGCAGTAGTAGAACTGGTTACATTTTTGGTTATAACTTACTTATTTTTCTAGACATCGACTTCATTTCTACTGCGTTGGATAGGTAAGAGCATTAGCTTTAATATGAAATTTTCTTTTTGCGAATAGTGGGACAAAAATTTTTTTCTTCAAAAAATACCATGGGCTACCCCCTTTGCTTTTTTTGGAAAAATGATAAAAAATTTTTTTGCTCTACCCGCAAGAAAAAAAATATTGTGGTTAAAGCCAGTGCCCTTAGCTATCCAAGTCAAAAGGAATCCAGTCGATATCTAGAAAACTAAGCAAGTTATGAACAAAAAGGTAACTAGTTCTACTAAAAAGTGGCCAGAAAGAGGCAGTAGTAGAACTGGTTACATTTTTGGTTATAACTTACTTATTTTTCTAGACATCGACTTCATTTCTACTGCGTTGGATAGGTAAGAGCATTAGCTTTAATACGAAATTTTCTTTTTGCGAATAGTGGGACAAAAATTTTTTTCTTCAAAAAATACCATGGGCTACCCCCTTTGCTTTTTTTGGAAAAATGATAAAAAATTTTTTTGCTCTACCCGCAAGAAAAAATATTGTGGTTCAAGCCAGTGCCCTTAGCTATCCAAGTCAAAAGGAATCAAGTCGATATCTAGAAAACTGAGCAAGTTATGACCAAAAAGGTAACTAGTTCTGCTAAAAAGTGGCCAGAAAGAGGTAGTAGTAGAACTGGTTACATTTTTCTTTATAACTTACTTATTTTTCTAGACATCGACTTCATTTCTACTGCGTTGAATTGGTAAGAGCATTAGCTTTAATATGAAATTTTCTTTTTGCGAATAGTGGGACAAAAATTTTTTTCTTCAAAAAATACCATGGGCTACCCCCCTTTGCTTTTTTTGGAAAAATGATAAAAAATTTGTTTGCTCTACCCGCAAGAAAAAAAATATTGTGGTTAAAGCCAGTGCCCTTAGCTATCCAAGTCAAAAGGAATCCAGTCGATATCTAGAAAACTAAGCAAGTTATGAACAAAAAGGTAACTAGTTCTACTAAAAAGTGGCCAGAAAGAGGCAGTAGTAGAACTGGTTACATTTTTGGTTATAACTTACTTATTTTTCTAGACATCGACTTCATTTCTACTGCGTTGGATTGGTAAGAGCATTAGCTTTAATATGAAATTTTCTTTTTGCGAATAGTGGGACAAAAATTTTTTTCTTCAAAAAATACCATGGGATACCCCCTTTGCTTTTTTGGAAAAATGATAAAAAATTTTTTTGCTCTACCCGCAAGAAAAAAAATATTGTGGTTAAAGCCAGTGCCCTTAGCTATCCAAGTCAAAAGGAATCAAGTCGATATCTAGAAAACTAAGCAAGTTATGACCAAAAAGGTAACTAGTTCTACTAAAAAGTGGCCAGAAAGAGGTAGTAGTAGAACTGGTTACATTTTTGGTTATAACTTACTTATTTTTCTAGACATCGACTTCATTTCTACTGCGTTGGATTGGTAAGAGCATTAGCTTTAATATGAAATTTTCTTTTTGCGGATAGTGGGACAAAAATTTTTTTCTTCAAAAAATACCATGGGCTACCCCCTTTGCTTTTTTTGGAAAAATGATAAAAAATTTTTTTGCTCTACCCGCAAGAAAAAAATATTGTGGTTAAAGCCAGTGCCCTTAGCTATCCAAGTCAAAAGGAATCAAGTCGATATCTAGAAAACTAAGCAAGTTATGACCAAATAGGTAACTAGTTCTACTAAAAAGTGGCCAGAAAGAGGCAGTAGTAGAACTGGTTACATTTTTGGTTATAACTTACTTATTTTTCTAGACATCGACTTCATTTCTACTGCGTTGGATAGGTAAGAGCATTAGCTTTAATATGAAATTTTCTTTTTGCGAATAGTGGGACAAAAATTTTTTTCTTCAAAAAATACCATGGGCTACCCCCTTTGCTTTTTTTGGAAAAATGATAAAAAATTTTTTTGCTCTACCCGCAAGAAAAAATATTGTGGTTCAAGCCAGTGCCCTTAGCTATCCAAGTCAAAAGGAATCAAGTCGATATCTAGAAAACTGAGCAAGTTATGACCAAATAGGTAACTAGTTCTACTAAAAAGTGGCCAGAAAGAGGCAGTAGTAGAACTGGTTACATTTTTGGTTATAACTTACTTATTTTTCTAGACATCGACTTCATTTCTACTGCGTTGGATAGGTAAGAGCATTAGCTTTAATATGAAATTTTCTTTTTGCGAATAGTGGGACAAAAATTTTTTTCTTCAAAAAATACCATGGGCTACCCCCTTTGCTTTTTTTGGAAAAATGATAAAAAATTTTTTTGCTCTACCCGCAAGAAAAAATATTGTGGTTCAAGCCAGTGCCCTTAGCTATCCAAGTCAAAAGGAATCAAGTCGATATCTAGAAAACTGAGCAAGTTATGACCAAAAAGGTAACTAGTTCTGCTAAAAAGTGGCCAGAAAGAGGTAGTAGTAGAACTGGTTACATTTTTCTTTATAACTTACTTATTTTTCTAGACATCGACTTCATTTCTACTGCGTTGAATTGGTAAGAGCATTAGCTTTAATATGAAATTTTCTTTTTGCGAATAGTGGGACAAAAATTTTTTTCTTCAAAAAATACCATGGGCTACCCCCCTTTGCCTTTTTTGGAAAAATGATAAAAAATTTGTTTGCTCTACCCGCAAGAAAAAAAATATTGTGGTTAAAGCCAGTGCCCTTAGCTATCCAAGTCAAAAGGAATCCAGTCGATATCTAGAAAACTAAGCAAGTTATGAACAAAAAGGTAACTAGTTCTACTAAAAAGTGGCCAGAAAGAGGCAGTAGTAGAACTGGTTACATTTTTGGTTATAACTTACTTATTTTTCTAGACATCGACTTCATTTCTACTGCGTTGGATTGGTAAGAGCATTAGCTTTAATATGAATTTTTCTTTTTGCGAATAGTGGGACAAAAATTTTTTTCTTCAAAAAATACCATGGGATACCCCCTTTGCTTTTTTGGAAAAATGATAAAAAATTTTTTTGCTCTACCCGCAAGAAAAAAAATATTGTGGTTAAAGCCAGTGCCCTTAGCTATCCAAGTCAAAAGGAATCAAGTCAATATCTAGAAAACTAAGCAAGTTATGACCAAAAAGGTAACTAGTTCTACTAAAAAGTGGCCAGAAAGAGGCAGTAGTAGAACTGGTTACATTTTTGGTTATAACTTACTTATTTTTCTAGACATCGACTTCATTTCTACTGCGTTGGATTGGTAAGAGCATTAGCTTTAATATGAAATTTTCTTTTTGCGAATAGTGGGACAAAAATTTTTTTCTTCAAAAAATACCATGGGATACCCCCTTTGCTTTTTTGGAAAAATGATAAAAAATTTGTTTGCTCTACCCGCAAGAAAAAAAATATTGTGGTTAAAGCCAGTGCCCTTAGCTATCCAAGTCAAAAGGAATCCAGTCGATATCTAGAAAACTAAGCAAGTTATGACCAAAAAGGTAACTAGTTCTACTAAAAAGTGGCCAGAAAGAGGCAGTAGTAGAACTGGTTACATTTTTGGTTATAACTTACTTATTTTTCTAGACATCGACTTCATTTCTACTGCGTTGGATTGGTAAGAGCATTAGCTTTAATATAAAATTTTCTTTTTGCGAATAGTGGGACAAAAATTTTTTTCTTCAAAAAATACCATGGGCTACCCCCTTTTAGTTTTTTTGGAAAAATGATAAAAAATTTGTTTGCTCTACCCGCAAGAAAAAAAATATTGTGGTTAAAGCCAGTGCCATTAGCTATCCAAGTCAAAAGGAATCAAGTCGATATCTAGAAAACTGAGCAAGTTATGACCAAAAAGGTAACTAGTTCTACTAAAAAGTGGCCAGAAAGAGGCAGTAGTAGAACTGGTTACATTTTTGGTTATAACTTACTGATTTTTCTAGACATCGACTTCATTTCTACTGCGTTGGATTGGTAAGAGCATTAGCTTTAATATGAAATTTTCTTTTTGCGAATAGTGTTACAAAAATTTTTTTCTTCAAAAAATACCATGGGCTACCCCCTTTGCTTTTTTTGGAAAAATTATAAAAAATTTTTTTGCTCTACCCGCAAGAAAAAAAATATTGTGGTTAAAGCCAGTGCCCTTAGCTATCCAAGTCAAAAGGAATCCAGTCGATATCTAGAAAACTAAGCAAGTTATGACCAAAAAGGTAACTAATTTTACTAAAAAGTGGCCAGAAAGAGGCAGTAGTAGAACTGGTTACATTTTTGGTTATAACTTACTTATTTTTCTAGACATCGACTTCATTTCTACTGCGTTGGATTGGTAAGAGCATTAGCTTTAATATAAAATTTTCTTTTTGCGAATAGTGGGACAAAAATTTTTTTCTTCAAAAAATACCATGGGGTACCCCCTTTTCCTTTTTTTGGAAAAACGATAAAAAATTTTTTTGCTCTACCCGCAAGAAAAAAAATATTGTGGTTAAAGCCAGTGCCCTTAGCTATCCAAGTCAAAAGGAATCAAGTCGATATCTAGAAAACTAAGCAAGTTATGACCAAAAAGGTAACTAGTTCTACTAAAAAGTGGCCAGAAAGAGGCAGTAGTAGAACTGGTTACATTTTTGGTTATAACTTACTTATTTTTCTAGACATCGACTTCATTTCTACTGCGTTGGATAGGTAAGAGCATTAGCTTTAATATGAAATTTTCTTTTTGCGAATAGTGGGACAAAAATTTTTTTCTTCAAAAAATACCATGGGCTACCCCCTTTGCTTTTTTTGGAAAAATGATAAAAAAATTTTTTTGCTCTACCCGCAAGAAAAAAATATTGTGGTTAAAGCCAGTGCCCTTAGCTATCCAAGTCAAAAGGAATCAAGTCGATATCTAGAAAACTAAGCAAGTTATGACCAAAAAGGTAACTAGTTCTACTAAAAAGTGGCCAGAAAGAGGCAGTAGTAGAACTGGTTACATTTTTGGTTATAACTTACTTATTTTTCTAGACATCGACTTCATTTCTACTGCGTTGGATTGGTAAGAGCATTAGCTTTAATAAGAAATTTTCTTTTTGCGAATAGTGGGACAAAAATTTTTTTCTTCAAAAAATACCATGGGCTACCCCCTTTGCTTTTTTTGGAAAAATGATAAAAAATTTTTTTGCTCTACCCGCAAGAAAAAAATATTGTGGTTACAGCCAGTGCCATTAGCTATCCAAGTCAAAAGGAATCAAGTCGATATCTAGAAAACTAAGCAAGTTATGACCAAAAAAGTAACTAGTTCTACTAAAAAGTGGCCAGAAAGAGGCAGTAGTAGAACTGGTTACATTTTTGGTTATAACTTACTTATTTTTCTAGACATCGACTTCATTTCTACTGCGTTGGATAGGTAAGAGCATTAGCTTTAATATGAAATTTTCTTTTTGCGAATAGTGTTACAAAAATTTTTTTCTTCAAAAAATACCATGGGCTACCCCCTTTGCTTTTTTTGGAAAAATGATAAAAAATTTTTTTGCTCTACCCGCAAGAAAAAAAATATTGTGGTTAAAGCCAGTGCCCTTTGCTATCCAAGTCAAAAGGAATCCAGTCGATATCTAGAAAACTAAGCAAGTTATGACCAAAAAGGTAACTAGTTCTACTAAAAAGTGGCCAGAAAGAGGCAGTAGTAGAACTGGTTACATTTTTGGTTATAACTTACTTATTTTTCTAGACATCGACTTCATTTCTACTGCGTTGGATTGGTAAGAGCATTAGCTTTAATATGAAATTTTCTTTTTGCGAATAGTGGGACAAAAATTTTTTTCTTCAAAAAATACCATGGGCTACCCCCTTTGCTTTTTTTGGAAAAATGATAAAAAATTTTTTTGCTCTACCCGCAAGAAAAAAAATATTGTGGTTAAAGCCAGTGCCCTTAGCTATCCAAGTCAAAAGGAATCAAGTCGATATCTAGAAAACTAAGCAAGTTATGACCAAAAAGGTAACTAGTTCTACTAAAAAGTGGCCAGAAAGAGGCAGTAGTAGAACTGGTTACATTTTTGGTTATAACTTACTTATTTTTCTAGACATCGACTTCATTTCTACTGCGTTGGATAGGTAAGAGCATTAGCTTTAATATGAAATTTTCTTTTTGCGAATAGTGGGACAAAAATTTTTTTCTTCAAAAAATACCATGGGCTACCCCCTTTGCTTTTTTTGAAAAAATGATAAAAAAATTTTTTGCTCTACCCGCAAGAAAAAAAATATTGTGGTTAAAGCCAGTGCCCTTAGCTATCCAAGTCAAAAGGAATCAAGTCAATATCTAGAAAACTAAGCAAGTTATGACCAAAAAGGTAACTAGTTCTACTAAAAAGTGGCCAGAAAGAGGCAGTAGTAGAACTGGTTACATTTTTGGTTATAACTTACTTATTTTTCTAGACATCGACTTCATTTCTACTGCGTTGGATTGGTAAGAGCATTAGCTTTAATATAAAATTTTCTTTTTGCGAATAGTGGGACAAAAATTTTTTTCTTCAAAAAATACCATGGGCTACCCCCTTTTAGTTTTTTTGGAAAAATGATAAAAAATTTGTTTGCTCTACCCGCAAGAAAAAAAATATTGTGGTTAAAGCCAGTGCCATTAGCTATCCAAGTCAAAAGGAATCAAGTCGATATCTAGAAAACTGAGCAAGTTATGACCAAAAAGGTAACTAGTTCTACTAAAAAGTGGCCAGAAAGAGGCAGTAGTAGAACTGGTTACATTTTTGGTTATAACTTACTGATTTTTCTAGACATCGACTTCATTTCTACTGCGTTGGATTGGTAAGAGCATTAGCTTTAATATGAAATTTTCTTTTTGCGAATAGTGTTACAAAAATTTTTTTCTTCAAAAAATACCATGGGCTACCCCCTTTGCTTTTTTTGGAAAAATTATAAAAAATTTTTTTGCTCTACCCGCAAGAAAAAAAATATTGTGGTTAAAGCCAGTGCCCTTAGCTATCCAAGTCAAAAGGAATCCAGTCGATATCTAGAAAACTAAGCAAGTTATGACCAAAAAGGTAACTAATTTTACTAAAAAGTGGCCAGAAAGAGGCAGTAGTAGAACTGGTTACATTTTTGGTTATAACTTACTTATTTTTCTAGACATCGACTTCATTTCTACTGCGTTGGATTGGTAAGAGCATTAGCTTTAATATAAAATTTTCTTTTTGCGAATAGTGGGACAAAAATTTTTTTCTTCAAAAAATACCATGGGGTACCCCCTTTTCCTTTTTTTGGAAAAACGATAAAAAATTTTTTTGCTCTACCCGCAAGAAAAAAAATATTGTGGTTAAAGCCAGTGCCCTTAGCTATCCAAGTCAAAAGGAATCAAGTCGATATCTAGAAAACTAAGCAAGTTATGACCAAAAAGGTAACTAGTTCTACTAAAAAGTGGCCAGAAAGAGGCAGTAGTAGAACTGGTTACATTTTTGGTTATAACTTACTTATTTTTCTAGACATCGACTTCATTTCTACTGCGTTGGATAGGTAAGAGCATTAGCTTTAATATGAAATTTTCTTTTTGCGAATAGTGGGACAAAAATTTTTTTCTTCAAAAAATACCATGGGCTACCCCCTTTGCTTTTTTTGGAAAAATGATAAAAAAATTTTTTTGCTCTACCCGCAAGAAAAAAATATTGTGGTTAAAGCCAGTGCCCTTAGCTATCCAAGTCAAAAGGAATCAAGTCGATATCTAGAAAACTAAGCAAGTTATGACCAAAAAGGTAACTAGTTCTACTAAAAAGTGGCCAGAAAGAGGCAGTAGTAGAACTGGTTACATTTTTGGTTATAACTTACTTATTTTTCTAGACATCGACTTCATTTCTACTGCGTTGGATTGGTAAGAGCATTAGCTTTAATAAGAAATTTTCTTTTTGCGAATAGTGGGACAAAAATTTTTTTCTTCAAAAAATACCATGGGCTACCCCCTTTGCTTTTTTTGGAAAAATGATAAAAAATTTTTTTGCTCTACCCGCAAGAAAAAAATATTGTGGTTACAGCCAGTGCCATTAGCTATCCAAGTCAAAAGGAATCAAGTCGATATCTAGAAAACTAAGCAAGTTATGACCAAAAAAGTAACTAGTTCTACTAAAAAGTGGCCAGAAAGAGGCAGTAGTAGAACTGGTTACATTTTTGGTTATAACTTACTTATTTTTCTAGACATCGACTTCATTTCTACTGCGTTGGATAGGTAAGAGCATTAGCTTTAATATGAAATTTTCTTTTTGCGAATAGTGTTACAAAAATTTTTTTCTTCAAAAAATACCATGGGCTACCCCCTTTGTTTTTTTTGGAAAAATGATAAAAAATGTTTTTGCTCTACCCGCAAGAAAAAAAATATTGTGGTTAAAGCCAGTGCCCTTTGCTATCCAAGTCAAAAGGAATCCAGTCGATATCTAGAAAACTAAGCAAGTTATGACCAAAAAGGTAACTAGTTCTACTAAAAAGTGGCCAGAAAGAGGCAGTAGTAGAACTGGTTACATTTTTGGTTATAACTTACTTATTTTTCTAGACATCGACTTCATTTCTACTGCGTTGGATAGGTAAGAGCATTAGCTTTAATATGAAATTTTCTTTTTGCGAATAGTGGGACAAAAATTTTTTTTTTCAAAAAATACCATGGGCTACCCCCTTTGCTTTTTTTGGAAAAATGATAAAAAATTTTTTTGCTCTACCCGCAAGAAAAAAATATTGTGGTTAAAGCCAGTGCCATTAGCTATCCAAGTCAAAAGGAATCAAGTCGATATCTAGAAAACTGAGCAAGTTATGACCAAAAAGGTAACTAGTTCTACTAAAAAGTGGCCAGAAAGAGGTAGTAGTAGAACTGGTTACATTTTTGGTTATAACTTACTTATTTTTCTAGACATCGACTTCATTTCTACTGCGTTGGATTGGTAAGAGCATTAGCTTTAATATGAAATTTTCTTTTTGCGAATAGTGGGACAAAAATTTTTTTCTTCAAAAAATACCATGGGCTACCCCCTTTGCTTTTTTTGGAAAAATGATAAAAAATTTTTTTGCTCTACCCGCAAGAAAAAAAATATTGTGGTTAAAGCCAGTGCCCTTAGCTATCCAAGTCAAAAGGAATCAAGTCGATATCTAGAAAACTAAGCAAGTTATGACCAAAAAGGTAACTAGTTCTACTAAAAAGTGGCCAGAAAGAGGCAGTAGTAGAACTGGTTACATTTTTGGTTATAACTTACTTATTTTTCTAGACATCGACTTCATTTCTACTGCGTTGGATAGGTAAGAGCATTAGCTTTAATATGAAATTTTCTTTTTGCGAATAGTGGGACAAAAATTTTTTTCTTCAAAAAATACCATGGGCTACCCCCTTTGCTTTTTTTGAAAAAATGATAAAAAAATTTTTTGCTCTACCCGCAAGAAAAAAAATATTGTGGTTAAAGCCAGTGCCCTTAGCTATCCAAGTCAAAAGGAATCAAGTCGATATCTAGAAAACTAAGCAAGTTATGACCAAAAAGGTAACTAGTTCTACTAAAAAGTGGCCAGAAAGAGGCAGTAGTAGAACTGGTTACATTTTTGGTTATAACTTACTTATTTTTCTAGACATCGACTTCATTTCTACTGCGTTGGATTGGTAAGAGCATTAGCTTTAATATGAAATTTTCTTTTTGCGAATAGTGGGACAAAAATTTTTTTCTTCAAAAAATACCATGGGCTACCCCCTTTGCTTTTTTTGAAAAAATGATAAAAAATTTTTTTGCTATACCCGCAAGAAAAAAAATATTGTGGTTAAAGCCAGTGCCCTTAGCTATCCAAGTCAAAAGGAATCAAGTCGATATCTAGAAAACTAAGCAAGTTATGACCAAAAAGGTAACTAGTTCTACTAAAAAGTGGCCAGAAAGAGGCAGTAGTAGAACTGGTTACATTTTTGGTTATAACTTACTTATTTTTCTAGACATCGACTTCATTTCTACTGCGTTGGATTGGTAAGAGCATTAGCTTTAATATGAAGTTTTCTTTTTGCGAATAGTGGGACAAAAATTTTTTTCTTCAAAAAATACCATGGGCTACCCCCTTTGCTTTTTTTGGAAAAATGATAAAAAATTTTTTTGCTCTACCCGCAAGAAAAAAAATATTGTGGTTAAAGCCAGTGCCCTTAGCTATCCAAGTCAAAAGGAATCAAGTCGATATCTAGAAAACTAAGCAAGTTATGACCAAAAAGGTAACTAGTTCTACTAAAAAGTGGCCAGAAAAAGGCAGTAGTAGAACTGGTTACATTTTTGGTTATAACTTACTGATTTTTCTAGACATCGACTTCATTTCTACTGCGTTGGATTGGTAAGAGCATTAGCTTTAATATGAAATTTTCTTTTTGCGAATAGTGTTACAAAAATTTTTTTCTTCAAAAAATACCATGGGCTACCCCCTTTTCCTTTTTTTGGAAAAATGATAAAAAATTTTTTTGCTCTACCCGCAAGAAAAAAAATATTGTGGTTAAAGCCAGTGCCCTTAGCTATCCAAGTCAAAAGGAATCCAGTCGATATCTAGAAAACTAAGCAAGTTATGACCAAAAAGGTAACTAGTTCTACTAAAAAGTGGCCAGAAAGAGGCAGTAGTAGAACTGGTTACATTTTTGGTTATAACTTACTGATTTTTCTAGACATCGACTTCATTTCTACTGCGTTGGATTGGTAAGAGCATTAGCTTTAATATGAAATTTTCTTTTTGCGAATAGTGGGACAAAAATTTTTTTCTTCAAAAAATACCATGGGCTACCCCCTTTTCCTTTTTTTGGAAAAATTATAAAAAATTTTTTTGCTCTACCCGCAAGAAAAAAAATATTGTGGTTAAAGCCAGTGCCCTTAGCTATCCAAGTCAAAAGGAATTCAGTCGATATCTAGAAAACTAAGCAAGTTATGACCAAAAAGGTAACTAGTTCTACTAAAAAGTGGCCAGAAAGAGGCAGTAGTAGAACTGGTTACATTTTTGGTTATAACTTACTGATTTTTCTAGACATCGACTTCATTTCTACTGCGTTGGATTGGTAAGAGCATTAGCTTTAATATGAAATTTTCTTTTTGCGAATAGTGGGACAAAAATTTTTTTCTTCAAAAAATACCATGGGCTACCCCCTTTTCCTTTTTTTGGAAAAATGATAAAAAAATTTTTTGCTCTACCCGCAAGAAAAAAAATATTGCGGTTAAAGCCAGTGCCCTTAGCTATCCAAGTCAAAAGGAATCCAGTCGATATCTAGAAAACTAAGCAAGTTATGACCAAAAAGGTAACTAATTCTACTAAAAAGTGGCCAGAAAGAGGCAGTAGTAGAACTGGTTACATTTTTGGTTATAACTTACTTATTTTTCTAGACATCGACTTCATTTCTACTGCGTTGGATTGGTAAGAGCATTAGCTTTAATATGAAGTTTTCTTTTTGCGAATAGTGGGACAAAAATTTTTTTCTTCAAAAAATACCATGGGCTACCCCCTTTGCTTTTTTTGGAAAAATGATAAAAAAATTTTTTGCTCTACCCGCAAGAAAAAAAATATTGTGGTTAAAGCCAGTGCCCTTAGCTATCCAAGTCAAAAGGAATCAAGTCGATATCTAGAAAACTAAGCAAGTTATGACCAAAAAGGTAACTAGTTCTACTAAAAAGTGGCCAGAAAGAGGCAGTAGTAGAACTGGTTACATTTTTGGTTATAACTTACTTATTTTTCTAGACATCGACTTCATTTCTACTGCGTTGGATTGGTAAGAGCATTAGCTTTAATATGAAGTTTTCTTTTTGCGAATAGTGGGACAAAAATTTTTTTCTTCAAAAAATACCATGGGCTACCCCCTTTGCTTTTTTTGGAAAAATGATAAAAAATTTTTTTGCTCTACCCGCAAGAAAAAAAATATTGTGGTTAAAGCCAGTGCCCTTAGCTATCCAAGTCAAAAGGAATTCAGTCGATATCTAGAAAACTAAGCAAGTTATGACCAAAAAGGTAACTAATTCTACTAAAAAGTGGCCAGAAAGAGGCAGTAGTAGAACTGGTTACATTTTTGGTTATAACTTACTTATTTTTCTAGACATCGACTTCATTTCTACTGCGTTTGATAGGTAAGAGCATTAGCTTTAATATGAAGTTTTCTTTTTGCGAATAGTGGGACAAAAATTTTTTTCTTCAAAAAATACCATGGGCTACCCCCTTTGCTTTTTTTGAAAAAATGATAAAAAATTTTTTTGCTCTACCCGCAAGAAAAAAAATATTGTGGTTAAAGCCAGTGCCCTTAGCTATCCAAGTCAAAAGGAATCCAGTCGATATCTAGAAAACTAAGCAAGTTATGACCAAAAAGGTAACTAATTCTACTAAAAAGTGGCCAGAAAGAGGCAGTAGTAGAACTGGTTACATTTTTGGTTATAACTTACTTATTTTTCTAGACATCGACTTCATTTCTACTGCGTTGAATTGGTAAGAGCATTAGCTTTAATATGAAGTTTTCTTTTTGCGAATAGTGGGACAAAAATTTTTTTCTTCAAAAAATACCATGGGCTACCCCCTTTGCTTTTTTTGAAAAAATGATAAAAAATTTTTTTGCTCTACCCGCAAGAAAAAAAATATTGTGGTTAAAGCCAGTGCCCTTAGCTATCCAAGTCAAAAGGAATTCAGTCGATATCTAGAAAACTAAGCAAGTTATGACCAAAAAGGTAACTAGTTCTACTAAAAAGTGGCCAGAAAGAGGCAGTAGTAGAACTGGTTACATTTTTGGTTATAACTTACTTATTTTTCTAGACATCGACTTCATTTCTACTGCATTATATTGGTAAGAGCATTAGCTTTAATATGAAGTTTTCTTTTTGCGAATAGTGGGACAAAAATTTTTTTCTTCAAAAAATACCATGGGCTACCCCCTTTTCCTTTTTTTGGAAAAATGATAAAAAATTTTTTTGCTCTACCCGCAAGAAAAAAAATATTGTGGTTAAAGCCAGTGCCCTTAGCTATCCAAGTCAAAAGGAATCAAGTCGATATCTAGAAAACTAAGCAAGTTATGACCAAAAAGGTAACTAGTTCTACTAAAAAGTGGCCAGAAAGAGGCAGTAGTAGAACTGGTTACATTTTTGGTTATAACTTACTTATTTTTCTAGACATCGACTTCATTTCTACTGCGTTGGATTGGTAAGAGCATTAGCTTTAATATGAAGTTTTCTTTTTGCGAATAGTGGGACAAAAATTTTTTTCTTCAAAAAATACCATGGGCTACCCCCTTTGCTTTTTTTGAAAAAATGATAAAAAATTTTTTTGCTCTACCCGCAAGAAAAAAAATATTGTGGTTAAAGCCAGTGCCCTTAGCTATCCAAGTCAAAAGGAATCAAGTCGATATCTAGAAAACTAAGCAAGTTATGACCAAAAAGGTAACTAATTCTACTAAAAAGTGGCCAGAAAGAGGCAGTAGTAGAACTGGTTACATTTTTGGTTATAACTTACTGATTTTTCTAGACATCGACTTCATTTCTACTGCGTTGGATTGGTAAGAGCATTAGCTTTAATATGAAATTTTCTTTTTGCGAATAGTGGGACAAAAATTTTTTTCTTCAAAAAATACCATGGGCTACCCCCTTTTCCTTTTTTTGGAAAAATGATAAAAAATTTTTTTGCTCTACCCGCAAGAAAAAAAATATTGTGGTTAAAGCCAGTGCCCTTAGCTATCCAAGTCAAAAGGAATTCAGTCGATATCTAGAAAACTAAGCAAGTTATGACCAAAAAGGTAACTAGTTCTACTAAAAAGTGGCCAGAAAGAGGCAGTAGTAGAACTGGTTACATTTTTGGTTATAACTTACTGATTTTTCTAGACATCGACTTCATTTCTACTGCGTTGGATTGGTAAGAGCATTAGCTTTAATATGAAATTTTCTTTTTGCGAATAGTGGGACAAAAATTTTTTTCTTCAAAAAATACCATGGGCTACCCCCTTTTCTTTTTTTTGGAAAAATGATAAAAAATTTTTTTGCTCTACCCGCAAGAAAAAAAATATTGTGGTTAAAGCCAGTGCCCTTAGCTATCCAAGTCAAAAGGAATCCAGTCGATATCTAGAAAACTAAGCAAGTTATGACCAAAAAGGTAACTAATTCTACTAAAAAGTGGCCAGAAAGAGGCAGTAGTAGAACTGGTTACATTTTTGGTTATAACTTACTTATTTTTCTAGACATCGACTTCATTTCTACTGCGTTGAATTGGTAAGAGCATTAGCTTTAATATGAAGTTTTTTTTTTGCGAATAGTGGGACAAAAATTTTTTTCTTCAAAAAATACCATGGGCTACCCCCTTTGCTTTTTTTGAAAAAATGATAAAAAATTTTTTTGCTCTACCCGCAAGAAAAAAAATATTGTGGTTAAAGCCAGTGCCCTTAGCTATCCAAGTCAAAAGGAATTCAGTCGATATCTAGAAAACTAAGCAAGTTATGACCAAAAAGGTAACTAGTTCTACTAAAAAGTGGCCAGAAAGAGGCAGTAGTAGAACTGGTTACATTTTTGGTTATAACTTACTTATTTTTCTAGACATCGACTTCATTTCTACTGCGTTGGATTGGTAAGAGCATTAGCTTTAATATAAAATTTTCTTTTTGCGAATAGTGGGACAAAAATTTTTTTCTTCAAAAAATACCATGGGCTACCCCCTTTTCCTTTTTTTGGAAAAATGATAAAAAATTTTTTTGCTCTACCCGCAAGAAAAAAAATATTGTGGTTAAAGCCAGTGCCCTTAGCTATCCAAGTCAAAAGGAATTCAGTCGATATCTAGAAAACTAAGCAAGTTATGACCAAAAAGGTAACTAGTTCTACTAAAATGTGGCCAGAAAGAGGCAGTAGTAGAACTGGTTACATTTTTGGTTATACCTTACTGATTTTTCTAGACATCGACTTCATTTCTACTGCGTTGGATTGGTAAGAGCATTAGCTTTAATATGAAATTTTCTTTTTGCGAATAGTGGGACAAAAATTTTTTTCTTCAAAAAATACCATGGGCTACCCCCTTTTCCTTTTTTTTGGAAAAATGATAAAAAATTTTTTTGCTCTACCCGCAAGAAAAAAATATTGCGGTTAAAGCCAGTGCCCTTAGCTATCCAAGTCAAAAGGAATCCAGTCGATATCTAGAAAACTAAGCAAGTTATGACCAAAAAGGTAACTAATTCTACTAAAAAGTGGCCAGAAAGAGGCAGTAGTAGAACTGGTTACATTTTTGGTTATAACTTACTTATTTTTCTAGACATCGACTTCATTTCTACTGCGTTGGATTGGTAAGAGCATTAGCTTTAATATGAAGTTTTCTTTTTGCGAATAGTGGGACAAAAATTTTTTTCTTCAAAAAATACCATGGGCTACCCCCTTTGCTTTTTTTGGAAAAATGATAAAAAATTTTTTTGCTCTACCCGCAAGAAAAAAAATATTGTGGTTAAAGCCAGTGCCCTTAGCTATCCAAGTCAAAAGGAATCAAGTCGATATCTATAAAACTAAGCAAGTTATGACCAAAAAGGTAACTAGTTCTACTAAAAAGTGGCCAGAAAGAGGCAGTAGTAGAACTGGTTACATTTTTGGTTATAACTTACTGATTTTTCTAGACATCGACTTCATTTCTACTGCGTTGGATTGGTAAGAGCATTAGCTTTAATATAAAATTTTCTTTTTGCGAATAGTGTTACAAAAATTTTTTTCTTCAAAAAATACCATGGGCTACCCCCTTTTCCTTTTTTTGGAAAAATGATAAAAAATTTTTTTGCTCTACCCGCAAGAAAAAAAATATTGTGGTTAAAGCCAGTGCCCTTAGCTATCCAAGTCAAAAGGAATCCAGTCGATATCTAGAAAACTAAGCAAGTTATGACCAAAAAGGTAACTAGTTCTACTAAAAAGTGGCCAGAAAGAGGCAGTAGTAGAACTGGTTACATTTTTGGTTATAACTTACTTATTTTTCTAGACATCGACTTCATTTCTACTGCGTTGGATAGGTAAGAGCATTAGCTTTAATATGAAATTTTCTTTTTGCGAATAGTGGGACAAAAATTTTTTTCTTCAAAAAATACCATGGGCTACCCCCTTTGCTTTTTTTGAAAAAATGATAAAAAATTTTTTTGCTCTACCCGCAAGAAAAAAAATATTGTGGTTAAAGCCAGTGCCCTTAGCTATCCAAGTCAAAAGGAATCCAGTCGATATCTAGAAAACTAAGCAAGTTATGACCAAAAAGGTAACTAATTCTACTAAAAAGTGGCCAGAAAGAGGCAGTAGTAGAACTGGTTACATTTTTGGTTATAACTTACTTATTTTTCTAGACATCGACTTCATTTCTACTGCGTTGGATAGTGGGACAAAAATTTTTTTCTTCAAAAAATACCATGGGCTACCCCCTTTGCTTTTTTTGGAAAAATGATAAAAAATTTTTTTGCTCTACCCGCAAGAAAAAAAATATTGTGGTTAAAGCCAGTGCCCTTAGCTATCCAAGTCAAAAGGAATCAAGTCGATATCTAGAAAACTAAGCAAGTTATGACCAAAAAGGTAACTAGTTCTACTAAAAAGTGGCCAGAAAGAGGCAGTAGTAGAACTGGTTACATTTTTGGTTATAACTTACTTATTTTTCTAGACATCGACTTCATTTCTACTGCGTTGGATTGGTAAGAGCATTAGCTTTAATATGAAGTTTTCTTTTTGCGAATAGTGGGACAAAAATTTTTTTCTTCAAAAAATACCATGGGCTACCCCCTTTGCTTTTTTTGGAAAAATGATAAAAAATTTTTTTGCTCTACCCGCAAGAAAAAAAATATTGTGGTTAAAGCCAGTGCCCTTAGCTATCCAAGTCAAAAGGAATCAAGTCGATATCTAGAAAACTAAGCAAGTTATGACCAAAAAGGTAACTAGTTCTACTAAAAAGTGGCCAGAAAGAGGCAGTAGTAGAACTGGTTACATTTTTGGTTATAACTTACTTATTTTTCTAGACATCGACTTCATTTCTACTGCATTGGATAGGTAAGAGCATTAGCTTTAATATGAAATTTTCTTTTGCGAATAGTGGGACAAAAATTTTTTTCTTCAAAAAATACCATGGGCTACCCCCTTTGCTTTTTTTGAAAAAATGATAAAAAATTTTTTTGCTCTACCCGCAAGAAAAAAAATATTGTGGTTAAAGCCAGTGCCCTTAGCTATCCAAGTCAAAAGGAATCAAGTCGATATCTAGAAAACTAAGCAAGTTATGACCAAAAAGGTAACTAGTTCTACTAAAAAGTGGCCAGAAGAGGCAGTAGTAGAACTGGTTACATTTTTGGTTATAACTTACTTATTTTTCTAGACATCGACTTCATTTCTACTGCGTTGGATTGGTAAGAGCATTAGCTTTAATATAAAATTTTCTTTTTGCGAATAGTGGGACAAAAATTTTTTTCTTCAAAAAATACCATGGGCTACCCCCTTTTCCTTTTTTTGGAAAAATTATAAAAAATTTTTTTGCTCTACCCGCAAGAAAAAAAATATTGTGGGTAAAGCCAGTGCCCTTAGCTATCCAAGTCAAAAGGAATTCAGTCGATATCTAGAAAACTAAGCAAGTTATGACCAAAAAGGTAACTAGTTCTACTAAAAAGTGGCCAGAAAGAGGCAGTAGTAGAACTGGTTACATTTTTGGTTATAACTTACTGATTTTTCTAGACATCGACTTCATTTCTACTGCGTTGGATTGGTAAGAGCATTAGCTTTAATATGAAATTTTCTTTTTGCGAATAGTGGGACAAAAATTTTTTTCTTCAAAAAATACCATGGGCTACCCCCTTTTCCTTTTTTTGGAAAAATGATAAAAAATTTTTTTGCTCTACCCGCAAGAAAAAAAATATTGTGGTTAAAGCCAGTGCCCTTAGCTATCCAAGTCAAAAGGAATTCAGTCGATATCTAGAAAACTAAGCAAGTTATGACCAAAAAGGTAACTAGTTCTACTAAAAAGTGGCCAGAAGAGGCAGTAGTAGAACTGGTTACATTTTTGGTTATAACTTACTTATTTTTCTAGACATCGACTTCATTTCTACTGCGTTGGATTGGTAAGAGCATTAGCTTTAATATAAAATTTTCTTTTTGCGAATAGTGGGACAAAAATTTTTTTCTTCAAAAAATACCATGGGCTACCCCCTTTTCCTTTTTTTGGAAAAATTATAAAAAATTTTTTTGCTCTACCCGCAAGAAAAAAAATATTGTGGTTAAAGCCAGTGCCCTTAGCTATCCAACTCAAAAGGAATTCAGTCGATATCTAGAAAACTAAGCAAGTTATGACCAAAAAGGTAACTAGTTCTACTAAAAAGTGGCCAGAAGAGGCAGTAGTAGAACTGGTTACATTTTTGGTTATAACTTACTTATTTTTCTAGACATCGACTTCATTTCTACTGCGTTGGATTGGTAAGAGCATTAGCTTTAATATAAAATTTTCTTTTTGCGAATAGTGGGACAAAAATTTTTTTCTTCAAAAAATACCATGGGCTACCCCCTTTTCCTTTTTTTGGAAAAATTATAAAAAATTTTTTTGCTCTACCCGCAAGAAAAAAAATATTGTGGTTAAAGCCAGTGCCCTTAGCTATCCAAGTCAAAAGGAATTCAGTCGATATCTAGAAAACTAAGCAAGTTATGACCAAAAAGGTAACTAGTTCTACTAAAAAGTGGCCAGAAAGAGGCAGTAGTAGAACTGGTTACATTTTTGGTTATAACTTACTGATTTTTCTAGACATCGACTTCATTTCTACTGCGTTGGATTGGTAAGAGCATTAGCTTTAATATGAAATTTTCTTTTTGCGAATAGTGGGACAAAAATTTTTTTCTTCAAAAAATACCATGGGCTACCCCCTTTGCTTTTTTTGAAAAAATGATAAAAAATTTTTTTGCTCTACTCGCAAGAAAAAAAATATTGTGGTTAAAGCCAGTGCCCTTAGCTATCCAAGTCAAAAGGAATTCAGTCGATATCTAGAAAACTAAGCAAGTTATGACCAAAAAGGTAACTAGTTCTACTAAAAAGTGGCCAGAAAGAGGCAGTAGTAGAACTGGTTACATTTTTGGTTATAACTTACTTATTTTTCTAGACATCGACTTCATTTCTACTGCGTTGGATTGGTAAGAGCATTAGCTTTAATATAAAATTTTCTTTTTGCGAATAGTGGGACAAATATTTTTTTCTTCAAAAAATACCATGGGCTACCCCCTTTTCCTTTTTTTGGAAAAATGATAAAAAATTTTTTTGCTCTACCCGCAAGAAAAAAAATATTGTGGTTAAAGCCAGTGCCCTTAGCTATCCAAGTCAAAAGGAATTCAGTCGATATCTAGAAAACTAAGCAAGTTATGACCAAAAAGGTAACTAGTTCTACTAAAAAGTGGCCAGAAAGAGGCAGTAGTAGAACTGGTTACATTTTTGGTTATAACTTACTGATTTTTCTAGACATCGACTTCATTTCTACTGCGTTGGATTGGTAAGAGCATTAGCTTTAATATGAAATTTTCTTTTTGCGAATAGTGGGACAAAAATTTTTTTCTTCAAAAAATACCATGGGCTACCCCCTTTTCCTTTTTTTGGAAAAATGATAAAAAATTTTTTTGCTCTACCCGCAAGAAAAAAAATATTGCGGTTAAAGCCAGTGCCCTTAGCTATCCAAGTCAAAAGGAATCCAGTCGATATCTAGAAAACTAAGCGAGTTATGACCAAAAAGGTAACTAATTCTACTAAAAAGTGGCCAGAAAGAGGCAGTAGTAGAACTGGTTACATTTTTGGTTATAACTTACTTATTTTTCTAGACATCGACTTCATTTCTACTGCGTTGGATTGGTAAGAGCATTAGCTTTAATATGAAGTTTTCTTTTTGCGAATAGTGGGACAAAAATTTTTTTCTTCAAAAAATACCATGGGCTACCCCCTTTGCTTTTTTTGAAAAAATGATAAAAAATTTTTTTGCTCTACCCGCAAGAAAAAAAATATTGTGGTTAAAGCCAGTGCCCTTAGCTATCCAAGTCAAAAGGAATCAAGTCGATATCTAGAAAACTAAGCAAGTTATGACCAAAAAGGTAACTAGTTCTACTAAAAAGTGGCCAGAAAGAGGCAGTAGTAGAACTGGTTACATTTTTGGTTATAACTTACTGATTTTTCTAGACATCGACTTCATTTCTACTGCGTTGGATTGGTAAGAGCATTAGCTTTAATATGAAATTTTCTTTTTGCGAATAGTGGGACAAAAATTTTTTTCTTCAAAAAATACCATGGGCTACCCCCTTTTCCTTTTTTTGGAAAAATGATAAAAAATTTTTTTGCTCTACCCGCAAGAAAAAAAATATTGTGGTTAAAGCCAGTGCCCTTAGCTATCCAAGTCAAAAGGAATTCAGTCGATATCTAGAAAACTAAGCAAGTTATGACCAAAAAGGTAACTAGTTCTACTAAAAAGTGGCCAGAAAGAGGCAGTAGTAGAACTGGTTACATTTTTGGTTATAACTTACTGATTTTTCTAGACATCGACTTCATTTCTACTGCGTTGGATTGGTAAGAGCATTAGCTTTAATATGAAATTTTCTTTTTGCGAATAGTGGGACAAAAATTTTTTTCTTCAAAAAATACCATGGGCTACCCCCTTTTCTTTTTTTTGGAAAAATGATAAAAAATTTTTTTGCTCTACCCGCAAGAAAAAAAATATTGTGGTTAAAGCCAGTGCCCTTAGCTATCCAAGTCAAAAGGAATCCAGTCGATATCTAGAAAACTAAGCAAGTTATGACCAAAAAGGTAACTAATTCTACTAAAAAGTGGCCAGAAAGAGGCAGTAGTAGAACTGGTTACATTTTTGGTTATAACTTACTTATTTTTCTAGACATCGACTTCATTTCTACTGCGTTGGATTGGTAAGAGCATTAGCTTTAATATGAAGTTTTCTTTTTGCGAATAGTGGGACAAAAATTTTTTTCTTCAAAAAATACCATGGGCTACCCCCTTTGCTTTTTTTGGAAAAATGATAAAAAATTTTTTTGCTCTACCCGCAAGAAAAAAAATATTGTGGTTAAAGCCAGTGCCCTTAGCTATCCAAGTCAAAAGGAATCAAGTCGATATCTAGAAAACTAAGCAAGTTATGACCAAAAAGGTAACTAGTTCTACTAAAAAGTGGCCAGAAAGAGGCAGTAGTAGAACTGGTTACATTTTTGGTTATAACTTACTTATTTTTCTAGACATCGACTTCATTTCTACTGCGTTGGATAGGTAAGAGCATTAGCTTTAATATGAAATTTTCTTTTTGCGAATAGTGGGACAAAAATTTTTTTCTTCAAAAAATACCATGGGCTACCCCCTTTGCTTTTTTTGAAAAAATGATAAAAAATTTTTTTGCTCTACCCGCAAGAAAAAAAATATTGTGGTTAAAGCCAGTGCCCTTAGCTATCCAAGTCAAAAGGAATCAAGTCGATATCTAGAAAACTAAGCAAGTTATGACCAAAAAGGTAACTAGTTCTACTAAAAAGTGGCCAGAAAGAGGCAGTAGTAGAACTGGTTACATTTTTGGTTATAACTTACTTATTTTTCTAGACATCGACTTCATTTCTACTGCGTTGGATTGGTAAGAGCATTAGCTTTAATATAAAATTTTCTTTTTGCGAATAGTGGGACAAAAATTTTTTTCTTCAAAAAATACCATGGGCTACCCCCTTTTCCTTTTTTTGGAAAAATGATAAAAAATTTTTTTGCTCTACCCGCAAGAAAAAAATATTGTGGTTAAAGCCAGTGCCATTAGCTATCCAAGTCAAAAGGAATCAAGTCGATATCTAGAAAACTAAGCAAGTTATGACCAAAAAGGTAACTAGTTCTACTAAAAAGTGGCCAGAAAGAGGCAGTAGTAGAACTGGTTACATTTTTGGTTATAACTTACTTATTTTTCTAGACATCGACTTCATTTCTACTGCGTTGGATTGGTAAGAGCATTAGCTTTAATATGAAATTTTCTTTTTGCGAATAGTTGGACAAAAATTTTTTTCTTCAAAAAATACCATGGGCTACCCCCTTTGCTTTTTTTGGAAAAATGATAAAAAATTTTTTTGCTCTACCCGCAAGAAAAAAATATTGTGGTTAAAGCCAGTGCCATTAGCTATCCAAGTCAAAAGGAATCAAGTCGATATCTAGAAAACTGAGCAAGTTATGACCAAAAAGGTAACTAGTTCTACTAAAAAGTGGCCAGAAAGAGGTAGTAGTAGAACTGGTTACATTTTTGGTTATAACTTACTTATTTTTCTAGACATCGACTTCATTTCTACTGCGTTGGATTGGTAAGAGCATTAGCTTTAATATGAAATTTTCTTTTTGCGAATAGTGGGACAAAAATTTTTTTCTTCAAAAAATACCATGGGCTACCCCCTTTGCTTTTTTTGGAAAAATGATAAAAAATTTTTTTGCTCTACCCGCAAGAAAAAAAATATTGTGGTTAAAGCCAGTGCCCTTAGCTATCCAAGTCAAAAGGAATCCAGTCGATATCTAGAAAACTAAGCAAGTTATGACCAAAAAGGTAACTAGTTCTACTAAAAAGTGGCCAGAAAGAGGCAGTAGTAGAACTGGTTACATTTTTGGTTATAACTTACTTATTTTTCTAGACATCGACTTCATTTCTACTGCGTTGGATTGGTAAGAGCATTAGCTTTAATATGAAATTTTCTTTTTGCGAATAGTGGGACAAAAATTTTTTTCTTCAAAAAATACTATGGGATACCCCCTATTGCTTTTTTTGGAAAAATGATAAAAAATTTTTTTGCTCTACCCGCAAGAAAAAAAATATTGTGGTTAAAGCAAGTGCCCTTAGCTATCCAAGTCAAAAGGAATCAAGTCGATATCTAGAAAACTGAGCAAGTTATGACCAAAAAGGTAACTAGTTCTGCTAAAAAGTGGCCAGAAAGAGGTAGTAGTAGAACTGGTTACATTTTTGGTTATAACTTACTTATTTTTCTAGACATCGACTTCATTTCTACTGCGTTGAATTGATAAGAGCATTAGCTTTAATATGAAATTTTCTTTTTGCGAATAGTGGGACAAAAATTTTTTTCTTCAAAAAATACCATGGGCTACCCCCCTTTGCTTTTTTTGGAAAAATGATAAAAAATTTGTTTGCTCTACCCGCAAGAAAAAAAATATTGTGGTTAAAGCCAGTGCCCTTAGCTATCCAAGTCAAAAGGAATCCAGTCGATGTCTAGAAAACTAAGCAAGTTATGACCAAAAAGGTAACTAGTTCTACTAAAAAGTGGCCAGAAAGAGGCAGTAGTAGAACTGGTTACATTTTTGGTTATAACTTACTTATTTTTCTAGACATCGACTTCATTTCTACTGCGTTGGATTGGTAAGAGCATTAGCTTTAATATGAAATTTTCTTTTTGCGAATAGTGGGACAAAAATTTTTTTCTTCAAAAAATACCATGGGATACCCCCTTTGCTTTTTTGGAAAAATGATAAAAAATTTTTTTGCTCTACCCGCAAGAAAAAAAATATTGTGGTTAAAGCCAGTGCCCTTAGCTATCCAAGTCAAAAGGAATCAAGTCGATATCTAGAAAACTAAGCAAGTTATGACCAAAAAGGTAACTAGTTCTACTAAAAAGTGGCCAGAAAGAGGCAGTAGTAGAACTGGTTACATTTTTGGTTATAACTTACTTATTTTTCTAGACATCGACTTCATTTCTACTGCGTTGGATTGGTAAGAGCATTAGCTTTAATATGAAATTTTCTTTTTGCGAATAGTGGGACAAAAATTTTTTTCTTCAAAAAATACCATGGGATACCCCCTTTGCTTTTTTGGAAAAATGATAAAAAATTTTTTTGCTCTACCCGCAAGAAAAAAAATATTGTGGTTAAAGCCAGTGCCCTTAGCTATCCAAGTCAAAAGGAATCAAGTCGATATCTAGAAAACTAAGCAAGTTATGACCAAAAAGGTAACTAGTTCTACTAAAAAGTGGCCAGAAAGAGGCAGTAGTAGAACTGGTTACATTTTTGGTTATAACTTACTTATTTTTCTAGACATCGACTTCATTTCTACTGCGTTGGATTGGTAAGAGCATTAGCTTTAATATAAAATTTTCTTTTTGCGAATAGTGGGACAAAAATTTTTTTCTTCAAAAAATACCATGGGCTACCCCCTTTTCCTTTTTTTGGAAAAATGATAAAAAATTTGTTTGCTCTACCCGCAAGAAAAAAAATATTGTGGTTAAAGCCAGTGCCCTTAGCTATCCAAGTCAAAAGGAATTCAGTCGATATCTAGAAAACTAAGCAAGTTATGACCAAAAAGGTAACTAGTTCTACTAAAAAGTGGCCAGAAGAGGCAGTAGTAGAACTGGTTACATTTTTGGTTATAACTTACTGATTTTTCTAGACATCGACTTCATTTCTACTGCGTTGGATTGGTAAGAGCATTAGCTTTAATATGAAATTTTCTTTTTGCGAATAGTGTTACAAAAATTTTTTTCTTCAAAAAATACCATGGGCTACCCCCTTTGCTTTTTTTGGAAAAATTATAAAAAATTTTTTTGCTCTACCCGCAAGAAAAAAAATATTGTGGTTAAAGCCAGTGCCCTTAGCTATCCAAGTCAAAAGGAATCCAGTCGATATCTAGAAAACTAAGCAAGTTATGACCAAAAAGGTAACTAATTTTACTAAAAAGTGGCCAGAAAGAGGCAGTAGTAGAACTGGTTACATTTTTGGTTATAACTTACTTATTTTTCTAGACATCGACTTCATTTCTACTGCGTTGGATTGGTAAGAGCATTAGCTTTAATATAAAATTTTCTTTTTGCGAATAGTGGGACAAAAATTTTTTTCTTCAAAAAATACCATGGGCTACCCCCTTTTCCTTTTTTTGGAAAAACGATAAAAAATTTTTTTGCTCTACCCGCAAGAAAAAAATATTGTGGTTAAAGCCAGTGCCCTTAGCTATCCAAGTCAAAAGGAATCAAGTCGATATCTAGAAAACTAAGCAAGTTATGACCAAATAGGTAACTAGTTCTACTAAAAAGTGGCCAGAAAGAGGCAGTAGTAGAACTGGTTACATTTTTGGTTATAACTTACTTATTTTTCTAGACATCGACTTCATTTCTACTGCGTTGGATTGGTAAGAGCATTAGCTTTAATATGAAATTTTCTTTTTGCGAATAGTGGGACAAAAATTTTTTTCTTCAAAAAATACCATGGGCTACCCCCCTTTGCTTTTTTTGGAAAAATGATAAAAAATTTGTTTGCTCTACCCGCAAGAAAAAAAATATTGTGGTTAAAGCCAGTGCCCTTAGCTATCCAAGTCAAAAGGAGTCCAGTCGATATCTAGAAAACTAAGCAAGTTATGACCAAAAAGGTAACTAGTTCTACTAAAAAGTGGCCAGAAAGAGGCAGTAGTAGAACTGGTTACATTTTTGGTTATAACTTACTTATTTTTCTAGACATCGACTTCATTTCTACTGTGTTGGATTGGTAAGAGCATTAGCTTTAATATGAAATTTTCTTTTTGCGAATAGTGTTACAAAAATTTTTTTCTTCAAAAAATACCATGGGCTACCCCCTTTGCTTTTTTTGGAAAAATGATAAAAAATTTTTTTGCTCTACCCGCAAGAAAAAAAATATTGTGGTTAAAGCCAGTGCCCTTAGCTATCCAAGTCAAAAGGAATCCAGTCGATATCTAGAAAACTAAGCAAGTTATGACCAAAAAGGTAACTAGTTCTACTAAAAAGTGGCCAGAAAGAGGCAGTAGTAGAACTGGTTACATTTTTGGTTATAACTTACTTATTTTTCTAGACATCGACTTCATTTCTACTGCGTTGGATTGGTAAGAGCATTAGCTTTAATATGAAATTTTCTTTTTGCGAATAGTGGGACAAAAATTTTTTTCTTCAAAAAATACTATGGGATACCCCCTATTGCTTTTTTTGGAAAAATGATAAAAAATTTTTTTGCTCTACCCGCAAGAAAAAAAATATTGTGGTTAAAGCAAGTGCCCTTAGCTATCCAAGTCAAAAGGAATCAAGTCGATATCTAGAAAACTAAGCAAGTTATGACCAAATAGGTAACTAGTTCTACTAAAAAGTGGCCAGAAAGAGGCAGTAGTAGAACTGGTTACATTTTTGGTTATAACTTACTTATTTTTCTAGACATCGACTTCATTTCTACTGCGTTGAATTGGTAAGAGCATTAGCTTTAATATGAAATTTTCTTTTTGCGAATAGTGGGACAAAAATTTTTTTCTTCAAAAAATACCATGGGCTACCCCCTTTGCTTTTTTTGGAAAAATGATAAAAAATTTTTTTGCTCTACCCGCAAGAAAAAATATTGTGGTTAAAGCCAGTGCCCTTAGCTATTCAAGTCAAAAGGAATCAAGTCGATATCTAGAAAACTGAGCAAGTTATGACCAAAAAGGTAACTAGTTCTTCTAAAAAGTGGCCAGAAAGAGGTAGTAGTAGAACTGGTTACATTTTTGGTTATAACTTACTTATTTTTCTAGACATCGACTTCATTTCTACTGCGTTGAATTGGTAAGAGCATTAGCTTTAATATGAAATTTTCTTTTTGCGAATAGTGGGACAAAAATTTTTTTCTTCAAAAAATACCATGGGCTACCCCCCTTTGCTTTTTTTGGAAAAATGATAAAAAATTTGTTTGCTCTACCCGCAAGAAAAAAAATATTGTGGTTAAAGCCAGTGCCCTTAGCTATCCAAGTCAAAAGGAATCCAGTCGATATCTAGAAAACTAAGCAAGTTATGACCAAAAAGGTAACTAGTTCTACTAAAAAGTGGCCAGAAAGAGGCAGTAGTAGAACTGGTTACATTTTTGGTTATAACTTACTTATTTTTCTAGACATCGACTTCATTTCTACTGCGTTGGATTGGTAAGAGCATTAGCTTTAATATGAAATTTTCTTTTTGCGAATAGTGGGACAAAAATTTTTTTCTTCAAAAAATACCATGGGCTACCCCCTTTGCTTTTTTTGGAAAAATGATAAAAAATTTTTTTGCTCTACCCGCAAGAAAAAAATATTGTGGTTAAAGCCAGTGCCCTTAGATATCCAAGTCAAAAGGAATCAAGTCGATATCTAGAAAACTAAGCAAGTTATGACCAAAAAGGTAAATAGTTCTACTAAAAAGTGGCCAGAAAGAGGCAGTAGTAGAACTGGTTACATTTTTGGTTATAACTTACTTATTTTTCTAGACATCGACTTCATTTCTACTGCGTTGGATTGGTAAGAGCATTAGCTTTAATATGAAATTTTCTTTTTGCGAATAGTGGGACAAAAATTTTTTTCTTCAAAAAATACTATGGGATACCCCCTTTGCTTTTTTTGGAAAAATGATAAAAAATTTTTTTGCTCTACCCGCAAGAAAAAATATTGTGGTTAAAGCCAGTGCCCTTAGCTATCCAAGTCAAAAGGAATCAAGTCGATATCTAGAAAACTGAGCAAGTTATGACCAAAAAGGTAACTAGTTCTACTAAAAAGTGGCCAGAAAGAGGCAGTAGTAGAACTGGTTACATTTTTGGTTATAACTTACTTATTTTTCTAGACATCGACTTCATTTCTACTGCGTTGGATTGGTAAGAGCATTAGCTTTAATATGAAATTTTCTTTTTGCGAATAGTGGGACAAAAATTTTTTTCTTCAAAAAATACTATGGGATACCCCCTTTGCTTTTTTGGAAAAATGATAAAAAATTTTTTTGCTCTACCCGCAAGAAAAAAAATATTGTGGTTAAAGCCAGTGCCCTTAGCTATCCAAGTCAAAAGGAATCCAGTCGATATCTAGAAAACTAAGCAAGTTGTGACCAAAAAGGTAACTAGTTCTACTAAAAAGTGGCCAGAAAGAGGCAGTAGTAGAACTGGTTACATTTTTGGTTATAACTTACTTATTTTTCTAGACATCGACTTCATTTCTACTGCGTTGGATTGGTAAGAGCATTAGCTTTAATATAAAATTTTCTTTTTGCGAATAGTGGGACAAAAATTTTTTTCTTCAAAAAATACCATGGGCTACCCCCTTTGCTTTTTTTGGAAAAATGATAAAAAATTTGTTTGCTCTACCCGCAAGAAAAAAATATTGTGGTTAAAGCCAGTGCCCTTAGCTATCCAAGTCAAAAGGAATCAAGTCGATATCTAGAAAACTAAGCAAGTTATGACCAAAAAGGTAACTAGTTCTACTAAAAAGTGGCCAGAAAGAGGTAGTAGTAGAACTGGTTACGTTTTTGGTTATAACTTACTTATTTTTCTAGACAACGACTTCATTTCTACTGCGTTGGATTGGTAAGAGCATTAGCTTTAATATGAAATTATCTTTTACCAATAGTGGGACAAAAATTTTTTTCTTCAAAAAATACCATGGGCTACCCCCTTTGCTTTTTTTGGAAAAATGATAGAAAATTTTTTTGCTCTACCCGCAAGAAAAAATATTGTGGTTAAAGCCAGTGCCCTTAGCTATCCAAGTCAAAAGGAATCAAGTCGATATCTAGAAAACTGAGCAAGTTATGACCAAAAAGGTAACTAGTTCTTCTAAAAAGTGGCCAGAAAGAGGTAGTAGTAGAACTGGTTACATTTTTGGTTATAACTTACTTATTTTTCTAGACATCGACTTCATTTCTACTGCGTTGGATTGGTAAGAGCATTAGCTTTAATATGAAATTTTCTTTTTGCGAATAGTGGGACAAAAATTTTTTTCTTCAAAAAATACCATGGGCTACCCCCTTTGCTTTTTTTGGAAAAATGATAAAAAATTTTTTTGCTCTACCCGCAAGAAAAAATATTGTGGTTAAAGCCAGTGCCCTTAGCTATCCAAGTCAAAAGGAATCAAGTCGATATCTAGAAAACTGAGCAAGTTATGACCAAAAAGGTAACTAGTTCTACTAAAAAGTGGCCAGAAAGAGGCAGTAGTAGAACTGGTTACATTTTTGGTTATAACTTACTTATTTTTCTAGACATCGACTTCATTTCTACTGCGTTGGATTGGTAAGAGCATTAGCTTTAATATGAAATTTTCTTTTTGCGAATAGTGGGACAAAAATTTTTTTCTTCAAAAAATACTATGGGATACCCCCTTTGCTTTTTTGGAAAAATGATAAAAAATTTTTTTGCTCTACCCGCAAGAAAAAAAATATTGTGGTTAAAGCCAGTGCCCTTAGCTATCCAAGTCAAAAGGAATCAAGTCGATATCTAGAAAACTAAGCAAGTTATGACCAAAAAGGTAACTAGTTCTACTAAAAAGTGGCCAGAAAGAGGCAGTAGTAGAACTGGTTACATTTTTCGTTATAACTTACTTATTTTTCTAGACACCAACTTCATTTCTACTGCGTTGGATAGGTAAGAGCATTAGCTTTAATATGAATTTTTCTTTTTGCGAATAGTGGGACAAAAATTTTTTTCTTCAAAAAATACCATGGGCTACCCCCTTTGCTTTTTTTGGAAAAATGATAAAAAATTTTTTTGCTCTACCCGCAAGAAAAAAATATTGTGGTTAAAGCCAGTGCCCTTAGCTATCCAAGTCAAAAGGAATCCAGTCGATATCTAGAAAACTAAGCAAGTTATGACCAAAAAGGTAACTAGTTCTACTAAAAAGTGGCCAGAAAGAGGCAGTAGTAGAACTGGTTACATTTTTGGTTATAACTTACTTATTTTTCTAGACATCGACTTCATTTCTACTGCGTTGGATAGGTAAGAGCATTAGCTTTAATATGAAATTTTCTTTTTGCGAATAGTGGGACAAAAATTTTTTTCTTCAAAAAATACCATGGGCTACCTCCTTTGCTTTTTTTGGAAAAATGATAAAAAATTTGTTTGCTCTACCCGCAAGAAAAAAAAATATTGTGGTTAAAGCGAGTGCCCTTAGCTATCCAAGTCAAAAGGAATCAAGTCGATATCTAGAAAACTAAGCAAGTTATGACCAAAAAGGTAACTAGTTCTACTAAAAAGTGGCCAGAAAGAGGTAGTAGTAGAACTGGTTACATTTTTGGTTATAACTTACTTATTTTTCTAGACATCGACTTCATTTCTACTGCGTTGGATAGGTAAGAGCATTAGCTTTAATATGAAATTTTCTTTTTGCGAATAGTGGGACAAAAATTTTTTTCTTCAAAAAATACCATGGGCTACCTCCTTTCCTTTTTTTGGAAAAATGATAAAAAATTTGTTTGCTCTACCCGCAAGAAAAAAAAATATTGTGGTTAAAGCGAGTGCCCTTAGCTATCCAAGTCAAAAGGAATCAAGTCGATATCTAGAAAACTAAGCAAGTTATGACCAAAAAGGTAACTAGTTCTACTAAAAAGTGGCCAGAAAGAGGCAGTAGTAGAACTGGTTACATTTTTCGTTATAACTTACTTATTTTTCTAGACACCAACTTCATTTCTACTGCGTTGGATAGGTAAGAGCATTAGCTTTAATATGAATTTTTCTTTTTGCGAATAGTGGGACAAAAATTTTTTTCTTCAAAAAATACCATGGGCTACCCCCTTTGCTTTTTTTGGAAAAATGATAAAAAATTTTTTTGCTGTACCCGCAAGAAAAAAATATTGTGGTTAAAGCCAGTGCCCTTAGCTATCCAAGTCAAAAGGAATCCATTCGATATCTAGAAAACTAAGCAAGTTATGACCAAAAAGGTAACTAGTTCTACTAAAAAGTGGCCAGAAAGAGGCAGTAGTAGAACTGGTTACATTTTTGGTTATAACTTACTTATTTTTCTAGACATCGACTTCATTTCTACTGCGTTGGAGCATTAGCTTTAATATGAATTTTTCTTTTTGCGAATAGTGGGACAAAAATTTTTTTCTTCAAAAAATACCATGGGCTACCCCCTTTGCTTTTTTTGGAAAAATGATAAAAAATTTGTTTGCTCTACCCGCAAGAAAAAAAATATTGTGGTTAAAGCCAGTGCCCTTAGCTATCTAAGTCAAAAGGAATCAAGTCGATATCTAGAAAACTAAGCAAGTTATGACCAAAAAGGTAACTAGTTCTACTAAAAAGTGGCCAGAAAGAGGCAGTAGTCGAACTGGTTACATTTTTGGTTATAACTTACTTATTTTTCTAGACATCGACTTCATTTCTACTGCGTTGGATAGGTAAGAGCATTAGCTTTAATATGAATTTTTCTTTTTGCGAATAGTGGGACAAAAATTTTTTTCTTCAAAAAATACCATGGGCTACCCCCTTTGCTTTTTTTGGAAAAATGATAAAAAATTTGTTTGCTCTACCCGCAAGAAAAAAAAATATTGTGGTTAAAGCCAGTGCTCTTAGCTATCTAAGTCAAAAGGAATCAAGTCGATATCTAGAAAACTAAGCAAGTTATGACCAAAAAGGTAACTAGTTCTACTAAAAAGTGGCCAGAAAGAGGCAGTAGTCGAACTGGTTACATTTTTGGTTATAACTTACTTATTTTTCTAGACATCGACTTCATTTCTACTGCGTTGGATAGGTAAGAGCATTAGCTTTAATATGAATTTTTCTTTTTGCGAATAGTGGGACAAAAATTTTTTTCTTCAAAAAATACCATGGGCTACCCCCTTTGCTTTTTTTGGAAAAATGATAAAAAATTTGTTTGCTCTACCCGCAAGAAAAAAAAAATATTGTGGTTAAAGCCAGTGCCCTTAGCTATCTAAGTCAAAAGGAATCAAGTCGATATCTAGAAAACTAAGCAAGTTATGACCAAAAAGGTAACTAGTTCTACTAAAAAGTGGCCAGAAAGAGGCAGTAGTCGAACTGGTTACATTTTTGGTTATAACTTACTTATTTTTCTAGACATCGACTTCATTTCTACTGCGTTGGATAGGTAAGAGCATTAGCTTTAATATGAATTTTTCTTTTTGCGAATAGTGGGACAAAAATTTTTTTCTTCAAAAAATACCATGGGCTACCCCCTTTGCTTTTTTTGGAAAAATGATAAAAAATTTGTTTGCTCTACCCGCAAGAAAAAAATATTGTGGTTAAAGCCAGTGCCCTTAGCTATCCAAGTCAAAAGGAATCAAGTCGATATCTAGAAAACTAAGCAAGTTATGACCAAAAAGGTAACTAGTTCTACTAAAAAGTGGCCAGAAAGAGGTAGTAGTAGAACTGGTTACATTTTTGGTTATAACTTACTTATTTTTCTAGACATCGACTTCATTTCTACTGCGTTGGATTGGTAAGACCATTAGCTTTAATATGAAATTTTCTTTTTGCGAATAGTGGGACAAAATTTTTTTCTTCAAAAAATACCATGGGCTACCCCCTTTGCTTTTTTTGGAAAAATGATAAAAAATTTGTTTGCTCTACCCGCAAGAAAAAAAAATATTGTGGTTAAAGCCAGTGCCCTTAGCTATCTAAGTCAAAAGGAATCAAGTCAATATCTAGAAAACTAAGCAAGTTATGACCAAAAAGGTAACTAGTTCTACTAAAAAGTGGCCAGAAAGAGGCAGTAGTCGAACTGGTTACATTTTTGGTTATAACTTTTTTATTTTTCTACACATCGACTTCATTTCTACTGCGTTGGATAGGTAAGAGCATTAGCTTTAATATGAATTTTTCTTTTTGCGAATAGTGGGACAAAAATTTTTTTCTTCAAAAAATACCATGGGCTACCCCCTTTGCTTTTTTTGGAAAAATTATAAAAAATTTGTTTGCTCTACCCGCAAGAAAAAAATATTGTGGTTAAAGCCAGTGCCCTTAGCTATCTAAGTCAAAAGGAATCAAGTCGATATCTAGAAAACTAAGCAAGTTATGACCAAAAAGGTAACTAGTTCTACTAAAAAGTGGCCAGAAAGAGGCAGTAGTAGAACTGGTTACATTTTTGGTTATAACTTACTTATTTTTCTAGACATCGACTTCATTTCTACTGCGTTGGATTAGTAAGAGCATTAGCTTTAATATGAAATTTTCTTTTTGCGAATAGTGGGACAAAAATTTTTTTCTTCAAAAAATACCATGGGCTACCCCCTTTGCTTTTTTTGGAAAAATGATAAAAAATTTGTTTGCTCTACCCGCAAGAAAAAAATATTGTGGTTAAAGCCAGTGCCCTTAGCTATCCAAGTCAAAAGGAATCAAGTCGATATCTAGAAAACTAAGCAAGTTATGACCAAAAAGGTAACTAGTTCTACTAAAAAGTGGCCAGAAAGAGGTAGTAGTAGAACTGGTTACATTTTTGGTTATAACTTACTTATTTTTCTAGACATCGACTTCATTTCTACTGCGTTGGATTGGTAAGACCATTAGCTTTAATATGAAATTTTCTTTTTGCGAATAGTGGGACAAAATTTTTTTCTTCAAAATATACCATGGGCTACCCCCTTTGCTTTTTTTGGAAAAATGATAAAAAATTTGTTTGCTCTACCCGCAAGAAAAAAAATATTGTGGTTAAAGCCAGTGCCCTTAGCTATCTAAGTCAAAAGGAATCAAGTCGATATCTAGAAAACTAAGCAAGTTATGACCAAAAAGGTAACTAGATCTACTAAAAAGTGGCCAGAAAGAGGCAGTAGTCGAACTGGTTACATTTTTGGTTATAACTTACTTATTTTTCTAGACATCGACTTCATTTCTACTGCGTTGGATAGGTAAGAGCATTAGCTTTAATATGAATTTTTCTTTTTGCGAATAGTGGGACAAAAATTTTTTTCTTCAAAAAATACCATGGGCTACCCCCTTTGCTTTTTTTGGAAAAATTATAAAAAATTTGTTTGCTCTACCCGCAAGAAAAAAAAATATTGTGGTTAAAGCCAGTGCTCTTAGCTATCTAAGTCAAAAGGAATCAAGTCGATATCTAGAAAACTAAGCAAGTTATGACCAAAAAGGTAACTAGTTCTACTAAAAAGTGGCCAGAAAGAGGCAGTAGTCGAACTGGTTACATTTTTGGTTATAACTTACTTATTTTTCTAGACATCGACTTCATTTCTACTGCGTTGGATAGGTAAGAGCATTAGCTTTAATATGAATTTTTCTTTTTGCGAATAGTGGAACAAAAATTTTTTTCTTCAAAAAATACCATGGGCTACCCCCTTTGCTTTTTTTGGAAAAATTATAAAAAATTTGTTTGCTCTACCCGCAAGAAAAAAAAATATTGTGGTTAAAGCCAGTGCTCTTAGCTATCTAAGTCAAAAGGAATCAAGTCGATATCTAGAAAACTAAGCAAGTTATGACCAAAAAGGTAACTAGTTCTACTAAAAAGTGGCCAGAAAGAGGCAGTAGTCGAACTGGTTACATTTTTGGTTATAACTTACTTATTTTTCTAGACATCGACTTCATTTCTACTGCGTTGGATAGGTAAGAGCATTAGCTTTAATATGAATTTTTCTTTTTGCGAATAGTGGGACAAAAATTTTTTTCTTCAAAAAATACCATGGGCTACCCCCTTTGCTTTTTTTGGAAAAATGATAAAAAATTTGTTTGCTCTACCCGCAAGAAAAAAAAAATATTGTGGTTAAAGCCAGTGCCCTTAGCTATCTAAGTCAAAAGGAATCAAGTCGATATCTAGAAAACTAAGCAAGTTATGACCAAAAAGGTAACTAGTTCTACTAAAAAGTGGCCAGAAAGAGGCAGTAGTAGAACTGGTTACATTTTTGGTTATAACTTACTTATTTTTCTAGACATCGACTTCATTTCTACTGCGTTGGATAGGTAAGAGCATTAGCTTTAATATGAAATTTTCTTTTTGCGAATAGTGGGACAAAAATTTTTTTCTTCAAAAAATACCATGGGCTACCCCATTTGCTTTTTTTGGAAAAATGATAAAAAATTTGTTTGCTCTACCCGCAAGAAAAAAAAATATTGTGGTTAAAGCCAGTGCCCTTAGCTATCTAAGTCAAAAGGAATCAAGTCGATATCTAGAAAACTAAGCAAGTTATGACCAAAAAGGTAACTAGTTCTACTAAAAAGTGGCCAGAAAGAGGCAGTAGTCGAACTGGTTACATTTTTGGTTATAACTTACTTATTTTTCTAGACATCGACTTCATTTCTACTGCGTTGGATAGGTAAGAGCATTAGCTTTAATATGAATTTTTCTTTTTGCGAATAGTGGGACAAAAATTTTTTTCTTCAAAAAATACCATGGGCTACCCCCTTTGCTTTTTTTGGAAAAATGATAAAAAATTTGTTTGCTCTACCCGCAAGAAAAAAAAAATATTGTGGTTAAAGCCAGTGCCCTTAGCTATCTAAGTCAAAAGGAATCAAGTCGATATCTAGAAAACTAAGCAAGTTATGACCAAAAAGGTAACTAGTTCTACTAAAAAGTGGCCAGAAAGAGGCAGTAGTAGAACTGGTTACATTTTTGGTTATAACTTACTTATTTTTCTAGACATCGACTTCATTTCTACTGCGTTGGATTAGTAAGAGCATTAGCTTTAATATGAAATTTTCTTTTTGCGAATAGTGGGACAAAAATTTTTTTCTTCAAAAAATACCATGGGCTACCCCCTTTGCTTTTTTTGGAAAAATGATAAAAAATTTGTTTGCTCTACCCGCAAGAAAAAAATATTGTGGTTAAAGCCAGTGCCCTTAGCTATCCAAGTCAAAAGGAATCAAGTCGATATCTAGAAAACTAAGCAAGTTATGACCAAAAAGGTAACTAGTTCTACTAAAAAGTGGCCAGAAAGAGGTAGTAGTAGAACTGGTTACATTTTTGGTTATAACTTACTTATTTTTCTAGACATCGACTTCATTTCTACTGCGTTGGATTGGTAAGACCATTAGCTTTAATATGAAATTTTCTTTTTGCGAATAGTGGGACAAAATTTTTTTCTTCAAAAAATACCATGGGCTACCCCCTTTGCTTTTTTTGGAAAAATGATAAAAAATTTGTTTGCTCTACCCGCAAGAAAAAAAAAATATTGTGGTTAAAGCCAGTGCCCTTAGCTATCTAAGTCAAAAGGAATCAAGTCGATATCTAGAAAACTAAGCAAGTTATGACCAAAAAGGTAACTAGTTCTACTAAAAAGTGGCCAGAAAGAGGCAGTAGTAGAACTGGTTACATTTTTGGTTATAACTTACTTATTTTTCTAGACATCGACTTCATTTCTACTGCGTTGGATTAGTAAGAGCATTAGCTTTAATATGAAATTTTCTTTTTGCGAATAGTGGGACAAAAATTTTTTTCTTCAAAAAATACCATGGGGTACCCCCTTTGCTTTTTTTGGAAAAATGATAAAAAATTTGTTTGCTCTACCCGCAAGAAAAAAAAATATTGTGGTTAAAGCCAGTGCCCTTAGCTATCTAAGTCAAAAGGAATCAAGTCGATATCTAGAAAACTAAGCAAGTTATGACCAAAAAGGTAACTAGTTCTACTAAAAAGTGGCCAGAAAGAGGCCGTAGTAGAACTGGTTACATTTTTGGTTATAACTTACTTATTTTTCTAGACATCGACTTCATTTCTACTGCGTTGGATAGGTAAGAGCATTAGCTTTAATATGAATTTTTCTTTTTGCGAATAGTGGGACAAAAATTTTTTTCTTCAAAAAATACCATGGGCTACCCCCTTTGCTTTTTTTGGAAAAATGATAAAAAATTTGTTTGCTCTACCCGCAAGAAAAAAAAATATTGTGGTTAAAGCCAGTGCCCTTAGCTATCTAAGTCAAAAGGAATCAAGTCGATATCTAGAAAACTAAGCAAGTTATGACCAAAAAGGTAACTAGTTCTACTAAAAAGTGGCCAGAAAGAGGCAGTAGTAGAACTGGTTACATTTTTGGTTATAACTTACTTATTTTTCTAGACATCGACTTCATTTCTACTGCGTTAGATTAGTAAGAGCATTAGCTTTAATATGAAATTTTCTTTTTGCGAATAGTGGGACAAAAATTTTTTTCTTCAAAAAATACCATGGGCTACCCCCTTTGCTTTTTTTGGAAAAATGATAAAAAATTTGTTTGCTCTACCCGCAAGAAAAAAAAATATTGTGGTTAAAGCCAGTGCCCTTAGCTATCTAAGTCAAAAGGAATCAAGTCGATATCTAGAAAACTAAGCAAGTTATGACCAAAAAGGTAACTAGTTCTACTAAAAAGTGGCCAGAAAGAGGCAGTAGTAGAACTGGTTACATTTTTGGTTATAACTTACTTATTTTTCTAGACATCGACTTCATTTCTACTGCGTTGGATAGGTAAGAGCATTAGCTTTAATAAGAATTTTTCTTTTTGCGAATAGTGGGACAAAAATTTTTTTCTTCAAAAAATACCATGGGCTACCCCCTTTGCTTTTTTTGGAAAAATGATAAAAAATTTGTTTGCTCTACCCGCAAGAAAAAAAAATATTGTGGTTAAAGCCAGTGCCCTTAGCTATCTAAGTCAAAAGGAATCAAGTCGATATCTAGAAAACTAAGCAAGTTATGACCAAAAAGGTAACTAGTTCTACTAAAAAGTGGCCAGAAAGAGGCAGTAGTAGAACTGGTTACATTTTTGGTTATAACTTACTTATTTTTGTAGACATCGACTTCATTTCTACTGCGTTGGATTAGTAAGAGCATTAGCTTTAATATGAAATTTTCTTTTTGCGAATAGTGGGACAAAAATTTTTTTCTTCAAAAAATACCATGGGCTACCCCCTTTGCTTTTTTTGGAAAAATGATAAAAAAATTTTTTGCTGTACCCGCAAGAAAAAAATATTGTGGTTAAAGCCAGTGCCATTAGCTATCCAAGTCAAAAGAAATCAAGTCGATATCTAGAAAACTAAGCAAGTTATGACCAAAAAGGTAACTAGTTCTACTAAAAAGTGGCCAGAAAGAGGCAGTAGTAGAACTGGTTACATTTTTGGTTATAACTTACTTATTTTTCTAGACATCGACTTCATTTCTACTGCGTTTGATAGGTAAGAGCATTAGCTTTAATATGAATTTTTCTTTTTGCGAATAGTGGGACAAAAATTTTTTTCTTCAAAAAATACCATGGGCTACCCCCTTTGCTTTTTTTGGAAAAATGATAAAAAAATTTTTTGCTGTACCCGCAAGAAAAAAATATTGTGGTTAAAGCCAGTGCTATTAGCTATCCAAGTCAAAAGAAATCAAGTCGATATCTAGAAAACTAAGCAAGTTATGACCAAAAAGGTAACTAGTTCTACTAAAAAGTGGCCAGAAAGAGGCAGTAGTAGAACTGGTTACATTTTTGGTTATAACTTACTTATTTTTCTAGACATCGACTTCATTTCTACTGCGTTGGATAGGTAAGAGCATTAGCTTTAATATGAATTTTTCTTTTTGCGAATAGTGATACAAAAATTTTTTTCTTCAAAAAATACCATGGGCTACCCCCTTTGCTTTTTTTGGAAAAATGATAAAAATTTTTTTTGCTGTACCCGCAAGAAAAAAATATTGTGGTTAAAGCCAGTGCCATTAGCTATCCAAGTCAAAAGGAATCAAGTCGATATCTAGAAAACTAAGCAAGTTATGACCAAAAAGGTAACTAGTTCTACTAAAAAGTGGCCAGAAAGAGGCAGTAGTAGAACTGGTTACATTTTTGGTTATAACTTACTTATTTTTCTAGACATCGACTTCATTTCTACTGCGTTGGATAGGTAAGAGCATTAGCTTTAATATGAATTTTTCTTTTTGCGAATAGTGGGACAAAAATTTTTTTCTTCAAAAAATACCATGGGCTACCCCCTTTGCTTTTTTTGGAAAAATGATAAAAAATTTGTTTGCTCTACCCGCAAGAAAAAAAAAATATTGTGGTTAAAGCCAGTGCCCTTAGCTATCTAAGTCAAAAGGAATCAAGTCGATATCTAGAAAACTAAGCAAGTTATGACCAAAAAGGTAACTAGTTCTACTAAAAAGTGGCCAGAAAGAGGCAGTAGTAGAACTGGTTACATTTTTGGTTATAACTTACTTATTTTTCTAGACATCGACTTCATTTCTACTGCGTTGGATTAGTAAGAGCATTAGCTTTAATATGAAATTTTCTTTTTGCGAATAGTGGGACAAAAATTTTTTTCTTCAAAAAATACCATGGGCTACCCCCTTTGCTTTTTTTGGAAAAATGATAAAAAATTTGTTTGCTCTACCCGCAAGAAAAAAATATTGTGGTTAAAGCCAGTGCCCTTAGCTATCCAAGTCAAAAGGAATCAAGTCGATATCTAGAAAACTAAGCAAGTTATGACCAAAAAGGTAACTAGTTCTACTAAAAAGTGGCCAGAAAGAGGTAGTAGTAGAACTGGTTACATTTTTGGTTATAACTTACTTATTTTTCTAGACATCGACTTCATTTCTACTGCGTTGGATTGGTAAGACCATTAGCTTTAATATGAAATTTTCTTTTTGCGAATAGTGGGACAAAATTTTTTTCTTCAAAAAATACCATGGGCTACCCCCTTTGCTTTTTTTGGAAAAATGATAAAAAATTTGTTTGCTCTACCCGCAAGAAAAAAAAAATATTGTGGTTAAAGCCAGTGCCCTTAGCTATCTAAGTCAAAAGGAATCAAGTCGATATCTAGAAAACTAAGCAAGTTATGACCAAAAAGGTAACTAGTTCTACTAAAAAGTGGCCAGAAAGAGGCAGTAGTAGAACTGGTTACATTTTTGGTTATAACTTACTTATTTTTCTAGACATCGACTTCATTTCTACTGCGTTGGATTAGTAAGAGCATTAGCTTTAATATGAAATTTTCTTTTTGCGAATAGTGGGACAAAAATTTTTTTCTTCAAAAAATACCATGGGGTACCCCCTTTGCTTTTTTTGGAAAAATGATAAAAAATTTGTTTGCTCTACCCGCAAGAAAAAAAAATATTGTGGTTAAAGCCAGTGCCATTAGCTATCCAAGTCAAAAGAAATCAAGTCGATATCTAGAAAACTAAGCAAGTTATGACCAAAAAGGTAACTAGTTCTACTAAAAAGTGGCCAGAAAGAGGCAGTAGTAGAACTGGTTACATTTTTGGTTATAACTTACTTATTTTTCTAGACATCGACTTCATTTCTACTGCGTTTGATAGGTAAGAGCATTAGCTTTAATATGAATTTTTCTTTTTGCGAATAGTGGGACAAAAATTTTTTTCTTCAAAAAATACCATGGGCTACCCCCTTTGCTTTTTTTGGAAAAATGATAAAAAAATTTTTTGCTGTACCCGCAAGAAAAAAATATTGTGGTTAAAGCCAGTGCTATTAGCTATCCAAGTCAAAAGAAATCAAGTCGATATCTAGAAAACTAAGCAAGTTATGACCAAAAAGGTAACTAGTTCTACTAAAAAGTGGCCAGAAAGAGGCAGTAGTAGAACTGGTTACATTTTTGGTTATAACTTACTTATTTTTCTAGACATCGACTTCATTTCTACTGCGTTGGATAGGTAAGAGCATTAGCTTTAATATGAATTTTTCTTTTTGCGAATAGTGATACAAAAATTTTTTTCTTCAAAAAATACCATGGGCTACCCCCTTTGCTTTTTTTGGAAAAATGATAAAAATTTTTTTTGCTGTACCCGCAAGAAAAAAATATTGTGGTTAAAGCCAGTGCCATTAGCTATCCAAGTCAAAAGGAATCAAGTCGATATCTAGAAAACTAAGCAAGTTATGACCAAAAAGGTAACTAGTTCTACTAAAAAGTGGCCAGAAAGAGGCAGTAGTAGAACTGGTTACATTTTTGGTTATAACTTACTTATTTTTCTAGACATCGACTTCATTTCTACTGCGTTGGATAGGTAAGAGCATTAGCTTTAATATGAATTTTTCTTTTTGCGAATAGTGGGACAAAAATTTTTTTCTTCAAAAAATACCATGGGCTACCCCCTTTTGCTTTTTTTGGAAAAATGATAAAAAATTTTTTTGCTGTACCCGCAAGAAAAAAATATTGTGTTTAAAGCCAGTGCCATTAGCTATCCAAGTCAAAAGGAATCAAGTCGATATCTAGAAAACTAAGCAAGTTATGACCAAAAAGGTAACTAGTTCTACTAAAAAGTGGCCAGAAAGAGGCAGTAGTAGAACTGGTTACATTTTTGGTTATAACTTACTTATTTTTCTAGACATCGACTTCATTTCTACTGCGTTGGATTAGTAAGAGCATTACCTTTAATATGAATTTTTCTTTTTGCGAATAGTGGGACAAAAATTTTTTTCTTCAAAAAATACCATGGGCTACCCCCTTTGCTTTTTTTGGAAAAATGATAAAAAATTTGTTTGCTCTACCCGCAAGAAAAAAATATTGTGGTTAAAGCCAGTGCCATTAGCTATCCAAGTCAAAAGGAATCAAGTCGATATCTAGAAAACTAAGCAAGTTATGATCAAAAAGATAACTAAATAGTTCTACTAAAAAGTGGCCAGAAAGAGGCAGTAGTAGAACTGGTTACATTTTTGGTTATAACTTACTTATTTTTCTAGACATCGACTTCATTTCTACTGCGTTGGATAGGTAAGAGCATTAGCTTTAATATGAATTTTTCTTTTTGCGAATAGTGGGACAAAAATTTTTTTCTTCAAAAAATACCATGGGCTACCCCCTTTGCTTTTTTTGGAAAAATGATAAAAAAATTTTTTGCTCTACCCGCAAGAAAAAAATATTGTGGTTAAAGCCAGTGCCATTAGCTATCCAAGTCAAAAGAAATCAAGTCAATATCTAGAAAACTAAGCAAGTTATGACCAAAAAGGTAACTAGTTCTACTAAAAAGTGGCCAGAAAGAGGCAGTAGTAGAACTGGTTACATTTTTGGTTATAACTTACTTATTTTTCTAGACATCGACTTCATTTCTACTGCGTTTGATAGGTAAGAGCATTAGCTTTAATATGAATTTTTCTTTTTGCGAATACTGGGACAAAAATTTTTTTCTTCAAAAAATACCATGGGCTACCCCCTTTGCTTTTTTTGGAAAAATGATAAAAAAATTTTTTGCTGTACCCGCAAGAAAAAAATATTGTGGTTAAAGCCAGTGCCATTAGCTATCCAAGTCAAAAGGAATCAAGTCGATATCTAGAAAACTAAGCAAGTTATGACCAAAAAGGTAACTAGTTCTACTAAAAAGTGGCCAGAAAGAGGCAGTAGTAGAACTGGTTACATTTTTGGTTATAACTTACTTATTTTTCTAGACATCGACTTCATTTCTACTGCGTTGGATAGGTAAGAGCATTAGCTTTAATATGAATTTTTCTTTTTGCGAATAGTGGGACAAAAATTTTTTTCTTCAAAAAATACCATGGGCTACCCCCTTTTGCTTTTTTTTGGAAAAATGATAAAAAAATTTTTTGCTGTACCCGCAAGAAAAAAATATTGTGGTTAAAGCCAGTGCCATTAGCTATCCAAGTCAAAAGGAATCAAGTCGATATCTAGAAAACTAAGCAAGTTATGACCAAAAAGGTAACTAGTTCTACTAAAAAGTGGCCAGAAAGAGGCAGTAGTAGAACTGGTTACATTTTTGGTTATAACTTACTTATTTTTCTAGACATCGACTTCATTTCTACTGCGTTGGATAGGTAAGAGCATTAGCTTTAATATGAATTTTTCTTTTTGCGAATAGTGGGACAAAAATTTTTTTCTTCAAAAAATACCATGGGCTACCCCCTTTTGCTTTTTTTTGGAAAAATGATAAAAAATTTTTTTGCTGTACCCGCAAGAAAAAAATATTGTGGTTAAAGCCAGTGCCATTAGCTATCCAAGTCAAAAGGAATCAAGTCGATATCTAGAAAACTAAGCAAGTTATGACCAAAAAGGTAACTAGTTCTACTAAAAAGTGGCCAGAAAGAGGCAGTAGTAGAACTGGTTACATTTTTGGTTATAACTTACTTATTTTTCTAGACATCGACTTCATTTCTACTGCGTTGGATAGGTAAGAGCATTAGCTTTAATATGAATTTTTCTTTTTGCGAATAGTGGGACAAAAATTTTTTTCTTCAAAAAATACCATGGGCTACCCCCTTTTGCTTTTTTTTGGAAAAATGATAAAAAATTTTTTTGCTGTACCCGCAAGAAAAAAATATTGTGGTTAAAGCCAGTGCCATTAGCTATCCAAGTCAGAAGGAATCAAGTCGATATCTAGAAAACTAAGCAAGTTATGACCAAAAAGGTAACTAGTTCTACTAAAAAGTGGCCAGAAAGAGGCAGTAGTAGAACTGGTTACATTTTTGGTTATAACTTACTTATTTTTCTAGACATCGACTTCATTTCTACTGCGTTGGATAGGTAAGAGCATTAGCTTTAATATGAATTTTTCTTTTTGCGAATAGTGGGACAAAAATTTTTTTCTTCAAAAAATACCATGGGCTACCCCCTTTGCTTTTTTTGGAAAAATGATAAAAAATTTTTTGCTCTACCCGCAAGAAAAAATATTGTGGTTAAAGCCAGTGCCCTTAGCTATCCAAGTCAAAAGGAATCAAGTCGATATCTAGAAAACTAAGCAAGTTATGACCAAAAAGGTAACTAGTTCTACTAAAAAGTGGCCAGAAAGAGGCAGTAGTAGAACTGGTTACATTTTTGGTTATAACTTACTTATTTTTCTAGACATCGACTTCATTTCTACTGCGTTAGATAGGTAAGAGCATTAGCTTTAATATTAATTTTTCTTTTTGCGAATAGTGGGACAAAAATTTTTTTCTTCAAAAAATACCATGGGCTACCCCCTTTGCTTTTTTTGGAAAAATGATAAAAAATTTGTTTGCTCTAACCGCAAGAAAAAAATATTGTGGTTAAAGCCAGTGCCCTTAGCTATCCAAGTCAAAAAGAATCAAGTCGATATCTAGAAAACTAAGCAAGTTATGACCAAAAAGGTAACTAGTTCTACTAAAAAGTGGCCAGAAAGAGGCAGTAGTAGAACTGGTTACATTTTTGGTTATAACTTACTTATTTTTCTAGACATCGACTTCATTTCTACTGCGTTGGATAGGTAAGAGCATTAGCTTTAATATGAATTTTTCTTTTTGCGAATAGTGGGACAAAAATTTTTTTCTTCAAAAAATACCATGGGCTACCCCCTTTTGCTTTTTTTTGGAAAAATGATAAAAAATTTTTTTGCTGTACCCGCAAGAAAAAAATATTGTGGTTAAAGCCAGTGCCATTAGCTATCCAAGTCAAAAGGAATCAAGTCGATATCTAGAAAACTAAGCAAGTTATGACCAAAAAGGTAACTAGTTCTACTAAAAAGTGGCCAGAAAGAGGCAGTAGTAGAACTGGTTACATTTTTGGTTATAACTTACTTATTTTTCTAGACATCGACTTCATTTCTACTGCGTTGGATAGGTAAGAGCATTAGCTTTAATATGAATTTTTCTTTTTGCGAATAGTGGGACAAAAATTTTTTTCTTCAAAAAATACCATGGGCTACCCCCTTTTGCTTTTTTTTGGAAAAATGATAAAAAATTTTTTTGCTGTACCCGCAAGAAAAAAATATTGTGGTTAAAGCCAGTGCCATTAGCTATCCAAGTCAAAAGGAATCAAGTCGATATCTAGAAAACTAAGCAAGTTATGACCAAAAAGGTAACTAGTTATACTAAAAAGTGGCCAGAAAGAGGCAGTAGTAGAACTGGTTACATTTTTGGTTATAACTTACTTATTTTTCTAGACATCGACTTCATTTCTACTGCGTTGGATTAGTAAGAGCATTAGCTTTAATATGAAATTTTCTTTTTGCGAATAGTGGGACAAAAATTTTTTTCTTCAAAAAATACCATGGGCTACCCCCTTTGCTTTTTTTGGAAAAATGATAAAAAATTTGTTTGCTCTACCCGCAAGAAAAAAAAATATTGTGGTTAAAGCCAGTGCCCTTAGCTATCTAAGTCAAAAGGAATCAAGTCGATATCTAGAAAACTAAGCAAGTTATGACCAAAAAGGTAACTAGTTCTACTAAAAAGTGGCCAGAAAGAGGCAGTAGTAGAACTGGTTACATTTTTGGTTATAACTTACTTATTTTTCTAGACATCGACTTCATTTCTACTGCGTTGGATAGGTAAGAGCATTAGCTTTAATAAGAATTTTTCTTTTTGCGAATAGTGGGACAAAAATTTTTTTCTTCAAAAAATACCATGGGCTACCCCCTTTGCTTTTTTTGGAAAAATGATAAAAAATTTGTTTGCTCTACCCGCAAGAAAAAAAAATATTGTGGTTAAAGCCAGTGCCCTTAGCTATCTAAGTCAAAAGGAATCAAGTCGATATCTAGAAAACTAAGCAAGTTATGACCAAAAAGGTAACTAGTTCTACTAAAAAGTGGCCAGAAAGAGGCAGTAGTAGAACTGGTTACATTTTTGGTTATAACTTACTTATTTTTGTAGACATCGACTTCATTTCTACTGCGTTGGATTAGTAAGAGCATTAGCTTTAATATGAAATTTTCTTTTTGCGAATAGTGGGACAAAAATTTTTTTCTTCAAAAAATACCATGGGCTACCCCCTTTGCTTTTTTTGGAAAAATGATAAAAAAATTTTTTGCTGTACCCGCAAGAAAAAAATATTGTGGTTAAAGCCAGTGCCATTAGCTATCCAAGTCAAAAGAAATCAAGTCGATATCTAGAAAACTAAGCAAGTTATGACCAAAAAGGTAACTAGTTCTACTAAAAAGTGGCCAGAAAGAGGCAGTAGTAGAACTGGTTACATTTTTGGTTATAACTTACTTATTTTTCTAGACATCGACTTCATTTCTACTGCGTTTGATAGGTAAGAGCATTAGCTTTAATATGAATTTTTCTTTTTGCGAATAGTGGGACAAAAATTTTTTTCTTCAAAAAATACCATGGGCTACCCCCTTTGCTTTTTTTGGAAAAATGATAAAAAAATTTTTTGCTGTACCCGCAAGAAAAAAATATTGTGGTTAAAGCCAGTGCTATTAGCTATCCAAGTCAAAAGGAATCAAGTCGATATCTAGAAAACTAAGCAAGTTATGACCAAAAAGGTAACTAGTTCTACTAAAAAGTGGCCAGAAAGAGGCAGTAGTAGAACTGGTTACATTTTTGGTTATAACTTACTTATTTTTCTAGACATCGACTTCATTTCTACTGCGTTGGATAGGTAAGAGCATTAGCTTTAATATGAATTTTTCTTTTTGCGAATAGTGATACAAAAATTTTTTTCTTCAAAAAATACCATGGGCTACCCCCTTTGCTTTTTTTGGAAAAATGATAAAAATTTTTTTTGCTGTACCCGCAAGAAAAAAATATTGTGGTTAAAGCCAGTGCCATTAGCTATCCAAGTCAAAAGGAATCAAGTCGATATCTAGAAAACTAAGCACGTTATGACCAAAAAGGTAACTAGTTCTACTAAAAAGTGGCCAGAAAGAGGCAGTAGTAGAACTGGTTACATTTTTGGTTATAACTTACTTATTTTTCTAGACATCGACTTCATTTCTACTGCGTTGGATAGGTAAGAGCATTAGCTTTAATATGAATTTTTCTTTTTGCGAATAGTGGGACAAAAATTTTTTTCTTCAAAAAATACCATGGGCTACCCCCTTTTGCTTTTTTTTGGAAAAATGATAAAAAATTTTTTTGCTGTACCCGCAAGAAAAAAATATTGTGTTTAAAGCCAGTGCCATTAGCTATCCAAGTCAAAAGGAATCAAGTCGATATCTAGAAAACTAAGCAAGTTATGACCAAAAAGGTAACTAGTTCTACTAAAAAGTGGCCAGAAAGAGGCAGTAGTAGAACTGGTTACATTTTTGGTTATAACTTACTTATTTTTCTAGACATCGACTTCATTTCTACTGCGTTGGATTAGTAAGAGCATTACCTTTAATATGAATTTTTCTTTTTGCGAATAGTGGGACAAAAATTTTTTTCTTCAAAAAATACCATGGGCTACCCCCTTTGCTTTTTTTGGAAAAATGATAAAAAATTTGTTTGCTCTACCCGCAAGAAAAAAATATTGTGGTTAAAGCCAGTGCCATTAGCTATCCAAGTCAAAAGGAATCAAGTCGATATCTAGAAAACTAAGCAAGTTATGATCAAAAAGGTAACTAAATAGTTCTACTAAAAAGTGGCCAGAAAGAGGCAGTAGTAGAACTGGTTACATTTTTGGTTATAACTTACTTATTTTTCTAGACATCGACTTCATTTCTACTGCGTTGGATAGGTAAGAGCATTAGCTTTAATATGAAATTTTCTTTTTGCGAATAGTGGGACAAAAATTTTTTTCTTCAAAAAATACCATGGGCTACCCCCTTTGCTTTTTTTGGAAAAATGATAAAAAAATTTTTTGCTGTACCCGCAAGAAAAAAATATTGTGGTTAAAGCCAGTGCCATTAGCTATCCAAGTCAAAAGGAATCAAGTCGATATCTAGAAAACTAAGCAAGTTATGACCAAAAAGGTAACTAGTTCTACTAAAAAGTGGCCAGAAAGAGGCAGTAGTAGAACTGGTTACATTTTTGGTTATAACTTACTTATTTTTCTAGACATCGACTTCATTTCTACTGCGTTGGATAGGTAAGAGCATTAGCTTTAATATGAATTTTTCTTTTTGCGAATAGTGGGACAAAAATTTTTTTCTTCAAAAAATACCATGGGCTACCCCCTTTGCTTTTTTTGGAAAAATGATAAAAAAATTTTTTGCTCTACCCGCAAGAAAAAAATATTGTGGTTAAAGCCAGTGCCATTAGCTATCCAAGTCAAAAGAAATCAAGTCGATATCTAGAAAACTAAGCAAGTTATGACCAAAAAGGTAACTAGTTCTACTAAAAAGTGGCCAGAAAGAGGCAGTAGTAGAACTGGTTACATTTTTGGTTATAACTTACTTATTTTTCTAGACATCGACTTCATTTCTACTGCGTTTGATAGGTAAGAGCATTAGCTTTAATATGAATTTTTCTTTTTGCGAATACTGGGACAAAAATTTTTTTCTTCAAAAAATACCATGGGCTACCCCCTTTGCTTTTTTTGGAAAAATGATAAAAAAATTTTTTGCTGTACCCGCAAGAAAAAAATATTGTGGTTAAAGCCAGTGCCATTAGCTATCCAAGTCAAAAGGAATCTAGTCGATATCTAGAAAACTAAGCAAGTTATGACCAAAAAGGTAACTAGTTCTACTAAAAAGTGGCCAGAAAGAGGCAGTAGTAGAACTGGTTACATTTTTGGTTATAACTTACTTATTTTTCTAGACATCGACTTCATTTCTACTGCGTTGGATAGGTAAGAGCATTAGCTTTAATATGAATTTTTCTTTTTGCGAATAGTGGGACAAAAATTTTTTTCTTCAAAAAATACCATGGGCTACCCCCTTTTGCTTTTTTTTGGAAAAATGATAAAAAAATTTTTTGCTGTACCCGCAAGAAAAAAATATTGTGGTTAAAGCCAGTGCCATTAGCTATCCAAGTCAAAAGGAATCAAGTCGATATCTAGAAAACTAAGCAAGTTATGACCAAAAAGGTAACTAGTTCTACTAAAAAGTGGCCAGAAAGAGGCAGTAGTAGAACTGGTTACATTTTTGGTTATAACTTACTTATTTTTCTAGACATCGACTTCATTTCTACTGCGTTGGATAGGTAAGAGCATTAGCTTTAATATGAATTTTTCTTTTTGCGAATAGTAGGACAAAAATTTTTTTCGTCAAAAAATACCATGGGCTACCCCCTTTTGCTTTTTTTTGGAAAAATGATAAAAAATTTTTTTGCTGTACCCGCAAGAAAAAAATATTGTGGTTAAAGCCAGTGCCATTAGCTATCCAAGTCAAAAGGAATCAAGTCGATATCTAGAAAACTAAGCAAGTTATGACCAAAAAGGTAACTAGTTCTACTAAAAAGTGGCCAGAAAGAGGCAGTAGTAGAACTGGTTACATTTTTGGTTATAACTTACTTATTTTTCTAGACATCGACTTCATTTCTACTGCGTTGGATAGGTAAGAGCATTAGCTTTAATATGAATTTTTCTTTTTGCGAATAGTGGGACAAAAATTTTTTTCTTCAAAAAATACCATGGGCTACCCCCTTTTGCTTTTTTTTGGAAAAATGATAAAAAATTTTTTTGCTGTACCCGCAAGAAAAAAATATTGTGGTTAAAGCCAGTGCCATTAGCTATCCAAGTCAAAAGGAATCAAGTCGATATCTAGAAAACTAAGCAAGTTATGACCAAAAAGGTAACTAGTTCTACTAAAAAGTGGCCAGAAAGAGGCAGTAGTAGAACTGGTTACATTTTTGGTTATAACTTACTTATTTTTCTAGACATCGACTTCATTTCTACTGCGTTGGATAGGTAAGAGCATTAGCTTTAATATGAATTTTTCTTTTTGCGAATAGTGGGACAAAAATTTTTTTCTTCAAAAAATACCATGGGCTACCCCCTTTGCTTTTTTTGGAAAAATGATAAAAAATTTGTTTGCTCTACCCGCAAGAAAAAAAAATATTATGGTTAAAGCCAGTGCCCTTAGCTATCCAAATCATAAGGAATCAAGTCGATATCTAGAAAACTAAGCAAGTTATGACCAAAAAGGTAACTAGTTCTACTAAAAAGTGGCCAGAAAAAGGCAGTAGTAGAACTGGTTACATTTTTGGTTATAACTTACTTATTTTTCTAGACATCGACTTCATTTCTGCTGCGTTGGATAGGTAAGAGCATTAGCTTTAATATGAATTTTTCTTTTTGCGAATAGTGGGACAAAAATTTTTTTCTTCAAAAAATACCATGGGCTACCCCTTTGCTTTTTTTGGAAAAATGATAAAAAATTTTTTTGCTCTACCCGCAAGAAAAAAATATTGTGGTTAAAGCCAGTGCCATTAGCTATCCAAGTCAAAAGGAATCAAGTCGATATCTAGAAAACTGAGCAAGTTATGACCAAAAAGGTAACTAGTTCTACTAAAAAGTGGCCAGAAAGAGGTAGTAGTAGAACTGGTTACATTTTTGGTTATAACTTACTTATTTTTCTAGACATCGACTTCATTTCTACTACGTTGGATTGGTAAGAGCATTAGCTTTAATATGCATTTTTCTTTTTGCGAATAGTGGGACAAAAATTTTTTTCTTCAAAAAATACCATGGGCTACCCCCTTTGCTTTTTTTGGAAAAATGATAAAAAATTTTTTTTGCTGTACCCGCAAGAAAAAAATTTTGTGGTTAAAGCCAGTGCCATTAGCTATCCAAGTCAAAAGGAATCAAGTCGATATCTAGAAAACTAAGCAAGTTATGACCAAAAAGGTAACTAGTTCTACTAAAAAGTGGCCAGAAAGAGGCAGTAGTAGAACTGGTTACATTTTTGGTTATAACTTACTTATTTTTCTAGACATCGACTTCATTTCTACTGCGTTTGATAGGTAAGAGCATTAGCTTTAATATGAATTTTTCTTTTTGCGAATAGTGGGACAAAAATTTTTTTCTTCAAAAAATACCATGGGCTACCCCCTTTTGCTTTTTTTGGAAAAATGATAAAAAATTTTTTTGCTGTACCCGCAAGAAAAAAATATTGTGGTTAAAGCCAGTGCCATTAGCTATCCAAGTCAAAAGGAATCAAGTCGATATCTAGAAAACTAAGCAAGTTATGACCAAAAAGGTAACTAGTTCTACTAAAAAGTGGCCAGAAAGAGGCAGTAGTAGAACTGGTTACATTTTTGGTTATAACTTACTTATTTTTCTAGACATCGACTTCATTTCTACTGCGTTGGATAGGTAAGAGCATTAGCTTTAATATGAATTTTTCTTTTTGCGAATAGTGGGACAAAAATTTTTTTCTTCAAAAAATACCATGGGCTACCCCCTTTGCTTTTTTTAGAAAAATGATAAAAAATTTGTTTGCTCTAACCGCAAGAAAAAAATATTGTGGTTAAAGCCAGTGCTCTTAGCTATCCAAGTCAAAAAGAATCAAGTCGATATCTAGAAAACTCAGCAAGTTATGACCAAAAAGGTAACTAGTTCTACTAAAAAGTGGCCAGAAAGAGGCAGTAGTAGAACTGGTTACATTTTTGGTTATAACTTACTTATTTTTCTAGACATCGACTTCATTTCTACTGCGTTGGATAGGTAAGAGCATTAGCTTTAATATGAATTTTTCTTTTTGCGAATAGTGGGACAAAAATTTTTTTCTTCAAAAAATACCATGGGCTACCCCCTTTGCTTTTTTTGGAAAAATGATAAAAAATTTTTTTGCTGTACCCGCAAGAAAAAAATATTGTGGTTAAAGCCAGTGCCATTAGCTATCTAAGTCAAAAGGAATCAAGTCGATATCTAGAAAACTAAGCAAGTTATGACCAAAAAGGTAACTAGTTCTACTAAAAAGTGGCCAGAAAGAGGCAGTAGTAGAACTGGTTACATTTTTGGTTATAACTTACTTATTTTTCTAGACATCGACTTTATTTCTACTGCGTTGGATAGGTAAGAGCATTAGCTTTAATATGAAATTTTCTTTTTGCGAATAGTGGGACAAAAATTTTTTTCTTCAAAAAATGCCATGGGCTACCCCCTTTGCTTTTTTTGGAAAAATGATAAAAAAATTTTTTGCTGTACCCGCAAGAAAAAAATATTGTGGTTAAAGCCAGTGCCATTAGCTATCCAAGTCAAAAGGAATCAAGTCGATATCTAGAAAACTAAGCAAGTTATGACCAAAAAGGTAACTAGTTCTACTAAAAAGTGGCCAGAAAGAGGCAGTAGTAGAACTGGTTACATTTTTGGTTATAACTTACTTATTTTTCTAGACATCGACTTCATTTCTACTGCGTTGGATAGGTAAGAGCATTAGCTTTAATATGAATTTTTCTTTTTGCGAATAGTGATACAAAAATTTTTTTCTTCAAAAAATACCATGGGCTACCCCCTTTGCTTTTTTTGGAAAAATGATAAAAATTTTTTTTGCTGTACCCGCAAGAAAAAAATATTGTGGTTAAAGCCAGTGCCATTAGCTATCCAAGTCAAAAGGAATCAAGTCGATATCTAGAAAACTAAGCACGTTATGACCAAAAAGGTAACTAGTTCTACTAAAAAGTGGCCAGAAAGAGGCAGTAGTAGAACTGGTTACATTTTTGGTTATAACTTACTTATTTTTCTAGACATCGACTTCATTTCTACTGCGTTGGATAGGTAAGAGCATTAGCTTTAATATGAATTTTTCTTTTTGCGAATAGTGGGACAAAAATTTTTTTCTTCAAAAAATACCATGGGCTACCCCCTTTTGCTTTTTTTTGGAAAAATGATAAAAAATTTTTTTGCTGTACCCGCAAGAAAAAAATATTGTGTTTAAAGCCAGTGCCATTAGCTATCCAAGTCAAAAGGAATCAAGTCGATATCTAGAAAACTAAGCAAGTTATGACCAAAAAGGTAACTAGTTCTACTAAAAAGTGGCCAGAAAGAGGCAGTAGTAGAACTGGTTACATTTTTGGTTATAACTTACTTATTTTTCTAGACATCGACTTCATTTCTACTGCGTTGGATTAGTAAGAGCATTACCTTTAATATGAATTTTTCTTTTTGCGAATAGTGGGACAAAAATTTTTTTCTTCAAAAAATACCATGGGCTACCCCCTTTGCTTTTTTTGGAAAAATGATAAAAAATTTGTTTGCTCTACCCGCAAGAAAAAAATATTGTGGTTAAAGCCAGTGCCATTAGCTATCCAAGTCAAAAGGAATCAAGTCGATATCTAGAAAACTAAGCAAGTTATGATCAAAAAGGTAACTAAATAGTTCTACTAAAAAGTGGCCAGAAAGAGGCAGTAGTAGAACTGGTTACATTTTTGGTTATAACTTACTTATTTTTCTAGACATCGACTTCATTTCTACTGCGTTGGATAGGTAAGAGCATTAGCTTTAATATGAAATTTTCTTTTTGCGAATAGTGGGACAAAAATTTTTTTCTTCAAAAAATACCATGGGCTACCCCCTTTGCTTTTTTTGGAAAAATGATAAAAAAATTTTTTGCTGTACCCGCAAGAAAAAAATATTGTGGTTAAAGCCAGTGCCATTAGCTATCCAAGTCAAAAGGAATCAAGTCGATATCTAGAAAACTAAGCAAGTTATGACCAAAAAGGTAACTAGTTCTACTAAAAAGTGGCCAGAAAGAGGCAGTAGTAGAACTGGTTACATTTTTGGTTATAACTTACTTATTTTTCTAGACATCGACTTCATTTCTACTGCGTTGGATAGGTAAGAGCATTAGCTTTAATATGAATTTTTCTTTTTGCGAATAGTGGGACAAAAATTTTTTTCTTCAAAAAATACCATGGGCTACCCCCTTTGCTTTTTTTGGAAAAATGATAAAAAAATTTTTTGCTCTACCCGCAAGAAAAAAATATTGTGGTTAAAGCCAGTGCCATTAGCTATCCAAGTCAAAAGAAATCAAGTCGATATCTAGAAAACTAAGCAAGTTATGACCAAAAAGGTAACTAGTTCTACTAAAAAGTGGCCAGAAAGAGGCAGTAGTAGAACTGGTTACATTTTTGGTTATAACTTACTTATTTTTCTAGACATCGACTTCATTTCTACTGCGTTTGATAGGTAAGAGCATTAGCTTTAATATGAATTTTTCTTTTTGCGAATACTGGGACAAAAATTTTTTTCTTCAAAAAATACCATGGGCTACCCCCTTTGCTTTTTTTGGAAAAATGATAAAAAAATTTTTTGCTGTACCCGCAAGAAAAAAATATTGTGGTTAAAGCCAGTGCCATTAGCTATCCAAGTCAAAAGGAATCTAGTCGATATCTAGAAAACTAAGCAAGTTATGACCAAAAAGGTAACTAGTTCTACTAAAAAGTGGCCAGAAAGAGGCAGTAGTAGAACTGGTTACATTTTTGGTTATAACTTACTTATTTTTCTAGACATCGACTTCATTTCTACTGCGTTGGATAGGTAAGAGCATTAGCTTTAATATGAATTTTTCTTTTTGCGAATAGTGGGACAAAAATTTTTTTCTTCAAAAAATACCATGGGCTACCCCCTTTTGCTTTTTTTTGGAAAAATGATAAAAAAATTTTTTGCTGTACCCGCAAGAAAAAAATATTGTGGTTAAAGCCAGTGCCATTAGCTATCCAAGTCAAAAGGAATCAAGTCGATATCTAGAAAACTAAGCAAGTTATGACCAAAAAGGTAACTAGTTCTACTAAAAAGTGGCCAGAAAGAGGCAGTAGTAGAACTGGTTACATTTTTGGTTATAACTTACTTATTTTTCTAGACATCGACTTCATTTCTACTGCGTTGGATAGGTAAGAGCATTAGCTTTAATATGAATTTTTCTTTTTGCGAATAGTAGGACAAAAATTTTTTTCGTCAAAAAATACCATGGGCTACCCCCTTTTGCTTTTTTTTGGAAAAATGATAAAAAATTTTTTTGCTGTACCCGCAAGAAAAAAATATTGTGGTTAAAGCCAGTGCCATTAGCTATCCAAGTCAAAAGGAATCAAGTCGATATCTAGAAAACTAAGCAAGTTATGACCAAAAAGGTAACTAGTTCTACTAAAAAGTGGCCAGAAAGAGGCAGTAGTAGAACTGGTTACATTTTTGGTTATAACTTACTTATTTTTCTAGACATCGACTTCATTTCTACTGCGTTGGATAGGTAAGAGCATTAGCTTTAATATGAATTTTTCTTTTTGCGAATAGTGGGACAAAAATTTTTTTCTTCAAAAAATACCATGGGCTACCCCCTTTTGCTTTTTTTTGGAAAAATGATAAAAAATTTTTTTGCTGTACCCGCAAGAAAAAAATATTGTGGTTAAAGCCAGTGCCATTAGCTATCCAAGTCAAAAGGAATCAAGTCGATATCTAGAAAACTAAGCAAGTTATGACCAAAAAGGTAACTAGTTCTACTAAAAAGTGGCCAGAAAGAGGCAGTAGTAGAACTGGTTACATTTTTGGTTATAACTTACTTATTTTTCTAGACATCGACTTCATTTCTACTGCGTTGGATAGGTAAGAGCATTAGCTTTAATATGAATTTTTCTTTTTGCGAATAGTGGGACAAAAATTTTTTTCTTCAAAAAATACCATGGGCTACCCCCTTTGCTTTTTTTGGAAAAATGATAAAAAATTTTTTTGCTCTACCCGCAAGAAAAAAATATTGTGGTTAAAGCCAGTGCCCTTAGCTATCCAAGTCAAAAGGAATCAAGTCGATATCTAGAAAACTAAGCAAGTTATGACCAAAAAGGTAACTAGTTCTACTAAAAAGTGGCCAGAAAGAGGCAGTAGTAGAACTGGTTACATTTTTGGTTATAACTTACTTATTTTTCTAGACATCGACTTCATTTCTACTGCGTTAGATAGGTAAGAGCATTAGCTTTAATATTAATTTTTCTTTTTGCGAATAGTGGGACAAAAATTTTTTTCTTCAAAAAATACCATGGGCTACCCCCTTTGCTTTTTTTGGAAAAATGATAAAAAATTTGTTTGCTCTAACCGCAAGAAAAAAATATTGTGGTTAAAGCCAGTGCCCTTAGCTATCCAAGTCAAAAAGAATCAAGTCGATATCTAGAAAACTAAGCAAGTTATGACCAAAAAGGTAACTAGTTCTACTAAAAAGTGGCCAGAAAGAGGCAGTAGTAGAACTGGTTACATTTTTGGTTATAACTTACTTATTTTTCTAGACATCGACTTCATTTCTACTGCGTTGGATAGGTAAGAGCATTAGCTTTAATATGAATTTTTCTTTTTGCGAATAGTGGGACAAAAATTTTTTTCTTCAAAAAATACCATGGGCTACCCCCTTTGCTTTTTTTGGAAAAATGATAAAAAATTTGTTTGCTCTACCCGCAAGAAAAAAAAATATTATGGTTAAAGCCAGTGCCCTTAGCTATCCAAATCATAAGGAATCAAGTCGATATCTAGAAAACTAAGCAAGTTATGACCAAAAAGGTAACTAGTTCTACTAAAAAGTGGCCAGAAAAAGGCAGTAGTAGAACTGGTTACATTTTTGGTTATAACTTACTTATTTTTCTAGACATCGACTTCATTTCTGCTGCGTTGGATAGGTAAGAGCATTAGCTTTAATATGAATTTTTCTTTTTGCGAATAGTGGGACAAAAATTTTTTTCTTCAAAAAATACCATGGGCTACCCCTTTGCTTTTTTTGGAAAAATGATAAAAAATTTTTTTGCTCTACCCGCAAGAAAAAAATATTGTGGTTAAAGCCAGTGCCATTAGCTATCCAAGTCAAAAGGAATCAAGTCGATATCTAGAAAACTGAGCAAGTTATGACCAAAAAGGTAACTAGTTCTACTAAAAAGTGGCCAGAAAGAGGTAGTAGTAGAACTGGTTACATTTTTGGTTATAACTTACTTATTTTTCTAGACATCGACTTCATTTCTACTACGTTGGATTGGTAAGAGCATTAGCTTTAATATGCATTTTTCTTTTTGCGAATAGTGGGACAAAAATTTTTTTCTTCAAAAAATACCATGGGCTACCCCCTTTGCTTTTTTTGGAAAAATGATAAAAAATTTTTTTGCTGTACCCGCAAGAAAAAAATTTTGTGGTTAAAGCCAGTGCCATTAGCTATCCAAGTCAAAAGGAATCAAGTCGATATCTAGAAAACTAAGCAAGTTATGACCAAAAAGGTAACTAGTTCTACTAAAAAGTGGCCAGAAAGAGGCAGTAGTAGAACTGGTTACATTTTTGGTTATAACTTACTTATTTTTCTAGACATCGACTTCATTTCTACTGCGTTTGATAGGTAAGAGCATTAGCTTTAATATGAATTTTTCTTTTTGCGAATAGTGGGACAAAAATTTTTTTCTTCAAAAAATACCATGGGCTACCCCCTTTTGCTTTTTTTGGAAAAATGATAAAAAATTTTTTTGCTGTACCCGCAAGAAAAAAATATTGTGGTTAAAGCCAGTGCCATTAGCTATCCAAGTCAAAAGGAATCAAGTCGATATCTAGAAAACTAAGCAAGTTATGACCAAAAAGGTAACTAGTTCTACTAAAAAGTGGCCAGAAAGAGGCAGTAGTAGAACTGGTTACATTTTTGGTTATAACTTACTTATTTTTCTAGACATCGACTTCATTTCTACTGCGTTGGATAGGTAAGAGCATTAGCTTTAATATGAATTTTTCTTTTTGCGAATAGTGGGACAAAAATTTTTTTCTTCAAAAAATACCATGGGCTACCCCCTTTGCTTTTTTTAGAAAAATGATAAAAAATTTGTTTGCTCTAACCGCAAGAAAAAAATATTGTGGTTAAAGCCAGTGCTCTTAGCTATCCAAGTCAAAAAGAATCAAGTCGATATCTAGAAAACTAAGCAAGTTATGACCAAAAAGGTAACTAGTTCTACTAAAAAGTGGCCAGAAAGAGGCAGTAGTAGAACTGGTTACATTTTTGGTTATAACTTACTTATTTTTCTAGACATCGACTTCATTTCTACTGCGTTGGATAGGTAAGACCATTAGCTTTAATATGAATTTTTCTTTTTGCGAATAGTGGGACAAAAATTTTTTTCTTCAAAAAATACCATGGGCTACCCCCTTTGCTTTTTTTGGAAAAATGATAAAAAATTTTTTTGCTGTACCCGCAAGAAAAAAATATTGTGGTTAAAGCCAGTGCCATTAGCTATCTAAGTCAAAAGGAATCAAGTCGATATCTAGAAAACTAAGCAAGTTATGACCAAAAAGGTAACTAGTTCTACTAAAAAGTGGCCAGAAAGAGGCAGTAGTAGAACTGGTTACATTTTTGGTTATAACTTACTTATTTTTCTAGACATCGACTTTATTTCTACTGCGTTGGATAGGTAAGAGCATTAGCTTTAATATGAAATTTTCTTTTTGCGAATAGTGGGACAAAAATTTTTTTCTTCAAAAAATGCCATGGGCTACCCCCTTTGCTTTTTTTGGAAAAATGATAAAAAAATTTTTTGCTGTACCCGCAAGAAAAAAATATTGTGGTTAAAGCCAGTGCCATTAGCTATCCAAGTCAAAAGGAATCAAGTCGATATCTAGAAAACTAAGCAAGTTATGACCAAAAAGGTAACTAGTTCTACTAAAAAGTGGCCAGAAAGAGGCAGTAGTAGAACTGGTTACATTTTTGGTTATAACTTACTTATTTTTCTAGACATCGACTTCATTTCTACTGCGTTTGATAGGTAAGAGCATTAGCTTTAATATGAATTTTTCTTTTTGCGAATAGTGGGACAAAAATTTTTTTCTTCAAAAAATACCATGGGCTACCCCCTTTGCTTTTTTTGGAAAAATGATAAAAAATTTGTTTGCTCTACCCGCAAGAAAAAAAAATATTATGGTTAAAGCCAGTGCCCTTAGCTATCCAAATCATAAGGAATCAAGTCGATATCTAGAAAACTAAGCAAGTTATGACCAAAAAGGTAACTAGTTCTACTAAAAAGTGGCCAGAAAAAGGCAGTAGTAGAACTGGTTAAATTTTTGGTTATAACTTACTTATTTTTCTAGACATCGACTTCATTTCTACTACGTTGGATTGGTAAGAGCATTAGCTTTAATATGCATTTTTCTTTTTGCGAATAGTGGGACAAAAATTTTTTTCTTCAAAAAATACCATGGGCTACCCCCTTTGCTTTTTTTGGAAAAATGATAAAAAATTTTTTTGCTGTACCCGCAAGAAAAAAATATTGTGGTTAAAGCCAGTGCCATTAGCTATCCAAGTCAAAAGGAATCAAGTCGATATCTAGAAAACTAAGCAAGTTATGACCAAAAAGGTAACTAGTTCTACTAAAAAGTGGCCAGAAAGAGGCAGTAGTAGAACTGGTTACATATTAGGTTATAACTTACTTATTTTTCTAGACATCGACTTCATTTCTACTGCGTTGGATAGGTAAGAGCATTAGCTTTAATATGAATTTTTCTTTTTGCGAATAGTGGGACAAAAATTTTTTTCTTCAAAAAATACCATGGGCTACCCCCTTTTGCTTTTTTTGGAAAAATGATAAAAAATTTTTTTCCTGTACCCGCAAGAAAAAAATATTGTGGTTAAAGCCAGTGCCATTAGCTATCCAAGTCAAAAGGAATCAAGTCGATATCTAGAAAACTAAGCAAGTTATGACCAAAAAGGTAACTAGTTCTACTAAAAAGTGGCCAGAAAGAGGCAGTAGTAGAACTGGTTACATTTTTGGTTATAACTTACTGATTTTTCTAGACATCGACTTCATTTCTACTGCGTTGGATAGGTAAGAGCATTAGCTTTAATATGCATTTTTCTTTTTGCGAATAGTGGGACAAAAATTTTTTTCTTCAAAAAATACCATGGGCTACCCCCTTTGCTTTTTTTGGAAAAATGATAAAAAATTTGTTTGCTCTAACCGCAGGAAAAAAATATTGTGGTTAAAGTTAGTGCCCTTAGCTATCCAAGTCAAAAAGAATCAAGTCGATATCTAGAAAACTAAGCAAGTTATGACCAAAAAGGTAACTAGTTCTACTAAAAAGTGGCCAGAAAGAGGCAGTAGTAGAACTGGTTACATTTTTGGTTATAACTTACTTATTTTTCTAGACATCGACTTCATTTCTACTGCGTTGGATAGGTAAGAGCATTAGCTTTAATATTAATTTTTCTTTTTGCGAATAGTGGGACAAAAATTTTTTTCTTCAAAAAATACCATGGGCTACCCCCTTTGCTTTTTTTGGAAAAATGATAAAAAATTTTTTTGCTCTACCCGCAAGAAAAAAATATTGTGGTTAAAGCCAGTGCCCTTATCTATCCAAGTCAAAAGGAATCAAGTCGATATCTAGAAAACTAAGCAAGTTATGACCAAAAAGGTAACTAGTTCTACTAAAAAGTGGCCAGAAAGAGGCAGTAGTAGAACTGGTTACATTTTTGGTTATAACTTACTTATTTTTCTAGACATCGACTTCATTTCTACTGTGTTGGATAGGTAAGAGCATTAGCTTTAATATGAAATTTTCTTTTTGCGAATAGTGGGACAAAAATTTTTTTCTTCAAAAAATACCATGGGCTACCCCCTTTGCTTTTTTTGGAAAAATGATAAAAAATTTGTTTGCTCTACCCGCAAGAAAAAAAAATATTGTGGTTAAAGCCAGTGCCCTTAGCTATCTAAGTCAAAAGGAATCAAGTCGATACCTAGAAAACTAAGCAAGTTATGACCAAAAAGGTAACTAGTTCTACTAAAAAGTGGCCAGAAAGAGGCAGTAGTAGAACTGGTTACATTTTTGGTTATAACTTACTTATTTTTCTAGACATCGACTTCATTTCTACTGCGTTGGATAGGTAAGAGCATTAGCTTTAATATTAATTTTTCTTTTTGCGAATAGTGGGACAAAAATTTTTTTCTTCAAAAAATACCATGGGCTACCCCCTTTGGTTTTTTTGGAAAAATGATAAAAAATTTGTTTGCTCTACCCGCAAGGAAAAAAAATATTGCGGTTAAAGCCAGTGCCCTTAGCTATCTAAGTCAAAAGGAATCAAGTAGATACCTAGAAAACTAAGCAAGTTATGACCAAAAAGGTAACTAGTTCTACTAAAAAGTGGCCAGAAAGAGGCAGTAGTAGAACTGGTTACATTTTTGGTTATAACTTACTTATTTTTCTAGACATCGACTTCATTTCTACTGCGTTGGATAGGTAAGAGCATTAGCTTTAATATGAATTTTTCTTTTTGCGAATAGTGGGACAAAAATTTTTTTCTTCAAAAAATACCATGGGCTACCCCCTTTGCTTTTTTTGGAAAAATGATAAAAAATTTGTTTGCTCTACCCGCAAGAAAAAAATATTGTGGTTAAAGCCAGTGCCCTTAGCTATCCAAGGCAAAAGGAATCAAGTCGATATCTAGAAAACTAAGCAAGTTATGACCAAAAAGGTAACTAGTTCTACTAAAAACTGGCCGGAAAGAGGCAGTAGCAGAACCGGTTCCTTTTTTGGTTATAACTTACTTATTTTTGTAGACATCGACTTCATTTCTACTGCGTTGGATAGGTAAGAGCATTAGCTTTAATATGAATTTTTCTTTTTGCGAATAGTGGGACAAAAATTTTTTTCTTCAAAAAATACCATGGGCTACCCCCTTTGCTTTTTTTGGAAAAATGATAAAAAATTTGTTTGCTCTACCCGCAAGAAAAAAAAATATTGTGGTTAAAGCCAGTGCCCTTAGCTATCCAAGTCATAAGGAATCAAGTCGATATCTACAAAACTAAGCAAGTTATGACCAAAAAGGTAACTAGTTCTACTAAAAAGTGGCCAGAAAGAGGCAGTAGTAGAACTGGTTACATTTTTGGTTATAACTTACTTATTTTTCTAGACATCGACTTCATTTCTACTGTGTTGGATAGGTAAGAGCATTAGCTTTAATATGAATTTTTCTTTTTGCGAATAGTGGGACAAAAATTTTTTTCTTCAAAAAATACCATGGGCTACCCCCTTTGCTTTTTTTGGAAAAATGATAAAAAATTTGTTTGCTCTACCCGCAAGAAAAAAAAATATTGTGGTTAAAGCCAGTGCCCTTAGCTATCTAAGTCAAAAGGAATCAAGTCGATACCTAGAAAACTAAGCAAGTTATGACCAAAAAGGTAACTAGTTCTACTAAAAAGTGGCCAGAAAGAGGCAGTAGTAGAACTGGTTACATTTTTGGTTATAACTTACTTATTTTTCTAGACATCGACTTCATTTCTACTGCGTTGGATAGGTAAGAGCATTAGCTTTAATATGAATTTTTCTTTTTGCGAATAGTGGGACAAAAATTTTTTTCTTCAAAAAATACCATGGGCTACCCCCTTTGCTTTTTTTTGGAAAAATTATAAAAAATTTGTTTGCTCTACCCGCAAGAAAAAAATATTGTGGTTAAAGCCAGTGCCCTTAGCTATCCAAGTCAAAAAGAATCAAGTCGATATCTAGAAAACTAAGCAAGTTATGACCAAAAAGGTAACTAGTTCTACTAAAAAGTGGCCAGAAAGAGGCAGTAGTAGAACTGGTTACATTTTTGGTTATAACTTACTTATTTTTCTAGACATCGACTTCATTTCTACTGCGTTGGATAGGTAAGAGCATTAGCTTTAATATGAATTTTTCTTTTTGCGAATAGTGGGACAAAAATTTTTTTCTTCAAAAAATACCATGGGCTACCCCCTTTGCTTTTTTTGGAAAAATGATAAAAAATTTGTTTGCTCTACCCGCAAGAAAAAAATATTGTGGTTAAAGCCAGTGCCCTTAGCTATCCAAGTCATAAGGAATCAAGTCGATATCTAGAAAACTAAGCAAGTTATGACCAAAAAGGTAACTAGTTCTACTAAAAAGTGGCCAGAAAGAGGCAGTAGTAGAACTGGTTACATTTTTGGTTATAACTTACTTATTTTTCTAGACATCGACTTCATTTCTACTGCGTTGGATAGGTAAGAGCATTAGCTTTAATATTAATTTTTCTTTTTGCGAATAGTGGGACAAAAATTTTTTTCTTCAAAAAATACCATGGGCTACCCCCTTTGCTTTTTTTGGAAAAATGATAAAAAATTTGTTTGCTCTACCCGCAAGAAAAAAATATTGTGGTTAAAGCCAGTGCCCTTAGCTATCCAAGTCATAAGGAATCAAGTCGATATCTAGAAAACTAAGCAAGTTATGACCAAAAAGGTAACTAGTTCTACTAAAAAGTGGCCAGAAAGAGGCAGTAGTAGAACTGGTTACATTTTTGGTTATAACTTACTTATTTTTCTAGACTTCGACTTCATTTCTACTGCGTTGGATAGGTAAGAGCATTAGCTTTAATATGAATTTTTCTTTTTGCGAATAGTGGGACAAAAATTTTTTTCTTCAAAAAATACCACGGGCTACCCCCTTTGCTTTTTTTGGAAAAATGATAAAAAATTTGTTTGCTCTACCCGCAAGAAAAAAAATATTGTGGTTAAAGCCAGTGCCCTTAGCTATCTAAGTCAAAAGGAATCAAGTCGATACCTAGAAAACTAAGCAAGTTATGACCAAAAAGGTAACTAGTTCTACTAAAAAGTGGCCAGAAAGAGGCAGTAGTAGAACTGGTTACATTTTTGGTTATAACTTACTTATTTTTCTAGACATCGACTTCATTTCTACTGCGTTGGATAGGTAAGAGCATTAGCTTTAATATTAATTTTTCTTTTTGCGAATAGTGGGACAAAAATTTTTTTCTTCAAAAAATACCATGGGCTACCCCCTTTGCTTTTTTTGGAAAAATTATAAAAAATTTGTTTGCTCTACCCGCAAGAAAAAAATATTGTGGTTAAAGCCAGTGCCCTTAGCTATCCAAGTCAAAAAGAATCAAGTCGATATCTAGAAAACTAAGCAAGTTATGACCAAAAAGGTAACTAGTTCTACTAAAAAGTGGCCAGAAAGAGGCAGTAGTAGAACTGGTTACATTTTTGGTTATAACTTACTTATTTTTCTAGACATCGACTTCATTTCTACTGCGTTGGATAGGTAAGAGCATTAGCTTTAATATGAATTTTTCTTTTTGCGAATAGTGGGACAAAAATTTTTTTCTTCAAAAAATACCATGGGCTACCCCCTTTGCTTTTTTTGGAAATATGATAAAAATTTGTTTGCTCTACCCGCAAGAAAAAAAAATATTGTGGTTAAAGCCAGTGCCCTTAGCTATCTAAGTCAAAAGGAATCAAGTCGATACCTAGAAAACTAAGCAAGTTATGACCAAAAAGGTAACTAGTTCTACTAAAAAGTGGCCAGAAAGAGGCAGTAGTAGAACTGGTTACATTTTTGGTTATAACTTACTTATTTTTCTAGACATCGACTTCATTTCTACTGCGTTGGATAGGTAAGAGCATTAGCTTTAATATGAATTTTTCTTTTTGCGAATAGTGGGACAAAAATTTTTTTCTTCAAAAAATACCATGGGCTACCCTCTTTGCTTTTTTTGGAAAAATGATAAAAAATTTGTTTGCTCTACCCGCAAGAAAAAAATATTGTGGTTAAAGCCAGTGCCCTTAGCTATCCAAGTCATAAGGAATCAAGTCGATATCTAGAAAACTAAGCAAGTTATGACCAAAAAGGTAACTAGTTCTACTAAAAAGTGGCCAGAAAGAGGCAGTAGTAGAACTGGTTACATTTTTGGTTATAACTTACTTATTTTTCTAGACATCGACTTCATTTCTACTGTGTTGGATAGGTAAGAGCATTAGCTTTAATATGAATTTTTCTTTTTGCGAATAGTGGGACAAAAATTTTTTTCTTCAAAAAATACCATGGGCTACCCCCTTTGCTTTTTTTGGAAAAATGATAAAAAATTTGTTTGCTCTACCCGCAAGAAAAAAAAATATTGTGGTTAAAGCCAGTGCCCTTAGCTATCTAAGTCAAAAGGAATCAAGTCGATACCTAGAAAACTAAGCAAGTTATGACCAAAAAGGTAACTAGTTCTACTAAAAAGTGGCCAGAAAGAGGCAGTAGTAGAACTGGTTACATTTTTGGTTATAACTTACTTATTTTTCTAGACATCGACTTCATTTCTACTGCGTTGGATAGGTAAGAGCATTAGCTTTAATATTAATTTTTCTTTTTGCGAATAGTGGGACAAAAATTTTTTTCTTCAAAAAATACCATGGGCTACCCCCTTTGCTTTTTTTGGAAAAATGATAAAAAATTTTTTTGCTCTACCCGCAAGAAAAAAATATTGTGGTTAAAGCCAGTGCCCTTAGCTATCCAAGTCAAAAGGAATCAAGTCGATATCTAGAAAACTAAGCAAGTTATGACCAAAAAGGTAACTAGTTCTACTTAAAAGTGGCCAGAAAGAGGCAGTAGTAGAACTGGTTACATTTTTGGTTATAACTTACTTATTTTTCTAGACATCGACTTCATTTCTACTGCGTTGGATAGGTAAGAGCATTAGCTTTAATATTAATTTTTCTTTTTGCGAATAGTGGGACAAAAATTTTTTTCTTCAAAAAATACCATGGGCTACCCCCTTTGCTTTTTTTGGAAAAATGATAAAAAATTTGTTTGCTCTACCCGCAAGAAAAAAATATTGTGGTTAAAGCCAGTGCCCTTAGCTATCCAAGTCATAAGGAATCAAGTCGATATCTAGAAAACTAAGCAAGTTATGACCAAAAAGGTAACTAGTTCTACTAAAAAGTGGCCAGAAAGAGGCAGTAGTAGAACTGGTTACATTTTTGGTTATAACTTACTTATTTTTCTAGACATCGACTTCATTTCTACTGCGTTGGATAGGTAAGAGCATTAGCTTTAATATGAATTTTTCTTTTTGCGAATAGTGGGACAAAAATTTTTTTCTTCAAAAAATACCATGGGCTACCCCCTTTGCTTTTTTTGGAAAAATGATAAAAAATTTGTTTGCTCTACCCGCAAGAAAAAAATATTGTGGTTAAAGCCAGTGCCCTTAGCTATCCAAGTCAAAAGGAATCAAGTCGATATCTAGAAAACTAAGCAAGTTATGACCAAAAAGGTAACTAGTTCTACTAAAAAGTGGCCGGAAAGAGGCAGTAGCAGAACCGGTTACATTTTTGGTTATAACTTACTTATTTTTGTAGACATCGACTTCATTTCTACTGCGTTGGATAGGTAAGAGCATTAGCTTTAATATGAATTTTTCTTTTTGCGAATAGTGGGACAAACATTTTTTTCTTCAAAAAATACCATGGGCTACCCCCTTTGCTTTTTTTGGAAAAATGATAAAAAATTTGTTTGCTCTACCCGCAAGAAAAAAAAATATTGTGGTTAAAGCCAGTGCCCTTAGCTATCCAAGTCATAAGGAATCAAGTCGATATCTACAAAACTAAGCAAGTTATGACCAAAAAGGTAACTAGTTCTACTAAAAAGTGGCCAGAAAGAGGCAGTAGTAGAACTGGTTACATTTTTGGTTATAACTTACTTATTTTTCTAGACATCGACTTCATTTCTACTGTGTTGGATAGGTAAGAGCATTAGCTTTAATATGAATTTTTCTTTTTGCGAATAGTGGGACAAAAATTTTTTTCTTCAAAAAATACCATGGGCTACCCCCTTTGCTTTTTTTGGAAAAATGATAAAAAATTTGTTTGCTCTACCCGCAAGAAAAAAAATATTGTGGTTAAAGCCAGTGCCCTTAGCTATCTAAGTCAAAAGGAATCAAGTCGATACCTAGAAAACTAAGCAAGTTATGACCAAAAAGGTAACTAGTTCTACTAAAAAGTGGCCAGAAAGAGGCAGTAGTAGAACTGGTTACATTTTTGGTTATAACTTACTTATTTTTCTAGACATCGACTTCATTTCTACTGCGTTGGATAGGTAAGAGCATTAGCTTTAATATTAATTTTTCTTTTTGCGAATAGTGGGACAAAAATTTTTTTCTTCAAAAAATACCATGGGCTACCCCCTTTGCTTTTTTTGGAAAAATTATAAAAAATTTGTTTGCTCTACCCGCAAGAAAAAAATATTGTGGTTAAAGCCAGTGCCCTTAGCTATCCAAGTCAAAAAGAATCAAGTCGATATCTAGAAAACTAAGCAAGTTATGACCAAAAAGGTAACTAGTTCTACTAAAAAGTGGCCAGAAAGAGGCAGTAGTAGAACTGGTTACATTTTTGGTTATAACTTACTTATTTTTCTAGACATCGACTTCATTTCTACTGCGTTGGATAGGTAAGAGCATTAGCTTTAATATGAATTTTTCTTTTTGCGAATAGTGGGACAAAAATTTTTTTCTTCAAAAAATACCATGGGCTACCCCCTTTGCTTTTTTTGGAAATATGATAAAAAATTTGTTTGCTCTACCCGCAAGAAAAAAAAATATTGTGGTTAAAGCCAGTGCCCTTAGCTATCTAAGTCAAAAGGAATCAAGTCGATATCTAGAAAACTAAGCAAGTTATGACCAAAAAGGTAACTAGTTCTACTAAAAAGTGGCCAGAAAGAGGCAGTAGTAGAACTGGTTACATTTTTGGTTATAACTTACTTATTTTTCTAGACATCGACTTCATTTCTACTGCGTTGGATAGGTAAGAGCATTAGCTTTAATATGAATTTTTCTTTTTGCGAATAGTGGGACAAAAATTTTTTTCTTCAAAAAATACCATGGGCTACCCTCTTTCCTTTTTTTGGAAAAATGATAAAAAATTTGTTTGCTCTACCCGCAAGAAAAAAATATTGTGGTTAAAGCCAGTGCCCTTAGCTATCCAAGTCATAAGGAATCAAGTCGATATCTAGAAAACTAAGCAAGTTATGACCAAAAAGGTAACTAGTTCTACTAAAAAGTGGCCAGAAAGAGGCAGTAGTAGAACTGGTTACATTTTTGGTTATAACTTACTTATTTTTCTAGACATCGACTTCATTTCTACTTTGTTGGATAGGTAAGAGCATTAGCTTTAATATGAATTTTTCTTTTTGCGAATAGTGGGACAAAAATTTTTTTCTTCAAAAAATACCATGGGCTACCCCCTTTGCTTTTTTTGGAAAAATGATAAAAAATTTGTTTGCTCTACCCGCAAGAAAAAAAAATATTGTGGTTAAAGCCAGTGCCCTTAGCTATCTAAGTCAAAAGGAATCAAGTCGATACCTAGAAAACTAAGCAAGTTATGACCAAAAAGGTAACTAGTTCTACTAAAAAGTGGCCAGAAAGAGGCAGTAGTAGAACTGGTTACATTTTTGGTTATAACTTACTTATTTTTCTAGACATCGACTTCATTTCTACTGCGTTGGATAGGTAAGAGCATTAGCTTTAATATTAATTTTTCTTTTTGCGAATAGTGGGACAAAAATTTTTTTCTTCAAAAAATACCATGGGCTACCCCCTTTGCTTTTTTTGGAAAAATGATAAAAAATTTTTTTGCTCTACCCGCAAGAAAAAAATATTGTGGTTAAAGCCAGTGCCCTTAGCTATCCAAGTCAAAAGGAATCAAGTCGATATCTAGAAAACTAAGCAAGTTATGACCAAAAAGGTAACTAGTTCTACTTAAAAGTGGCCAGAAAGAGGCAGTAGTAGAACTGGTTACATTTTTGGTTATAACTTACTTATTTTTCTAGACATCGACTTCATTTCTACTGCGTTGGATAGGTAAGAGCATTAGCTTTAATATTAATTTTTCTTTTTGCGAATAGTGGGACAAAAATTTTTTTCTTCAAAAAATACCATGGGCTACCCCCTTTGCTTTTTTTGGAAAAATTATAAAAAATTTGTTTGCTCTACCCGCAAGAAAAAAATATTGTGGTTAAAGCCAGTGCCCTTAGCTATCCAAGTCAAAAGGAATCAAGTCGATATCTAGAAAACTAAGCAAGTTATGACCAAAAAGGTAACTAGTTCTACTAAAAAGTGGCCGGAAAGAGGCAGTAGCAGAACCGGTTACATTTTTGGTTATAACTTACTTATTTTTGTAGACATCGACTTCATTTCTACTGCGTTGGATAGGTAAGAGCATTAGCTTTAATATGAATTTTTCTTTTTGCGAATAGTGGGACAAAAATTTTTTTCTTCAAAAAATACCATGGGCTACCCCCTTTGCTTTTTTTGGAAATATGATAAAAAATTTGTTTGCTCTACCCGCAAGAAAAAAAAATATTGTGGTTAAAGCCAGTGCCCTTAGCTATCTAAGTCAAAAGGAATCAAGTCGATACCTAGAAAACTAAGCAAGTTATGACCAAAAAGGTAACTAGTTCTACTAAAAAGTGGCCAGAAAGAGGCAGTAGTAGAACTGGTTACATTTTTGGTTATAACTTACTTATTTTTCTAGACATCGACTTCATTTCTACTGCGTTGGATAGGTAAGAGCATTAGCTTTAATATTAATTTTTCTTTTTGCGAATAGTGGGACAAAAATTTTTTTCTTCAAAAAATACCATGGGCTACCCCCTTTGCTTTTTTTGGAAAAATTATAAAAAATTTGTTTGCTCTACCCGCAAGAAAAAAATATTGTGGTTAAAGCCAGTGCCCTTAGCTATCCAAGTCAAAAAGAATCAAGTCGATATCTAGAAAACTAAGCAAGTTATGACCAAAAAGGTAACTAGTTCTACTAAAAAGTGGCCAGAAAGAGGCAGTAGTAGAACTGGTTACATTTTTGGTTATAACTTACTTATTTTTCTAGACATCGACTTCATTTCTACTGCGTTGGATAGGTAAGAGCATTAGCTTTAATATGAATTTTTCTTTTTGCGAATAGTGGGACAAAAATTTTTTTCTTCAAAAAATACCATGGGCTACCCCCTTTGCTTTTTTTGGAAATATGATAAAAAATTTGTTTGCTCTACCCGCAAGAAAAAAAAATATTGTGGTTAAAGCCAGTGCCCTTAGCTATCTAAGTCAAAAGGAATCAAGTCGATACCTAGAAAACTAAGCAAGTTATGACCAAAAAGGTAACTAGTTCTACTAAAAAGTGGCCAGAAAGAGGCAGTAGTAGAACTGGTTACATTTTTGGTTATAACTTACTTATTTTTCTAGACATCGACTTCATTTCTACTGCGTTGGATAGGTAAGAGCATTAGCTTTAATATGAATTTTTCTTTTTGCGAATAGTGGGACAAAAATTTTTTTCTTCAAAAAATACCATGGGCTACCCTCTTTGCTTTTTTTGGAAAAATGATAAAAAATTTGTTTGCTCTACCCGCAAGAAAAAAATATTGTGGTTAAAGCCAGTGCCCTTAGCTATCCAAGTCATAAGGAATCAAGTCGATATCTAGAAAACTAAGCAAGTTATGACCAAAAAGGTAACTAGTTCTACTAAAAAGTGGCCAGAAAGAGGCAGTAGTAGAACTGGTTACATTTTTGGTTATAACTTACTTATTTTTCTAGACATCGACTTCATTTCTACTGTGTTGGATAGGTAAGAGCATTAGCTTTAATATGAATTTTTCTTTTTGCGAATAGTGGGACAAAAATTTTTTTCTTCAAAAAATACCATGGGCTACCCCCTTTGCTTTTTTTGGAAAAATGATAAAAAATTTGTTTGCTCTACCCGCAAGAAAAAAAATATTGTGGTTAAAGCCAGTGCCCTTAGCTATCTAAGTCAAAAGGAATCAAGTCGATACCTAGAAAACTAAGCAAGTTATGACCAAAAAGGTAACTAGTTCTACTAAAAAGTGGCCAGAAAGAGGCAGTAGTAGAACTGGTTACATTTTTGGTTATAACTTACTTATTTTTCTAGACATCGACTTCATTTCTACTGCGTTGGATAGGTAAGAGCATTAGCTTTAATATTAATTTTTCTTTTTGCGAATAGTGGGACAAAAATTTTTTTCTTCAAAAAATACCATGGGCTACCCCCTTTGCTTTTTTTGGAAAAATTATAAAAAATTTGTTTGCTCTACCCGCAAGAAAAAAATATTGTGGTTAAAGCCAGTGCCCTTAGCTATCCAAGTCAAAAGGAATCAAGTCGATATCTAGAAAACTAAGCAAGTTATGACCAAAAAGGTAACTAGTTCTACTTAAAAGTGGCCAGAAAGAGGCAGTAGTAGAACTGGTTACATTTTTGGTTATAACTTACTTATTTTTCTAGACATCGACTTCATTTCTACTGCGTTGGATAGGTAAGAGCATTAGCTTTAATATTAATTTTTCTTTTTGCGAATAGTGGGACAAAAATTTTTTTCTTCAAAAAATACCATGGGCTACCCCCTTTGCTTTTTTTGGAAAAATTATAAAAAATTTGTTTGCTCTACCCGCAAGAAAAAAATATTGTGGTTAAAGCCAGTGCCCTTAGCTATCCAAGTCAAAAGGAATCAAGTCGATATCTAGAAAACTAAGCAAGTTATGACCAAAAAGGTAACTAGTTCTACTAAAAAGTGGCCGGAAAGAGGCAGTAGCAGAACCGGTTACATTTTTGGTTATAACTTACTTATTTTTGTAGACATCGACTTCATTTCTACTGCGTTGGATAGGTAAGAGCATTAGCTTTAATATGAATTTTTCTTTTTGCGAATAGTGGGACAAAAATTTTTTTCTTCAAAAAATACCATGGGCTACCCCCTTTGCTTTTTTTGGAAATATGATAAAAAATTTGTTTGCTCTACCCGCAAGAAAAAAAAATATTGTGGTTAAAGCCAGTGCCCTTAGCTATCTAAGTCAAAAGGAATCAAGTCGATACCTAGAAAACTAAGCAAGTTATGACCAAAAAGGTAACTAGTTCTACTAAAAAGTGGCCAGAAAGAGGCAGTAGTAGAACTGGTTACATTTTTGGTTATAACTTACTTATTTTTCTAGACATCGACTTCATTTCTACTGCGTTGGATAGGTAAGAGCATTAGCTTTAATATTAATTTTTCTTTTTGCGAATAGTGGGACAAAAATTTTTTTCTTCAAAAAATACCATGGGCTACCCCCTTTGCTTTTTTTGGAAAAATTATAAAAAATTTGTTTGCTCTACCCGCAAGAAAAAAATATTGTGGTTAAAGCCAGTGCCCTTAGCTATCCAAGTCAAAAAGAATCAAGTCGATATCTAGAAAACTAAGCAAGTTATGACCAAAAAGGTAACTAGTTCTACTAAAAAGTGGCCAGAAAGAGGCAGTAGTAGAACTGGTTACATTTTTGGTTATAACTTACTTATTTTTCTAGACATCGACTTCATTTCTACTGCGTTGGATAGGTAAGAGCATTAGCTTTAATATGAATTTTTCTTTTTGCGAATAGTGGGACAAAAATTTTTTTCTTCAAAAAATACCATGGGCTACCCCCTTTGCTTTTTTTGGAAATATGATAAAAAATTTGTTTGCTCTACCCGCAAGAAAAAAAAATATTGTGGTTAAAGCCAGTGCCCTTAGCTATCTAAGTCAAAAGGAATCAAGTCGATACCTAGAAAACTAAGCAAGTTATGACCAAAAAGGTAACTAGTTCTACTAAAAAGTGGCCAGAAAGAGGCAGTAGTAGAACTGGTTACATTTTTGGTTATAACTTACTTATTTTTCTAGACATCGACTTCATTTCTACTGCGTTGGATAGGTAAGAGCATTAGCTTTAATATGAATTTTTCTTTTTGCGAATAGTGGGACAAAAATTTTTTTCTTCAAAAAATACCATGGGCTACCCTCTTTGCTTTTTTTGGAAAAATGATAAAAAATTTGTTTGCTCTACCCGCAAGAAAAAAATATTGTGGTTAAAGCCAGTGCCCTTAGCTATCCAAGTCATAAGGAATCAAGTCGATATCTAGAAAACTAAGCAAGTTATGACCAAAAAGGTAACTAGTTCTACTAAAAAGTGGCCAGAAAGAGGCAGTAGTAGAACTGGTTACATTTTTGGTTATAACTTACTTATTTTTCTAGACATCGACTTCATTTCTACTGTGTTGGATAGGTAAGAGCATTAGCTTTAATATGAATTTTTCTTTTTGCGAATAGTGGGACAAAAATTTTTTTCTTCAAAAAATACCATGGGCTACCCCCTTTGCTTTTTTTGGAAAAATGATAAAAAATTTGTTTGCTCTACCCGCAAGAAAAAAAATATTGTGGTTAAAGCCAGTGCCCTTAGCTATCTAAGTCAAAAGGAATCAAGTCGATACCTAGAAAACTAAGCAAGTTATGACCAAAAAGGTAACTAGTTCTACTAAAAAGTGGCCAGAAAGAGGCAGTAGTAGAACTGGTTACATTTTTGGTTATAACTTACTTATTTTTCTAGACATCGACTTCATTTCTACTGCGTTGGATAGGTAAGAGCATTAGCTTTAATATTAATTTTTCTTTTTGCGAATAGTGGGACAAAAATTTTTTTCTTCAAAAAATACCATGGGCTACCCCCTTTGCTTTTTTTGGAAAAATGATAAAAAATTTTTTTGCTCTACCCGCAAGAAAAAAATATTGTGGTTAAAGCCAGTGCCATTAGCTATCTAAGTCAAAAGGAATCAAGTCGATATCTAGAAAACTGAGCAAGTTATGACCAAAAAGGTAACTAGTTCTACTAAAAAGTGGCCAGAAAGAGGTAGTCGTAGAACTGGTTACATTTTTGGTTATAACTTACTTATTTTTCTAGACATCGACTTCATTTCTACTACGTTGGATTGGTAAGAGCATTAGCTTTAATATGCATTTTTCTTTTTGCGAATAGTGGGACAAAAATTTTTTTCTTCAAAAAATACCATGGGCTACCCCCTTTGCTTTTTTTGGAAAAATGATAAAAAATTTTTTTGCTCTACCCGCAAGAAAAAAATATTGTGGTTAAAGCCAGTGCCATTAGCTATCTAAGTCAAAAGGAATCAAGTCGATATCTAGAAAACTGAGCAAGTTATGACCAAAAAGGTAACTAGTTCTACTAAAAAGTGGCCAGAAAGAGGTAGTAGTAGAACTGGTTACATTTTTGGTTATAACTTACTTATTTTTCTAGACATCGACTTCATTTCTACTACGTTGGATTGGTAAGAGCATTAGCTTTAATATGAATTTTTCTTTTTGCGAATAGTGGGACAAAAATTTTTTTCTTCAAAAAATACCATGGGCTACCCCCTTTGCTTTTTTTGGAAAAATGATAAAAAATTTTTTTGCTCTACCCGCAAGAAAAAAATATTGTGGTTAAAGCCAGTGCCCTTAGCTATCCAAATCAAAAAGAATCAAGTCGATATCTAGAAAACTAAGCAAGTTATGACCAAAAAGGTAACTAGTTCTACTAAAAAGTGGCCAGAAAGAGGCAGTAGTAGAACTGGTTACATTTTTGGTTATAACTTACTTATTTTTCTAGACATCGACTTCATTTCTACTGCGTTGGATAGGTAAGAGCATTAGCTTTAATATGAATTTTTCTTTTTGCGAATAGTGGGACAAAAATTTTTTTCTTCAAAAAATACCATGGGCTACCCCCTTTGCTTTTTTTGGAAAAATGATAAAAAATTTGTTTGCTCTACCCGCAAGAAAAAAATATTGTGGTTAAAGCCAGTGCCCTTAGCTATCCAAGTCAAAAGGAATCAAGTCAATATCTAGAAAACTAAGCAAGTTATGACCAAAAAGGTAACTAGTTCTACTAAAAAGTGGCCAGATTTGAGGCAGTAGTAGAACTGGTTACATTTTTGGTTATAACTTACTTATTTTTGTAGACATCGACTTCATTTCTACTGCGTTGGATAGGTAAGAGCATTAGCTTTAATATGAATTTTTCTTTTTGCGAATAGTGGGACAAAAATTTTTTTCTTCAAAAAATACCATGGGCTACCCCCTTTGCTTTTTTTGGAAAAATGATAAAAAATTTGTTTGCTCTACCCGCAAGAAAAAAAAATATTGTGGTTAAAGCCAGTGCCCTTAGCTATCCAAGTCATAAGGAATCAAGTCGATATCTACAAAACTAAGCAAGTTATGACCAAAAAGGTAACTAGTTCTACTAAAAAGTGGCCAGAAAGAGGCAGTAGTAGAACTGGTTACATTTTTGGTTATAACTTACTTATTTTTCTAGACATCGACTTCATTTCTACTGTGTTGGATAGGTAAGAGCATTAGCTTTAATATGAATTTTTCTTTTTGCGAATAGTGGGACAAAAATTTTTTTCTTCAAAAAATACCATGGGCTACCCCCTTTGCTTTTTTTGGAAAAATGATAAAAAATTTGTTTGCTCTACCCGCAAGAAAAAAAAATATTGTGGTTAAAGCCAGTGCCCTTAGCTATCTAAGTCAAAAGGAATCAAGTCGATACCTAGAAAACTAAGCAAGTTATGACCAAAAAGGTAACTAGTTCTACTAAAAAGTGGCCAGAAAGAGGCAGTAGTAGAACTGGTTACATTTTTGGTTATAACTTACTTATTTTTCTAGACATCGACTTCATTTCTACTGCGTTGGATAGGTAAGAGCATTAGCTTTAATATGAATTTTTCTTTTTGCGAATAGTGGGACAAAAATTTTTTTCTTCAAAAAATACCATGGGCTACCCCCTTTGCTTTTTTTGGAAAAATGATAAAAAATTTTTTTGCTCTACCCGCAAGAAAAAAATATTGTGGTTAAAGCCAGTGCCCTTAGCTATCCAAGTCAAAAGGAATCAAGTCGATATCTAGAAAACTAAGCAAGTTATGACCAAAAAGGTAACTAGTTCTACTAAAAAGTGGCCGGAAAGAGGCAGTAGTAGAACTGGTTACATTTTTGGTTATAACTTACTTATTTTTCTAGACATCGACTTCATTTCTACTGCGTTGGATTGGTAAGAGCATTAGCTTTAATATGAATTTTTCTTTTTGCGAATAGTGGGACAAAAATTTTTTTCTTCAAAAAATACCATGGGCTACCCCCTTTGCTTTTTTTGGAAAAATGATAAAAAATTTGTTTGCTCTACCCGCAAGAAAAAAATATTGTGGTTAAAGCCAGTGCCCTTAGCTATCCAAGTCAAAAAGAATCAAGTCGATATCTAGAAAACTAAGCAAGTTATGACCAAAAAGGTAACTAGTTCTACTAAAAAGTGGCCAGAAAGAGGCAGTAGTAGAACTGGTTACATTTTTGGTTATAACTTACTTATTTTTCTAGACATCGACTTCATTTCTACTGCGTTGGATAGGTAAGAGCATTAGCTTTAATATGAATTTTTCTTTTTGCGAATAGTGGGACAAAAATTTTTTTCTTCAAAAAATACCATGGGCTACCCCCTTTGCTTTTTTTGGAAAAATGATAAAAAATTTGTTTGCTCTACCCGCAAGAAAAAAATATTGTGGTTAAAGCCAGTGCTATCCAAGTCAAAAGGAATCAAGTCGATATCTAGAAAACTAAGCAAGTTATGACCAAAAAGGTAACTAGTTCTACTAAAAAGTGGCCAGATTTGAGGCAGTAGTAGAACTGGTTACATTTTTGGTTATAACTTACTTATTTTTGTAGACATCGACTTCATTTCTACTGCGTTGGATAGGTAAGAGCATTAGCTTTAATATGAATTTTTCTTTTTGCGAATAGTGGGACAAAAATTTTTTTCTTCAAAAAATACCATGGGCTACCCCCTTTGCTTTTTTTGGAAAAATGATAAAAAATTTGTTTGCTCTACCCGCAAGAAAAAAAAATATTGTGGTTAAAGCCAGTGCCCTTAGCTATCCAAGTCATAAGGAATCAAGTCGATATCTACAAAACTAAGCAAGTTATGACCAAAAAGGTAACTAGTTCTACTAAAAAGTGGCCAGAAAGAGGCAGTAGTAGAACTGGTTACATTTTTGGTTATAACTTACTTATTTTTCTAGACATCGACTTCATTTCTACTGTGTTGGATAGGTAATAGCATTAGCTTTAATATGAATTTTTCTTTTTGCGAATAGTGGGACAAAAATTTTTTTCTTCAAAAAATACCATGGGCTACCCCCTTTGCTTTTTTTGGAAAAATGATAAAAAATTTGTTTGCTCTACCCGCAAGAAAAAAAAATATTGTGGTTAAAGCCAGTGCCCTTAGCTATCTAAGTCAAAAGGAATCAAGTCGATACCTAGAAAACTAAGCAAGTTATGACCAAAAAGGTAACTAGTTCTACTAAAAAGTGGCCAGAAAGAGGCAGTAGTAGAACTGGTTACATTTTTGGTTATAACTTACTTATTTTTCTAGACATCGACTTCATTTCTACTGCGTTGGATAGGTAAGAGCATTAGCTTTAATATTAATTTTTCTTTTTGCGAATAGTGGGACAAAAATTTTTTTCTTCAAAAAATACCATGGGCTACCCCCTTTGCTTATTTTGGAAAAATTATAAAAAATTTGTTTGCTCTACCCGCAAGAAAAAAATATTGTGGTTAAAGCCAGTGCCCTTAGCTATCCAAGTCAAAAAGAATCAAGTCGATATCTAGAAAACTAAGCAAGTTATGACCAAAAAGGTAACTAGTTCTACTAAAAAGTGGCCAGAAAGAGGCAGTAGTAGAACTGGTTACATTTTTGGTTATAACTTACTTATTTTTCTAGACATCGACTTCATTTCTACTGCGTTGGATAGGTAAGAGCATTAGCTTTAATATGAATTTTTCTTTTTGCGAATAGTGGGACAAAAATTTTTTTCTTCAAAAAATACCATGGGCTACCCCCTTTGCTTTTTTTGGAAAAATGATAAAAAATTTGTTTGCTCTACCCGCAAGAAAAAGAAATATTGTGGTTAAAGCCAGTGCCGTAAGCTATCGAAGTCAAAAGGAATCAAGTCGATATCTAGAAAACTAAGCAAGTTATGACCAAAAAGGTAACTAGTTCTACTAAAAAGTGGCCAGAAAGAGGCAGTAGTAGAACTGGTTACATTTTTGGTTATAACTTACTTATTTTTCTAGACATCGACTTCATTTCTACTGCGTTGGATAGGTAAGAGCATTAGCTTTAATATGAATTTTTCTTTTTGCGAATAGTGGGACAAAAATTTTTTTCTTCAAAAAATACCATGGGCTACCCCCTTTGCTTTTTTTTTGGAAAAATGATAACAAAATTTTTTTGCTCTACCCGCAAGAAAAAAATATTGTGGTTAAAGCCAGTGCCCTTAGCTATCTAAGTCAAAAGGAATCAAGTCGATATCTAGAAAACTAAGCAAGTTATGACCAAAAAGGTAACTAGTTCTACTAAAAAGTGGCCAGAAAGAGGCAGTAGTAGAACTGGTTACATTTTTGGTTATAACTTACTTATTTTTCTAGACATCGACTTCATTTCTACTGCGTTGGATAGGTAAGAGCATTAGCTTTAATATGAATTTTTCTTTTTGCGAATAGTGGGACAAAAATTTTTTTCTTAAAAAAATACCATGGGCTACCCCCTTTGCTTTTTTTGGAAAAATGATAAAAAATTTTTTTTGCTCTACCCGCAAGAAAAAAATATTGTGGTTAAAGCCAGTGCCCTTAGCTATCCAAGTCAAAAGGAATCAAGTCGATATCTAGAAAACTAAGCAAGTTATGACCAAAAAGGTAACTAGTTCTACTAAAAAGTGGCCAGAAAGAGGCAGTAGTAGAACTGGTTACATTTTTGGTTATAACTTACTTATTTTTCTAGACATCGACTTCATTTCTACTGCGTTGGATAGGTAAGAGCATTAGCTTTAATATTAATTTTTCTTTTTGCGAATAGTGGGACAAAAATTTTTTTCTTCAAAAAATACCATGGGCTACCCCCTTTGCTTTTTTTGGAAAAATGATAAAAAATTTGTTTGCTCTACCCGCAAGAAAAAAATATTGTGGTTAAAGCCAGTGCCCTTAGCTATCCAAGTCAAAAAGAATCAATTCGATATCTAGAAAACTAAGCAAGTTATGACCAAAAAGGTAACTAGTTCTACTAAAAAGTGGCCAGAAAGAGGTAGTAGTAGAACTGGTTACATTTTTGGTTATAACTTACTTATTTTCCTAGACATCGACTTCATTTCTACTACGTTGGATTGGTAAGAGCATTAGCTTTAATATGAATTTTTGTTTTTGCGAATAGTGGGACAAAAATTTTTTTCTTCAAAAAATACCATGGGCTACCCCCTTTTGCTTTTTTTGGAAAAATGATAAAAAATTTTTTTGCTGTACCCGCAAGAAAAAAATATTGTGGTTAAAGCCAGTGCCATTAGCTATCTAAGTCAAAAGGAATCAAGTCGATATCTAGAAAACTAAGCAAGTTATGACCAAAAAGGTAACTAGTTCTACTAAAAAGTGGCCAGAAAGAGGCAGTAGTAGAACTGGTTACATTTTTGGTTATAACTTACTTATTTTTCTAGACATCGACTTCATTTCTATTGCGTTGGATAGGTAAGAGCATTAGCTTTAATATGAATTTTTCTTTTTGCGAATAGTGGGACAAAAATTTTTTTCTTCAAAAAATGCCATGGGCTACCCCCTTTGCTTTTTTTTGGAAAAATGATAAAAAATTTTTTTGCTGTACCCGCAAGAAAAAAATATTGTGGTTAAAGCCAGTGCCATTAGCTATCCAAGTCAAAAGGAATCAAGTCGATATCTAGAAAACTAAGCAAGTTATGACCAAAAAGGTAACTAGTTCTACTAAAAAGTGGCCAGAAAGAGGCAGTAGTAGAACTGGTTACATTTTTGGTTATAACTTACTTATTTTTCTAGACATCGACTTCATTTCTACTGCGTTTGATAGGTAAGAGCATTAGCTTTAATATGAATTTTTCTTTTTGCGAATAGTGGGACAAAAATTTTTTTCTTCAAAAAATACCATGGGCTACCCCCTTTGCTTTTTTTGGAAAAATGATAAAAAATTTTTTTGCTGTACCCGCAAGAAAAAAATATTGTGGTTAAAGCCAGTGCCATTAGCTATCCAAGTCAAAAGGAATCAAGTCGATATCTAGAAAACTAAGCAAGTTATGACCAAAAAGGTAACTAGTTCTACTAAAAAGTGGCCAGAAAGAGGCAGTAGTAGAACTGGTTACATTTTTGGTTATAACTTACTTATTTTTCTAGACATCGACTTCATTTCTACTGCGTTGGATAGGTAAGAGCATTAGCTTTAATATGAATTTTTCTTTTTGCGAATAGTGGGACAAAAATTTTTTCTTCAAAAAATGCCATGGGCTACCCCCTTTGCTTTTTTTGGAAAAATGATAAAAAATTTTTTTGCTGTACCCGCAAGAAAAAAATATTGTGGTTAAAGCCAGTGCCATTAGCTATCCAAGTCAATAGGAATCAAGTCGATATCTAGAAAACTAAGCAAGTTATGACCAAAAAGGTAACTAGTTCTACTAAAAAGTGGCCAGAAAGAGGCAGTAGTAGAACTGGTTACATTTTTGGTTATAACTTACTTATTTTTCTAGACATCGACTTCATTTCTACTGCGTTTGATAGGTAAGAGCATTAGCTTTAATATGAATTTTTCTTTTTGCGAATAGTGGGACAAAAATTTTTTTCTTCAAAAAATACCATGGGCTACCCCCTTTGCTTTTTTTGGAAAAATGATAAAAAATTTGTTTGCTCTACCCGCAAGAAAAAAAAATATTATGGTTAAAGCCAGTGCCCTTAGCTATCCAAGTCATAAGGAATCAAGTCGATATCTAGAAAACTAAGCAAGTTATGACCAAAAAGGTAACTAGTTCTACTAAAAAGTGGCCAGAAAGAGGCAGTAGTAGAACTGGTTACATTTTTGGTTATAACTTACTTATTTTTCTAGACATCGACTTCATTTCTACTGCGTTTGATTGGTAAGAGCATTAGCTTTAATATGCATTTTTCTTTTTGCGAATAGTGGGACAAAAATTTTTTTCTTCAAAAAATACCATGGGCTACCCCCTTTGCTTTTTTTGGAAAAATGATAAAAAATTTTTTTGCTGTACCCGCAAGAAAAAAATATTGTGGTTAAAGCCAGTGCCATTAGCTATCCAAGTCAAGAGGAATCAAGTCGATATCTAGAAAACTAAGCAAGTTATGACCAAAAAGGTAACTAGTTCTACTAAAAAGTGGCCAGAAAGAGGCAGTAGTAGAACTGGTTACATTTTTGGTTATAACTTACTTATTTTTCTAGACATCGACTTCATTTCTACTGCGTTTGATAGGTAAGAGCATTAGCTTTAATATGAATTTTTCTTTTTGCGAATAGTGGGACAAAAATTTTTTTCTTCAAAAAATACCATGGGCTACCCCCTTTGCTTTTTTTGGAAAAATGATAAAAAATTTTTTTGCTGTACCCGCAAGAAAAAAATATTGTGGTTAAAGCCAGTGCCATTAGCTATCCAAGTCAAAAGGAATCAAGTCGATATCTAGAAAACTAAGCAAGTTATGACCAAAAAGGTAACTAGTTCTACTAAAAAGTGGCCAGAAAGAGGCAGTAGTAGAACTGGTTACATTTTTGGTTATAACTTACTTATTTTTCTAGACATCGACTTCATTTCTACTGCGTTTGATAGGTAAGAGCATTAGCTTTAATATGAATTTTTCTTTTTGCGAATAGTGGGACAAAAATTTTTTTCTTCAAAAAATACCATGGGCTACCCCCTTTGCTTTTTTTGGAAAAATGATAAAAAATTTTTTTGCTGTACCCGCAAGAAAAAAATATTGTGGTTAAAGCCAGTGCCATTAGCTATCCAAGTCAAAAGGAATCAAGTCGATATCTAGAAAACTAAGCAAGTTATGACCAAAAAGGTAACTAGTTCTACTAAAAAGTGGCCAGAAAGAGGCAGTAGTAGAACTGGTTACATTTTTGGTTATAACTTACTTATTTTTCTAGACATCGACTTCATTTCTACTGCGTTGGATAGGTAAGAGCATTAGCTTTAATATGAATTTTTCTTTTTGCGAATAGTGGGACAAAAATTTTTTTCTTCAAAAAATGCCATGGGCTACCCCCTTTGCTTTTTTTGGAAAAATGATAAAAAATTTTTTTGCTGTACCCGCAAGAAAAAAATATTGTGGTTAAAGCCAGTGCCATTAGCTATCCAAGTCAATAGGAATCAAGTCGATATCTAGAAAACTAAGCAAGTTATGACCAAAAAGGTAACTAGTTCTACTAAAAAGTGGCCAGAAAGAGGCAGTAGTAGAACTGGTTACATTTTTGGTTATAACTTACTTATTTTTCTAGACATCGACTTCATTTCTACTGCGTTTGATAGGTAAGAGCATTAGCTTTAATATGAATTTTTCTTTTTGCGAATAGTGGGACAAAAATTTTTTTCTTCAAAAAATACCATGGGCTACCCCCTTTGCTTTTTTTGGAAAAATGATAAAAAATTTGTTTGCTCTACCCGCAAGAAAAAAAAATATTATGGTTAAAGCCAGTGCCCTTAGCTATCCAAGTCATAAGGAATCAAGTCGATATCTAGAAAACTAAGCAAGTTATGACCAAAAAGGTAACTAGTTCTACTAAAAAGTGGCCAGAAAGAGGCAGTAGTAGAACTGGTTACATTTTTGGTTATAACTTACTTATTTTTCTAGACATCGACTTCATTTCTACTGCGTTTGATTGGTAAGAGCATTAGCTTTAATATGCATTTTTCTTTTTGCGAATAGTGGGACAAAAATTTTTTTCTTCAAAAAATACCATGGGCTACCCCCTTTGCTTTTTTTGGAAAAATGATAAAAAATTTTTTTGCTGTACCCGCAAGAAAAAAATATTGTGGTTAAAGCCAGTGCCATTAGCTATCCAAGTCAAGAGGAATCAAGTCGATATCTAGAAAACTAAGCAAGTTATGACCAAAAAGGTAACTAGTTCTACTAAAAAGTGGCCAGAAAGAGGCAGTAGTAGAACTGGTTACATTTTTGGTTATAACTTACTTATTTTTCTAGACATCGACTTCATTTCTACTGCGTTGGATAGGTAAGAGCATTAGCTTTAATATGAATTTTTCTTTTTGCGAATAGTGGGACAAAAATTTTTTTCTTCAAAAAATACCATGGGCTACCCCCTTTTGCTTTTTTTGGAAAAATGATAAAAAATTTTTTTGCTGTACCCGCAAGAAAAAAATATTGTGGTTAAAGCCAGTGCCATTAGCTATCTAAGTCAAAAGGAATCAAGTCGATATCTAGAAAACTAAGCAAGTTATGACCAAAAAGGTAACTAGTTCTACTAAAAAGTGGCCAGAAAGAGGCAGTAGTAGAACTGGTTACATTTTTGGTTATAACTTACTTATTTTTCTAGACATCGACTTTATTTCTACTGCGTTGGATAGGTAAGAGCATTAGCTTTAATATGAAATTTTCTTTTTGCGAATAGTGGGACAAAAATTTTTTTCTTCAAAAAATGCCATGGGCTACCCCCTTTGCTTTTTTTGGAAAAATGATAAAAAATTTTTTTGCTGTACCCGCAAGAAAAAAATATTGTGGTTAAAGCCAGTGCCATTATCTATCCAAGTCAAAAGGAATCAAGTCGATATCAAGAAAACTAAGCAAGTTATGACCAAAAAGGTAACTAGTTCTACTAAAAAGTGGCCAGAAAGAGGCAGTAGTAGAACTGGTTACATTTTTGGTTATAACTTACTTATTTTTCTAGACATCGACTTCATTTCTACTGCGTTTGATAGGTAAGAGCATTAGCTTTAATATGAAATTTTCTTTTTGCGAATAGTGGGACAAAAATTTTTTTCTTCAAAAAATACCATGGGCTACCCCCTTTGCTTTTTTTGGAAAAATGATAAAAAATTTGTTTGCTCTAACCGCAAGAAAAAAATATTGTGGTTAAAGCCAGTGCTCTTAGCTATCCAAGTCAAAAAGAATCAAGTCGATATCTAGAAAACTAAGCAAGTTATGACCAAAAAGGTAACTAGTTCTACTAAAAAGTGGCCAGAAAGAGGCAGTAGTAGAACTGGTTACATTTTTGGTTATAACTTACTTATTTTTCTAGACATCGACTTCATTTCTACTGCGTTGGATAGGTAAGAGCATTAGCTTTAATATGAATTTTTCTTTTTGCGAATAGTGGGACAAAAATTTTTTTCTTCAAAAAATACCATGGGCTACCCCCTTTGCTTTTTTTGGAAAAATGATAAAAAATTTGTTTGCTCTAACCGCAAGAAAAAAATATTGTGGTTAAAGCCAGTGCTCTTAGCTATCCAAGTCAAAAAGAATCAAGTCGATATCTAGAAAACTAAGCAAGTTATGACCAAAAAGGTAACTAGTTCTACTAAAAAGTGGCCAGAAAGAGGCAGTAGTAGAACTGGTTACATTTTTGGTTATAACTTACTTATTTTTCTAGACATCGACTTCATTTCTACTGCGTTTGATAGGTAAGAGCATTAGCTTTAATATGAAATTTTCTTTTTGCGAATAGTGGGACAAAAATTTTTTTCTTCAAAAAATACCATGGGCTACCCCCTTTGCTTTTTTTGGAAAAATGATAAAAAATTTTTTTGCTGTACCCGCAAGAAAAAAATATTGTGGTTAAAGCCAGTGCCATTAGCTATCCAAGTCAAAAGGAATCAAGTCGATATCTAGAAAACTAAGCAAGTTATGACCAAAAAGGTAACTAGTTCTACTAAAAAGTGGCCAGAAAGAGGCAGTAGTAGAACTGGTTACATTTTTGGTTATAACTTACTTATTTTTCTAGACATCGACTTCATTTCTACTGCGTTGGATAGGTAAGAGCATTAGCTTTAATATTAATTTTTCTTTTTGCGAATAGTAGGACAAAAATTTTTTTCTTCAAAAAATACCATGGGCTACCCCCTTTGCTTTTTTTGGAAAAATGATAAAAAATTTGTTTGCTCTAACCGCAAGAAAAAAAAATTGTGGTTAAAGCCAGTGCTCTTAGCTATCCAAGTCAAAAAGAATCAAGTCGATATCTAGAAAACTAAGCAAGTTATGACCAAAAAGGTAACTAGTTCTACTAAAAAGTGGCCAGAAAGAGGCAGTAGTAGAACTGGTTACATTTTTGGTTATAACTTACTTATTTTTCTAGACATCGACTTCATTTCTACTGCGTTTGATAGGTAAGAGCATTAGCTTTAATATGAAATTTTCTTTTTGCGAATAGTGGGACAAAAATTTTTTTCTTCAAAAAATACCATGGGCTACCCCCTTTGCTTTTTTTGGAAAAATGATAAAAAATTTTTTTGCTGTACCCGCAAGAAAAAAATATTGTGGTTAAAGCCAGTGCCATTAGCTATCCAAGTCAAAAGGAATCAAGTCGATATCTAGAAAACTAAGCAAGTTATGACCAAAAAGGTAACTAGTTCTACTAAAAAGTGGCCAGAAAGAGGCAGTAGTAGAACTGGTTACATTTTTGGTTATAACTTACTTATTTTTCTAGACATCGACTTCATTTCTACTGCGTTGGATAGGTAAGAGCATTAGCTTTAATATGAATTTTTCTTTTTGCGAATAGTGGGACAAAAATTTTTTTCTTCAAAAAATACCATGGGCTACCCCCTTTGCTTTTTTTGGAAAAATGATAAAAAATTTGTTTGCTCTAACCGCAAGAAAAAAATATTGTGGTTAAAGCCAGTGCCCTTAGCTATCCAAGTCAAAAAGAATCAAGTCGATATCTAGAAAACTAAGCAAGTTATGACCAAAAAGGTAACTAGTTCTACTAAAAAGTGGCCAGAAAGAGGCAGTAGTAGAACTGGTTACATTTTTGGTTATAACTTACTTATTTTTCTAGACATCGACTTCATTTCTACTGCGTTGGATAGGTAAGAGCATTAGCTTTAATATTAATTTTTCTTTTTGCGAATAGTGGGACAAAAATTTTTTTCTTCAAAAAATACCATGGGCTACCCCCTTTGCTTTTTTTGGAAAAATGATAAAAAATTTGTTTGCTCTACCCGCAAGAAAAAAATATTGTGGTTAAAGCCAGTGCCCTTAGCTATCCAAGTCAAAAAGAATCAAGTCGATATCTAGAAAACTAAGCAAGTTATGACCAAAAAGGTAACTAGTTCTACTAAAAAGTGGCCAGAAAGAGGCAGTAGTAGAACTGGTTACATTTTTGGTTATAACTTACTTATTTTTCTAGACATCGACTTCATTTCTACTGCGTTGGATAGGTAAGAGCATTAGCTTTAATATGAATTTTTCTTTTTGCGAATAGTGGGACAAAAATTTTTTTCTTCAAAAAATACCATGGGCTACCCCCTTTGCTTTTTTTGGAAAAATGATAAAAATTTGTTTGCTCTAACCGCAAGAAAAAAATATTGTGGTTAAAGCCAGTGCCCTTAGCTATCCAAGTCAAAAGGAATCAAGTCGATATCTAGAAAACTAAGCAAGTTATGACCAAAAAGGTAACTAGTTCTACTAAAAAGTGGCCAGAAAGAGGCAGTAGTAGAACTGGTTACATTTTTGGTTATAACTTACTTATTTTTCTAGACATCGACTTCATTTCTACTGCGTTGGATAGGTAAGAGCATTAGCTTTAATATTAATTTTTCTTTTTGCGAATAGTGGGACAAAAATTTTTTTCTTCAAAAAATACCATGGGCTACCCCCTTTGCTTTTTTTTGGAAAAATGATAAAAAATTTTTTTGCTCTACCCGCAAGAAAAAAATATTGTGGTTAAAGCCAGTGCCCTTAGCTATCCAAGTCAAAAGGAATCAAGTCGATATCTAGAAAACTAAGCAAGTTATGACCAAAAAGGTAACTAGTTCTACTAAAAAGTGGCCAGAAAGAGGCAGTAGTAGAACTGGTTACATTTTTGGTTATAACTTACTTATTTTTCTAGACATCGACTTCATTTCTACTGCGTTGGATAGGTAAGAGCATTAGCTTTAATATTAATTTTGCTTTTTGCGAATAGTGGGACAAAAATTTTTTTCTTCAAAAAATACCATGGGCTACCCCCTTTGCTTTTTTTTGGAAAAATGATAAAAAATTTTTTTGCTCTACCCGCAAGAAAAAAATATTGTGGTTAAAGCCAGTGCCCTTAGCTATCCAAGTCAAAAGGAATCAAGTCGATATCTAGAAAACTAAGCAAGTTATGACCAAAAAGGTAACTAGTTCTGCTAAAAACTGGCCGGAAAGAGGCAGTAGCAGAACCGGTTCCTTTTTTGGTTATAACTTACTTATTTTTCTAGACATCGACTTCATTTCTACTGCGTTGGATAGGTAAGAGCATTAGCTTTAATATTAATTTTTCTTTTTGCGAATAGTGGGACAAAAATTTTTTTCTTCAAAAAATACCATGGGCTACCCCCTTTGCTTTTTTTTGGAAAAATGATAAAAAATTTTTTTGCTCTACCCGCAAGAAAAAAATATTGTGGTTAAAGCCAGTGCCCTTAGCTATCCAAGTCAAAAGGAATCAAGTCGATATCTAGAAAACTAAGCAAGTTATGACCAAAAAGGTAACTAGTTCTACTAAAAACTGGCCGGAAAGAGGCAGTAGCAGAACCGGTTACATTTTTGGTTATAACTTACTTATTTTTCTAGACATCGACTTCATTTCTACTGTGTTGGATAGGTAAGAGCATTAGCTTTAATATTAATTTTTCTTTTTGCGAATAGTGGGACAAAAATTTTTTTCTTCAAAAAATACCATGGGCTACCCCCTTTGCTTTTTTTGGAAAAATGATAAAAAATTTGTTTGCTCTAACCGCAAGAAAAAAATATTGTGGTTAAAGCCAGTGCCCTTAGCTATCCAAGTCAAAAAGAATCAAGTCGATATCTAGAAAACTAAGCAAGTTATGACCAAAAAGGTAACTAGTTCTACTAAAAAGTGGCCAGAAAGAGGCAGTAGTAGAACTGGTTACATTTTTGGTTATAACTTACTTATTTTTCTAGACATCGACTTCAATTCTACTGCGTTGGATAGGTAAGAGCATTAGCTTTAATATTAATTTTTCTTTTTGCGAATAGTGGGACAAAAATTTTTTTCTTCAAAAAATACCATGGGCTACCCCCTTTGCTTTTTTTGGAAAAATGATAAAAAATTTGTTTGCTCTAACCGCAAGAAAAAAATATTGTGGTTAAAGCCAGTGCCCTTAGCTATCCAAGTCAAAAAGAATCAAGTCGATATCTAGAAAACTAAGCAAGTTATGACCAAAAAGGTAACTAGTTCTACTAAAAAGTGGCCAGAAAGAGGCAGTAGTAGAACTGGTTACATTTTTGGTTATAACTTACTTATTTTTCTAGACATCGACTTCATTTCTACTGCGTTGGATAGGTAAGAGCATTAGCTTTAATATTAATTTTTCTTTTTGCGAATAGTGGGACAAAAATTTTTTTCTTCAAAAAATACCATGGGCTACCCCCTTTGCTTTTTTTGGAAAAATGATAAAAAATTTGTTTGCTCTACCCGCAAGAAAAAAATATTGTGGTTAAAGCCAGTGCCCTTAGCTATCCAAGTCAAAAAGAATCAAGTCGATATCTAGAAAACTAAGCAAGTTATGACCAAAAAGGTAACTAGTTCTACTAAAAAGTGGCCAGAAAGAGGCAGTAGTAGAACTGGTTACATTTTTGGTTATAACTTACTTATTTTTCTAGACATCGACTTCATTTCTACTGCGTTGGATAGGTAAGAGCATTAGCTTTAATATTAATTTTTCTTTTTGCGAATAGTGGGACAAAAATTTTTTTCTTCAAAAAATACCATGGGCTACCCCCTTTGCTTTTTTTTGGAAAAATGATAAAAAATTTTTTTGCTCTACCCGCAAGAAAAAAATATTGTGGTTAAAGCCAGTGCCCTTAGCTATCCAAGTCAAAAGGAATCAAGTCGATATCTAGAAAACTAAGCAAGTTATGACCAAAAAGGTAACTAGTTCTACTAAAAAGTGGCCAGAAAGAGGCAGTAGTAGAACTGGTTACATTTTTGGTTATAACTTACTTATTTTTCTAGACATCGACTTCATTTCTACTGCGTTGGATAGGTAAGAGCATTAGCTTTAATATTAATTTTTCTTTTTGCGAATAGTGGGACAAAAATTTTTTTCTTCAAAAAATACCATGGGCTACCCCCTTTGCTTTTTTTTGGAAAAATGATAAAAAATTTTTTTGCTCTACCCGCAAGAAAAAAATATTGTGGTTAAAGCCAGTGCCCTTAGCTATCCAAGTCAAAAGGAATCAAGTCGATATCTAGAAAACTAAGCAAGTTATGACCAAAAAGGTAACTAGTTCTACTAAAAAGTGGCCAGAAAGAGGCAGTAGTAGAACTGGTTACATTTTTGGTTATAACTTACTTATTTTTCTAGACATCGACTTCATTTCTACTGCGTTGGATAGGTAAGAGCATTAGCTTTAATATTAATTTTGCTTTTTGCGAATAGTGGGACAAAAATTTTTTTCTTCAAAAAATACCATGGGCTACCCCCTTTGCTTTTTTTTGGAAAAATGATAAAAAATTTTTTTGCTCTACCCGCAAGAAAAAAATATTGTGGTTAAAGCCAGTGCCCTTAGCTATCCAAGTCAAAAGGAATCAAGTCGATATCTAGAAAACTAAGCAAGTTATGACCAAAAAGGTAACTAGTTCTACTAAAAACTGGCCGGAAAGAGGCAGTAGCAGAACCGGTTCCTTTTTTGGTTATAACTTACTTATTTTTCTAGACATCGACTTCATTTCTACTGCGTTGGATAGGTAAGAGCATTAGCTTTAATATTAATTTTTCTTTTTGCGAATAGTGGGACAAAAATTTTTTTCTTCAAAAAATACCATGGGCTACCCCCTTTGCTTTTTTTTGGAAAAATGATAAAAAATTTTTTTGCTCTACCCGCAAGAAAAAAATATTGTGGTTAAAGCCAGTGCCCTTAGCTATCCAAGTCAAAAGGAATCAAGTCGATATCTAGAAAACTAAGCAAGTTATGACCAAAAAGGTAACTAGTTCTACTAAAAACTGGCCGGAAAGAGGCAGTAGCAGAACCGGTTACATTTTTGGTTATAACTTACTTATTTTTCTAGACATCGACTTCATTTCTACTGTGTTGGATAGGTAAGAGCATTAGCTTTAATATTAATTTTTCTTTTTGCGAATAGTGGGACAAAAATTTTTTTCTTCAAAAAATACCATGGGCTACCCCCTTTGCTTTTTTTGGAAAAATGATAAAAAATTTGTTTGCTCTAACCGCAAGAAAAAAATATTGTGGTTAAAGCCAGTGCCCTTAGCTATCCAAGTCAAAAAGAATCAAGTCGATATCTAGAAAACTAAGCAAGTTATGACCAAAAAGGTAACTAGTTCTACTAAAAAGTAGCCAGAAAGAGGCAGTAGTAGAACTGGTTACATTTTTGGTTATAACTTACTTATTTTTCTAGACATCGACTTCAATTCTACTGCGTTGGATAGGTAAGAGCATTAGCTTTAATATGAATTTTTCTTTTTGCGAATAGTGGGACAAAAATTTTTTTCTTCAAAAAATACCATGGGCTACCCCCTTTGCTTTTTTTGGAAAAATGATAAAAAATTTGTTTGCTCTAACCGCAAGAAAAAAATATTGTGGTTAAAGCCAGTGCCCTTAGCTATCCAAGTCAAAAGGAATCAAGTCGATATCTAGAAAACTAAGCAAGTTATGACCAAAAAGGTAACTAGTTCTACTAAAAAGTGGCCAGAAAGAGGCAGTAGTAGAACTGGTTACATTTTTGGTTATAACTTACTTATTTTTCTAGACATCGACTTCAATTCTACTGCGTTGGATAGGTAAGAGCATTAGCTTTAATATGAATTTTTCTTTTTGCGAATAGTGGGACAAAAATTTTTTTCTTCAAAAAATACCATGGGCTACCCCCTTTGCTTTTTTTGGAAAAATGATAAAAAATTTGTTTGCTCTAACCGCAAGAAAAAAATATTGTGGTTAAAGTCAGTGCCCTTAGCTATCCAAGTCAAAAGGAATCAAGTCGATATCTAGAAAACTAAGCAAGTTATGACCAAAAAGGTAACTAGTTCTACTAAAAACTGGCCGGAAAGAGGCAGTAGCAGAACCGGTTACATTTTTGGTTATAACTTACTTATTTTTCTAGACATCGACTTCATTTCTACTGCGTTGGATAGGTAAGAGCATTAGCTTTAATATGAATTTTTCTTTTTGCGAATAGTGGGACAAAAATTTTTTTCTTCAAAAAATACCATGGGCTACCCCCTTTGCTTTTTTTTGGAAAAATGATAAAAAATTTTTTTGCTCTACCCGCAAGAAAAAAATATTGTGGTTAAAGCCAGTGCCCTTAGCTATCCAAGTCAAAAGGAATCAAGTCGATATCTAGAAAACTAAGCAAGTTATGACCAAAAAGCTAACTAGTTCTACTAAAAAGTGGCCAGAAAGAGGCAGTAGTAGAACTGGTTACATTTTTGGTTATAACTTACTTATTTTTCTAGACATCGACTTCATTTCTACTGCGTTGGATAGGTAAGAGCATTAGCTTTAATATGAATTTTTCTTTTTGCGAATAGTGGGACAAAAATTTTTTTCTTCAAAAAATACCATGGGTTACCCCCTTTGCTTTTTTTGGAAAAATGATAAAAAATTTGTTTGCTCTACCCGCAAGAAAAAAAAATATTGTGGTTAAAGCCAGTGCCCTTAGCTATCCAAGTCATAAGGAATCAAGTCGATATCTACAAAACTAAGCAAGTTATGACCAAAAAGGTAACTAGATCTACTAAAAAGTTGCCAGAAAGAGGCAGTAGTAGAACTGGTTACATTTTTGGTTATAACTTACTTATTTTTCTAGACATCGACTTCATTTCTACTGCGTTGGATAGGTAAGAGCATTAGCTTTAATATTAATTTTTCTTTTTGCGAATAGTGGGACAAAAATTTTTTTCTTCAAAAAATACCATGGGCTACCCCCTTTGCTTTTTTTTGGAAAAATGATAAAAAATTTTTTTGCTCTACCCGCAAGAAAAAAATATTGTGGTTAAAGCCAGTGCCCTTAGCTATCCAAGTCAAAAGGAATCAAGTCGATATCTAGAAAACTAAGCAAGTTATGACCAAAAAGGTAACTAGTTCTACTAAAAAGTGGCCAGAAAGAGGCAGTAGTAGAACTGGTTACATTTTTGGTTATAACTTACTTATTTTTCTAGACATCGACTTCATTTCTACTGCGTTGGATAGGTAAGAGCATTAGCTTTAATATTAATTTTTCTTTTTGCGAATAGTGGGACAAAAATTTTTTTCTTCAAAAAATACCATGCGCTACCCCCTTTGCTTTTTTTTGGAAAAATGATAAAAAATTTTTTTGCTCTACCCGCAAGAAAAAAATATTGTGGTTAAAGCCAGTGCCCTTAGCTATCCAAGTCAAAAGGAATCAAGTCGATATCTAGAAAACTAAGCAAGTTATGACCAAAAAGGTAACTAGTTCTACTAAAAACTGGCCGGAAAGAGGCAGTAGCAGAACCGGTTACATTTTTGGTTATAACTTACTTATTTTTCTAGACATCGACTTCATTTCTACTGCGTTGGATAGGTAAGAGCATTAGCTTTAATATGAATTTTTCTTTTTGCGAATAGTGGGACAAAAATTTTTTTCTTCAAAAAATACCATGGGCTACCCCCTTTGCTTTTTTTTGGAAAAATGATAAAAAATTTTTTTGCTCTACCCGCAAGAAAAAAATATTGTGGTTAAAGCCAGTGCCCTTAGCTATCCAAGTCAAAAGGAATCAAGTCGATATCTAGAAAACTAAGCAAGTTATGACCAAAAAGGTAACTAGTTCTACTAAAAAGTGGCCAGAAAGAGGCAGTAGTAGAACTGGTTACATTTTTGGTTATAACTTACTTATTTTTCTAGACATCGACTTCATTTCTACTGTGTTGGATAGGTAAGAGCATTAGCTTTAATATGAATTTTTCTTTTTGCGAATAGTGGGACAAAAATTTTTTTCTTCAAAAAATACCATGGGCTACCCCCTTTGCTTTTTTTTGGAAAAATGATAAAAAATTTGTTTGCTCTACCCGCAAGGAAAAAAAATATTGTGGTTAAAGCCAGTGCCCTTAGCTATCTAATTCAAAAGGAATCAAGTCGATATCTAGAAAACTAAGCAAGTTATGACCAAAAAGATAACTAGTTCTAATAAAAAGTGGCCAGAAAGAGGCAGTAGTAGAACTGGTTACATTTTTGGTTATAACTTACTTATTTTTCTAGACATCGACTTCATTTCTACTGCGTTGGATAGGTAAGAGCATTAGCTTTAATATGAATTTTTCTTTTTGCGAATAGTGGGACAAAAATTTTTTTCTTCAAAAAATACCATGGGCTACCCCCTTTGCTTTTTTTGGAAAAATGATAAAAAATTTGTTTGCTCTACCCGCAAGAAAAAAATATTGTGGTTAAAGCCAGTGCCCTTAGCTATCCAAGTCAAAAAGAATCAAGTCGATATCTAGAAAACTAAGCAAGTTATGACCAAAAAGGTAACTAGTTCTACTAAAAAGTGGCCAGAAAGAGGCAGTAGTAGAACTGGTTACATTTTTGGTTATAACTTACTTATTTTTCTAGACATCGACTTCATTTCTACTGCGTTGGATAGGTAAGAGCATTAGCTTTAATATGAATTTTTCTTTTTGCGAATAGTGGGACAAAAATTTTTTTCTTCAAAAAATACCATGGGCTACCCCCTTTGCTTTTTTTGGAAAAATGATAAACAATTTGTTTGCTCTACCCGCAAGAAAAAAATATTGTGGTTAAAGCCAGTGCCCTTAGCTATCCAAGTCAAAAGGAATCAAGTCGATATCTAGAAAACTAAGCAAGTTATGACCAAAAAGGTAACTAGTTCTACTAAAAAGTGGCCAGAAAGAGGCAGTAGTAGAACTGGTTACATTTTTGGTTATAACTTACTTATTTTTCTAGACATCGACTTCATTTCTACTGTGTTGGATAGGTAAGAGCATTAGCTTTAATATGAATTTTTCTTTTTGCGAATAGTGGGACAAAAATTTTTTTCTTCAAAAAATACCATGGGCTACCCCCTTTGCTTTTTTTGGAAAAATGATAAAAAATTTGTTTGCTCTACCCGCAAGAAAAAAAAATATTGTGGTTAAAGCCAGTGCCCTTAGCTATCTAAGTCAAAAGGAATCAAGTCGATACCTAGAAAACTAAGCAAGTTATGACCAAAAAGGTAACTAGTTCTACTAAAAACTGGCCGGAAAGAGGCAGTAGCAGAACCGGTTACATTTTTGGTTATAACTTACTTATTTTTCTAGACATCGACTTCATTTCTACTGCGTTGGATAGGTAAGAGCATTAGCTTTAATATAAATTTTTCTTTTTGCGAATAGTGGGACAAAAATTTTTTTCTTCAAAAAATACCATGGGCTACCCCCTTTGCTTTTTTTTGGAAAAATGATAAAAAATTTTTTTGCTCTACCCGCAAGAAAAAAATATTGTGGTTAAAGCCAGTGCCCTTAGCTATCCAAGTCAAAAGGAATCAAGTCGATATCTAGAAAACTAAGCAAGTTATGACCAAAAAGGTAACTAGTTCTACTAAAAAGTGGCCAGAAAGAGGCAGTAGTAGAACTGGTTACATTTTTGGTTATAACTTACTTATTTTTCTAGACATCGACTTCATTTCTACTGCGTTGGATAGGTAAGAGCATTAGCTTTAATATGAATTTTTCTTTTTGCGAATAGTGGGACAAAAATTTTTTTCTTCAAAAAATACCATGGGTTACCCCCTTTGCTTTTTTTGGAAAAATGATAAAAAATTTGTTTGCTCTACCCGCAAGAAAAAAAAATATTGTGGTTAAAGCCAGTGCCCTTAGCTATCCAAGTCATAAGGAATCAAGTCGATATCTACAAAACTAAGCAAGTTATGACCAAAAAGGTAACTAGATCTACTAAAAAGTTGCCAGAAAGAGGCAGTAGTAGAACTGGTTACATTTTTGGTTATAACTTACTTATTTTTCTAGACATCGACTTCATTTCTACTGCGTTGGATAGGTAAGAGCATTAGCTTTAATATTAATTTTTCTTTTTGCGAATAGTGGGACAAAAATTTTTTTCTTCAAAAAATACCATGGGCTACCCCCTTTGCTTTTTTTTGGAAAAATGATAAAAAATTTTTTTGCTCTACCCGCAAGAAAAAAATATTGTGGTTAAAGCCAGTGCCCTTAGCTATCCAAGTCAAAAGGAATCAAGTCGATATCTAGAAAACTAAGCAAGTTATGACCAAAAAGGTAACTAGTTCTACTAAAAAGTGGCCAGAAAGAGGCAGTAGTAGAACTGGTTACATTTTTGGTTATAACTTACTTATTTTTCTAGACATCGACTTCATTTCTACTGCGTTGGATAGGTAAGAGCATTAGCTTTAATATTAATTTTTCTTTTTGCGAATAGTGGGACAAAAATTTTTTTCTTCAAAAAATACCATGCGCTACCCCCTTTGCTTTTTTTTGGAAAAATGATAAAAAATTTTTTTGCTCTACCCGCAAGAAAAAAATATTGTGGTTAAAGCCAGTGCCCTTAGCTATCCAAGTCAAAAGGAATCAAGTCGATATCTAGAAAACTAAGCAAGTTATGACCAAAAAGGTAACTAGTTCTACTAAAAACTGGCCGGAAAGAGGCAGTAGCAGAACCGGTTACATTTTTGGTTATAACTTACTTATTTTTCTAGACATCGACTTCATTTCTACTGCGTTGGATAGGTAAGAGCATTAGCTTTAATATGAATTTTTCTTTTTGCGAATAGTGGGACAAAAATTTTTTTCTTCAAAAAATACCATGGGCTACCCCCTTTGCTTTTTTTTGGAAAAATGATAAAAAATTTTTTTGCTCTACCCGCAAGAAAAAAATATTGTGGTTAAAGCCAGTGCCCTTAGCTATCCAAGTCAAAAGGAATCAAGTCGATATCTAGAAAACTAAGCAAGTTATGACCAAAAAGGTAACTAGTTCTACTAAAAAGTGGCCAGAAAGAGGCAGTAGTAGAACTGGTTACATTTTTGGTTATAACTTACTTATTTTTCTAGACATCGACTTCATTTCTACTGTGTTGGATAGGTAAGAGCATTAGCTTTAATATGAATTTTTCTTTTTGCGAATAGTGGGACAAAAATTTTTTTCTTCAAAAAATACCATGGGCTACCCCCTTTGCTTTTTTTTGGAAAAATGATAAAAAATTTGTTTGCTCTACCCGCAAGGAAAAAAAATATTGTGGTTAAAGCCAGTGCCCTTAGCTATCTAATTCAAAAGGAATCAAGTCGATATCTAGAAAACTAAGCAAGTTATGACCAAAAAGATAACTAGTTCTAATAAAAAGTGGCCAGAAAGAGGCAGTAGTAGAACTGGTTACATTTTTGGTTATAACTTACTTATTTTTCTAGACATCGACTTCATTTCTACTGCGTTGGATAGGTAAGAGCATTAGCTTTAATATGAATTTTTCTTTTTGCGAATAGTGGGACAAAAATTTTTTTCTTCAAAAAATACCATGGGCTACCCCCTTTGCTTTTTTTGGAAAAATGATAAAAAATTTGTTTGCTCTACCCGCAAGAAAAAAATATTGTGGTTAAAGCCAGTGCCCTTAGCTATCCAAGTCAAAAAGAATCAAGTCGATATCTAGAAAACTAAGCAAGTTATGACCAAAAAGGTAACTAGTTCTACTAAAAAGTGGCCAGAAAGAGGCAGTAGTAGAACTGGTTACATTTTTGGTTATAACTTACTTATTTTTCTAGACATCGACTTCATTTCTACTGCGTTGGATAGGTAAGAGCATTAGCTTTAATATGAATTTTTCTTTTTGCGAATAGTGGGACAAAAATTTTTTTCTTCAAAAAATACCATGGGCTACCCCCTTTGCTTTTTTTGGAAAAATGATAAACAATTTGTTTGCTCTACCCGCAAGAAAAAAATATTGTGGTTAAAGCCAGTGCCCTTAGCTATCCAAGTCAAAAGGAATCAAGTCGATATCTAGAAAACTAAGCAAGTTATGACCAAAAAGGTAACTAGTTCTACTAAAAAGTGGCCAGAAAGAGGCAGTAGTAGAACTGGTTACATTTTTGGTTATAACTTACTTATTTTTCTAGACATCGACTTCATTTCTACTGTGTTGGATAGGTAAGAGCATTAGCTTTAATATGAATTTTTCTTTTTGCGAATAGTGGGACAAAAATTTTTTTCTTCAAAAAATACCATGGGCTACCCCCTTTGCTTTTTTTGGAAAAATGATAAAAAATTTGTTTGCTCTACCCGCAAGAAAAAAAAATATTGTGGTTAAAGCCAGTGCCCTTAGCTATCTAAGTCAAAAGGAATCAAGTCGATACCTAGAAAACTAAGCAAGTTATGACCAAAAAGGTAACTAGTTCTACTAAAAAGTGGCCAGAAAGAGGCAGTAGTAGAACTGGTTACATTTTTGGTTATAACTTACTTATTTTTCTAGACATCGACTTCATTTCTACTGCGTTGGATAGGTAAGAGCATTAGCTTTAATATGAATTTTTCTTTTTGCGAATAGTGGGACAAAAATTTTTTTCTTCAAAAAATACCATGGGCTACCCCCTTTGCTTTTTTTGGAAAAATGATAAAAAATTTGTTTGCTCTACCCGCAAGAAAAAAAAATATTGTGGTTAAAGCCAGTGCCCTTAGCTATCCAAGTCATAAGGAATCAAGTCGATATCTACAAAACTAAGCAAGTTATGACCAAAAAGGTAACTAGATCTACTAAAAAGTGGCCAGAAAGAGGCAGTAGTAGAACTGGTTACATTTTTGGTTATAACTTACTTATTTTTCTAGACATCGACTTCATTTCTACTGTGTTGGATAGGTAAGAGCATTAGCTTTAATATGAATTTTTCTTTTTGCGAATAGTGGGACAAAAATTTTTTTCTTCAAAAAATACCATGGGCTACCCCCTTTGCTTTTTTTGGAAAAATGATAAAAAATTTGTTTGCTCTACCCGCAAGAAAAAAAAATATTGTGGTTAAAGCCAGTGCCCTTAGCTATCTAAGTCAAAAGGAATCAAGTCGATACCTAGAAAACTAAGCAAGTTATGACCAAAAAGGTAACTAGTTCTACTAAAAAGTGGCCAGAAAGAGGCAGTAGTAGAACTGGTTACATTTTTGGTTATAACTTACTTATTTTTCTAGACATCGACTTCATTTCTACTGCGTTGGATAGGTAAGAGCATTAGCTTTAATATGAATTTTTCTTTTTGCGAATAGTGGGACAAAAATTTTTTTCTTCAAAAAATACCATGGGCTACCCCCTTTGCTTTTTTTGGAAAAATGATAAACAATTTGTTTGCTCTACCCGCAAGAAAAAAATATTGTGGTTAAAGCCAGTGCCCTTAGCTATCCAAGTCAAAAGGAATCAAGTCGATATCTAGAAAACTAAGCAAGTTTTGACCCAAAAGGTAACTAGTTCTACTAAAAACTGGCCGGAAAGAGGCAGTAGCAGAACCGGTTACATTTTTGGTTATAACTTACTTATTTTTCTAGACATCGACTTCATTTCTACTGCGTTGGATAGGTAAGAGCATTAGCTTTAATATTAATTTTTCTTTTTGCGAATAGTGGGACAAAAATTTTTTTCTTCAAAAAATACCATGGGCTACCCCCTTTGCTTTTTTTGGAAAAATGATAAACAATTTGTTTGCTCTACCCGCAAGAAAAAAATATTGTGGTTAAAGCCAGTGCCCTTAGCTATCCAAGTCAAAAGGAATCAAGTCGATATCTAGAAAACTAAGCAAGTTTTGACCCAAAAGGTAACTAGTTCTACTAAAAACTGGCCGGAAAGAGGCAGTAGCAGAACCGGTTACATTTTTGGTTATAACTTACTTATTTTTCTAGACATCGACTTCATTTCTACTGCGTTGGATAGGTAAGAGCATTAGCTTTAATATTAATTTTTCTTTTTGCGAATAGTGGGACAAAAATTTTTTTCTTCAAAAAATACCATGGGCTACCCCCTTTGCTTTTTTTGGAAAAATGATAAAAAATTTGTTTGCTCTACCCGCAAGAAAAAAAAATATTGTGGTTAAAGCCAGTGCCCTTAGCTATCCAAGTCAAAAGGAATCCAGTCGATATCTACAAAACTAAGCAAGTTATGACCAAAAAGGTAACTAGTTCTACTAAAAAGTGGCCAGAAAGAGGCAGTAGTAGAACTGGTTACATTTTTGGTTATAACTTACTTATTTTTCTAGACATCGACTTCATTTCTACTGCGTTGGATAGGTAAGAGCATTAGCTTTAATATGAATTTTTCTTTTTGCGAATAGTGGGACAAAAATTTTTTTCTTCAAAAAATACCATGGGCTACCCCCTTTGCTTTTTTTGGAAAAATGATAAAAAATTTGTTTGCTCTACCCGCAAGGAAAAAAAATATTGTGGTTAAAGCCAGTGCCCTTAGCTATCTAAGTCAAAAGGAATCAAGTCGATATCTAGAAAACTAAGCAAGTTATGACCAAAAAGATAACTAGTTCTACTAAAAAGTGGCCAGATTTGAGGCAGTAGTAGAACTGGTTACATTTTTGGTTATAACTTACTTATTTTTCTAGACATCGACTTCATTTCTACTGCGTTGGATAGGTAAGAGCATTAGCTTTAATATGAATTTTTCTTTTTGCGAATAGTGGGACAAAAATTTTTTTCTTCAAAAAATACCATGGGCTACCCCCTTTGCTTTTTTTGGAAAAATGATAAAAAATTTGTTTGCTCTACCCGCAAGGAAAAAAAATATTGTGGTTAAAGCCAGTGCCCTTAGCTATCTAAGTCAAAAGGAATCAAGTCGATATCTAGAAAACTAAGCAAGTTATGACCAAAAAGATAACTAGTTCTACTAAAAAGTGGCCAGATTTGAGGCAGTAGTAGAACTGGTTACATTTTTGGTTATAACTTACTTATTTTTCTAGACATCGACTTCATTTCTACTGCGTTGGATAGGTAAGAGCATTAGCTTTAATATTAATTTTTCTTTTTGCGAATAGTGGGACAAAAATTTTTTTCTTCAAAAAATACCATGGGCTACCCCCTTTGCTTTTTTTGGAAAAATGATAAAAAATTTGTTTGCTCTACCCGCAAGGAAAAAAAATATTGTGGTTAAAGCCAGTGCCCTTAGCTATCTAAGTCAAAAGGAATCAAGTCGATATCTAGAAAACTAAGCAAGTTATGACCAAAAAGATAACTAGTTCTACTAAAAAGTGGCCAGATTTGAGGCAGTAGTAGAACTGGTTACATTTTTGGTTATAACTTACTTATTTTTCTAGACATCGACTTCATTTCTACTGCGTTGGATAGGTAAGAGCATTAGCTTTAATATGAATTTTTCTTTTTGCGAATAGTGGGACAAAAATTTTTTTCTTCAAAAAATACCATGGGCTACCCCCTTTGCTTTTTTTGGAAAAATGATAAAAAATTTGTTTGCTCTACCCGCAAGAAAAAAATATTGTGGTTAAAGCCAGTGCCCTTAGCTATCCAAGTCAAAAGGAATCAAGTCGATATCTAGAAAACTAAGCAAGTTATGACCAAAAAGGTAACTAGTTCTACTAAAAAGTGGCCGGAAAGAGGCAGTAGCAGAACCGGTTACATTTTTGGTTATAACTTACTTATTTTTGTAGACATCGACTTCATTTCTACTGCGTTGGATAGGTAAGAGCATTAGCTTTAATATGAATTTTTCTTTTTGCGAATAGTGGGACAAAAATTTTTTTCTTCAAAAAATACCATGGGCTACCCCCTTTGCTTTTTTTGGAAAAATGATAAACAATTTGTTTGCTCTACCCGCAAGAAAAAAATATTGTGGTTAAAGCCAGTGCCCTTAGCTATCCAAGTCAAAAGGAATCAAGTCGATATCTAGAAAACTAAGCAAGTTTTGACCCAAAAGGTAACTAGTTCTACTAAAAAGTGGCCGGAAAGAGGCAGTAGCAGAACCGGTTACATTTTTGGTTATAACTTACTTATTTTTGTAGACATCGACTTCATTTCTACTGCGTTGGATAGGTAAGAGCATTAGCTTTAATATGAATTTTTCTTTTTGCGAATAGTGGGACAAAAATTTTTTTCTTCAAAAAATACCATGGGCTACCCCCTTTGCTTTTTTTGGAAAAATGATAAAAAATTTGTTTGCTCTACCCGCAAGAAAAAAAAATATTGTGGTTAAAGCCAGTGCCCTTAGCTATCCAAGTCATAAGGAATCAAGTCGATATCTACAAAACTAAGCAAGTTATGACCAAAAAGGTAACTAGTTCTACTAAAAAGTGGCCAGAAAGAGGCAGTAGTAGAACTGGTTACATTTTTGGTTATAACTTACTTATTTTTCTAGACATCGACTTCATTTCTACTGTGTTGGATAGGTAAGAGCATTAGCTTTAATATGAATTTTTCTTTTTGCGAATAGTGGGACAAAAATTTTTTTCTTCAAAAAATACCATGGGCTACCCCCTTTGCTTTTTTTGGAAAAATGATAAAAAATTTGTTTGCTCTACCCGCAAGAAAAAGAAATATTGTGGTTAAAGCCAGTGCCCTAAGCTATCGAAGTCAAAAGGAATCAAGTCGATATCTAGAAAACTAAGCAAGTTATGACCAAAAAGGTAACTAGTTCTACTAAAAAGTGGCCAGAAAGAGGCAGTAGTAGAACTGGTTACATTTTTGGTTATAACTTACTTATTTTTCTAGACATCGACTTCATTTCTACTGCGTTGGATAGGTAAGAGCTTTAATATGAATTTTTCTTTTTGCGAATAGTGGGACAAAAATTTTTTTCTTCAAAAAATACCATGGGCTACCCCCTTTGCTTTTTTTGGAAAAATGATAAAAAATTTGTTTGCTGTACCCGCAAGAAAAAAATATTGTGGTTAAAGCCAGTGCCCTTAGCTATCCAAGTCATAAGGAATCAAGTCGATATCTACAAAACTAAGCAAGTTATGACCAAAAAGGTAACTAGTTCTACTAAAAAGTGGCCAGAAAGAGGCAGTAGTAGAACTGGTTACATTTTTGGTTATAACTTACTTATTTTTCTAGACATCGACTTCATTTCGTTGGATAGGTAAGAGCATTAGCTTTAATATGAATTTTTCTTTTTGCGAATAGTGGGACAAAAATTTTTTTCTTCAAAAAATACCATGGGCTACCCCCTTTGCTTTTTTTGGAAAAATGATAAAAAATTTGTTTGCTCTACCCGCAAGAAAAAAATATTGTGGTTAAAGCCAGTGCCCTTAGCTATCCAAGTCATAAGGAATCAAGTCGATATCTAGAAAACTAAGCAAGTTATGACCAAAAAGGTAACTAGTTCTACTAAAAAGTGGCCAGAAAGAGGCAGTAGTAGAACTGGTTACATTTTTGGTTATAACTTACTTATTTTTCTAGACATCGACTTCATTTCTACTGCGTTGGATAGGTAAGAGCATTAGCTTTAATATGAATTTTTCTTTTTGCGAATAGTGGGACAAAAATTTTTTTCTTCAAAAAATACCATGGGCTACCCCCTTTGCTTTTTTTGGAAAAATGATAAAAAATTTGTTTGCTCTACCCGCAAGAAAAAAATATTGTGGTTAAAGCCAGTGCCCTTAGCTATCCAAGTCATAAGGAATCAAGTCGATATCTAGAAAACTAAGCAAGTTATGACCAAAAAGGTAACTAGTTCTACTAAAAAGTGGCCAGAAAGAGGCAGTAGTAGAACTGGTTACATTTTTGGTTATAACTTACTTATTTTTCTAGACATCGACTTCATTTCTACTGCGTTGGATAGGTAAGAGCATTAGCTTTAATATGAATTTTTCTTTTTGCGAATAGTGGGACAAAAATTTTTTTCTTCAAAAAATACCATGGGCTACCCCCTTTGCTTTTTTTTGGAAAAATGATAACAAAATTTTTTTGCTCTACCCGCAAGAAAAAAATATTGTGGTTAAAGCCAGTGCCCTTAGCTATCTAAGTCAAAAGGAATCAAGTCGATATCTAGAAAACTAAGCAAGTTATGACCAAAAAGGTAACTAGTTCTACTAAAAAGTGGCCAGAAAGAGGCAGTAGTAGAACTGGTTACATTTTTGGTTATAACTTACTTATTTTTCTAGACATCGACTTCATTTCTACTGCGTTGGATAGGTAAGAGCATTAGCTTTAATATGAATTTTTCTTTTTGCGAATAGTGGGACAAAAATTTTTTTCTTCAAAAAATACCATGGGCTACCCCCTTTGCTTTTTTTGGAAAAATGATAAAAAATTTTTTTGCTCTACCCGCAAGAAAAAAATATTGTGGTTAAAGCCAGTGCCCTTAGCTATCCAAGTCATAAGGAATCAAGTCGATATCTAGAAAACTAAGCAAGTTATGACCAAAAAGGTAACTAGTTCTACTAAAAAGTGGCCAGAAAGAGGCAGTAGTAGAACTGGTTACATTTTTGGTTATAACTTACTTATTTTTCTAGACATCGACTTCATTTCTACTGCGTTGGATAGGTAAGAGCATTAGCTTTAATATGAATTTTTCTTTTTGCGAATAGTGGGACAAAAATTTTTTTCTTCAAAAAATACCATGGGCTACCCCCTTTGCTTTTTTTGGAAAAATGATAAAAAATTTTTTTGCTCTACCCGCAAGAAAAAAATATTGTGGTTAAAGCCAGTGCCCTTAGCTATCCAAGTCATAAGGAATCAAGTCGATATCTAGAAAACTAAGCAAGTTATGACCAAAAAGGTAACTAGTTCTACTAAAAAGTGGCCAGAAAGAGGCAGTAGTAGAACTGGTTACATTTTTGGTTATAACTTACTTATTTTTCTAGACATCGACTTCATTTCTACTATGTTGGATAGGTAAGAGCATTAGCTTTAATATGAATTTTTCTTTTTGCGAATAGTGGGACAAAAATTTTTTTCTTCAAAAAATACCATGGGCTACCCCCTTTGCTTTTTTTTGGAAAAATGATAACAAAATTTTTTTGCTCTACCCGCAAGAAAAAAATATTGTGGTTAAAGCCAGTGCCCTTAGCTATCTAAGTCAAAAGGAATCAAGTCGATATCTAGAAAACTAAGCAAGTTATGACCAAAAAGGTAACTAGTTCTACTAAAAAGTGGCCAGAAAGAGGCAGTAGTAGAACTGGTTACATTTTTGGTTATAACTTACTTATTTTTCTAGACATCGACTTCATTTCTACTGCGTTGGATAGGTAAGAGCATTAGCTTTAATATGAATTTTTCTTTTTGCGAATAGTGGGACAAAAATTTTTTTCTTCAAAAAATACCATGGGCTACCCCCTTTGCTTTTTTTGGAAAAATGATAAAAAATTTTTTTGCTCTACCCGCAAGAAAAAAATATTGTGGTTAAAGCCAGTGCCCTTAGCTATCCAAGTCATAAGGAATCAAGTCGATATCTAGAAAACTAAGCAAGTTATGACCAAAAAGGTAACTAGTTCTACTAAAAAGTGGCCAGAAAGAGGCAGTAGTAGAACTGGTTACATTTTTGGTTATAACTTACTTATTTTTCTAGACATCGACTTCATTTCTACTATGTTGGATAGGTAAGAGCATTAGCTTTAATATGAATTTTTCTTTTTGCGAATAGTGGGACAAAAATTTTTTTCTTCAAAAAATACCATGGGCTACCCCCTTTGCTTTTTTTGGAAAAATGATAAAAAATTTGTTTGCTCTACCCGCAAAAAAAAGAAATATTGTGGTTAAAGCCAGTGCCCTAAGCTATCGAAGTCAAAAGGAATCAAGTCGATATCTAGAAAACTAAGCAAGTTATGACCAAAAAGGTAACTAGTTCTACTAAAAAGTGGCCAGAAAGAGGCAGTAGTAGAACTGGTTACATTTTTGGTTATAACTTACTTATTTTTCTAGACATCGACTTCATTTCTACTGCGTTGGATAGGTAAGAGCATTAGCTTTAATATGAATTTTTCTTTTTGCGAATAGTGGGACAAAAATTTTTTTCTTCAAAAAATACCATGGGCTACCCCCTTTGCTTTTTTTGGAAAAATGATAAAAAATTTGTTTGCTCTACCCGCAAGAAAAAAAAATATTGTGGTTAAAGCCAGTGCCCTTAGCTATCCAAGTCATAAGGAATCAAGTCGATATCTACAAAACTAAGCAAGTTATGACCAAAAAGGTAACTAGTTCTACTAAAAAGTGGCCAGAAAGAGGCAGTAGTAGAACTGGTTACATTTTTGGTTATAACTTACTTATTTTTCTAGACATCGACTTCATTTCTACTGTGTTGGATAGGTAAGAGCATTAGCTTTAATATGAATTTTTCTTTTTGCGAATAGTGGGACAAAAATTTTTTTCTTCAAAAAATACCATGGGCTACCCCCTTTGCTTTTTTTGGAAAAATGATAAAAAATTTGTTTGCTCTACCCGCAAGAAAAAAAAATATTGTGGTTAAAGCCAGTGCCCTTAGCTATCTAAGTCAAAAGGAATCAAGTCGATACCTAGAAAACTAAGCAAGTTATGACCAAAAAGGTAACTAGTTCTACTAAAAAGTGGCCAGAAAGAGGCAGTAGTAGAACTGGTTACATTTTTGGTTATAACTTACTTATTTTTCTAGACATCGACTTCATTTCTACTGCGTTGGATAGGTAAGAGCATTAGCTTTAATATGAATTTTTCTTTTTGCGAATAGTGGGACAAAAATTTTTTTCTTCAAAAAATACCATGGGCTACCCCCTTTGCTTTTTTTGGAAAAATGATAAAAAATTTGTTTGCTCTACCCGCAAGAAAAAAAAATATTGTGGTTAAAGCCAGTGCCCTTAGCTATCCAAGTCATAAGGAATCAAGTCGATATCTACAAAACTAAGCAAGTTATGACCAAAAAGGTAACTAGTTCTACTAAAAAGTGGCCAGAAAGAGGCAGTAGTAGAACTGGTTACATTTTTGGTTATAACTTACTTATTTTTCTAGACATCGACTTCATTTCTACTGTGTTGGATAGGTAAGAGCATTAGCTTTAATATGAATTTTTCTTTTTGCGAATAGTGGGACAAAAATTTTTTTCTTCAAGAAATACCATGGGCTACCCCCTTTGCTTTTTTTGGAAAAATGATAAAAAATTTGTTTGCTCTACCCGCAAGAAAAAAAAATATTGTGGTTAAAGCCAGTGCCCTTAGCTATCTAAGTCAAAAGGAATCAAGTCGATACCTAGAAAACTAAGCAAGTTATGACCAAAAAGGTAACTAGTTCTACTAAAAAGTGGCCAGAAAGAGGCAGTAGTAGAACTGGTTACATTTTTGGTTATAACTTACTTATTTTTCTAGACATCGACTTCATTTCTACTGCGTTGGATAGGTAAGAGCATTAGCTTTAATATGAATTTTTCTTTTTGCGAATAGTGGGACAAAAATTTTTTTCTTCAAAAAATACCATGGGCTACCCCCTTTGCTTTTTTTGGAAAAATGATAAACAATTTGTTTGCTCTACCCACAAGAAAAAAATATTGTGGTTAAAGCCAGTGCCCTTAGCTATCCAAGTCAAAAGGAATCAAGTCGATATCTAGAAAACTAAGCAAGTTTTGACCCAAAAGGTAACTAGTTCTACTAAAAAGTGGCCGGAAAGAGGCAGTAGCAGAACCGGTTACATTTTTGGTTATAACTTACTTATTTTTGTAGACATCGACTTCATTTCTACTGCGTTGGATAGGTAAGAGCATTAGCTTTAATATGAATTTTTCTTTTTGCGAATAGTGGGACAAAAATTTTTTTCTTCAAAAAATACCATGGGCTACCCCCTTTGCTTTTTTTGGAAAAATGATAAAAAATTTGTTTGCTCTACCCGCAAGAAAAAAATATTGTGGTTAAAGCCAGTGCCCTTAGCTATCTAAGTCAAAAGGAATCAAGTCGATATCTAGAAAACTAAGCAAGTTATGACCAAAAAGGTAACTAGTTCTACTAAAAAGTGGCCAGAAAGAGGCAGTAGTAGAACTGGTTACATTTTTGGTTATAACTTACTTATTTTTCTAGACATCGACTTCATTTCTACTGTGTTGGATAGGTAAGAGCATTAGCTTTAATATGAATTTTTCTTTTTGCGAATAGTGGGACAAAAATTTTTTTCTTCAAAAAATACCATGGGCTACCCCCTTTGCTTTTTTTGGAAAAATGATAAAAAATTTGTTTGCTCTACCCGCAAAAAAAAGAAATATTGTGGTTAAAGCCAGTGCCCTAAGCTATCGAAGTCAAAAGGAATCAAGTCGATATCTAGAAAACTAAGCAAGTTATGACCAAAAAGGTAACTAGTTCTACTAAAAAGTGGCCAGAAAGAGGCAGTAGTAGAACTGGTTACATTTTTGGTTATAACTTACTTATTTTTCTAGACATCGACTTCATTTCTACTGCGTTGGATAGGTAAGAGCATTAGCTTTAATATGAATTTTTCTTTTTGCGAATAGTGGGACAAAAATTTTTTTCTTCAAAAAATACCATGGGCTACCCCCTTTGCTTTTTTTTGGAAAAATGATAACAAAATTTTTTTGCTCTACCCGCAAGAAAAAAATATTGTGGTTAAAGCCAGTGCCCTTAGCTATCTAAGTCAAAAGGAATCAAGTCGATATCTAGAAAACTAAGCAAGTTATGACCAAAAAGGTAACTAGTTCTACTAAAAAGTGGCCAGAAAGAGGCAGTAGTAGAACTGGTTACATTTTTGGTTATAACTTACTTATTTTTCTAGACATCGACTTCATTTCTACTGTGTTGGATAGGTAAGAGCATTAGCTTTAATATGAATTTTTCTTTTTGCGAATAGTGGGACAAAAATTTTTTTCTTCAAAAAATACCATGGGCTACCCCCTTTGCTTTTTTTGGAAAAATGATAAAAAATTTGTTTGCTCTACCCGCAAAAAAAAGAAATATTGTGGTTAAAGCCAGTGCCCTAAGCTATCCAAGTCAAAAGGAATCAAGTCGATATCTAGAAAACTAAGCAAGTTATGACCAAAAAATTAACTAGTTCTACTAAAAAGTGGCCAGAAAGAGGCAGTAGTAGAACTGGTTACATTTTTGGTTATAACTTACTTATTTTTCTAGACATCGACTTCATTTCTACTGCGTTGGATAGGTAAGAGCATTAGCTTTAATATGAATTTTTCTTTTTGCGAATAGTGGGACAAAAATTTTTTTCTTCAAAAAATACCATGGGCTACCCCCTTTGCTTTTTTTGGAAAAATGATAAAAAATTTGTTTGCTCTACCCGCAAGAAAAAAAAATATTGTGGTTAAAGCCAGTGCCCTTAGCTATCCAAGTCATAAGGAATCAAGTCGATATCTACAAAACTAAGCAAGTTATGACCAAAAAGGTAACTAGTTCTACTAAAAAGTGGCCAGAAAGAGGCAGTAGTAGAACTGGTTACATTTTTGGTTATAACTTACTTATTTTTCTAGACATCGACTTCATTTCTACTGTGTTGGATAGGTAAGAGCATTAGCTTTAATATGAATTTTTCTTTTTGCGAATAGTGGGACACAAATTTTTTTCTTCAAAAAATACCATGGGCTACCCCCTTTGCTTTTTTTGGAAAAATGATAAAAAATTTGTTTGCTCTACCCGCAAGAAAAAAAAATATTGTGGTTAAAGCCAGTGCCCTTAGCTATCTAAGTCAAAAGGAATCAAGTCGATACCTAGAAAACTAAGCAAGTTATGACCAAAAAGGTAACTAGTTCTACTAAAAAGTGGCCAGAAAGAGGCAGTAGTAGAACTGGTTACATTTTTGGTTATAACTTACTTATTTTTCTAGACATCGACTTCATTTCTACTGCGTTGGATAGGTAAGAGCATTAGCTTTAATATGAATTTTTCTTTTTGCGAATAGTGGGACAAAAATTTTTTTCTTCAAAAAATACCATGGGCTACCCCCTTTGCTTTTTTTGGAAAAATGATAAAAAATTTGTTTGCTCTACCCGCAAGAAAAAAATATTGTGGTTAAAGCCAGTGCCCTTAGCTATCCAAGTCATAAGGAATCAAGTCGATATCTAGAAAACTAAGCAAGTTATGACCAAAAAGGTAACTAGTTCTACTAAAAAGTGGCCAGAAAGAGGCAGTAGTAGAACTGGTTACATTTTTGGTTATAACTTACTTATTTTTCTAGACATCGATTTCATTTCTACTGCGTTGGATAGGTAAGAGCATTAGCTTTAATATGAATTTTTCTTTTTGCGAATAGTGGGACAAAAATTTTTTTCTTCAAAAAATACCATGGGCTACCCCTTTGCTTTTTTTGGAAAAATTATAAAAAATTTGTTTGCTCTACCCGCAAGAAAAAAATATTGTGGTTAAAGCCAGTGCCCTTAGCTATCCAAGTCAAAAGGAATCAAGTCGATATCTAGAAAACTAAGCAAGTTATGACCAAAAAGGTAACTAGTTCTACTAAAAAGTGGCCGGAAAGAGGCAGTAGCAGAACCGGTTACATTTTTGGTTATAACTTACTTATTTTTGTAGACATCGACTTCATTTCTACTGCGTTGGATAGGTAAGAGCATTAGCTTTGATATGAATTTTTCTTTTTGCGAATAGTGGGACAAAAATTTTTTTCTTCAAAAAATACCATGGGCTACCCCTTTGCTTTTTTTGGAAAAATTATAAAAAATTTGTTTGCTCTACCCGCAAGAAAAAAATATTGTGGTTAAAGCCAGTGCCCTTAGCTATCCAAGTCAAAAGGAATCAAGTCGATATCTAGAAAACTAAGCAAGTTATGACCAAAAAGGTAACTAGTTCTACTAAAAAGTGGCCGGAAAGAGGCAGTAGCAGAACCGGTTACATTTTTGGTTATAACTTACTTATTTTTGTAGACATCGACTTCATTTCTACTGCGTTGGATAGGTAAGAGCATTAGCTTTGATATGAATTTTTCTTTTTGCGAATAGTGGGACAAAAATTTTTTTCTTCAAAAAATACCATGGGCTACCCCCTTTGCTTTTTTTGGAAAAATGATAAAAAATTTGTTTGCTCTACCCGCAAGAAAAAAAAATATTGTGGTTAAAGCCAGTGCCCTTAGCTATCCAAGTCATAAGGAATCAAGTCGATATCTACAAAACTAAGCAAGTTATGACCAAAAAGGTAACTAGTTCTACTAAAAAGTGGCCAGAAAGAGGCAGTAGTAGAACTGGTTACATTTTTGGTTATAACTTACTTATTTTTCTAGACATTGACTTCATTTCTACTGCGTTGGATAGGTAAGAGCATTAGCTTTAATATGAATTTTTCTTTTTGCGAATAGTGGGACAAAAATTTTTTTCTTCAAAAAATACCATGGGCTACCCCCTTTGCTTTTTTTGGAAAAATGATAAAAAATTTGTTTGCTCTACCCGCAAGAAAAAAATATTGTGGTTAAAGCCAGTGCCCTTAGCTATCCAAGTCAAAAAGAATCAAGTCGATATCTAGAAAACTAAGCAAGTTATGACCAAAAAGGTAACTAGTTCTACTAAAAAGTGGCCAGAAAGAAGCAGTAGTAGAACTGGTTACATTTTTGGTTATAACTTACTTATTTTTCTAGACATCGACTTCATTTCTACTGCGTTGGATAGGTAAGAGCATTAGCTTTAATATTAATTTTTCTTTTTGCGAATAGTGGGACAAAAATTTTTTTCTTCAAAAAATACCATGGGCTACCCCCTTTGCTCTTTTTGGAAAAATGATAAAAAATTTGTTTGCTCTACTCGCAAGAAAAAAATATTGTGGTTAAAGCCAGTGCCCTTAGCTATCCAAGTCAAAAGGAATCAAGTCGATATCTAGAAAACTAAGCAAGTTATGACCAAAAAGGTAACTAGTTCTACTAAAAAGTGGCCGGAAAGAGGCAGTAGCAGAACCTGTTACATTTTTGGTTATAACTTACTTATTTTTGTAGACATCGACTTCATTTCTACTGCGTTAGATAGGTAAGAGCATTAGCTTTAATATGAATTTTTCTTTTCGCGAATAGTGGGACAAAAATTTTTTTTCTTCAAAAAATACCATGGGCTACCCCCTCTGCTTTTTTTGGAAAAATGATAAAAAATTTGTTTGCTCCACCCGCAAGAAAAAAAAATATTGTGGTTAAAGCCAGTGCCCTTAGCTATCTAAGTCAAAAGGAATCAAGTCGATATCTAAAAAACTAAGCAAGTTATGACCAAAAAGGTAACTAGTTCTACTAAAAAGTGGCCAGAAAGAGGCAGTAGTAGAACTGGTTACATTTTTGGTTATAACTTACTTATTTTTCTAGACATCGACTTCATTTCTACTGCGTTGGATAGGTAAGAGCATTAGCTTTAATATGAATTTTTCTTTTTGCGAATAGTGGGACAAAAATTTTTTTCTTCAAAAAATACCATGGGCTACCCCCTTTGCTTTTTTTGGAAAAATGATAAAAAATTTGTTTGCTCTACCCGCAAGAAAAAATATTGTGGTTAAAGCCAGTGCCCTTAGCTATCCAAGTCAAAAGGAATCAAGTCGATATCTAGAAAACTAAGCAAGTTATGACCAAAAAGGTAACTAGTTCTACTAAAAAGTGGCCGGAAAGAGGCAGTAGCAGAACCGGTAACATTTTTGGTTATAACTTACTTATTTTTGTAGACATCGACTTCATTTCTACTGCGTTGGATAGGTAAGAGCATTAGCTTTAATATGAATTTTTCTTTTTGCGAATAGTGGGACAAAAATTTTTTTCTTCAAAAAATACCATGGGCTACCCCCTTTGCTTTTTTTGGAAAAATGATAAAAAATTTGTTTGCTCTACCCGCAAGAAAAAAAAATATTGTGGTTAAAGCCAGTGCCCTTAGCTATCCAAGTCATAAGGAATCAAGTCGATATCTAGAAAACTAAGCAAGTTATGACCAAAAAGGTAACTAGTTCTACTAAAAAGTGGCCAGAAAGAGGCAGTAGTAGAACTGGTTACATTTTTGGTTATAACTTACTTATTTTTCTAGACATCGACTTCATTTCTACTGTGTTGGATAGGTAAGAGCATTAGCTTTAATATGAATTTTTCTTTTTGCGAATAGTGGGACAAAAATTTTTTTCTTCAAAAAATACCATGGGCTACCCCCTTTGCTTTTTTTGGAAAAATGATAAAAAATTTGTTTGCTCTACCCGCAAGAAAAAAATATTGTGGTTAAAGCCAGTGCCCTTAGCTATCCAAGTCAAAAGGAATCAAGTCGATATCTAGAAAACTAAGCAAGTTATGACCAAAAAGGTAACTAGTTCTACTAAAAAGTGGCCAGAAAGAGGCAGTAGTAGAACTGGTTAAATTTTTGGTTATAACTTACTTATTTTTCTAGACATCGACTTCATTTCTACTGCGTTGGATAGGTAAGAGCATTAGCTTTAATATGAAATTTTCTTTTTGCGAATAGTGGGACAAAAATTTTTTTCTTCAAAAAATACCATGGGCTACCCCCTTTGCTTTTTTTGGAAAAATGATAAAAAATTTTTTGCTCTACCCGCAAGAAAAAAATATTGTGGTTAAAGCCAGTGCCCTTAGCTATCCAAGTCAAAAGGAATCCAGTCGATATCTAGAAAACTAAGCAAGTTATGACCAAAAAGGTAACTAGTTCTACTAAAAAGTGGCCAGAAAGAGGCAGTAGTAGAACTGGTTACATTTTTGGTTATAACTTACTTATTTTTCTAGACACCGACTTCATTTCTACAGCGTTGGATAGGTAAGAGCATTAGCTTTAATATGAATTTTTCTTTTTGCGAATAGGGGGACAAAAATTTTTTTCTTCAAAAAATACCATGGGCTACCCCCTTTGCTTTTTTTGGAAAAATGATAAAAAATTTTTTTGCTCTACCCGCAAGAAAAAAATATTGTGGTTAAAGCCAGTGCCCTTAGCTATCCAAGTCAAAAGGAATCCAGTCGATATCTAGAAAACTAAGCAAGTTATGACCAAAAAGGTAACTAGTTCTACTAAAAAGTGGCCAGAAAGAGGCAGTAGTAGAACTGGTTACATTTTTGGTTATAACTTACTTATTTTTCTAGACATCGACTTCATTTCTACTGCGTTGGATAGGTAAGAGCATTAGCTTTAATATGAATTTTTCTTTTTGCGAATAGTGGGACAAAAATTTTTTTCTTCAAAAAATACCATGGGCTACCCCCTTTGCTTTTTTTGGAAAAATGATAAAAAATTTTTTGCTCTACCCGCAAGCAAAAAATATTGTGGTTAAAGCCAGTGCCCTTAGCTATCCAAGTCAAAAGGAATCCAGTCGATATCTAGAAAACTAAGCAAGTTATGACCAAAAAGGTAACTAGTTCTACTAAAAAGTGGCCAGAAAGAGGCAGTAGTAGAACTGGTTACATTTTTGGTTATAACTTACTTATTTTTCTAGACATCGACTTCATTTCTACTGCGTTGGATTGGTAAGAGCATTAGCTTTAATATGAAATTTTCTTTTTGCGAATAGTGGGACAAAAATTTTTTTCTTCAAAAAATACCATGGGCTACCCCCTTTGCTTTTTCTGGAAAAATGATAAAAAATTTTTTTGCTCTACCCGCAAGAAAAAAAATATTGTGGTTAAAGCCAGTGCCCTTAGCTATCCAAGTCAAAAGGAATCAAGTCGATATCTAGAAAACTAAGCAAGTTATGACCAAAAAGGTAACTAGTTCTACTAAAAAGTGGCCAGAAAGAGGCAGTAGTAGAACTGGTTACATTTTTGGTTATAACTTACTTATTTTTCTAGACATCGACTTCATTTCTACTGCGTTGGATAGGTAAGAGCATTAGCTTTAATATGAATTTTTCTTTTTGCGAATAGTGGGACAAAAATTTTTTTCTTCAAAAAATACCATGGGCTACCCCCTTTGCTTTTTTTGGAAAAATGATAAAAAATTTTTTGCTCTACCCGCAAGAAAAAAATATTGTGGTTAAAGCCAGTGCCCTTAGCTATCCAAGTCAAAAGGAATCCAGTCGATATCTAGAAAACTAAGCAAGTTATGACCAAAAAGGTAACTAGTTCTACTAAAAAGTGGCCAGAAAGAGGCAGTAGTAGAACTGGTTACATTTTTGGTTATAACTTACTTATTTTTCTAGACATCGACTTCATTTCTACTGCGTTGGATAGGTAAGAGCATTAGCTTTAATATGAATTTTTCTTTTTGCGAATAGTGGGACAAAAATTTTTTTCTTCAAAAAATACCATGGGCTACCCCCTTTGCTTTTTTTGGAAAAATGATAAAAAATTTTTTTGCTCTACCCGCAAGAAAAAAAAATATTGTGGTTAAAGCCAGTGCCCTTAGCTATCTAAGTCAAAAGGAATCAAGTCGATATCTAGAAAACTAAGCAAGTTATGACCAAAAAGGTAACTAGTTCTACTAAAAAGTGGCCAGAAAGAGGTAGTAGTAGAACTGGTTACATTTTTGGTTATAACTTACTTATTTTTCTAGACACCGACTTCATTTCTACTGCTTTGGATAGGTAAGAGCATTAGCTTTAATATGAATTTTTCTTTTTGCGAATAGTGGGACAAAAATTTTTTTCTTCAAAAAATACCATGGGCTACCCCCTTTGCTTTTTTTGGAAAAATGATAAAAAAATTTTTTGCTCTACCCGCAAGAAAAAAATATTGTGGTTAAAGCCAGTGCCCTTAGCTATCCAAGTCAAAAGGAATCAAGTCGATATCTAGAAAACTAAGCAAGTTATGACCAAAAAGGTAACTAGTTCTACTAAAAAGTGGCCAGAAAGAGGCAGTAGTAGAACTGGTTACATTTTTGGTTATAACTTACTTATTTTTCTAGACACCGACTTCATTTCTACTGCGTTGGATAGGTAAGAGCATTAGCTTTAATATGAATTTTTCTTTTTGCGAATAGTGGGACAAAAATTTTTTTCTTCAAAAAATACCATGGGCTACCCCCTTTGCTTTTTTTGGAAAAATGATAAAAAATTTTTTTGCTCTACCCGCAAGAAAAAAAATATTGTGGTTAAAGCCAGTGCCCTTAGCTATCCAAGTCAAAAGGAATCCAGTCGATATCTAGAAAACTAAGCAAGTTATGACCAAAAAGGTAACTAGTTCTACTAAAAAGTGGCCAGAAAGAGGCAGTAGTAGAACTGGTTACATTTTTGGTTATAACTTACTTATTTTTCTAGACATCGACTTCATTTCTACTGCGTTGGATAGGTAAGAGCATTAGCTTTAATATGAATTTTTCTTTTTGCGAATAGTGGGACAAAAATTTTTTTCTTCAAAAAATACCATGGGCTACCCCCTTTGCTTTTTTTGGAAAAATGATAAAAAATTTTTTTGCTCTACCCGCAAGAAAAAAATATTGTGGTTAAAGCCAGTGCCCTTAGCTATCCAAGTCAAAAGGAATCAAGTCGATATCTAGAAAACTAAGCAAGTTATGACCAAAAAGGTAACTAGTTCTACTAAAAAGTGGCCAGAAAGAGGCAGTAGTAGAACTGGTTACATTTTTGGTTATAACTTACTTATTTTTCTAGACACCGACTTCATTTCTACTGCGTTGGATAGGTAAGAGCATTAGCTTTAATATGAATTTTTCTTTTTGCGAATAGTGGGACAAAAATTTTTTTCTTCAAAAAATACCATGGGCTACCCCCTTTGCTTTTTTTGGAAAAATGATAAAAAATTTTTTTGCTCTACCCGCAAGAAAAAAAATATTGTGGTTAAAGCCAGTGCCCTTAGCTATCCAAGTCAAAAGGAATCCAGTCGATATCTAGAAAACTAAGCAAGTTATGACCAAAAAGGTAACTAGTTCTACTAAAAAGTGGCCAGAAAGAGGCAGTAGTAGAACTGGTTACATTTTTGGTTATAACTTACTTATTTTTCTAGACACCGACTTCATTTCTACTGCTTTGGATAGGTAAGAGCATTAGCTTTAATATGAATTTTTATTTTTGCGAATAGTGGGACAAAAATTTTTTTCTTCAAAAAATACCATGGGCTACCCCCTTTGCTTTTTTTGGAAAAATGATAAAAAATTTTTTTGCTCTACCCGCAAGAAAAAAAATATTGTGGTTAAAGCCAGTGCCCTTAGCTATCCAAGTCAAAAGGAATCCAGTCGATATCTAGAAAACTAAGCAAGTTATGACCAAAAAGGTAACTAGTTCTACTAAAAAGTGGCCAGAAAGAGGCAGTAGTAGAACTGGTTACATTTTTGGTTATAACTTACTTATTTTTCTAGACACCGACTTCATTTCTACTGCGTTGGATAGGTAAGAGCATTAGCTTTAATATGAATTTTTCTTTTTGCGAATAGTGGGACAAAAATTTTTTTCTTCAAAAAATACCATGGGCTACCCCCTTTGCTTTTTTTGGAAAAATGATAAAAAATTTTTTTGCTCTACCCGCAAGAAAAAAATATTGTGGTTAAAGCCAGTGCCCTTAGCTATCCAAGTCAAAAGGAATCAAGTCAATATTTAGAAAACTAAGCAAGTTATGACCAAAAAGGTAACTAGTTCTACTAAAAAGTGGCCAGAAAGAGGTAGTAGTAGAACTGGTTACATTTTTGGTTATAACTTACTTATTTTTCTAGACATCGGCTTCATTTCTACTGCGTTGGATTGGTAAGAGCATTAGCTTTAATATGAAATTTTCTTTTTGCGAATAGTGGGACAAAAATTTTTTTCTTCAAAAAATACCATGGGCTACCCCCTTTGCTTTTTTTGGAAAAATGATAAAAAATTTTTTTGCTCTACCCGCAAGAAAAAAAATATTGTGGTTAAAGCCAGTGCCCTAAGCTATCCAAGTCAAAAGGAATCAAGTCGATATCTAGAAAACTAAGCAAGTTATGACCAAAAAGGTAACTAGTTCTACTAAAAAGTGGCCAGAAAGAGGCAGTAGTAGAACTGGTTACATTTTTGGTTATAACTTACTTATTTTTCTAGACACCGACTTCATTTCTACTGCGTTGGATAGGTAAGAGCATTAGCTTTAATATGAATTTTTCTTTTTGCGAATAGTGGCACAAAAATTTTTTTCTTCAAAAAATACCATGGGCTACCCCCTTTGCTTTTTTTGGAAAAATGATAAAAAATTTTTTTGCTCTACCCGCAAGAAAAAAAATATTGTGGTTAAAGCCAGTGCCCTTAGCTATCCAAGTCAAAAGGAATCCAGTCGATATCTAGAAAACTAAGCAAGTTATGACCAAAAAGGTAACTAGTTCTACTAAAAAGTGGCCAGAAAGAGGCAGTAGTAGAACTGGTTACATTTTTGGTTATAACTTACTTATTTTTCTAGACACCGACTTCATTTCTACTGCGTTGGATAGGTAAGAGCATTAGCTTTAATATTAATTTTTCTTTTTGCGAATAGTGGGACAAAAATTTTTTTCTTCAAAAAATACCATGGGCTACCCCCTTTGCTTTTTTTGGAAAAATGATAAAAAATTTTTTTGCTCTACCCGCAAGAAAAAAAATATTGTGGTTAAAGCCAGTGCCCTTAGCTATCCAAGTCAAAAGGAATCCAGTCGATATCTAGAAAACTAAGCAAGTTATGACCAAAAAGGTAACTAGTTCTACTAAAAAGTGGCCAGAAAGAGGCAGTAGTAGAACTGGTTACATTTTTGGTTATAACTTACTTATTTTTCTAGACACCGACTTCATTTCTACTGCGTTGAATAGGTAAGAGCATTAGCTTTAATATGAATTTTTCTTTTTGGGAATAGTGGGACAAAAATTTTTTTCTTCAAAAAATACCATGGGCTACCCCCTTTGCTTTTTTTGGAAAAATGATAAAAAATTTGTTTGCTCTACCCGCAAGAAAAAAATATTGTGGTTAAAGCCAGTGCCCTTAGCTATCCAAGTCAAAAGGAATCAAGTCGATATCTAGAAAACTAAGCAAGTTATGACGAAAAAGGTAACTAGTTCTACTAAAAAGTGGCCAGAAAGAGGTAGTAGTAGAACTGGTTACATTTTTGGTTATAACTTACTTATTTTTCTAGACATCGACTTCATTTCTACTGCGTTGGATTGGTAAGAGCATTAGCTTTAATATAAAATTTTCTTTTTGCGAATAGTGGGACAAAAATTTTTTTCTTCAAAAAATACCATGGGCTACCCCCTTTGCTTTTTTTGGAAAAATGATAAAAAATTTTTTTGCTGTACCCGCAAGAAAAAAATATTGTGGTTAAAGCCAGTGCCATTAGCTATCCAAGTCAAAAGAAATCAAGTCGATATCTAGAAAACTAAGCAAGTTATGACCAAAAAGGTAACTAGTTCTACTAAAAAGTGGCCAGAAAGAGGCAGTAGTAGAACTGGTTACATTTTTGGTTATAACTTACTTATTTTTCTAGACATTGACTTCATTTCTACTGCGTTGGATAGGTAAGAGCATTAGCTTTAATATGAATTTTTCTTTTTGCGAATAGTGGGACAAAAATTTTTTTCTTCAAAAAATACCATGGGCTACCTCCTTTGCTTTTTTTGGAAAAATGATAAAAAATTTGTTTGCTCTACCCGCAAGAAAAAAATATTGTGGTTAAAGCCAGTGCCCTTAGCTATCCAAGTCAAAAGGAATCAAGTCGATATCTAGAAAACTAAGCAAGTTATGACGAAAAAGGTAACTAGTTCTACTAAAAAGTGGCCAGAAAGAGGTAGTAGTAGAACTGGTTACATTTTTGGTTATAACTTACTTATTTTTCTAGACATCGACTTCATTTCTACTGCGTTGGATTGGTAAGAGCATTAGCTATAATATGAAATTTTCTTTTTGCGAATAGTGGGACAAAAATTTTTTTCTTCAAAAAATACCATGGGCTACCCCCTTTGCTTTTTTTGGAAAAATGATAAAAAATTTTTTTGCTGTACCCGCAAGAAAAAATATTGTGGTTAAAGCCAGTGCCATTAGCTATCCAAGTCAAAAGAAATCAAGTCGATATCTAGAAAACTAAGCAAGTTATGACCAAAAAGGTAACTAGTTCTACTAAAAAGTGGCCAGAAAGAGGCAGTAGTAGAACTGGTTACATTTTTGGTTATAACTTACTTATTTTTCTAGACATTGACTTCATTTCTACTGCGTTGGATAGGTAAGAGCATTAGCTTTAATATGAATTTTTCTTTTTGCGAATAGTGGGACAAAAATTTTTTTCTTCAAAAAATACCATGGGCTACCCCCTTTGCTTTTTTTGGAAAAATGATAAAAAATTTTTTTGCTCTACCCGCAAGAAAAAAATATTGTGGTTAAAGCCAGTGCCATTAGCTATCCAAGTCAAAAGGAATCAAGTCGATATCTAGAAAACTAAGCAAGTTATGACGAAAAAGGTAACTAGTTCTACTAAAAAGTGGCCAGAAAGAGGTAGTAGTAGAACTGGTTACATTTTTGGTTATAACTTACTTATTTTTCTAGACATCGACTTCATTTCTACTGCGTTGGATTGGTAAGAGCATTAGCTTTAATATGAAATTTTCTTTTTGCGAATAGTGGGACAAAAATTTTTTTCTTCAAAAAATACCATGGGCTACCCCCTTTGCTTTTTTTGGAAAAATGATAAAAAATTTTTTGCTCTACCCGCAAGAAAAAAATATTGTGGTTAAAGCCAGTGCCCTTAGCTATCCAAGTCAAAAGGAATCCAGTCGATATCTAGAAAACTAAGCAAGTTATGACCAAAAAGGTAACTAGTTCTACTAAAAAGTGGCCAGAAAGAGGTAGTAGTAGAACTGGTTACATTTTTGGTTATAACTTACTTATTTTTCTAGACATCGACTTCATTTCTACTGCGTTGGATTGGTAAGAGCATTAGCTTTAATATGAAATTTTCTTTTTGCGAATAGTGGGACAAAAATTTTTTTCTTCAAAAAATACCATGGGCTACCCCCTTTGCTTTTTTTGGAAAAATGATAAAAAATTTTTTTGCTCTACCCGCAAGAAAAAAATATTGTGGTTAAAGCCAGTGCCATTAGCTATCCAAGTCAAAAGGAATCAAGTCGATATCTAGAAAACTAAGCAAGTTATGACCAAAAAGGTAACTAGTTCTACTAAAAAGTGGCCAGAAAGAGGCAGTAGTAGAACTGGTTACATTTTTGGTTATAACTTACTTATTTTTCTAGACATCGACTTCATTTCTACTGCGTTGGATTTATAAGAGCATTAGCTTTAATATGAAATTTTCTTTTTGCGAATAGTGGGACAAAAATTTTTTTCTTCAAAAAATACCATGGGCTACCCCCTTTGCTTTTTTTGGAAAAATGATAAAAAATTTTTTTGCTCTACCCGCAAGAAAAAAATATTGTGGTTAAAGCCAGTGCCATTAGCTATCCAAGTCAAAAGGAATCAAGTCGATATCTAGAAAACTAAGCAAGTTATGACCAAAAAGGTAACTAGTTCTACTAAAAAGTGGCCAGAAAGAGGCAGTAGTAGAACTGGTTACATTTTTGGTTATAACTTACTTATTTTTCTAGACATCGACTTCATTTCTACTGCGTTGGATTTATAAGAGCATTAGCTTTAATATGAAATTTTCTTTTTGCGAATAGTGGGACAAAAATTTTTTTCTTCAAAAAATACCATGGGCTACCCCCTTTGCTTTTTTTGGAAAAATGATAAAAAATTTTTTTGCTCTACCCGCAAGAAAAAAATATTGTGGTTAAAGCCAGTGCCCTTAGCTATCCAAGTCAAAAGGAATCAAGTCGATATCTAGAAAACTAAGCAAGTTATGACCAAAAAGGTAACTAGTTCTACTAAAAAGTGGCCAGAAAGAGGCAGTAGTAGAACTGGTTACATTTTTGGTTATAACTTACTTATTTTTCTAGACACCGACTTCATTTCTACTGCGTTGGATAGGTAAGAGCATTAGCTTTAATATGAATTTTTCTTTTTGCGAATAGTGGGACAAAAATTTTTTTCTTCAAAAAATACCATGGGCTACCCCCTTTGCTTTTTTTGGAAAAATGATAAAAAATTTTTTTGCTCTACCCGCAAGAAAAAAAATATTGTGGTTAAAGCCAGTGCCCTTAGCTATCCAAGTCAAAAGGAATCCAGTCGATATCTAGAAAACTAAGCAAGTTATGACCAAAAAGGTAACTAGTTCTACTAAAAAGTGGCCAGAAAGAGGCAGTAGTAGAACTGGTTACATTTTTGGTTATAACTTACTTATTTTTCTAGACACCGACTTCATTTCTACTGCTTTGGATAGGTAAGAGCATTAGCTTTAATATGAATTTTTATTTTTGCGAATAGTGGGACAAAAATTTTTTTCTTCAAAAAATACCATGGGCTACCCCCTTTGCTTTTTTTGGAAAAATGATAAAAAATTTTTTTGCTCTACCCGCAAGAAAAAAAATATTGTGGTTAAAGCCAGTGCCCTTAGCTATCCAAGTCAAAAGGAATCCAGTCGATATCTAGAAAACTAAGCAAGTTATGACCAAAAAGGTAACTAGTTCTACTAAAAAGTGGCCAGAAAGAGGCAGTAGTAGAACTGGTTACATTTTTGGTTATAACTTACTTATTTTTCTAGACACCGACTTCATTTCTACTGCGTTGGATAGGTAAGAGCATTAGCTTTAATATGAATTTTTCTTTTTGCGAATAGTGGGACAAAAATTTTTTTCTTCAAAAAATACCATGGGCTACCCCCTTTGCTTTTTTTGGAAAAATGATAAAAAATTTTTTTGCTCTACCCGCAAGAAAAAAATATTGTGGTTAAAGCCAGTGCCCTTAGCTATCCAAGTCAAAAGGAATCAAGTCAATATTTAGAAAACTAAGCAAGTTATGACCAAAAAGGTAACTAGTTCTACTAAAAAGTGGCCAGAAAGAGGTAGTAGTAGAACTGGTTACATTTTTGGTTATAACTTACTTATTTTTCTAGACATCGGCTTCATTTCTACTGCGTTGGATTGGTAAGAGCATTAGCTTTAATATGAAATTTTCTTTTTGCGAATAGTGGGACAAAAATTTTTTTCTTCAAAAAATACCATGGGCTACCCCCTTTGCTTTTTTTGGAAAAATGATAAAAAATTTTTTTGCTCTACCCGCAAGAAAAAAAATATTGTGGTTAAAGCCAGTGCCCTAAGCTATCCAAGTCAAAAGGAATCAAGTCGATATCTAGAAAACTAAGCAAGTTATGACCAAAAAGGTAACTAGTTCTACTAAAAAGTGGCCAGAAAGAGGCAGTAGTAGAACTGGTTACATTTTTGGTTATAACTTACTTATTTTTCTAGACACCGACTTCATTTCTACTGCGTTGGATAGGTAAGAGCATTAGCTTTAATATGAATTTTTCTTTTTGCGAATAGTGGCACAAAAATTTTTTTCTTCAAAAAATACCATGGGCTACCCCCTTTGCTTTTTTTGGAAAAATGATAAAAAATTTTTTTGCTCTACCCGCAAGAAAAAAAATATTGTGGTTAAAGCCAGTGCCCTTAGCTATCCAAGTCAAAAGGAATCCAGTCGATATCTAGAAAACTAAGCAAGTTATGACCAAAAAGGTAACTAGTTCTACTAAAAAGTGGCCAGAAAGAGGCAGTAGTAGAACTGGTTACATTTTTGGTTATAACTTACTTATTTTTCTAGACACCGACTTCATTTCTACTGCGTTGGATAGGTAAGAGCATTAGCTTTAATATTAATTTTTCTTTTTGCGAATAGTGGGACAAAAATTTTTTTCTTCAAAAAATACCATGGGCTACCCCCTTTGCTTTTTTTGGAAAAATGATAAAAAATTTTTTTGCTCTACCCGCAAGAAAAAAAATATTGTGGTTAAAGCCAGTGCCCTTAGCTATCCAAGTCAAAAGGAATCCAGTCGATATCTAGAAAACTAAGCAAGTTATGACCAAAAAGGTAACTAGTTCTACTAAAAAGTGGCCAGAAAGAGGCAGTAGTAGAACTGGTTACATTTTTGGTTATAACTTACTTATTTTTCTAGACACCGACTTCATTTCTACTGCGTTGAATAGGTAAGAGCATTAGCTTTAATATGAATTTTTCTTTTTGGGAATAGTGGGACAAAAATTTTTTTCTTCAAAAAATACCATGGGCTACCCCCTTTGCTTTTTTTGGAAAAATGATAAAAAATTTGTTTGCTCTACCCGCAAGAAAAAAATATTGTGGTTAAAGCCAGTGCCCTTAGCTATCCAAGTCAAAAGGAATCAAGTCGATATCTAGAAAACTAAGCAAGTTATGACGAAAAAGGTAACTAGTTCTACTAAAAAGTGGCCAGAAAGAGGTAGTAGTAGAACTGGTTACATTTTTGGTTATAACTTACTTATTTTTCTAGACATCGACTTCATTTCTACTGCGTTGGATTGGTAAGAGCATTAGCTTTAATATAAAATTTTCTTTTTGCGAATAGTGGGACAAAAATTTTTTTCTTCAAAAAATACCATGGGCTACCCCCTTTGCTTTTTTTGGAAAAATGATAAAAAATTTTTTTGCTGTACCCGCAAGAAAAAAATATTGTGGTTAAAGCCAGTGCCATTAGCTATCCAAGTCAAAAGAAATCAAGTCGATATCTAGAAAACTAAGCAAGTTATGACCAAAAAGGTAACTAGTTCTACTAAAAAGTGGCCAGAAAGAGGCAGTAGTAGAACTGGTTACATTTTTGGTTATAACTTACTTATTTTTCTAGACATTGACTTCATTTCTACTGCGTTGGATAGGTAAGAGCATTAGCTTTAATATGAATTTTTCTTTTTGCGAATAGTGGGACAAAAATTTTTTTCTTCAAAAAATACCATGGGCTACCTCCTTTGCTTTTTTTGGAAAAATGATAAAAAATTTGTTTGCTCTACCCGCAAGAAAAAAATATTGTGGTTAAAGCCAGTGCCCTTAGCTATCCAAGTCAAAAGGAATCAAGTCGATATCTAGAAAACTAAGCAAGTTATGACGAAAAAGGTAACTAGTTCTACTAAAAAGTGGCCAGAAAGAGGTAGTAGTAGAACTGGTTACATTTTTGGTTATAACTTACTTATTTTTCTAGACATCGACTTCATTTCTACTGCGTTGGATTGGTAAGAGCATTAGCTATAATATGAAATTTTCTTTTTGCGAATAGTGGGACAAAAATTTTTTTCTTCAAAAAATACCATGGGCTACCCCCTTTGCTTTTTTTGGAAAAATGATAAAAAATTTTTTTGCTGTACCCGCAAGAAAAAAATATTGTGGTTAAAGCCAGTGCCATTAGCTATCCAAGTCAAAAGAAATCAAGTCGATATCTAGAAAACTAAGCAAGTTATGACCAAAAAGGTAACTAGTTCTACTAAAAAGTGGCCAGAAAGAGGCAGTAGTAGAACTGGTTACATTTTTGGTTATAACTTACTTATTTTTCTAGACATTGACTTCATTTCTACTGCGTTGGATAGGTAAGAGCATTAGCTTTAATATGAATTTTTCTTTTTGCGAATAGTGGGACAAAAATTTTTTTCTTCAAAAAATACCATGGGCTACCCCCTTTGCTTTTTTTGGAAAAATGATAAAAAATTTTTTTGCTCTACCCGCAAGAAAAAAATATTGTGGTTAAAGCCAGTGCCATTAGCTATCCAAGTCAAAAGGAATCAAGTCGATATCTAGAAAACTAAGCAAGTTATGACGAAAAAGGTAACTAGTTCTACTAAAAAGTGGCCAGAAAGAGGTAGTAGTAGAACTGGTTACATTTTTGGTTATAACTTACTTATTTTTCTAGACATCGACTTCATTTCTACTGCGTTGGATTGGTAAGAGCATTAGCTTTAATATGAAATTTTCTTTTTGCGAATAGTGGGACAAAAATTTTTTTCTTCAAAAAATACCATGGGCTACCCCCTTTGCTTTTTTTGGAAAAATGATAAAAAATTTTTTGCTCTACCCGCAAGAAAAAAATATTGTGGTTAAAGCCAGTGCCCTTAGCTATCCAAGTCAAAAGGAATCCAGTCGATATCTAGAAAACTAAGCAAGTTATGACCAAAAAGGTAACTAGTTCTACTAAAAAGTGGCCAGAAAGAGGTAGTAGTAGAACTGGTTACATTTTTGGTTATAACTTACTTATTTTTCTAGACATCGACTTCATTTCTACTGCGTTGGATTGGTAAGAGCATTAGCTTTAATATGAAATTTTCTTTTTGCGAATAGTGGGACAAAAATTTTTTTCTTCAAAAAATACCATGGGCTACCCCCTTTGCTTTTTTTGGAAAAATGATAAAAAATTTTTTTGCTCTACCCGCAAGAAAAAAATATTGTGGTTAAAGCCAGTGCCATTAGCTATCCAAGTCAAAAGGAATCAAGTCGATATCTAGAAAACTAAGCAAGTTATGACCAAAAAGGTAACTAGTTCTACTAAAAAGTGGCCAGAAAGAGGCAGTAGTAGAACTGGTTACATTTTTGGTTATAACTTACTTATTTTTCTAGACATCGACTTCATTTCTACTGCGTTGGATTTATAAGAGCATTAGCTTTAATATGAAATTTTCTTTTTGCGAATAGTGGGACAAAAATTTTTTTCTTCAAAAAATACCATGGGCTACCCCCTTTGCTTTTTTTGGAAAAATGATAAAAAATTTTTTTGCTCTACCCGCAAGAAAAAAATATTGTGGTTAAAGCCAGTGCCATTAGCTATCCAAGTCAAAAGGAATCAAGTCGATATCTAGAAAACTAAGCAAGTTATGACCAAAAAGGTAACTAGTTCTACTAAAAAGTGGCCAGAAAGAGGCAGTAGTAGAACTGGTTACATTTTTGGTTATAACTTACTTATTTTTCTAGACATCGACTTCATTTCTACTGCGTTTGATAGGTAAGAGCATTAGCTTTAATATGAAATTTTCTTTTTGCGAATAGTGGGACAAAAATTTTTTTCTTCAAAAAATACCATGGGCTACCCCCTTTGCTTTTTTTGGAAAAATGATAAAAAATTTTTTTGCTGTACCCGCAAGAAAAAAATATTGTGGTCAAAGCCAGTGCCATTAGCTATCCAAGTCAAAAGGAATCAAGTCGATATCTAGAAAACTAAGCAAGTTATGACCAAAAAGGTAACTAGTTCTACTAAAAAGTGGCCAGAAAGAGGCAGTAGTAGAACTGGTTACATTTTTGGTTATAACTTACTTATTTTTCTAGACATCGACTTCATTTCTACTGCGTTGGATAGGTAAGAGCATTAGCTTTAATATGAATTTTTCTTTTTGCGAATAGTGGGACAAAAATTTTTTTCTTCAAAAAATACCATGGGCTACCCCCTTTGCTTTTTTTGGAAAAATGATAAAAAAATTTTTTGCTCTACCCGCAAGAAAAAAATATTGTGGTTAAAGCCAGTGCCCTTAGCTATCCAAGTCAAAAGGAATCAAGTCGATATCTAGAAAACTAAGCAAGTTATGACGAAAAAGGTAACTAGTTCTACTAAAAAGTGGCCAGAAAGAGGTAGTAGTAGAACTGGTTACATTTTTGGTTATAACTTACTTATTTTTCTAGACATCGACTTCATTTCTACTGCGTTGGATTGGTAAGAGCATTAGCTTTAATATGAAATTTTCTTTTTGCGAATAGTGGGACAAAAATTTTTTTCTTCAAAAAATACCATGGGCTACCCCTTTGCTTTTTTTGGAAAAATGATAAAAAATTTTTTTGCTGTACCCGCAAGAAAAAAATATTGTGGTCAAAGCCAGTGCCATTAGCTATCCAAGTCAAAAGGAATCAAGTCGATATCTAGAAAACTAAGCAAGTTATGACGAAAAAGGTAACTAGTTCTACTAAAAAGTGGCCAGAAAGAGGCAGTAGTAGAACTGGTTACATTTTTGGTTATAACTTACTTATTTTTCTAGACATCGACTTCATTTCTACTGCGTTGGATAGGTAAGAGCATTAGCTTTAATATGAATTTTTCTTTTTGCGAATAGTGGGACAAAAATTTTTTTCTTCAAAAAATACCATGGGCTACCCCCTTTGCTTTTTTTGGAAAAATGATAAAAAATTTGTTTGCTCTACCCGCAAGAAAAAAAAATATTGTGGTTAAAGGCAGTGCCCTAACCTATCCAAGTCAAAAAAAATCAATTAGATATCTAGAAAACTAAGCAAGTTATGACCAAAAAGGTAACTATTTCTACTAAAAAGTGGCCAGAAAGAGGCAGTAGTAGAACTGGTTACATTTTTGGTTATAACTTACTTATTTTTCTAGACATCGACTTCATTTCTACTGCGTTGGATAGGTAAGAGCATTAGCTTTAATATGAATTTTTCTTTTTGCGAATAGTGGGACAAAAATTTTTTTCTTCAAAAAATACCATGGGCTACCCCCTTTGCTTTTTTTGGAAAAATGATAAAAAATTTTTTTGCTCTACCCGCAAGAAAAAAATATTGTGGTTAAAGCCAGTGCCATTAGCTATCCAAGTCAAAAGGAATCAAGTCGATATCTAGAAAACTAAGCAAGTTATGACCAAAAAGGTAACTAGTTCTACTAAAAAGTGGCCAGAAAGAAGCAGTAGTAGAACTGGTTACATTTTTGGTTATAACTTACTTATTTTTCTAGACATCGACTTCATTTCTACTGCGTTGGATAGGTAAGAGCATTAGCTTTAATATTAATTTTTCTTTTTGCGAATAGTGGGACAAAAATTTTTTTCTTCAAAAAATACCATGGGCTACCCCCTTTGCTCTTTTTGGAAAAATGATAAAAAATTTGTTTGCTCTACTCGCAAGAAAAAAATATTGTGGTTAAAGCCAGTGCCCTTAGCTATCCAAGTCAAAAGGAATCAAGTCGATATCTAGAAAACTAAGCAAGTTATGACCAAAAAGGTAACTAGTTCTACTAAAAAGTGGCCGGAAAGAGGCAGTAGCAGAACCGGTTACATTTTTGGTTATAACTTACTTATTTTTGTAGACATCGACTTCATTTCTACTGCGTTGGATAGGTAAGAGCATTAGCTTTAATATGAATTTTTCTTTTCGCGAATAGTGGGACAAAAATTTTTTACTTCAAAAAATACCATGGGCTACCCCCTTTGCTTTTTTTGGAAAAATGATAAAAAATTTGTTTGCTCCACCCGCAAGAAAAAAAAATATTGTGGTTAAAGCCAGTGCCCTTAGCTATCTAAGTCAAAAGGAATCAAGTCGATATCTAAAAAACTAAGCAAGTTATGACCAAAAAGGTAACTAGTTCTACTAAAAAGTGGCCAGAAAGAGGCAGTAGTAGAACTGGTAACATTTTTGGTTATAACTTACTTATTTTTCTAGACATCGACTTCATTTCTACTGCGTTGGATAGGTAAGAGCATTAGCTTTAATATGAATTTTTCTTTTTGCGAATAGTGGGACAAAAATTTTTTTCTTCAAAAAATACCATGGGCTACCCCCTTTGCTTTTTTTGGAAAAATGATAAAAAATTTGTTTGCTCTACCCGCAAGAAAAAATATTGTGGTTAAAGCCAGTGCCCTTAGCTATCCAAGTCAAAAGGAATCAAGTCGATATCTAGAAAACTAAGCAAGTTATGACCAAAAAGGTAACTAGTTCTACTAAAAAGTGGCCGGAAAGAGGCAGTAGCAGAACCGGTAACATTTTTGGTTATAACTTACTTATTTTTGTAGACATCGACTTCATTTCTACTGCGTTGGATAGGTAAGAGCATTAGCTTTAATATGAATTTTTCTTTTTGCGAATAGTGGGACAAAAATTTTTTTCTTCAAAAAATACCATGTTCTACCCCCTTTGCTTTTTTTGGAAAAATGATAAAAAATTTGTTTGCTCTACCCGCAAGAAAAAAATATTGTGGTTAAAGCCAGTGCCCTTAGCTATCCAAGTCAAAAAGAATCAAGTCGATATCTAGAAAACTAAGCAAGTTATGACCAAAAAGGTAACTAGTTCTACTAAAAAGTGGCCAGAAAGAAGCAGTAGTAGAACTGGTTACATTTTAGGTTATAACTTACTTATTTTTCTAGACATCGACTTCATTTCTACTGCGTTGGATAGGTAAGAGCATTAGCTTTAATATGAATTTTTCTTTTTGCGAATAGTGGGACAAAAATTTTTTTCTTCAAAAAATACCATGGGCTACCCCCTTTGCTTTTTTTGGAAAAATGATAAAAAATTTTTTGCTCTACCCGCAAGAAAAAAATATTGTGGTTAAAGCCAGTGCCCTTAGCTATCCAAGTCAAAGGGAATCAAGTCGATATCTAGAAAACTAAGCAAGTTATGACCAAAAAGGTAACTAGTTCTACTAAAAAGTGGCCAGAAAGAGGCAGTAGTAGAACTGGTTACATTTTTGGTTATAACTTACTTATTTTTCTAGACATCGACTTCATTTCTACTGCGTTGGATAGGTAAGAGCATTAGCTTTAATATGAAATTTTCTTTTTGCGAATAGTGGGACAAAAATTTTTTTCTTCAAAAAATACCATGGGCTACCCCCTTTGCTTTTTTTGGAAAAATGATAAAAAATTTTTTGCTCTACCCGCAAGAAAAAAATATTGTGGTTAAAGCCAGTGCCCTTAGCTATCCAAGTCAAAAGGAATCCAGTCGATATCTAGAAAACTAAGCAAGTTATGACCAAAAAGGTAACTAGTTCTACTAAAAAGTGGCCAGAAAGAGGCAGTAGTAGAACTGGTTACATTTTTGGTTATAACTTACTTATTTTTCTAGACACCGACTTCATTTCTACTGCGTTGGATAGGTAAGAGCATTAGCTTTAATATGAATTTTTCTTTTTGCGAATAGGGGGACAAAAATTTTTTTCTTCAAAAAATACCATGGGCTACCCCCTTTGCTTTTTTTGGAAAAATGATAAAAAATTTTTTTGCTCTACCCGCAAGAAAAAAATATTGTGGTTAAAGCCAGTGCCCTTAGCTATCCAAGTCAAAAGGAATCCAGTCGATATCTAGAAAACTAAGCAAGTTATGACCAAAAAGGTAACTAGTTCTACTAAAAAGTGGCCAGAAAGAGGCAGTAGTAGAACTGGTTACATTTTTGGTTATAACTTACTTATTTTTCTAGACATCGACTTCATTTCTACTGCGTTGGATAGGTAAGAGCATTAGCTTTAATATGAATTTTTCTTTTTGCGAATAGTGGGACAAAAATTTTTTTCTTCAAAAAATACCATGGGCTACCCCCTTTGCTTTTTTTGGAAAAATGATAAAAAATTTTTTGCTCTACCCGCAAGAAAAAAATATTGTGGTTAAAGCCAGTGCCCTTAGCTATCCAAGTCAAAAGGAATCCAGTCGATATCTAGAAAACTAAGCAAGTTATGACCAAAAAGGTAACTAGTTCTACTAAAAAGTGGCCAGAAAGAGGCAGTAGTAGAACTGGTTACATTTTTGGTTATAACTTACTTATTTTTCTAGACATCGACTTCATTTCTACTGCGTTGGATTGGTAAGAGCATTAGCTTTAATATGAAATTTTCTTTTTGCGAATAGTGGGACAAAAATTTTTTTCTTCAAAAAATACCATGGGCTACCCCCTTTGCTTTTTCTGGAAAAATGATAAAAAATTTTTTTGCTCTACCCGCAAGAAAAAAAATATTGTGGTTAAAGCCAGTGCCCTTAGCTATCCAAGTCAAAAGGAATCAAGTCGATATCTAGAAAACTAAGCAAGTTATGACCAAAAAGGTAACTAGTTCTACTAAAAAGTGGCCAGAAAGAGGCAGTAGTAGAACTGGTTACATTTTTGGTTATAACTTACTTATTTTTCTAGACATCGACTTCATTTCTACTGCGTTGGATAGGTAAGAGCATTAGCTTTAATATGAATTTTTCTTTTTGCGAATAGTGGGACAAAAATTTTTTTCTTCAAAAAATACCATGGGCTACCCCCTTTGCTTTTTTTGGAAAAATGATAAAAAATTTTTTGCTCTACCCGCAAGAAAAAAATATTGTGGTTAAAGCCAGTGCCCTTAGCTATCCAAGTCAAAAGGAATCCAGTCGATATCTAGAAAACTAAGCAAGTTATGACCAAAAAGGTAACTAGTTCTACTAAAAAGTGGCCAGAAAGAGGCAGTAGTAGAACTGGTTACATTTTTGGTTATAACTTACTTATTTTTCTAGACATCGACTTCATTTCTACTGCGTTGGATAGGTAAGAGCATTAGCTTTAATATGAATTTTTCTTTTTGCGAATAGTGGGACAAAAATTTTTTTCTTCAAAAAATACCATGGGCTACCCCCTTTGCTTTTTTTGGAAAAATGATAAAAAATTTTTTTGCTCTACCCGCAAGAAAAAAAAATATTGTGGTTAAAGCCAGTGCCCTTAGCTATCTAAGTCAAAAGGAATCAAGTCGATATCTAGAAAACTAAGCAAGTTATGACCAAAAAGGTAACTAGTTCTACTAAAAAGTGGCCAGAAAGAGGTAGTAGTAGAACTGGTTACATTTTTGGTTATAACTTACTTATTTTTCTAGACACCGACTTCATTTCTACTGCTTTGGATAGGTAAGAGCATTAGCTTTAATATGAATTTTTCTTTTTGCGAATAGTGGGACAAAAATTTTTTTCTTCAAAAAATACCATGGGCTACCCCCTTTGCTTTTTTTGGAAAAATGATAAAAAAATTTTTTGCTCTACCCGCAAGAAAAAAATATTGTGGTTAAAGCCAGTGCCCTTAGCTATCCAAGTCAAAAGGAATCAAGTCGATATCTAGAAAACTAAGCAAGTTATGACCAAAAAGGTAACTAGTTCTACTAAAAAGTGGCCAGAAAGAGGCAGTAGTAGAACTGGTTACATTTTTGGTTATAACTTACTTATTTTTCTAGACACCGACTTCATTTCTACTGCGTTGGATAGGTAAGAGCATTAGCTTTAATATGAATTTTTCTTTTTGCGAATAGTGGGACAAAAATTTTTTTCTTCAAAAAATACCATGGGCTACCCCCTTTGCTTTTTTTGGAAAAATGATAAAAAATTTTTTTGCTCTACCCGCAAGAAAAAAAATATTGTGGTTAAAGCCAGTGCCCTTAGCTATCCAAGTCAAAAGGAATCCAGTCGATATCTAGAAAACTAAGCAAGTTATGACCAAAAAGGTAACTAGTTCTACTAAAAAGTGGCCAGAAAGAGGCAGTAGTAGAACTGGTTACATTTTTGGTTATAACTTACTTATTTTTCTAGACACCGACTTCATTTCTACTGCGTTGGATAGGTAAGAGCATTAGCTTTAATATGAATTTTTCTTTTTGCGAATAGTGGGACAAAAATTTTTTTCTTCAAAAAATACCATGGGCTACCCCCTTTGCTTTTTTTGGAAAAATGATAAAAAATTTTTTTGCTCTACCCGCAAGAAAAAAATATTGTGGTTAAAGCCAGTGCCCTTAGCTATCCAAGTCAAAAGGAATCAAGTCGATATCTAGAAAACTAAGCAAGTTATGACCAAAAAGGTAACTAGTTCTACTAAAAAGTGGCCAGAAAGAGGCAGTAGTAGAACTGGTTACATTTTTGGTTATAACTTACTTATTTTTCTAGACACCGACTTCATTTCTACTGCGTTGGATAGGTAAGAGCATTAGCTTTAATATGAATTTTTCTTTTTGCGAATAGTGGGACAAAAATTTTTTTCTTCAAAAAATACCATGGGCTACCCCCTTTGCTTTTTTTGGAAAAATGATAAAAAATTTTTTTGCTCTACCCGCAAGAAAAAAAATATTGTGGTTAAAGCCAGTGCCCTTAGCTATCCAAGTCAAAAGGAATCCAGTCGATATCTAGAAAACTAAGCAAGTTATGACCAAAAAGGTAACTAGTTCTACTAAAAAGTGGCCAGAAAGAGGCAGTAGTAGAACTGGTTACATTTTTGGTTATAACTTACTTATTTTTCTAGACACCGACTTCATTTCTACTGCTTTGGATAGGTAAGAGCATTAGCTTTAATATGAATTTTTATTTTTGCGAATAGTGGGACAAAAATTTTTTTCTTCAAAAAATACCATGGGCTACCCCCTTTGCTTTTTTTGGAAAAATGATAAAAAATTTTTTTGCTCTACCCGCAAGAAAAAAAATATTGTGGTTAAAGCCAGTGCCCTTAGCTATCCAAGTCAAAAGGAATCCAGTCGATATCTAGAAAACTAAGCAAGTTATGACCAAAAAGGTAACTAGTTCTACTAAAAAGTGGCCAGAAAGAGGCAGTAGTAGAACTGGTTACATTTTTGGTTATAACTTACTTATTTTTCTAGACACCGACTTCATTTCTACTGCGTTGGATAGGTAAGAGCATTAGCTTTAATATGAATTTTTCTTTTTGCGAATAGTGGGACAAAAATTTTTTTCTTCAAAAAATACCATGGGCTACCCCCTTTGCTTTTTTTGGAAAAATGATAAAAAATTTTTTTGCTCTACCCGCAAGAAAAAAATATTGTGGTTAAAGCCAGTGCCCTTAGCTATCCAAGTCAAAAGGAATCAAGTCAATATTTAGAAAACTAAGCAAGTTATGACCAAAAAGGTAACTAGTTCTACTAAAAAGTGGCCAGAAAGAGGTAGTAGTAGAACTGGTTACATTTTTGGTTATAACTTACTTATTTTTCTAGACATCGGCTTCATTTCTACTGCGTTGGATTGGTAAGAGCATTAGCTTTAATATGAAATTTTCTTTTTGCGAATAGTGGGACAAAAATTTTTTTCTTCAAAAAATACCATGGGCTACCCCCTTTGCTTTTTTTGGAAAAATGATAAAAAATTTTTTTGCTCTACCCGCAAGAAAAAAAATATTGTGGTTAAAGCCAGTGCCCTAAGCTATCCAAGTCAAAAGGAATCAAGTCGATATCTAGAAAACTAAGCAAGTTATGACCAAAAAGGTAACTAGTTCTACTAAAAAGTGGCCAGAAAGAGGCAGTAGTAGAACTGGTTACATTTTTGGTTATAACTTACTTATTTTTCTAGACACCGACTTCATTTCTACTGCGTTGGATAGGTAAGAGCATTAGCTTTAATATGAATTTTTCTTTTTGCGAATAGTGGGACAAAAATTTTTTTCTTCAAAAAATACCATGGGCTACCCCCTTTGCTTTTTTTGGAAAAATGATAAAAAATTTTTTTGCTCTACCCGCAAGAAAAAAAATATTGTGGTTAAAGCCAGTGCCCTTAGCTATCCAAGTCAAAAGGAATCCAGTCGATATCTAGAAAACTAAGCAAGTTATGACCAAAAAGGTAACTAGTTCTACTAAAAAGTGGCCAGAAAGAGGCAGTAGTAGAACTGGTTACATTTTTGGTTATAACTTACTTATTTTTCTAGACACCGACTTCATTTCTACTGCGTTGGATAGGTAAGAGCATTAGCTTTAATATTAATTTTTCTTTTTGCGAATAGTGGGACAAAAATTTTTTTCTTCAAAAAATACCATGGGCTACCCCCTTTGCTTTTTTTGGAAAAATGATAAAAAATTTTTTTGCTCTACCCGCAAGAAAAAAAATATTGTGGTTAAAGCCAGTGCCCTTAGCTATCCAAGTCAAAAGGAATCCAGTCGATATCTAGAAAACTAAGCAAGTTATGACCAAAAAGGTAACTAGTTCTACTAAAAAGTGGCCAGAAAGAGGCAGTAGTAGAACTGGTTACATTTTTGGTTATAACTTACTTATTTTTCTAGACACCGACTTCATTTCTACTGCGTTGGATAGGTAAGAGCATTAGCTTTAATATGAATTTTTCTTTTTGGGAATAGTGGGACAAAAATTTTTTTCTTCAAAAAATACCATGGGCTACCCCCTTTGCTTTTTTTGGAAAAATGATAAAAAATTTGTTTGCTCTACCCGCAAGAAAAAAATATTGTGGTTAAAGCCAGTGCCCTTAGCTATCCAAGTCAAAAGGAATCAAGTCGATATCTAGAAAACTAAGCAAGTTATGACGAAAAAGGTAACTAGTTCTACTAAAAAGTGGCCAGAAAGAGGTAGTAGTAGAACTGGTTACATTTTTGGTTATAACTTACTTATTTTTCTAGACATCGACTTCATTTCTACTGCGTTGGATTGGTAAGAGCATTAGCTTTAATATGAAATTTTCTTTTTGCGAATAGTGGGACAAAAATTTTTTTCTTCAAAAAATACCATGGGCTACCCCCTTTGCTTTTTTTGGAAAAATGATAAAAAATTTTTTTGCTGTACCCGCAAGAAAAAAATATTGTGGTTAAAGCCAGTGCCATTAGCTATCCAAGTCAAAAGAAATCAAGTCGATATCTAGAAAACTAAGCAAGTTATGACCAAAAAGGTAACTAGTTCTACTAAAAAGTGGCCAGAAAGAGGCAGTAGTAGAACTGGTTACATTTTTGGTTATAACTTACTTATTTTTCTAGACATTGACTTCATTTCTACTGCGTTGGATAGGTAAGAGCATTAGCTTTAATATGAATTTTTCTTTTTGCGAATAGTGGGACAAAAATTTTTTTCTTCAAAAAATACCATGGGCTACCTCCTTTGCTTTTTTTGGAAAAATGATAAAAAATTTGTTTGCTCTACCCGCAAGAAAAAAATATTGTGGTTAAAGCCAGTGCCCTTAGCTATCCAAGTCAAAAGGAATCAAGTCGATATCTAGAAAACTAAGCAAGTTATGACGAAAAAGGTAACTAGTTCTACTAAAAAGTGGCCAGAAAGAGGTAGTAGTAGAACTGGTTACATTTTTGGTTATAACTTACTTATTTTTCTAGACATCGACTTCATTTCTACTGCGTTGGATTGGTAAGAGCATTAGCTATAATATGAAATTTTCTTTTTGCGAATAGTGGGACAAAAATTTTTTTCTTCAAAAAATACCATGGGCTACCCCCTTTGCTTTTTTTGGAAAAATGATAAAAAATTTTTTTGCTGTACCCGCAAGAAAAAAATATTGTGGTTAAAGCCAGTGCCATTAGCTATCCAAGTCAAAAGAAATCAAGTCGATATCTAGAAAACTAAGCAAGTTATGACCAAAAAGGTAACTAGTTCTACTAAAAAGTGGCCAGAAAGAGGCAGTAGTAGAACTGGTTACATTTTTGGTTATAACTTACTTATTTTTCTAGACATTGACTTCATTTCTACTGCGTTGGATAGGTAAGAGCATTAGCTTTAATATGAATTTTTCTTTTTGCGAATAGTGGGACAAAAATTTTTTTCTTCAAAAAATACCATGGGCTACCCCCTTTGCTTTTTTTGGAAAAATGATAAAAAATTTTTTTGCTCTACCCGCAAGAAAAAAATATTGTGGTTAAAGCCAGTGCCATTAGCTATCCAAGTCAAAAGGAATCAAGTCGATATCTAGAAAACTAAGCAAGTTATGACCAAAAAGGTAACTAGTTCTACTAAAAAGTGGCCAGAAAGAGGCAGTAGTAGAACTGGTTACATTTTTGGTTATAACTTACTTATTTTTCTAGACATCGACTTCATTTCTACTGCGTTGGATAGGTAAGAGCATTAGCTTTAATATGAATTTTTCTTTTTGCGAATAGTGGGACAAAAATTTCTTTCTTCAAAAAATACCATGGGCTACCCCCTTTGCTTTTTTTGGAAAAATGATAAAAAATTTTTTTGCTCTACCCGCAAAAAAAAAATACTGTGGTTAAAGCCAGTGCCCTTAGCTATCCAAGTCAAAAGGAATCAAGTCGATATCTAGAAAACTAAGCAAGTTATGACCAAAAAGATAACTAGTTCTACTAAAAAGTGGCCAGAAAGAGGCAGTAGTAGAACTGGTTACATTTTTGGTTATAACTTACTTATTTTTCTAGACACCGACTTCATTTCTACTGCGTTGGATAGGTAAGAGCATTAGCTTTAATATGAATTTTTCTTTTTGTGAATAGTGGGACAAAAATTTTTTTCTTCAAAAAATACCATGGGCTACCCCCTTTGCTTTTTTTGGAAAAATGATAAAAAATTTTTTTGCTCTACCCGCAAGAAAAAAATATTGTGGTTAAAGCCAGTGCCCTTAGCTATCCAAGTCAAAAGGAATCAAGTCGATATCTAGAAAACTAAGCAAGTTATGACGAAAAAGGTAACTAGTTCTACTAAAAAGTGGCCAGAAAGAGGTAGTAGTAGAACTGGTTACATTTTTGGTTATAACTTACTTATTTTTCTAGACATTGACTTCATTTCTACTGCGTTGGATAGGTAAGAGCATTAGCTTTAATATGAATTTTTCTTTTTGCGAATAGTGGGACAAAAATTTTTTTCTTCAAAAAATACCATGGGCTACCCCCTTTGCTTTTTTTGGAAAAATGATAAAAAATTTTTTTGCTCTACCCGCAAGAAAAAAATATTGTGGTTAAAGCCAGTGCCATTAGCTATCCAAGTCAAAAGGAATCAAGTCGATATCTAGAAAACTAAGCAAGTTATGACCAAAAAGGTAACTAGTTCTACTAAAAAGTGGCCAGAAAGAGGCAGTAGTAGAACTGGTTACATTTTTGGTTATAACTTACTTATTTTTCTAGACATCGACTTCATTTCTACTGCGTTGGATAGGTAAGAGCATTAGCTTTAATATGAATTTTTCTTTTTGCGAATAGTGGGACAAAAATTTCTTTCTTCAAAAAATACCATGGGCTACCCCCTTTGCTTTTTTTGGAAAAATGATAAAAAATTTTTTTGCTCTACCCGCAAAAAAAAAAATACTGTGGTTAAAGCCAGTGCCCTTAGCTATCCAAGTCAAAAGGAATCAAGTCGATATCTAGAAAACTAAGCAAGTTATGACCAAAAAGATAACTAGTTCTACTAAAAAGTGGCCAGAAAGAGGCAGTAGTAGAACTGGTTACATTTTTGGTTATAACTTACTTATTTTTCTAGACACCGACTTCATTTCTACTGCGTTGGATAGGTAAGAGCATTAGCTTTAATATGAATTTTTCTTTTTGTGAATAGTGGGACAAAAATTTTTTTCTTCAAAAAATACCATGGGCTACCCCCTTTGCTTTTTTTGGAAAAATGATAAAAAATTTTTTTGCTCTACCCGCAAGAAAAAAATATTGTGGTTAAAGCCAGTGCCCTTAGCTATCCAAGTCAAAAGGAATCAAGTCGATATCTAGAAAACTAAGCAAGTTATGACGAAAAAGGTAACTAGTTCTACTAAAAAGTGGCCAGAAAGAGGTAGTAGTAGAACTGGTTACATTTTTGGTTATAACTTACTTATTTTTCTAGACATCTACTTCATTTCTACTGCGTTGGATTGGTAAGAGCATTAGCTTTAATATGAATTTTTCTTTTTGCGAATAGTGGGACAAAAATTTCTTTCTTCAAAAAATACCATGGGCTACCCCCTTTGCTTTTTTTGGAAAAATGATAAAAAATTTTTTTGCTCTACCCGCAAAAAAAAAATACTGTGGTTAAAGCCAGTGCCCTTAGCTATCCAAGTCAAAAGGAATCAAGTCGATATCTAGAAAACTAAGCAAGTTATGACCAAAAAGATAACTAGTTCTACTAAAAAGTGGCCAGAAAGAGGCAGTAGTAGAACTGGTTACATTTTTGGTTATAACTTACTTATTTTTCTAGACACCGACTTCATTTCTACTGCGTTGGATAGGTAAGAGCATTAGCTTTAATATGAATTTTTCTTTTTGTGAATAGTGGGACAAAAATTTTTTTCTTCAAAAAATACCATGGGCTACCCCCTTTGCTTTTTTTGGAAAAATGATAAAAAATTTTTTTGCTCTACCCGCAAGAAAAAAATATTGTGGTTAAAGCCAGTGCCCTTAGCTATCCAAGTCAAAAGGAATCAAGTCGATATCTAGAAAACTAAGCAAGTTATGACGAAAAAGGTAACTAGTTCTACTAAAAAGTGGCCAGAAAGAGGTAGTAGTAGAACTGGTTACATTTTTGGTTATAACTTACTTATTTTTCTAGACATTGACTTCATTTCTACTGCGTTGGATAGGTAAGAGCATTAGCTTTAATATGAATTTTTCTTTTTGTGAATAGTGGGACAAAAATTTTTTTCTTCAAAAAATACCATGGGCTACCCCCTTTGCTTTTTTTGGAAAAATGATAAAAAATTTTTTTGCTCTACCCGCAAGAAAAAAATATTGTGGTTAAAGCCAGTGCCCTTAGCTATCCAAGTCAAAAGGAATCAAGTCGATATCTAGAAAACTAAGCAAGTTATGACGAAAAAGGTAACTAGTTCTACTAAAAAGTGGCCAGAAAGAGGTAGTAGTAGAACTGGTTACATTTTTGGTTATAACTTACTTATTTTTCTAGACATTGACTTCATTTCTACTGCGTTGGATAGGTAAGAGCATTAGCTTTAATATGAATTTTTCTTTTTGCGAATAGTGGGACAAAAATTTTTTTCTTCAAAAAATACCATGGGCTACCCCCTTTGCTTTTTTTGGAAAAATGATAAAAAATTTTTTTGCTCTACCCGCAAGAAAAAAATATTGTGGTTAAAGCCAGTGCCATTAGCTATCCAAGTCAAAAGGAATCAAGTCGATATCTAGAAAACTAAGCAAGTTATGACCAAAAAGGTAACTAGTTCTACTAAAAAGTGGCCAGAAAGAGGCAGTAGTAGAACTGGTTACATTTTTGGTTATAACTTACTTATTTTTCTAGACATCGACTTCATTTCTACTGCGTTGGATAGGTAAGAGCATTAGCTTTAATATGAATTTTTCTTTTTGCGAATAGTGGGACAAAAATTTCTTTCTTCAAAAAATACCATGGGCTACCCCCTTTGCTTTTTTTGGAAAAATGATAAAAAATTTTTTTGCTCTACCCGCAAAAAAAAAAAATACTGTGGTTAAAGCCAGTGCCCTTAGCTATCCAAGTCAAAAGGAATCAAGTCGATATCTAGAAAACTAAGCAAGTTATGACCAAAAAGATAACTAGTTCTACTAAAAAGTGGCCAGAAAGAGGCAGTAGTAGAACTGGTTACATTTTTGGTTATAACTTACTTATTTTTCTAGACACCGACTTCATTTCTACTGCGTTGGATAGGTAAGAGCATTAGCTTTAATATGAATTTTTCTTTTTGTGAATAGTGGGACAAAAATTTTTTTCTTCAAAAAATACCATGGGCTACCCCCTTTGCTTTTTTTGGAAAAATGATAAAAAATTTTTTTGCTCTACCCGCAAGAAAAAAATATTGTGGTTAAAGCCAGTGCCCTTAGCTATCCAAGTCAAAAGGAATCAAGTCGATATCTAGAAAACTAAGCAAGTTATGACGAAAAAGGTAACTAGTTCTACTAAAAAGTGGCCAGAAAGAGGTAGTAGTAGAACTGGTTACATTTTTGGTTATAACTTACTTATTTTTCTAGACATCGACTTCATTTCTACTGCGTTGGATTGGTAAGAGCATTAGCTTTAATATGAATTTTTCTTTTTGCGAATAGTGGGACAAAAATTTCTTTCTTCAAAAAATACCATGGGCTACCCCCTTTGCTTTTTTTGGAAAAATGATAAAAAATTTTTTTGCTCTACCCGCAAAAAAAAAATACTGTGGTTAAAGCCAGTGCCCTTAGCTATCCAAGTCAAAAGGAATCAAGTCGATATCTAGAAAACTAAGCAAGTTATGACCAAAAAGATAACTAGTTCTACTAAAAAGTGGCCAGAAAGAGGCAGTAGTAGAACTGGTTACATTTTTGGTTATAACTTACTTATTTTTCTAGACACCGACTTCATTTCTACTGCGTTGGATAGGTAAGAGCATTAGCTTTAATATGAATTTTTCTTTTTGTGAATAGTGGGACAAAAATTTTTTTCTTCAAAAAATACCATGGGCTACCCCCTTTGCTTTTTTTGGAAAAATGATAAAAAATTTTTTTGCTCTACCCGCAAGAAAAAAATATTGTGGTTAAAGCCAGTGCCCTTAGCTATCCAAGTCAAAAGGAATCAAGTCGATATCTAGAAAACTAAGCAAGTTATGACGAAAAAGGTAACTAGTTCTACTAAAAAGTGGCCAGAAAGAGGTAGTAGTAGAACTGGTTACATTTTTGGTTATAACTTACTTATTTTTCTAGACATTGACTTCATTTCTACTGCGTTGGATAGGTAAGAGCATTAGCTTTAATATGAATTTTTCTTTTTGCGAATAGTGGGACAAAAATTTTTTTCTTCAAAAAATACCATGGGCTACCCCCTTTGCTTTTTTTGGAAAAATGATAAAAAATTTTTTTGCTCTACCCGCAAGAAAAAAATATTGTGGTTAAAGCCAGTGCCATTAGCTATCCAAGTCAAAAGGAATCAAGTCGATATCTAGAAAACTAAGCAAGTTATGACCAAAAAGGTAACTAGTTCTACTAAAAAGTGGCCAGAAAGAGGCAGTAGTAGAACTGGTTACATTTTTGGTTATAACTTACTTATTTTTCTAGACATCGACTTCATTTCTACTGCGTTGGATAGGTAAGAGCATTAGCTTTAATATGAATTTTTCTTTTTGCGAATAGTGGGACAAAAATTTCTTTCTTCAAAAAATACCATGGGCTACCCCCTTTGCTTTTTTTGGAAAAATGATAAAAAATTTTTTTGCTCTACCCGCAAAAAAAAAAATACTGTGGTTAAAGCCAGTGCCCTTAGCTATCCAAGTCAAAAGGAATCAAGTCGATATCTAGAAAACTAAGCAAGTTATGACCAAAAAGATAACTAGTTCTACTAAAAAGTGGCCAGAAAGAGGCAGTAGTAGAACTGGTTACATTTTTGGTTATAACTTACTTATTTTTCTAGACACCGACTTCATTTCTACTGCGTTGGATAGGTAAGAGCATTAGCTTTAATATGAATTTTTCTTTTTGTGAATAGTGGGACAAAAATTTTTTTCTTCAAAAAATACCATGGGCTACCCCCTTTGCTTTTTTTGGAAAAATGATAAAAAATTTTTTTGCTCTACCCGCAAGAAAAAAATATTGTGGTTAAAGCCAGTGCCCTTAGCTATCCAAGTCAAAAGGAATCAAGTCGATATCTAGAAAACTAAGCAAGTTATGACGAAAAAGGTAACTAGTTCTACTAAAAAGTGGCCAGAAAGAGGTAGTAGTAGAACTGGTTACATTTTTGGTTATAACTTACTTATTTTTCTAGACATCGACTTCATTTCTACTGCGTTGGATTGGTAAGAGCATTAGCTTTAATATGAAATTTTCTTTTTGCGAATAGTGGGACAAAAATTTTTTTCTTCAAAAAATACCATGGGCTACCCCCTTTGCTTTTTTTGGAAAAATGATAAAAAAATTTTTTGCTCTACCCGCAAGAAAAAAATATTGTGGTTAAAGCCAGTGCCCTTAGCTATCCAAGTCAAAAGGAATCAAGTCGATATCTAGAAAACTAAGCAAGTTATGACGAAAAAGGTAACTAGTTCTACTAAAAAGTGGCCAGAAAGAGGTAGTAGTAGAACTGGTTACATTTTTGGTTATAACTTACTTATTTTTCTAGACATCGACTTCATTTCTACTGCGTTGGATTGGTAAGAGCATTAGCTTTAATATGAAATTTTCTTTTTGCGAATAGTGGGACAAAAATTTTTTTCTTCAAAAAATACCATGGGCTACCCCCTTTGCTTTTTTTGGAAAAATGATAAAAAATTTTTTTGCTGTACCCGCAAGAAAAAAATATTGTGGTCAAAGCCAGTGCCATTAGCTATCCAAGTCAAAAGGAATCAAGTCGATATCTAGAAAACTAAGCAAGTTATGACGAAAAAGGTAACTAGTTCTACTAAAAAGTGGCCAGAAAGAGGCAGTAGTAGAACTGGTTACATTTTTGGTTATAACTTACTTATTTTTCTAGACATCGACTTCATTTCTACTGCGTTGGATAGGTAAGAGCATTAGCTTTAATATGAATTTTTCTTTTTGCGAATAGTGGGACAAAAATTTTTTTCTTCAAAAAATACCATGGGCTACCCCCTTTGCTTTTTTTGGAAAAATGATAAAAAATTTGTTTGCTCTACCCGCAAGAAAAAAAAATATTGTGGTTAAAGGCAGTGCCCTAACCTATCCAAGTCAAAAAAAATCAATTAGATATCTAGAAAACTAAGCAAGTTATGACCAAAAAGGTAACTATTTCTACTAAAAAGTGGCCAGAAAGAGGCAGTAGTAGAACTGGTTACATTTTTGGTTATAACTTACTTATTTTTCTAGACATCGACTTCATTTCTACTGCGTTGGATAGGTAAGAGCATTAGCTTTAATATGAATTTTTCTTTTTGCGAATAGTGGGACAAAAATTTTTTTCTTCAAAAAATACCATGGGCTACCCCCTTTGCTTTTTTTGGAAAAATGATAAAAAATTTTTTTGCTCTACCCGCAAGAAAAAAATATTGTGGTTAAAGCCAGTGCCATTAGCTATCCAAGTCAAAAGGAATCAAGTCGATATCTAGAAAACTAAGCAAGTTATGACCAAAAAGGTAACTAGTTCTACTAAAAAGTGGCCAGAAAGAGGCAGTAGTAGAACTGGTTACATTTTTGGTTATAACTTACTTATTTTTCTAGACATCGACTTCATTTCTACTGCGTTGGATTGGTAAGAGCATTAGCTTTAATATGAATTTTTCTTTTTGCGAATAGTGGGACAAAAATTTTTTTCTTCAAAAAATACCATGGGCTACCCCCTTTGCTTTTTTTGGAAAAATGATAAAAAATTTTTTTGCTGTACCCGCAAGAAAAAAATATTGTGGTCAAAGCCAGTGCCATTAGCTATCCAAGTCAAAAGGAATCAAGTCGATATCTAGAAAATTAAGCAAGTTATGACGAAAAAGGTAACTAGTTCTACTAAAAAGTGGCCAGAAAGAGGCAGTAGTAGAACTGGTTACATTTTTGGTTATAACTTACTTATTTTTCTAGACATCGACTTCATTTCTACTGCGTTGGATAGGTAAGAGCATTAGCTTTAATATGAATTTTTCTTTTTGCGAATAGTGGGACAAAAATTTTTTTCTTCAAAAAATACCATGGGCTACCCCCTTTGCTTTTTTTGGAAAAATGATAAAAAATTTGTTTGCTCTATCCGCAAGAAAAAAAAATATTGTGGTTAAAGGCAGTGCCCTAACCTATCCAAGTCAAAAAAAATCAATTAGATATCTAGAAAACTAAGCAAGTTATGACCAAAAAGGTAACTATTTCTACTAAAAAGTGGCCAGAAAGAGGCAGTAGTAGAACTGGTTACATTTTTGGTTATAACTTACTTATTTTTCTAGACATCGACTTCATTTCTACTGCGTTGGATAGGTAAGAGCATTAGCTTTAATATGAATTTTTCTTTTTGCGAATAGTGGGACAAAAATTTTTTTCTTCAAAAAATACCATGGGCTACCCCCTTTGCTTTTTTTGGAAAAATGATAAAAAATTTGTTTGCTGTACCCGCAAGAAAAAAATATTGTGGTTAAAGCCAGTGCCCTTAGCTATCTAAGTCAAAAGGAATCAAGTCGATATCTAGAAAACTAAGCAAGTTATGACCAAAAAGGTAACTAGTTCTACTAAAAAGTGGCCAGAAAGAGGCAGTAGTAGAACTGGTTACCTTTTTGGTTATAACTTACTTATTTTTCTAGACATCGACTTCATTTCTACTGCGTTGGATAGGTAAGAGCATTAGCTTTAATATGAATTTTTCTTTTTGCGAATAGTGGGACAAAAATTTTTTTCTTCAAAAAATACCATGGGCTACCCCCTTTGCTTTTTTTGGAAAAATGATAAAAAATTTTTTTGCTGTACCCGCAAGAAAAAAATATTGTGGTCAAAGCCAGTGCCATTAGCTATCCAAGTCAAAAGGAATCAAGTCGATATCTAGAAAACTAAGCAAGTTATGACCAAAAAGGTAACTAGTTCTACTAAAAAGTGGCCAGAAAGAGGCAGTAGTAGAACTGGTTACATTTTTGGTTATAACTTACTTATTTTTCTAGACATCGACTTCATTTCTACTGCGTTGGATAGGTAAGAGCATTAGCTTTAATATGAATTTTTCTTTTTGCGAATAGTGGGACAAAAATTTTTTTCTTCAAAAAATACCATGGGCTACCCCCTTTGCTTTTTTTGGAAAAATGATAAAAAAATTTTTTGCTCTACCCGCAAGAAAAAAATATTGTGGTTAAAGCCAGTGCCCTTAGCTATCCAAGTCAAAAGGAATCAAGTCGATATCTAGAAAACTAAGCAAGTTATGACGAAAAAGGTAACTAGTTCTACTAAAAAGTGGCCAGAAAGAGGTAGTAGTAGAACTGGTTACATTTTTGGTTATAACTTACTTATTTTTCTAGACATCGACTTCATTTCTACTGCGTTGGATTGGTAAGAGCATTAGCTTTAATATGAAATTTTCTTTTTGCGAATAGTGGGACAAAAATTTTTTTCTTCAAAAAATACCATGGGCTACCCCCTTTGGTTTTTTTGGAAAAATGATAAAAAATTTTTTTGCTCTACCCGCAAGAAAAAAATATTGTGGTTAAAGCCATTAGCTATCCAAGTCAAAAGGAATCAAGTCGATATCTAGAAAACTAAGCAAGTTATGACCAAAAAGGTAACTAGTTCTACTAAAAAGTGGCCAGAAAGAGGCAGTAGTAGAACTGGTTACATTTTTGGTTATAACTTACTTATTTTTCTAGACATCGACTTCATTTCTACTGCGTTGGATAGGTAAGAGCATTAGCTTTAATATGAATTTTTCTTTTTGCGAATAGTGGGACAAAAATTTTTTTCTTCAAAAAATACCATGGGCTACCCCCTTTGCTTTTTTTGGAAAAATGATAAAAAATTTTTTTGCTGTACCCGCAAGAAAAAAATATTGTGGTCAAAGCCAGTGCCATTAGCTATCCAAGTCAAAAGGAATCAAGTCGATATCTAGAAAACTAAGCAAGTTATGACCAAAAAGGTAACTAGTTCTACTAAAAAGTGGCCAGAAAGAGGCAGTAGTAGAACTGGTTACATTTTTGGTTATAACTTACTTATTTTTCTAGACATCGACTTCATTTCTACTGCGTTGGATAGGTAAGAGCATTAGCTTTAATATGAATTTTTCTTTTTGCGAATAGTGGGACAAAAATTTTTTTCTTCAAAAAATACCATGGGCTACCCCCTTTGCTTTTTTTGGAAAAATGATAAAAAATTTGTTTGCTCTACCCGCAAGAAAAAAAAATATTGTGGTTAAAGGCAGTGCCCTAACCTATCCAAGTCAAAAGGAATCAATTAGATATCTAGAAAACTAAGCAAGTTATGACCAAAAAGGTAACTATTTCTACTAAAAAGTGGCCAGAAAGAGGCAGTAGTAGAACTGGTTACATTTTTGGTTATAACTTACTTATTTTTCTAGACATCGACTTCATTTCTACTGCGTTGGATAGGTAAGAGCATTAGCTTTAATATGAATTTTTCGTTTTGCGAATAGTGGGACAAAAATTTTTTTCTTCAAAAAATACCATGGGCTACCCCCTTTGCTTTTTTTGGAAAAATGATAAAAAATTTGTTTGCTGTACCCGCAAGAAAAAAATATTGTGGTTAAAGCCAGTGCCCTTAGCTATCTAAGTCAAAAGGAATCAAGTCGATATCTAGAAAACTAAGCAAGTTATGACCAAAAAGGTAACTAGTTCTACTAAAAAGTGGCCAGAAAGAGGCAGTAGTAGAACTGGTTACATTTTTGGTTATAACTTACTTATTTTTCTAGACATCGACTTCATTTCTACTGCGTTGGATAGGTAAGAGCATTAGCTTTAATATGAATTTTTCTTTTTGCAAATAGTGGGACAAAAATTTTTTTCTTCAAAAAATACCATGGGCTACCCCCTTTGCTTTTTTTGGAAAAATGATAAAAAATTTTTTTGCTCTACCCGCAAGAAAAAAATATTGTGGTTAAAGCCAGTGCCCTAAGCTATCCAAGTCAAAAGGAATCAAGTCGATAGCTAGAAAACTAAGCAAGTTATGACCAAAAAGGTAACTAGTTCTACTAAAAAGTGGCCAGAAAGAGGCAGTAGTAGAACTGGTTACATTTTTGGTTATAACTTACTTATTTTTCTAGACATCGACTTCATTTCTACTGCGTTGGATAGGTAAGAGCATTAGCTTTAATATGAATTTTTCTTTTTGCGAATAGTGGGACAAAAATTTTTTTCTTCAAAAAATACCATGGGCTACCCCCTTTGCTTTTTTTGGAAAAATGATAAAAAATTTTTTTGCTCTACCCGCAAGAAAAAAATATTGTGGTTAAAGCCAGTGCCCTTAGCTATCCAAGTCATAAGGAATCAAGTCGATATCTACAAAACTAAGCAAGTTATGACCAAAAAGGTAACTAGTTCTACTAAAAAGTGGCCAGAAAGAGGCAGTAGTAGAACTGGTTACATTTTTGGTTATAACTTACTTATTTTTCTAGACATCGACTTCATTTCTACTGCGTTGGATAGGTAAGAGCATTAGCTTTAATATGAATTTTTCTTTTTGCGAATAGTGGGACAAAAATTTTTTTCTTCAAAAAATACCATGGGCTACCCCCTTTGCTTTTTTTGGAAAAATGATAAAAAATTTGTTTGCTGTACCCGCAAGAAAAAAATATTGTGGTTAAAGCCAGTGCCCTTAGCTATCTAAGTCAAAAGGAATCAAGTCGATATCTAGAAAACTAAGCAAGTTATGACCAAAAAGGTAACTAGTTCTACTAAAAAGTGGCCAGAAAGAGGCAGTAGTAGAACTGGTTACATTTTTGGTTATAACTTACTTATTTTTCTAGACATCGACTTCATTTCTACTGCGTTGGATAGGTAAGAGCATTAGCTTTAATATGAATTTTTCTTTTTGCGAATAGTGGGACAAAAATTTTTTTCTTCAAAAAATACCATGGGCTACCCCCTTTGCTTTTTTTGGAAAAATGATAAAAAATTTGTTTGCTCTACCCGCAAGAAAAAAAAATATTGTGGTTAAAGCCATTAGCTATCCAAGTCAAAAGGAATCAAGTCGATATCTAGAAAACTAAGCAAGTTATGACCAAAAAGGTAACTAGTTCTACTAAAAAGTGGCCAGAAAGAGGCAGTAGTAGAACTGGTTACATTTTTGGTTATAACTTACTTAGTTTTCTAGACATCGACTTCATTTCTACTGCGTTGGATAGGTAAGAGCATTAGCTTTAATATGAATTTTTCTTTTTGCGAATAGTGGGACAAAAATTTTTTTCTTCAAAAAATACCATGGGCTACCCCCTTTGCTTTTTTTGGAAAAATGATAAAAAATTTTTTTGCTCTACCCGCAAGAAAAAAATATTGTGGTTAAAGCCAGTGCCCTAAGCTATCCAAGTCAAAAGGAATCAAGTCGATGTCTAGAAAACTAAGCAAGTTATGACCAAAAAGGTAACTAGTTCTACTAAAAAGTGGCCAGAAAGAGGCAGTAGTAGAACTGGTTACATTTTTGGTTATAACTTACTTATTTTTCTAGACATCGACTTCATTTCTACTGCGTTGGATAGGTAAGAGCATTAGCTTTAATATGAATTTTTGTTTTTGCGAATAGTGGGACAAAAATTTTTTTCTTCAAAAAATACCATGGGCTACCCCCTTTGCTTTTTTTGGAAAAATGATAAAAAATTTGTTTGCTGTACCCGCAAGAAAAAAATATTGTGGTTAAAGCCAGTGCCCTTAGCTATCTAAGTCAAAAGGAATCAAGTCGATATCTAGAAAACTAAGCAAGTTATGACCAAAAAGGTAACTAGTTCTACTAAAAAGTGGCCAGAAAGAGGCAGTAGTAGAACTGGTTACATTTTTGGTTATAACTTACTTATTTTTCTAGACATCGACTTCATTTCTACTGCGTTGGATAGGTAAGAGCATTAGCTTTAATATGAATTTTTCTTTTTGCGAATAGTGGGACAAAAATTTTTTTCTTCAAAAAATACCATGGGCTACCCCCTTTGCTTTTTTTGGAAAAATGATAAAAAATTTTTTTGCTCTACCCGCAAAAAAAAAAATATTGTGGTTAAAGCCAGTGCCCTAAGCTATCCAAGTCAAAAGGAATCAAGTCGATAGCTAGAAAACTAAGCAAGTTATGACCAAAAAGGTAACTAGTTCTACTAAAAAGTGGCCAGAAAGAGGCAGTAGTAGAACTGGTTACATTTTTGGTTATAACTTACTTATTTTTCTAGACATCGACTTCATTTCTACTGCGTTGGATAGGTAAGAGCATTAGCTTTAATATGAATTTTTCTTTTTGCGAATAGTGGGACAAAAATTTTTTTCTTCAAAAAATACCATGGGCTACCCCCTTTGCTTTTTTTGGAAAAATGATAAAAAATTTTTTTGCTCTACCCGCAAGAAAAAAATATTGTGGTTAAAGCCAGTGCCCTAAGCTATCCAAGTCAAAAGGAATCAAGTCGATAGCTAGAAAACTAAGCAAGTTATGACCAAAAAGGTAACTAGTTCTACTAAAAAGTGGCCAGAAAGAGGCAGTAGTAGAACTGGTTACATTTTTGGTTATAACTTACTTATTTTTCTAGACATCGACTTCATTTCTACTGCGTTGGATAGGTAAGAGCATTAGCTTTAATATGAATTTTTCTTCTTGCGAATAGTGGGACAAAAATTTTTTTCTTCAAAAAATACCATGGGCTACCCCCTTTGCTTTTTTTGGAAAAATGATAAAAAAATTTTTTGCTCTACCCGCAAGAAAAAAATATTGTGGTTAAAGCCAGTGCCCTTAGCTATCCAAGTCAAAAGGAATCAAGTCGATATCTAGAAAACTAAGCAAGTTATGACGAAAAAGGTAACTAGTTCTACTAAAAAGTGGCCAGAAAGAGGTAGTAGTAGAACTGGTTACATTTTTGGTTATAACTTACTTATTTTTCTAGACATCGACTTCATTTCTACTGCGTTGGATTGGTAAGAGCATTAGCTTTAATATGAAATTTTCTTTTTGCGAATAGTGGGACAAAAATTTTTTTCTTCAAAAAATACCATGGGCTACCCCCTTTGCTTTTTTTGGAAAAATGATAAAAAATTTTTTTGCTGTACCCGCAAGAAAAAAATATTGTGGTTAAAGCCAGTGCCATTAGCTATCCAAGTCAAAAGGAATCAAGTCGATATATAGAAAACTAAGCAAGTTATGACCAAAAAGGTAACTAGTTCTACTAAAAAGTGGCCAGAAAGAGGCAGTAGTAGAACTGGTTACATTTTTGGTTATAACTTACTTATTTTTCTAGACATCGACTTCATTTCTACTGCGTTGGATAGGTAAGAGCATTAGCTTTAATATGAATTTTTCTTTTTGCGAATAGTGGGACAAAAATTTTTTTCTTCAAAAAATACCATGGGCTACCCCCTTTGCTTTTTTTGGAAAAATGATAAAAAATTTGTTTGCTCTACCCGCAAGAAAAAAAAATATTGTGGTTAAAGGCAGTGCCCTAACCTATCCAAGTCAAAAGGAATCAATTAGATATCTAGAAAACTAAGCAAGTTATGACCAAAAAGGTAACTATTTCTACTAAAAAGTGGCCAGAAAGAGGCAGTAGTAGAACTGGTTACATTTTTGGTTATAACTTACTTATTTTTCTAGACATCGACTTCATTTCTACTGCGTTGGATAGGTAAGAGCATTAGCTTTAATATGAATTTTTCTTTTTGCGAATAGTGGGACAAAAATTTTTTTCTTCAAAAAATACCATGGGCTACCCCCTTTGCTTTTTTTGGAAAAATGATAAAAAATTTGTTTGCTGTACCCGCAAGAAAAAAATATTGTGGTTAAAGCCAGTGCCCTTAGCTATCTAAGTCAAAAGGAATCAAGTCGATATCTAGAAAACTAAGCAAGTTATGACCAAAAAGGTAACTAGTTCTACTAAAAAGTGGCCAGAAAGAGGCAGTAGTAGAACTGGTTACATTTTTGGTTATAACTTACTTATTTTTCTAGACATCGACTTCATTTCTACTGCGTTGGATAGGTAAGAGCATTAGCTTTAATATGAATTTTTCTTTTTGCGAATAGTGGGACAAAAATTTTTTTCTTCAAAAAATACCATGGGCTACCCCCTTTGCTTTTTTTGGAAAAATGATAAAAAATTTTTTTGCTCTACCCGCAAGAAAAAAATATTGTGGTTAAAGCCAGTGCCCTAAGCTATCCAAGTCAAAAGGAATCAAGTCGATAGCTAGAAAACTAAGCAAGTTATGACCAAAAAGGTAACTAGTTCTACTAAAAAGTGGCCAGAAAGAGGCAGTAGTAGAACTGGTTACATTTTTGGTTATAACTTACTTATTTTTCTAGACATCGACTTCATTTCTACTGCGTTGGAGAGGTAAGAGCATTAGCTTTAATATGAATTTTTCTTCTTGCGAATAGTGGGACAAAAATTTTTTTCTTCAAAAAATACCATGGGCTACCCCCTTTGCTTTTTTTGGAAAAATGATAAAAAATTTTTTTGCTCTACCCGCAAGAAAAAAAAATATTGTGGTTAAAGCCAGTGCCCTTAGCTATCCAAGTCAAAAGGAATCAAGTCGATATCTAGAAAACTAAGCAAGTTATGACCAAAAAGGTAACTAGTTCTACTAAAAAGTGGCCAGAAAGAGGCAGTAGTAGAACTGGTTACATTTTTGGTTATAACTTACTTATTTTTCTAGACACCGACATCATTTCTACTGCGTTGGATAGGTAAGAGCATTAGCTTTAATATGAATTTTTCTTTTTGCGAATAGTGGGACAAAAATTTTTTTCTTCAAAAAATACCATGGGCTACCCCCTTTGCTTTTTTTGGAAAAACGATAAAAAATTTTTTTGCTCTACCCGCAAGAAAAAAATATTGTGGTTAAAGCCAGTGCACTTAGCTATCTAAGTCAAAAGGAATCAAGTCGATATCTAGAAAACTAAGCAAGTTATGACCAAAAAGGTAACTAGTTCTACTAAAAAGTGGCCAGAAAGAGGCAGTAGTAGAACTGGTTACATTTTTGATTATAACTTACTTATTTTTCTAGACATCGACTTCATTTCTACTGCGTTGGATAGGTAAGAGCATTAGCTTTAATATGAAATTTTCTTTTTGCGAATAGTGGGACAAAAATTTTTTTCTTCAAAAAATACCATGGGCTACCCCCTTTGCTTTTTTTGGAAAAATGATAAAAAATTTTTTTTGCTCTACCCGCAAAAAAAAAATATTGCGGTTAAAGCCAGTGCCCTTAGCTATGTAAGTCAAAAGGAATCAAGTCGATATCTAGAAAACTAAGCAAGTTATGACCAAAAAGGTAACTAGTTCTACTAAAAAGTGGCCAGAAAGAGGCAGTAGTAGAACTGGTTACATTTTTGGTTATAACTTACTTATTTTTCTAGACATCGACTTCATTTCTACTGCGTTGGATTGGTAAGAGCATTAGCTTTAATATGAAATTTTCTTTTTGCGAATAGTGGGACAAAAATTTTTTTCTTCAAAAAATACCATGGGCTACCCCCTTTGCTTTTTTTGGAAAAATGATAAAAAATTTTTTTGCTCTACCCGCAAGAAAAAAATATTGCGGTTAAAGCCAATGCCCTTAGCTATCCAAGTCAAAAGGAATCAAGTCGATATCTAGAAAACTAAGCAAGTTATGACCAAAAAGGTAACTAGTTCTACTAAAAAGTGGCCAGAAAGAGGCAGTAGTAGAACTGGTTACATTTTTGGTTATAACTTACTTATTTTTCTAGACATCGACTTCATTTCTACTGCGTTGGATAGGTAAGAGCATTAGCTTTAATATGAATTTTTCTTCTTGCGAATAGTGGGACAAAAATTTTTTTCTTCAAAAAATACCATGGGCTACCCCCTTTGCTTTTTTTGGAAAAATGATAAAAAATTGTTTTTGCTCTACCCGCAAGAAAAAAATATTGTGGTTAAAGCCAGTGCCCTTAGCTATCTAAGTCAAAAGGAATCAAGTGGATATCTAGAAAACTAAGCAAGTTATGACCAAAAAGGTAACTAGTTCTACTAAAAAGTGGCCAGAAAGAGGCAGTAGTAGAACTGGTTACATTTTTGGTTATAACTTACTTATTTTTCTAGACATCGACTTCATTTCTACTGCGTTGGATTGGTTAGAGCATTAGCTTTAATATGAAATTTTCTTTTTGCGAATAGTGGGACAAAAATTTTTTTCTTCAAAAAATACCATGGGCTACCCGCTTTGCTTTTTTTGGAAAAATGATAAAAAATTTTTTTGCTCTACCCGCAAGAAAAAAAATATTGTGGTTAAAGCCAGTGCCCTTAGCTATCTAAGTCAAAAGGAATCAAGTCGATATCTAGAAAACTAAGCAAGTTATGACCAAAAAGGTAACTAGTTCTACTAAAAAGTGGCCAGAAAGAGGCAGTAGTAGAACTGGTTACATTTTTGGTTATAACTTACTTATTTTTCTAGACATCGACTTCATTTCTACTGCGTTGGATAGGTAAGAGCATTAGCTTTAATATGAAATTTTCTTTTTGCGAATAGTGGGACAAAAATTTTTTTCTTCAAAAAATACCATGGGCTACCCCCTTTGCTTTTTTTGGAAAAATGATAAAAAATTTTTTTGCTCTACCCGCAAGGAAAAAATATTGTGGTTAAAGCCAGTGCCCTTAGCTATCCAAGTCAAAAGGAATCAAGTCGATATCTAGAAAACTAAGCAAGTTATGACCAAAAAGGTAACTAGTTCTACTAAAAAGTGGCCAGAAAGAGGCAGTAGTAGAACTGGTTACATTTTTGGTTATAACTTACTTATTTTTCTAGACACCGACTTCATTTCTACTGCGTTGGATAGGTAAGAGCATTAGCTTTAATATGAATTTTTCTTTTTGCGAATAGTGGGACAAAAATTTTTTTCTTCAAAAAATACCATAGGCTACCCCCTTTGCTTTTTTTGGAAAAATGATAAAAAATTTGTTTGCTCTACCCGCAAGAAAAAAATATTGTGGTTAAAGCCAGTGCCCTTAGCTATCCAAGTCAAAAGGAATCAAGTCGATATCTAGAAAACTAAGCAAATTATGACCAAAAAGGTAACTAGTTCTACTAAAAAGTGGCCAGAAAGAGGCAGTAGTAGAACTGGTTACATTTTTGGTTATAACTTACTTATTTTTCTAGACACCGACTTCATTTCTACTGCGTTGGATAGGTAAGAGCATTAGCTTTAATATGAATTTTTCTTTTTGCGAATAGTGGAAAAAAAATTTTTTTCTTCAAAAAATACCATGGGCTACCCCCTTTGCTTTTTTTGGAAAAATGATAAAAAAATTTTTTGCTCTACCCGCAAGAAAAAAATATTGCGGTTAAAGCCAGTGCCCTTAGCTATCCAAGTCAAAAGGAATCAAGTCGATATCTAGAAAACTAAGCAAGTTATGACCAAAAAGGTAACTAGTTCTACTAAAAAGTGGCCAGAAAGAGGCAGTAGTAGAACTGGTTACATTTTTGGTTATAACTTACTTATTTTTCTAGACATCGACTTCATTTCTACTGCGTTGGATTGGTAAGAGCATTAGCTTTAATATGAAATTTTCTTTTTGCGAATAGTGGGACAAAAATTTTTTTCTTCAAAAATTACCATGGGCTACCCCCTTTGCTTTTTTTGGAAAAATGATAAAAAATTTTTTTGCTCTACCCGCAAGAAAAAAATATTGTGGTTAAAGCCAGTGCCCTTAGCTATCCAAGTCAAAAGGAATCAAGTCGATATCTAGAAAACTAAGCAAGTTATGACCAAAAAGGTAACTAGTTCTACTAAAAAGTGGCCAGAAAGAGGCAGTAGTAGAACTGGTTACATTTTTGGTTATAACTTACTTATTTTTCTAGACATCGACTTCATTTCTACTGCGTTGGATAGGTAAGAGCATTAGCTTTAATTTGAATTTTTCTTTTTGCGTATAGTGGGACAAAAATTTTTTTCTTCAAAAAATACCATGGGCTACCCCCTTTGCTTTTTTTTTTAAAATGATAAAAAAAATTTTTGCTCTACCCGCAAGAAAAAAATATTGCGGTTAAAGCCAGTGCCCTTAGCTATCCAAGTCAAAAGGAATCAAGTCGATATCTAGAAAACTAAGCAAGTTATGACCAAAAAGGTAACTAGTTCTACTAAAAAGTGGCCAGAAAGAGGCAGTAGTAGAACTGGTTACATTTTTGGTTATAACTTACTTATTTTTCTAGACATCGACTTCATTTCTACTGCGTTGGATTGGTAAGAGCATTAGCTTTAATATGAAATTTTCTTTTTGCGAATAGTGGGACAAAAATTTTTTTCTTCAAAAAATACCATGGGCTACCCCCTTTGCTTTTTTTGGAAAAATGATAAAAAATTTTTTTGCTCTACCCGCAAGAAAAAAATATTGTGGTTAAAGCCAGTGCCCTTAGCTATCCAAGTCAAAAGGAATCAAGTCGATATCTAGAAAACTAAGCAAATTATGACCAAAAAGGTAACTAGTTCTACTAAAAAGTGGCCAGAAAGAGGCAGTAGTAGAACTGGTTACATTTTTGGTTATAACTTACTTATTTTTCTAGACATCGACTTCATTTTCACTGCGTTGGATAGGTAAGAGCATTAGCTTTAATATGAATTTTCTTTTTGCGAATAGTGGGACAAAAATTTTTTTCTTCAAAAAATACCATGGGCTACCCCCTTTGCTTTTTTTGGAAAAATGATAAAAAATTTTTTTACTCTACCCGCAAGAAAAAAAAATTGTGGTTAAAGCCAGTGCCCTTAGCTATCCAAGTCAAAAGGAATCAAGTCGATATCTAGAAAACTAAGCAAGTTATGACCAAAAAGGTAACTAGTTCTACTAAAAAGTGGCCAGAAAGAGGCAGTAGTAGAACTGGTTACATTTTTGGTTATAACTTACTTATTTTTCTAGACATCGACTTCATTTTCACTGCGTTGGATAGGTAAGAGCATTAGCTTTAATATGAATTTTCTTTTTGCGAATAGTGGGACAAAAATTTTTTTCTTCAAAAAATACCATGGGCTACCCCCTTTGCTTTTTTTGGAAAAATGATAAAAAATTTTTTTACTCTACCCGCAAGAAAAAAAAATTGTGGTTAAAGCCAGTGCCCTTAGCTATCCAAGTCAAAAGGAATCAAGTCGATATCTAGAAAACTAAGCAAGTTATGACCAAAAAGGTAACTAGTTCTACTAAAAAGTGGCCAGAAAGAGGCAGTAGTAGAACTGGTTACATTTTTGGTTATAACTTACTTATTTTTCTAGACATCGACTTCATTTCTACTGCGTTGGATTGGTAAGAGCATTAGCTTTAATATGAAATTTTCTTTTTGCGAATAGTGGGACAAAAATTTTTTTCTTCAAAAAATACCATGGGCTACCCCCTTTGCTTTTTTTGGAAAAATGATAAAAAAATTTTTTGCTCTACCCGCAAGAAAAAAATATTGCGGTTAAAGCCAGTGCCCTTAGCTATCCAAGTCAAAAGGAATCAAGTCGATATCTAGAAAACTAAGCAAGTTATGACCAAAAAGGTAACTAGTTCTACTAAAAAGTGGCCAGAAAGAGGCAGTAGTAGAACTGGTTACATTTTTGGTTATAACTTACTTATTTTTCTAGACATCGACTTCATTTTCACTGCGTTGGATAGGTAAGAGCATTAGCTTTAATATGAATTTTCTTTTTGCGAATAGTGGGACAAAAATTTTTTTCTTCAAAAAATACCATGGGCTACCCCCTTTGCTTTTTTTGGAAAAATGATAAAAAATTTTTTTACTCTACCCGCAAGAAAAAAAAATTGTGGTTAAAGCCAGTGCCCTTAGCTATCCAAGTCAAAAGGAATCAAGTCGATATCTAGAAAACTAAGCAAGTTATGACCAAAAAGGTAACTAGTTCTACTAAAAAGTGGCCAGAAAGAGGCAGTAGTAGAACTGGTTACATTTTTGGTTATAACTTACTTATTTTTCTAGACATCGACTTCATTTCTACTGCGTTGGATTGGTAAGAGCATTAGCTTTAATATGAAATTTTCTTTTTGCGAATAGTGGGACAAAAATTTTTTTCTTCAAAAAATACCATGGGCTACCCCCTTTGCTTTTTTTGGAAAAATGATAAAAAAATTTTTTGCTCTACCCGCAAGAAAAAAATATTGCGGTTAAAGCCAGTGCCCTTAGCTATCCAAGTCAAAAGGAATCAAGTCGATATCTAGAAAACTAAGCAAGTTATGACCAAAAAGGTAACTAGTTCTACTAAAAAGTGGCCAGAAAGAGGCAGTAGCAGAACCGGTTTTATTTTTGGTTATAACTTACTTATTTTTCTAGACATCGACTTCATTTCTACTGCGTTGGATAGGTAAGAGCATTAGCTTTAATATGAATTTTTCTTTTTGCGAATAGTGGGACAAAAATTTTTTTCTTCAAAAAATACCATGGGCTACCCCCTTTGCTTTTTTTTGGAAAAATGATAAAAAATTTGTTTGCTCTACCCGCAAGAAAAAAATATTGTGGTTAAAGCCAGTGCCCTTAGCTATCCAAGTCAAAAGGAATCAAGTCGATATCTAGAAAACTAAGCAAGTTATGACCAAAAAGGTAACTAGTTCTACTAAAAAGTGGCCAGAAAGAGGCAGTAGCAGAACTGGTTACATTTTTGGTTATAACTTACTTATTTTTCTAGACATCGACTTCATTTCTACTGCGTTGGATTGGTAAGAGCATTAGCTTTAATATGAAATTTTCTTTTTGCGAATAGTGGGACAAAAATTTTTTTCTTCAAAAAATACCATGGGCTACCCCCTTTGCTTTTTTTGGAAAAATGATAAAAAATTTTTTGCTCTACCCGCAAGAAAAAAATATTGTGGTTAAAGCCAGTGCCCTTAGCTATCCAAGTCAAAAGGAATCAAGTCGATATCTAGAAAACTAAGCAAGTTATGGCCAAAAAGATAACTAGTTCTACTAAAAAGTGGCCGGAAAGAGGCAGTAGCAGAACTGGTTACATTTTTGGTTATAACTTACTTATTTTTCTAGACATCGACTTCATTTCTACTGCGTTGGATAGGTAAGAGCATTAGCTTTAATATGAAATTTTCTTTTTGCGAATAGTGGGACAAAAATTTTTTTCTTCAAAAAATACCATGGGCTACCCCCTTTGCTTTTTTTGGAAAAATGATAAAAAATTTGTTTGCTCTACCCGCAAGAAAAAAATATTGTGGTTAAAGCCAGTGCCCTTAGCTATCCAAGTCAAAAGGAATCAAGTCGATATCTAGAAAACTAAGCAAGTTATGACCAAAAAGGTAACTAGTTCTACTAAAAAGTGGCCAGAAAGAGGCAGTAGTAGAACTGGTTACATTTTTGGTTATAACTTACTTATTTTTCTAGACATCGACTTCATTTCTACTGCGTTGGATTGGTAAGAGCATTAGCTTTAATATGAAATTTTCTTTTTGCGAATAGTGGGACAAAAATTTTTTTCTTCAAAAAATACCATGGGCTACCCCCTTTGCTTTTTTTGGAAAAATGATAAAAAATTTGTTTGCTCTACCCGCAAGAAAAAAATATTGTGGTTAAAGCCAGTGCCCTTAGCTATCCAAGTCAAAAGGAATCAAGTCGATATCTAGAAAACTAAGCAAGTTATGACCAAAAAGGTAACTAGTTCTACTAAAAAGTGGCCAGAAAGAGGCAGTAGTAGAACTGGTTACATTTTTGGTTATAACTTACTTATTTTTCTAGACATCGACTTCATTTCTACTGCGTTGGATAGGTAAGAGCATTAGCTTTAATTTGAATTTTCTTTTTGCGTATAGTGGGACAAAAATTTTTTTCTTCAAAAAATACCATGGGCTACCCCCTTTGCTTTTTTTTTTTAAATGATAAAAAAATTTTTTGCTCTACCCGCAAGAAAAAAATATTGCGGTTAAAGCCAGTGCCCTAAGCTATCCAAGTCAAAAGGAATCAAGTCGATATCTAGAAAACTAAGCAAGTTATGACCAAAAAGGTAACTAGTTCTACTAAAAAGTGGCCAGAAAGAGGCAGTAGCAGAACCGGTTTTATTTTTGGTTATAACTTACTTATTTTTCTAGACATCGACTTCATTTCTACTGCGTTGGATAGGTAAGAGCATTAGCTTTAATATGAATTTTTCTTTTTGCGAATAGTGGGACAAAAATTTTTTCTTCAAAAAATACCATGGGCTACCCCCTTTGCTTTTTTTTGGAAAAATGATAAAAAATTTGTTTGCTCTACCCGCAAGAAAAAAATATTGTGGTTAAAGCCAGTGCCCTTAGCTATCCAAGTCAAAAGGAATCAAGTCGATATCTAGAAAACTAAGCAAGTTATGACCAAAAAGGTAACTAGTTCTACTAAAAAGTGGCCGAAAATAGGCAGTAGCAGAACTGGTTACATTTTTGGTTATAACTTACTTATTTTTCTAGACATCGACTTCATTTCTACTGCGTTGGATAGGTAAGAGCATTAGCTTTAATATGAAATTTTCTTTTTGCGAATAGTGGGACAAAAATTTTTTTCTTCAAAAAATACCATGGGCTACCCCCTTTGCTTTTTTTGGAAAAATGATAAAAAATTTTTTTACTCTACCCACAAGAAAAAAATATTGTGGTTAAAGCCAGTGCCCTTAGCTATCCAAGTCAAAAGGAATCAAGTCGATATCTAGAAAACTAAGCAAGTTATGACTAAAAAGGTAACTAGTTCTACTAAAAAGTGGCCGGAAAGAGGCAGTAGCAGAACTGGTTACATTTTTGGTTATAACTTACTTATTTTTCTAGACATCGACTTCATTTCTACTGCGTTGGATAGGTAAGAGCATTAGCTTTAATATGAATTTTTCTTTTTGCGAATAGTGGGACAAAAATTTTTTTCTTCAAAAAATACCATGGGCTACCCCCTTTGCTTTTTTTGGAAAAATGATAAAAAATTTTTTTACTCTACCCGCAAAAAAAAAAAATTGTGGTTAAAGCCAGTGCCCTTAGCTATCCAAGTCAAAAGGAATCAAGTCGATATCTAGAAAACTAAGCAAGTTATGACCAAAAAGGTAACTAGTTCTACTAAAAAGTGGCCAGAAAGAGGCAGCAGTAGAACTGGTTACATTTTTGGTTATAACTTACTTATTTTTCTAGACATCGACTTCATTTCTACTGCGTTGGATAGGTAAGAGCATTAGCTTTAATTTGAATTTTTCTTTTTGCGTATAGTGGGACAAAAATTTTTTTCTTCAAAAAATACCATGGGCTACCCCCTTTGCTTTTTTTTTTTAAATGATAAAAAAATTTTTTGCTCTACCCGCAAGAAAAAAATATTGCGGTTAAAGCCAGTGCCCTTAGCTATCCAAGTCAAAAGGAATCAAGTCGATATCTAGAAAACTAAGCAAGTTATGACCAAAAAGGTAACTAGTTCTACTAAAAAGTGGCCAGAAAGAGGCAGTAGCAGAACCGGTTTTATTTTTGGTTATAACTTACTTATTTTTCTAGACATCGACTTCATTTCTACTGCGTTGGATAGGTAAGAGCATTAGCTTTAATATGAATTTTTCTTTTTGCGAATAGTGGGACAAAAATTTTTTTCTTCAAAAAATACCATGGGCTACCCCCTTTGCTTTTTTTGGCAAAATGATAAAAAAATTTTTTACTCTACCCGCAAGAAAAAAAAATATTGTGGTTAAAGCCAGTGCCCTTAGCTATCTAAGTCAAAAGGAATCAAGTCGATATCTAGAAAACTAAGCAAGTTATGACCAAAAAGGTAACTAGTTCTACTAAAAAGTGGCCAGAAAGAGGCAGTAGCAGAACCGGTTTTATTTTTGGTTATAACTTACTTATTTTTCTAGACATCGACTTCATTTCTACTGCGTTGGATAGGTAAGAGCATTAGCTTTAATATGAATTGTTCTTTTTGCGAATAGTGGGACAAAAATTTTTTTCTTCAAAAAATACCATGGGCTACCCCCTTTGCTTTTTTTGGAAAAATGATAAAAAATTTGTTTGCTCTACCCGCAAGAAAAAAATATTGTGGTTAAAGCCAGTGCCCTTAGCTATCCAAGTCAAAAGGAATCAAGTCGATATCTAGAAAACTAAGCAAGTTATAACCAAAAAGGTAACTAGTTCTACAAAAAAGTGGCCGGAAAGAGGCAGTAGCAGAACTGGTTACATTTTTGGTTATAACTTACTTATTTTTCTAGACATCGACTTCATTTCTACTGCGTTGGATAGGTAAGAGCATTAGCTTTAATATGAATTTTTCTTTTTGCGAATAGTGGGACAAAAATTTTTTTCTTCAAAAAATACCATGGGCTACCCCCTTTGCTCTTTTTGGAAAAATGATAAAAAAATTTTTTACTCTACCCGCAAGAAAAAAAAATATTGTGGTTAAAGCCAGTGCCCTTAGCTATCTAAGTCAAAAGGAATCAAGTCGATATCTAGAAAACTAAGCAAGTTATGACCAAAAAGGTAACTAGTTCTACTAAAAAGTGGCCAGAAAGAGGCAGTAGCAGAACCGGTTACATTTTTGGTTATAACTTACTTATTTTTCTAGACATCGACTTCATTTCTACTGCGTTGGATTGGTAAGAGCATTAGCTTTAATATGAATTTTTCTTTTTGCGAATAGTGGGACAAAAATTTTTTTCTTAAAAAAAAACCATGGGCTACCCCCTTTGTGGTTAAAGCCAGTGCCCTTAGCTATCTAAGTCAAAAGGAATCAAGTCGATATCTAGAAAACTAAGCATGTTATGACCAAAAAGGTAACTAGTTCTACTAAAAAGTGGCCAGAAAGAGGCAGTAGTAGAACTGGTTACATTTTTGGTTATAACTTACTTATTTTTCTAGACATCGACTTTATTTCTACTGCGTTGGATAGGTAAGAGCATTAGCTTTAATATGAATTGTTCTTTTTGCGAATAGTGGGACAAAAATTTTTTTCTTCAAAAAATACCATGGGCTACCCCCTTTGCTTTTTTTGGAAAAATGATAAAAAATTTGTTTGCTCTACCCGCAAGAAAAAAATATTATGGTTAAAGCCAGTGCCCTTAGCTATCCAAGTCAAAAGGAATCAAGTCGATATCTAGAAAACTAAGCAAGTTATGACCAAAAAGGTAACTAGTTCTACTAAAAAGTGGCCAGAAAGAGGCAGTAGCAGAACTGGTTACATTTTTGGTTATAACTTACTTATTTTTCTAGACATCGACTTCATTTCTACTGCGTTGGATAGGTAAGAGCATTAGCTTTAATATGAATTTTTCTTTTTGCGAATAGTGGGACAAAAATTTTTTTCTTCAAAAAATACCATGGGCTACCCCCTTTGCTTTTTTTGGAAAAATGATAAAAAATTTTTTTACTCTACCCGCAAGAAAAAAAAATATTGTGGTTAAAGCCAGTGCCCTTAGCTATCTAAGTCAAAAGGAATCAAGTCGATATCTAGAAAACTAAGCAAGTTATGACCAAAAAGGTAACTAGTTCTACTAAAAAGTGGCCAGAAAGAGGCAGTAGTAGAACTGGTTACATTTTTGGTTATAACTTACTTATTTTTCTAGACATCGACTTCATTTCTACTGCGTTGGATAGGTAAGAGCATTAGCTTTAATATGAATTTTTCTTTTTGCGAATAGTGGGACAAAAATTTTTTTCTTCAAACAATACCATGGGCTACCACCTTTGCTTTTTTTGGAAAAATGATAAAAATTTTTTTTGCTCTACCCGCAAGAAAAAAATATTGCGGTTAAAGCCAGTGCCCTTAGCTATCCAAGTCAAAAGGAATCAAGTCGATATCTAGAAAACTAAGCAAGTTATGACCAAAAAGGTAACTAGTTCTACTTAAAAGTGGCCAGAAAGAGGCAGTAGCAGAACCGGTTACATTTTTGGTTATGACTTACTTATTTTTGTAGACATCGACTTCATTTCTACTGCGTTGGATAGGTAAGAGCATTAGCTTTAATATGAATTTTTCTTTTTGCGAATAGTGGGACAAAAATTTTTTTCTTCAAAAAATACCATGGGCTACCCCCTTTGCTTTTTTTGGAAAAATGATAAAAAATTTTTTTACTCTACCCGCAAGAAAAAAAAATATTGTGGTTAAAGCCAGTGCCCTTAGCTATCTAAGTCAAAAGGAATCAAGTAGATATCTAGAAAACTAAGCAAGTTATGACCAAAAAGGTAACTAGTTCTACTAAAAAGTGGCCAGAAAGAGGCAGTAGCAGAACCGGTTTTATTTTTGGTTATAACTTACTTATTTTTCTAGACATCGACTTCATTTCTACTGCGTTGGATAGGTAAGAGCATTAGCTTTAATATGAATTGTTCTTTTTGCGAATAGTGGGACAAAAATTTTTTTCTTCAAAAAATACCATGGGCTACCACCTTTGCTTTTTTTGGAAAAATGATAAAAAATTTGTTTGCTCTACCCGCAAGAAAAAAAAATTGTGGTTAAAGCCAGTGCCCTTAGCTATCCAAGTCAAAAGGAATCAAGTCGATATCTAGAAAACTAAGCAAGTTATGACCAAAAAGGTAACTAGTTCTACTAAAAAGTGGCCAGAAAGAGGCAGTAGTAGAACTGGTTACATTTTTGGTTATAACTTACTTATTTTTCTAGACATCGACTTCATTTCTACTGCGTTGGATAGGTAAGAGCATTAGCTTTAATTTGAATTTTTCTTTTTGCGTATAGTGGGACAAAAATTTTTTTCTTCAAAAAATACCATGGGCTACCCCCTTTGCTTTTTTTTTTAAAATGATAAAAAAATTTTTTGCTCTACCCGCAAGAAAAAAATATTGCGGTTAAAGCCAGTGCCCTTAGCTATCCAAGTCAAAAGGAATCAAGTCGATATCTAGAAAACTAAGCAAGTTATGACCAAAAAGGTAACTAGTTCTACTTAAAAGTGGCCAGAAAGAGGCAGTAGCAGAACCGGTTACATTTTTGGTTATGACTTACTTATTTTTGTAGACATCGACTTCATTTCTACTGCGTTGGATAGGTAAGAGCATTAGCTTTAATATGAATTTTTCTTTTTGCGAATAGTGGGACAAAAATTTTTTTCTTCAAAAAATACCATGGGCTACCCCCTTTGCTTTTTTTGGAAAAATGATAAAAAATTTTTTTACTCTACCCGCAAGAAAAAAAAATATTGTGGTTAAAGCCAGTGCCCTTAGCTATCTAAGTCAAAAGGAATCAAGTCGATATCTAGAAAACTAAGCAAGTTATGACCAAAAAGGTAACTAGTTCTACTAAAAAGTGGCCAGAAAGAGGCAGTAGCAGAACCGGTTTTATTTTTGGTTATAACTTACTTATTTTTCTAGACATCGACTTCATTTCTACTGCGTTGGATAGGTAAGAGCATTAGCTTTAATATGAATTGTTCTTTTTGCGAATAGTGGGACAAAAATTTTTTTCTTCAAAAAATACCATGGGCTACCCCCTTTGCTTTTTTTGGAAAAATGATAAAAAATTTGTTTGCTCTACCCGCAAGAAAAAAATATTATGGTTAAAGCCAGTGCCCTTAGCTATCCAAGTCAAAAGGAATCAAGTCGATATCTAGAAAACTAAGCAAGTTATGACCAAAAAGGTAACTAGTTCTACTAAAAAGTGGCCAGAAAGAGGCAGTAGCAGAACTGGTTACATTTTTGGTTATAACTTACTTATTTTTCTAGACATCGACTTCATTTCTACTGCGTTGGATAGGTAAGAGCATTAGCTTTAATATGAATTTTTCTTTTTGCGAATAGTGGGACAAAAATTTTTTTCTTCAAAAAATACCATGGGCTACCCCCTTTGCTTTTTTTGGAAAAATGATAAAAAATTTTTTTACTCTACCCGCAAGAAAAAAAAATATTGTGGTTAAAGCCAGTGCCCTTAGCTATCTAAGTCAAAAGGAATCAAGTCGATATCTAGAAAACTAAGCAAGTTATGACCAAAAAGGTAACTAGTTCTACTAAAAAGTGGCCAGAAAGAGGCAGTAGTAGAACTGGTTACATTTTTGGTTATAACTTACTTATTTTTCTAGACATCGACTTCATTTCTACTGCGTTGGATAGGTAAGAGCATTAGCTTTAATATGAATTTTTCTTTTTGCGAATAGTGGGACAAAAATTTTTTTCTTCAAACAATACCATGGGCTACCACCTTTGCTTTTTTTGGAAAAATGATAAAAATTTTTTTTGCTCTACCCGCAAGAAAAAAATATTGCGGTTAAAGCCAGTGCCCTTAGCTATCCAAGTCAAAAGGAATCAAGTCGATATCTAGAAAACTAAGCAAGTTATGACCAAAAAAGTAACTAGTTCTACTAAAAAGTGGCCGGAAAGAGGCAGTAGCAGAACTGGTTACATTTTTGGCTATAACTTACTTATTTTTCTAGACATCGACTTCATTTCTACTGCGTTGGATAGGTAAGAGCATTAGCTTTAATATGAATTTTTCTTTTTGCGAATAGTGGGACAAAAATTTTTTTCTTAAAAAAATACCATGGGCTACCACCTTTGCTTTTTTTGGAAAAATGATAAAAAATTTGTTTGCTCTACCCGCAAGAAAAAAAAATTGTGGTTAAAGCCAGTGCCCTTAGCTATCCAAGTCAAAAGGAATCAAGTCGATATCTAGAAAACTAAGCAAGTTATGACCAAAAAGGTAACTAGTTCTACTAAAAAGTGGCCAGAAAGAGGCAGTAGTAGAACTGGTTACATTTTTGGTTATAACTTACTTATTTTTCTAGACATCGACTTCATTTCTACTGCGTTGGATAGGTAAGAGCATTAGCTTTAATTTGAATTTTTCTTTTTGCGTATAGTGGGACAAAAATTTTTTTCTTCAAAAAATACCATGGGCTACCCCCTTTGCTTTTTTTTTTTAAATGATAAAAAAATTTTTTGCTCTACCCGCAAGAAAAAAATATTTCGGTTAAAGCCAGTGCCCTTAGCTATCCAAGTCAAAAGGAATCAAGTCGATATCTAGAAAACTAAGCAAGTTATGACCAAAAAGGTAACTAGTTCTACTAAAAAGTGGCCAGAAAGAGGCAGTAGTAGAACTGGTTACATTTTTGGTTATAACTTACTTATTTTTCTAGACATCGACTTCATTTCTACTGCGTTGGATTGGTAAGAGCATTAGCTTTAATATGAAATTTTCTTTTTGCGAATAGTGGGACAAAAATTTTTTTCTTCAAAAAATACCATGGGCTACCCCCTTTGCTTTTTTTGGAAAAATGATAAAAAATTTGTTTGCTCTACCCGCAAGAAAAAAATATTGTGGTTAAAGCCAGTGCCCTTAGCTATCCAAGTCAAAAGGAATCAAGTCGATATCTAGAAAACTAAGCAAGTTATGACCAAAAAGGTAACTAGTTCTACTAAAAAGTGGCCAGAAATAGGCAGTAGCAGAACTGGTTACATTTTTGGTTATAACTTACTTATTTTTCTAGACATCGACTTCATTTCTACTGCATTGGATAGGTAAGAGCATTAGCTTTAATATGAATTTTTCTTTTTGCGAATAGTGGGACAAAAATTTTTTTCTTCAAAAAATACCATGGGCTACCCCCTTTGCTTTTTTTGGAAAAATGATAAAAAAATTTTTTACTCTACCCGCAAGAAAAAAATATTGTGGTTAAAGCCAGTGCCCTTAGCTATCCAAGTCAAAAGGAATCAAGTCGATATCTAGAAAACTAAGCAAGTTATGACCAAAAAGGTAACTAGTTCTACTAAAAAGTGGCCGGAAAGAGGCAGTAGCAGAACTGGTTACATTTTTGGTTATAACTTACTTATTTTTCTAGACATCGACTTCATTTCTACTGCGTTGGATAGGTAAGAGCATTAGCTTTAATATGAATTTTTCTTTTTGCGAATAGTGGGACAAAAATTTTTTTCTTCAAAAAATACCATGGGCTACCCCCTTTGCTTTTTTTGGAAAAATGATAAAAAATTTTTTTACTCTATCCGCAAGAAAAAAAAATATTGTGGTTAAAGCCAGTGCCCTTAGCTATCTAAGTCAAAAGGAATCAAGTCGATATCTAGAAAACTAAGCAAGTTATGACCAAAAAGGTAACTAGTTCTACTAAAAAGTGGCCAGAAAGAGGCAGTAGCAGAACCGGTTACATTTTTGGTTATAACTTACTTATTTTTCTAGACATCGACTTCATTTCTACTGCGTTGGATTGGTAAGAGCATTAGCTTTAATATGAAATTTTCTTTTTGCGAATAGTGGGACAAAAATTTTTTTCTTCAAAAAATACCATGGGCTACCCCCTTTGCTTTTTTTGGAAAAATGATAAAAAATTTGTTTGCTCTACCCGCAAGAAAAAAATATTGTGGTTAAAGCCAGTGCCCTTAGCTATCCAAGTCAAAAGGAATCAAGTCGATATCTAGAAAACTAAGCAAGTTATGACCAAAAAGGTAACTAGTTCTACTAAAAAGTGGCCAGAAAGAGGCAGCAGTAGAACTGTTTACATTTTTGGTTATAACTTACTTATTTTTCTAGACATCGACTTCATTTCTACTGCGGTGGATAGGTAAGAGCATTAGCTTTAATATGAATTTTTCTTTTTGCGAATAGTGGGACAAAAATTTTTTTCTTCAAAAAATACCATGGGCTACCCCCTTTGCATTTTTTGGAAAAATGATAAAAAATTTGTTTGCTCTACCCACAAGAAAAAAATATTGTGGTTAAAGCCAGTGCCCTTAGCTATCCAAGTCAAAAGGAATCAAGTCGATATCTAGAAAACTAAGCAAGTTATGACCAAAAAGGTAACTAGTTCTACTAAAAAGTGGCCGGAAAGAGGCAGTAGCAGAACTGGTTACATTTTTGGTTATAACTTACTTATTTTTCTAGACATCGACTTCATTTCTACTGCGTTGGATAGGTAAGAGCATTATTAGCTTTAATATGAATTTTTCTTTTTGCGAATAGTGGGACAAAAATTTTTTTTTTCAAAAAATACCATGGGCTACCCCCTTTGCTTTTTTTGGAAAAATGATAAAAAATTTTTTTACTCTACCCGCAAGAAAAAAAAATATTGTGGTAAAAGCCAGTGCCCTTAGCTATCTAAGTCAAAAGGAATCAAGTCGATATCTAGAAAACTAAGCAAGTTATGACCAAAAAGGTAACTAGTTCTACTAAAAAGTGGCCAGAAAGAGGCAGTAGCAGAACCGGTTACATTTTTGGTTATAACTTACTTATTTTTCTAGACATCGACTTCATTTCTACTGCGTTGGATTGGTAAGAGCATTAGCTTTAATATGAAATTTTCTTTTTGCGAATAGTGGGACAAAAATTTTTTTCTTCAAAAAATACCATGGGCTACCCCCTTTGCTTTTTTTGGAAAAATAAAAAAAAATTTTTTTACTCTACCCGCAAGAAAAAAAATATTGTGGTTAAAGCCAGTGCCCTTAGCTATCCAAGTCAAAAGGAATCAAGTCGATATCTAGAAAACTAAGCAAGTTATGACCAAAAAGGTAACTAGTTCTACTAAAAAGTGGCCAGAAAGAGGCAGTAGTAGAACTGGTTACATTTTTGGTTATAACTTACTTATTTTTCTAGACATCGACTTCATTTCTACTGCGTTGGATAGGTAAGAGCATTAGCTTTAATTTGAATTTTTCTTTTTGCGAATAGTGGGACAAAAATTTTTTTCTTCAAAAAATACCATGGGCTACCCCCTTTGCTTTTTTTGGAAAAATGATAAAAAAATTTTTTTCTCTAAACGCAAGAAAAAAATATTGTGGTTAAAGCCAGTGCCCTTAGCTATCTAAGTCAAAAGGAATCAAGTCGATATCTAGAAAACTAAGCAAGTTATGACCAAAAAGGTAACTAGTTCTACTAAAAAGTGGCCAGAAAGAAGCAGTAGCAGAACCGGTTTTATTTTTGGTTATAACTTACTTATTTTTCTAGACATCGACTTCATTTCTACTGCGTTGGATAGGTAAGAGCATTAGCTTTAATATGAATTTTTCTTTTTGCGAATAGTGGGACAAAAATTTTTTTCTTCAAAAAATACCATGGGCTACCCCCTTTGCTTTTTTTGGAAAAATGATAAAAAATTTGTTTGCTCTACCCGCAAGAAAAAAATATTGTGGTTAAAGCCAGTGCCCTTAGCTATCCAAGTCAAAAGGAATCAAGTCGATATCTAGAAAACTAAGCAAGTTATGACCAAAAAGGTAACTAGTTCTACTAAAAAGTGGCCAGAAAGAGGCAGTAGTAGAACTGGTTACATTTTTGGTTATAACTTACTTATTTTTCTAGACATCGACTTCATTTCTACTGCGTTGGATAGGTAAGAGCATTAGCTTTAATTTGAATTTTTCTTTTTGCGAATAGTGGGACAAAAATTTTTTTCTTCAAAAAATACCATGGGCTACCCCCTTTGCTTTTTTTGGAAAAATGATAAAAAATTTTTTTGCTCTACCCGCAAGAAAAAAATATTGTGGTTAAAGCCAGTGCCCTTAGCTATCCAAGTCAAAAGGAATCAAGTCGATATCTAGAAAACTAAGCAAGTTATGACCAAAAAGGTAACTAGTTCTACTAAAAAGTGGCCAGAAAGAGGCAGCAGTAGAACTGTTTACATTTTTGGTTATAACTTACTTATTTTTCTAGACATCGACTTCATTTCTACTGCGGTGGATAGGTAAGAGCATTAGCTTTAATATGAATTTTTCTTTTTGCGAATAGTGGGACAAAAATTTTTTTCTTCAAAAAATACCATGGGCTACCCCCTTTGCATTTTTTGGAAAAATGATAAAAAATTTGTTTGCTCTACCCACAAGAAAAAAATATTGTGGTTAAAGCCAGTGCCCTTAGCTATCCAAGTCAAAAGGAATCAAGTCGATATCTAGAAAACTAAGCAAGTTATGACCAAAAAGGTAACTAGTTCTACTAAAAAGTGGCCGGAAAGAGGCAGTAGCAGAACTGGTTACATTTTTGGTTATAACTTACTTATTTTTCTAGACATCGACTTCATTTCTACTGCGTTGGATAGGTAAGAGCATTATTAGCTTTAATATGAATTTTTCTTTTTGCGAATAGTGGGACAAAAATTTTTTTTTTCAAAAAATACCATGGGCTACCCCCTTTGCTTTTTTTGGAAAAATGATAAAAAATTTTTTTACTCTACCCGCAAGAAAAAAAAATATTGTGGTTAAAGCCAGTGCCCTTAGCTATCTAAGTCAAAAGGAATCAAGTCGATATCTAGAAAACTAAGCAAGTTATGACCAAAAAGGTAACTAGTTCTACTAAAAAGTGGCCAGAAAGAGGCAGTAGCAGAACCGGTTACATTTTTGGTTATAACTTACTTATTTTTCTAGACATCGACTTCATTTCTACTGCGTTGGATTGGTAAGAGCATTAGCTTTAATATGAAATTTTCTTTTTGCGAATAGTGGGACAAAAATTTTTTTCTTCAAAAAATACCATGGGCTACCCCCTTTGCTTTTTTTGGAAAAATAAAAAAAAATTTTTTTACTCTACCCGCAAGAAAAAAAATATTGTGGTTAAAGCCAGTGCCCTTAGCTATCCAAGTCAAAAGGAATCAAGTCGATATCTAGAAAACTAAGCAAGTTATGACCAAAAAGGTAACTAGTTCTACTAAAAAGTGGCCAGAAAGAGGCAGTAGTAGAACTGGTTACATTTTTGGTTATAACTTACTTATTTTTCTAGACATCGACTTCATTTCTACTGCGTTGGATAGGTAAGAGCATTAGCTTTAATTTGAATTTTTCTTTTTGCGAATAGTGGGACAAAAATTTTTTTCTTCAAAAAATACCATGGGCTACCCCCTTTGCTTTTTTTGGAAAAATGATAAAAAAATTTTTTTCTCTAAACGCAAGAAAAAAATATTGTGGTTAAAGCCAGTGCCCTTAGCTATCTAAGTCAAAAGGAATCAAGTCGATATCTAGAAAACTAAGCAAGTTATGACCAAAAAGGTAACTAGTTCTACTAAAAAGTGGCCAGAAAGAAGCAGTAGCAGAACCGGTTTTATTTTTGGTTATAACTTACTTATTTTTCTAGACATCGACTTCATTTCTACTGCGTTGGATAGGTAAGAGCATTAGCTTTAATATGAATTTTTCTTTTTGCGAATAGTGGGACAAAAATTTTTTTCTTCAAAAAATACCATGGGCTACCCCCTTTGCTTTTTTTGGAAAAATGATAAAAAATTTGTTTGCTCTACCCGCAAGAAAAAAATATTGTGGTTAAAGCCAGTGCCCTTAGCTATCCAAGTCAAAAGGAATCAAGTCGATATCTAGAAAACTAAGCAAGTTATGACCAAAAAGGTAACTAGTTCTACTAAAAAGTGGCCAGAAAGAGGCAGTAGTAGAACTGGTTACATTTTTGGTTATAACTTACTTATTTTTCTAGACATCGACTTCATTTCTACTGCGTTGGATAGGTAAGAGCATTAGCTTTAATTTGAATTTTTCTTTTTGCGAATAGTGGGACAAAAATTTTTTTCTTCAAAAAATACCATGGGCTACCCCCTTTGCTTTTTTTGGAAAAATGATAAAAAATTTTTTTGCTCTACCCGCAAGAAAAAAATATTGTGGTTAAAGCCAGTGCCCTTAGCTATCCAAGTCAAAAGGAATCAAGTCGATATCTAGAAAACTAAGCAAGTTATGACCAAAAAGGTAACTAGTTCTACTAAAAAGTGGCCAGAAAGAAGCAGTAGCAGAACCGGTTTTATTTTTGGTTATAACTTACTTATTTTTCTAGACATTGACTTCATTTCTACTGCGTTGGATAGGTAAGAGCATTAGCTTTAATATGAAATTTTCTTTTTGCGAATAGTGGGACAAAAATTTTTTTCTTCAAAAAATACCATGGGCTACCCCCTTTGCTTTTTTTGGAAAAATGATAAAAAATTTGTTTGCTCTACCCGCAAGAAAAAAATATTGTGGTTAAAGCCAGTGCCCTTAGCTATCCAAGTCAAAAGGAATCAAGTCGATATCTAGAAAACTAAGCAAGTTATGACCAAGAAGGTAACTAGTTCTACTAAAAAGTGGCCAGAAAGAAGCAGTAGCAGAACCGGTTTTATTTTTGGTTATAACTTACTTATTTTTCTAGACATCGACTTCATTTCTACTGCGTTGGATAGGTAAGAGCATTACCTTTAATATGAAATTTTCTTTTTGCGAATAGTGGGACAAAAATTTTTTTCTTCAAAAAATACCATGGGCTACCCCCTTTGCTTTTTTTGGAAAAATTATAAAAAATTTTTTTGCTCTACCCGCAAGAAAAAAATATTGTGGTTAAAGCCAGTGCCCTTAGCTATCCAAGTCAAAAGGAATCAAGTCGATATCTAGAAAACTAAGCAAGTTATGACCAAAAAGGTAACTAGTTCTACTAAAAAGTGGCCAGAAAGAGGTAGTAGTAGAACTGGTTATATTTTTGGTTATAACTTACTTATTTTTCTAGACATCGACTTCATTTCTACTGCGTTGGATAGGTAAGAGCATTAGCTTTAATATGAATTTTTCTTTTTGCGAATAGTGGGACAAAAATTTTTTTCTTCAAAAAATACCATGGGCTACCCCCTTTGCTTTTTTTGGAAAAAATGATAAAAAATTTTTTTGCTCTACCCGCAAGAAAAAAAATATTGTGGTTAAAGCCAGTGCCCTTAGCTATCTAAGTCAAAAGGAATCAAGTCGATATCTAGAAAACTAAGCAAGTTATGACCAAAAAGGTAACTAGTTCTACTAAAAAGTGGCCGGAAAGAGGCAGTAGCAGCACTGGTTACATTTTTGGTTATAACTTACTTATTTTTCTAGACATCGACTTCATTTCTACTGCGTTGGATAGGTAAGAGCATTAGCTTTAATATGAATTTTTCTTTATGCGAATAGTGGGATAAAAATTTTTTTCTTCAAAAAATACCATGGGCTACCCCCTTTGCTTTTTTTGGAAAAATGATAAAAAATTTGTTTGCTCTACCCGCAAGAAAAAAATATTGTGGTTAAAGCCAGTGCCCTTAGCTATCCAAGTCAAAAGGAATCAAGTCGATATCTAGAAAACTAAGCAAGTTTTGACCAAAAAGGTAACTAGTTCTACTAAAAAGTGGCCAGAAAGAAGCAGTAGCAGAACCGGTTTTATTTTTGGTTATAACTTACTTATTTTTCTAGACATCGACTTCATTTCTACTGCCTTGGATAGGTAAGAGCATTAGCTTTAATATGAATTTTTCTTTATGCGAATAGTGGGACAAAAATTTTTTTCTTCAAAAAATACCATGGGCTACCCCCTTTGCTTTTTTTGGAAAAATGATAAAAAATTTGTTTGCTCTACCCGCAAGAAAAAAATATTGTGGTTAAAGCAAGTGCCCTTAGCTATCCAAGTCAAAAGGAATCAAGTCGATATCTAGAAAACTAAGCAAGTTTTGACCAAAAAGGTAACTAGTTCTACTAAAAAGTGGCCAGAAAGAAGCAGTAGCAGAACCGGTTTTATTTTTGGTTATAACTTACTTATTTTTCTAGACATCGACTTCATTTCTACTGCGTTGGATAGGTAAGAGCATTAGCTTTAATATGAATTTTTATTTTTGTGAATAGTGAGAAAAAAATTTTTTTCTTCAAAAAATACCATGGGCTACCCCCTTTGCTTTTTTTGGAAAAATGATAAAAAATTTTTTTGCTCTACCCGCAAGAAAAAAAATATTGTGGTTAAAGCCAGTGCCCTTAGCTATCTAAGTCAAAAGGAATCAAGTCGATATCTAGAAAACTAAGCAAGTTATGACCAAAAAGGTAACTAGTTCTACTAAAAAGTGGCCGGAAAGAGGCAGTAGCAGCACTGGTTACATTTTTGGTTATAACTTACTTATTTTTCTAGACATCGACTTCATTTCTACTGCGTTGGATAGGTAAGAGCATTAGCTTTAATATGAATTTTTCTTTTTGCGAATAGTGGGATAAAAATTTTTTTCTTCAAAAAATACCATGGGCTACCCCCTTTGCTTTTTTTGGAAAAATGATAAAAAATTTGTTTGCTCTACCCGCAAGAAAAAAATATTGTGGTTAAAGCCAGTGCCCTTAGCTATCCAAGTCAAAAGGAATCAAGTCGATATCTAGAAAACTAAGCAAGTTATGACCAAAAAGGTAACTAGTTCTACTAAAAAGTGGCCGGAAAGAGGCAGTAGCAGAACCGGTTATATTTTTGGTTATAACTTACTTATTTTTCTAGACATCGACTTCATTTCTACTGCGTTGGATAGGTAAGAGCATTAGCTTTAATATGAATTTTTCTTTATGCGAATAGTGGGATAAAAATTTTTTTCTTCAAAAAATACCATGGGCTACCCCCTTTGCTTTTTTTGGAAAAATGATAAAAAATTTGTTTGCTCTACCCGCAAGAAAAAAATATTGTGGTTAAAGCCAGTGCCCTTAGCTATCCAAGTCAAAAGGAATCAAGTCGATATCTAGAAAACTAAGCAAGTTATGACCAAAAAGGTAACTAGTTCTACTAAAAAGTGGCCGGAAAGCGGCAGTAGCAGAACCGGTTATATTTTTGGTTATAACTTACTTATTTTTCTAGACATCGACTTCATTTCTACTGCGTTGGATAGGTAAGAGCATTAGCTTTAATATGAATTTTTCTTTTCGCGAATAGTGGGACAAAAATTTTTTTCTTCAAAAAATACCATGGGCTACCCCCTTTGCTTTTTTTGGAAAAATGATAAAAAATTTTTTTGCTCTACCCGCAAGAAAAAAAATATTGTGCTTAAAGCCAGTGCCCTTAGCTATCTAAGTCAAAAGGAATCATGTCGATATCTAGAAAACTAAGCAAGTTATGACCAAAAAGGTAACTAGTTCTACTAAAAAGTGGCCAGAAAGAGGCAGTAGCAGAACCGGTTTTATTTTTGGTTATAACTTACTTATTTTTCTAGACATCGACTTCATTTCTACTGCGTTGGATAGGTAAGAGCATTAGCTTTAATATGAATTTTTCTTTTTGCGAATAGTGGGACAAAAATTTTTTTCTTCAAAAAATACCATGGGCTACCCCCTTTGCTTTTTTTTGGAAAAATGATAAAAAATTTTTTTGCTCTACCCGCAAGAAAAAAATATTGTGGTTAAAGCCAGTGCCCTTAGCTATCCAAGTCAAAAGGAATCAAGTCGATATCTAGAAAACTAAGCAAGTTATGACCAAAAAGGTAACTAGTTCTACTAAAAAGTGGCCAGAAAGAGGCAGTAGTAGAACTGGTTACATTTTTGGTTATAACTTACTTATTTTTCTAGACATCGACTTCATTTCTACTGCGTTGGATAGGTAAGAGCATTACCTTTAATATGAAATTTTCTTTTTGCGAATAGTGGGACAAAAATTTTTTTCTTCAAAAAATACCATGGGCTACCCCCTTTGCTTTTTTTGGAAAAATTATAAAAAATTTTTTTGCTCTACCCGCAAGAAAAAAATATTGTGGTTAAAGCCAGTGCCCTTAGCTATCCAAGTCAAAAGGAATCAAGTCGATATCTAGAAAACTAAGCAAGTTATGACCAAAAAGGTAACTAGTTCTACTAAAAAGTGGCCAGAAAGAGGTAGTAGTAGAACTGGTTACATTTTTGGTTATAACTTACTTATTTTTCTAGACATCGACTTCATTTCTACTGCGTTGGATAGGTAAAAGCATTAGCTTTAATATGAATTTTCCTTTTTGCGAATAGTGGGACAAAAATTTTTTTCTTCAAAAAATACCATGGGCTACCCCCTTTGCTTTTTTTGGAAAAATGATAAAAAATTTTTTTGCTCTACCCGCAAGAAAAAAATATTGTGGTTAAAGCCAGTGCCCTTAGCTATCCAAGTCAAAAGGAATCAAGTCGATATCTAGAAAACTAAGCAAGTTATGACCAAAAAGGTAACTAGTTCTACTAAAAAGTGGCCAGAAAGAGGCAGTAGTAGAACTGGTTACATTTTTGGTTATAACTTACTTATTTTTCTAGACATCGACTTCATTTCTACTGCGTTGGATAGGTAAGAGCATTAGCTTTAATTTCAATTTTTCTTTTTGCGAATAGTGGGACAAAAATTTTTTTCTTCAAAAAATACCATGGGCTACCCCCTTTGCTTTTTTTGGAAAAATGATAAAAAATTTTTTTGCTCTACCCGCAAGAAAAAAATATTGCGGTTAAAGCCAGTACCCTTAGCTATCTAAGTCAAAAGGAATCAAGTCGATATCTAGAAAACTAAGCAAGTTATGACCAAAAAGGTAACTAGTTCTACTAAAAAGTGGCCAGAAAGAAGCAGTAGCAGAACCGGTTTTATTTTTGGTTATAACTTACTTATTTTTCTAGACATCGACTTCATTTCTACTGCGTTGGATAGGTAAGAGCATTAGCTTTAATATGAATTTTTCTTTTTGCGAATAGTGGGACAAAAATTTTTTTCTTCAACAAATACCATGGGCTACCCCCTTTGCTTTTTTTGGAAAAATTATAAAAAATTTTTTTGCTCTACCCGCAAGAAAAAAATATTGTGGTTAAAGCCAGTGCCCTTAGCTATCTAAGTCAAAAGGAATCAAGTCGATATCTAGAAAACTAAGCAAGTTATGACCAAAAAGGTAACTAGTTCTACAAAAAAGTGGCCGGAAAGAGGCAGTAGCAGAACCGGTTATATTTTTGGTTATAACTTACTTATTTTTCTAGACATCGACTTCATTTCTACTGCGTTGGATAGGTAAGAGCATTAGCTTTAATATGAATTTTTCTTTTTGCGAATAGTGGGATAAAAATTTTTTTCTTCAAAAAATACCATGGGCTACCCCCTTTGCTTTTTTTGGAAAAATGATAAAAAATTTGTTTGCTCTACCCGCAAGAAAAAAATATTGTGGTTAAAGCCAGTGCCCTTAGCTATCCAAGTCAAAAGGAATCAAGTCGATATCTAGAAAACTAAGCAAGTTATGACCAAAAAGGTAACTAGTTCTACTAAAAAGTGGCCGGAAAGAGGCAGTAGCAGAACCGGTTATATTTTTGGTTATAACTTACTTATTTTTCTAGACATCGACTTCATTTCTACTGCGTTGGATAGGTAAGAGCATTAGCTTTAATATGAATTTTTCTTTTCGCGAATAGTGGGACAAAAATTTTTTTCTTCAAAAAATACCATGGGCTACCCCCTTTGCTTTTTTTGGAAAAATGATAAAAAATTTTTTTGCTCTACCCGCAAGAAAAAAAATATTGTGCTTAAAGCCAGTGCCCTTAGCTATCTAAGTCAAAAGGAATCAAGTCGATATCTAGAAAGCTAAGCAAGTTATGACCAAAAAGGTAACTAGTTCTACTAAAAAGTGGCCAGAAAGAGGCAGTAGCAGAACCGGTTTTATTTTTGGTTATAACTTACTTATTTTTCTAGACATCGACTTCATTTCTACTGCGTTGGATAGGTAAGAGCATTAGCTTTAATATGAATTTTTCTTTTTGCGAATAGTGGGACAAAAATTTTTTTCTTCAAAAAATACCATGGGCTACCCCCTTTGCTTTTTTTTGGAAAAATGATAAAAAATTTTTTTGCTCTACCCGCAAGAAAAAAATATTGTGGTTAAAGCCAGTGCCCTTAGCTATCCAAGTCAAAAGGAATCAAGTCGATATCTAGAAAACTAAGCAAGTTATGACCAAAAAGGTAACTAGTTCAGAGGCAGTAGCAGAACTGGTTACATTTTTGGTTATAACTTACTTATTTTTCTAGACATCGACTTCATTTCTACTGCGTTGGATAGGTAAGAGCATTAGCTTTAATATGAATTTTTCTTTTTGCGAATAGTGGGACAGAAATTTTTTTCTTCAAAAAATACCATGGGCTACCCCCTTTGCTTTTTTTGGCAAAATGATAAAAAAATTTTTTGCTCTACCCGCAAGAAAAAAATATTGTGGTTAAAGCCAGTGCCCTTAGCTATCCAAGTCAAAAGGAATCAAGTCGATATCTAGAAAACTAAGCAAGTTATAACCAAAAAGGTAACTAGTTCTACTAAAAAGTGGCCGGAAAGAGGCAGTAGCAGAACCGGTTATATTTTTGGTTATAACTTACTTATTTTTCTAGACATCGACTTCATTTCTACTGCGTTGGATAGGTAAGAGCATTAGCTTTAATATGAATTTTTCTTTTTGCGAATAGTGGGATAAAAATTTTTTTCTTCAAAAAATACCATGGGCTACCCCCTTTGCTTTTTTTGGAAAAATGATAAAAAATTTTTTTGCTCTACCCGCAAGAAAAAAATATTGTGGTTAAAGCCAGTGCCCTTAGCTATCCAAGTCAAAAGGAATCAAGTCGATATCTAGAAAACTAAGCAAGTTATGACCAAAAAGGTAACTAGGCAGTAGCAGAACTGGTTACATTTTTGGTTATAACTTACTGATTTTTCTAGACATCGACTTCATTTCTACTGCGTTGGATAGGTAAGAGCATTAGCTTTAATATGAATTTTTTTTCGCGAATAGTGGGACAAAAATTTTTTTCTTCAAAAAATACCATGGGCTACCCCCTTTGCTTTTTTTGGAAAAATGATAAAAAAAATTTTTTGCTCTACCCGCAAGAAAAAAAATATTGTGGTTAAAGCCAGTGCCCTTAGCTATCTAAGTCAAAAGGAATCAAGTCGATATCTAGAAAACTGAGCAAGTTATGACCAAAAAGGTAACTAGTTCTACAAAAAAGTGGCCGGAAAGAGGCAGTAGCAGAACCGGTTATATTTTTGGTTATAACTTACTTATTTTTCTAGACATCGACTTCATTTCTACTGCGTTGGATAGGTAAGAGCATTAGCTTTAATATGAATTTTTCTTTTTGCGAATAGTGGGACAAAAATTTTTTTCTTCAAAAAATACCATGGGCTACCCCCTTTGCTTTTTCTGGAAAACTGATAAAAAAATTTTTTGCTCTACCCGCAAGAAAAAAAATATTGTGGTTAAAGCCAATACCCTTAGCTATCCAAGTCAAAAGGAATCAAGTCGATATCTAGAAAACTGAGCAAGTTATGACCAAAAAGGTAACTAGTTCTACTAAAAAGTGGCCAGAAAGAGGCAGTAGTAGAACTGGTTACATTTTTGGTTATAACTTACTTATTTTTCTAGACATCCACTTCATTTCTACTGCGTTGGATTGGTAAGAGCATTAGCTTTAATATGAATTTTTCTTTTTGCGAATAGTGGGACAAAAATTTTTTTCTTCAAAAAATACCATGGGCTACCCCCTTTGCTTTTTCTGGAAAACTGATAAAAAAATTTTTTGCTCTACCCGCAAGAAAAAAAATATTGTGGTTAAAGCCAATACCCTTAGCTATCCAAGTCAAAAGGAATCAAGTCGATATCTAGAAAACTGAGCAAGTTATGACCAAAAAGGTAACTAGTTCTACTAAAAAGTGGCCAGAAAGAGGCATTAGTAGAACTGGTTACATTTTTGGTTATAACTTACTTATTTTTCTAGACATCGACTTCATTTCTACTGCGTTGGATAGGTAAGAGCATTAGCTTTAATATGAATTTTTCTTTTTGCGAATAGTGGGACAAAAATTTTTTTCTTCAAAAAATACCATGGGCTACCCCCTTTGCTTTTTTTGGAAAAATGATAAAAAATTTGTTTGCTCTACCCGCAAGAAAAAAATATTGTGGTTAAAGCCAGTGCCCTTAGCTATCCAAGTCAAAAGGAATCAAGTCGATATCTAGAAAACTAAGCAAGTTATGACCAAAAAGGTAACTAGTTCTACTAAAAAGTGGCCAGAAAGAGGCAGTAGTAGAACTGGTTACATTTTTGGTTATAACTTACTTATTTTTCTAGACATCGACTTTATTTCTACTGCGTTGGATAGGTAAGAGCATTAGCTTTAATATTAATTTTTCTTTTTGCGAATAGTGGGACAAAAATTTTTTTCTTCAAAAAATACCATGGGCTACCCCCTTTGCTTTTTTTGGAAAAATGATAAAAAATTTTTTTGCTCTACCCGCAAGAAAAAAATATTGTGGTTAAAGCCAGTGCCCTTAGCTATCCAAGTCAAAAGGAATCAAGTCGATATCTAGAAAACTAAGCAAGTTATGACCAAAAAGGTAACTAGTTCTACTAAAAAGTGGCCGGAAAGAGGCAGTAGTAGAACTGGTTACATTTTTGGTTATAACTTACTTATTTTTCTAGACATCGACTTCATTTCTACTGCGTTGGATAGGTAAGAGCATTAGATTTAATATGAATTTTTCTTTTTGCGAATAGTGGGACAGAAATTTTTTTCTTCAAAAAATACCATGGGCTACCCCCTTTGCTTTTTTTGGAAAAATGATAAAAAATTTGTTTGCTCTACCCGCAAGAAAAAAATATTGTGGTTAAAGCCAGTGCCCTTAGCTATCCAAGTCAAAAGGAATCAAGTCGATATCTAGCAAACTAAGCAAGTTATGACCAAAAAGGTAACTAGTTCTACTAAAAAGTGGCCGGAAAGAGGCAGTAGTAGAACTGGTTACATTTTTGGTTATAACTTACTTATTTTTCTAGACATCGACTTCATTTCTACTGCGTTGGATAGGTAAGAGCATTAGCTTTAATATGAATTTTTCTTTTTGCGAATAGTGGGACAAAAATTTTTTTCTTCAAAAAATACCATGGGCTACCCCCTTTGCTTTTTTTGGAAAAATGATAAAAAATTTGTTTGCTCTACCCGCAAGAAAAAAATATTGTGGTTAAAGCCAGTGCCCTTAGCTATCCAAGTCAAAAGGAATCAAGTCGATATCTAGAAAACTAAGCAAGTTATGACCAAAAAGGTAACTAGTTCTACTAAAAAGTGGCCGGAAAGAGGCAGTAGTAGAACTGGTTACATTTTTGGTTATAACTTACTTATTTTTCTAGACATCGACTTTATTTCTACTGCGTTGGATAGGTAAGAGCATTAGCTTTAATATGAATTTTTCTTTTTGCGAATAGTGGGACAAAAATTTTTTTCTTCAAAAAATACCATGGGCTACCCCCTTTGCTTTTTTTGGAAAAATGATAAAAAATTTGTTTGCTCTACCCGCAAGAAAAAAATATTGTGGTTAAAGCCAGTGCCCTTAGCTATCCAAGTCAAAAGGAATCAAGTCGATATCTAGAAAACTAAGCAAGTTATGACCAAAAAGGTAACTAGTTCTACTAAAAAGTGGCCAGAAAGAGGCAGTAGTAGAACTGGTTACATTTTTGGTTATAACTTACTTATTTTTCTAGACATCGACTTTATTTCTACTGCGTTGGATAGGTAAGAGCATTAGCTTTAATATGAATTTTTCTTTTTGCGAATAGTGGGACAAAAATTTTTTTCTTCAAAAAATACCATGGGCTACCCCCTTTGCTTTTTTTGGAAAAATGATAAAAAATTTTTTTGCTCTACCCGCAAGAAAAAAATATTGTGGTTAAAGCCAGTGCCCTTAGCTATCCAAGTCAAAAGGAATCAAGTCGATATCTAGAAAACTAAGCAAGTTATGACCAAAAAGGTAACTAGTTCTACTAAAAAGTGGCCGGAAAGAGGCAGTAGTAGAACTGGTTACATTTTTGGTTATAACTTACTTATTTTTCTAGACATCGACTTCATTTCTACTGCGTTGGATAGGTAAGAGCATTAGCTTTTATATGAATTTTTCTTTTTGCGAATAGTGGGACAAAAATTTTTTTCTTCAAAAAATACCATGGGCTACCCCCTTTGCTTTTTCTGGAAAACTGATAAAAAAATTTTTTGCTCTACCCGCAAGAAAAAAAATATTGTGGTTAAAGCCAATACCCTTAGCTATCCAAGTCAAAAGGAATCAAGTCGATATCTAGAAAACTGAGCAAGTTATGACCAAAAAGGTAACTAGTTCTACTAAAAAGTGGCCAGAAAGAGGTAGTAGTAGAACTGGTTACATTTTTGGTTATAACTTACTTATTTTTCTAGACATCGACTTTATTTCTACTGCGTTGGATAGGTAAGAGCATTAGCTTTAATATGAATTTTTCTTTTTGCGAATAGTGGGACAGAAATTTTTTTCTTCAAAAAATACCATGGGCTACCCCCTTTGCTTTTTTTGGAAAAATGATAAAAAATTTGTTTGCTCTACCCGCAAGAAAAAAATATTGTGGTTAAAGCCAGTGCCCTTAGCTATCCAAGTCAAAAGGAATCAAGTCGATATCTAGCAAACTAAGCAAGTTATGACCAAAAAGGTAACTAGTTCTACTAAAAAGTGGCCGGAAAGAGGCAGTAGTAGAACTGGTTACATTTTTGGTTATAACTTACTTATTTTTCTAGACATCGACTTCATTTCTACTGCGTTGGATAGGTAAGAGCATTAGCTTTAATATGAATTTTTCTTTTTGCGAATAGTGGGACAAAAATTTTTTTCTTCAAAAAATACCATGGGCTACCCCCTTTGCTTTTTTTGGAAAAATGATAAAAAATTTGTTTGCTCTACCCGCAAGAAAAAAAAATATTATGGTTAAAGCCAGTGCCCTTAGCTATCCAAATCATAAGGAGTCAAGTCGATATCTAGAAAACTAAGCAAGTTATGACCAAAAAGGTAACTAGTTCTACTAAAAAGTGGCCAGAAAAAGGCAGTAGTAGAACTGGTTACATTTTTGGTTATAACTTACTTATTTTTCTAGACATCGACTTCATTTCTGCTGCGTTGGATAGGTAAGAGCATTAGCTTTAATATGAATTTTTCTTTTTGCGAATAGTGGGACAAAAATTTTTTTCTTCAAAAAATACCATGGGCTACCCCTTTGCTTTTTTTGGAAAAATGATAAAAAATTTTTTTGCTCTACCCGCAAGAAAAAAATATTGTGGTTAAAGCCAGTGCCATTAGCTATCCAAGTCAAAAGGAATCAAGTCGATATCTAGAAAACTGAGCAAGTTATGACCAAAAAGGTAACTAGTTCTACTAAAAAGTGGCCAGAAAGAGGTAGTAGTAGAACTGGTTACATTTTTGGTTATAACTTACTTATTTTTCTAGACATCGACTTTATTTCTACTGCGTTGGATAGGTAAGAGCATTAGCTTTAATATGAATTTTTCTTTTTGCGAATAGTGGGACAAAAATTTTTTTCTTCAAAAAATACCATGGGCTACCCCCTTTGCTTTTTTTGGAAAAATGATAAAAAATTTTTTTGCTCTACCCGCAAGAAAAAAATATTGTGGTTAAAGCCAGTGCCCTTAGCTATCCAAGTCAAAAGGAATCAAGTCGATATCTAGAAAACTAAGCAAGTTATGACCAAAAAGGTAACTAGTTCTACAAAAAAGTGGGCGGAAAGAGGCAGTAGCAGAACCGGTTATATTTTTGGTTATAACTTACTTATTTTTCTAGACATCGACTTCATTTCTACTGCGTTGGATAGGTAAGAGCATTAGCTTTAATATGAATTTTTCTTTTTGCGAATAGTGGGATAAAAATTTTTTTCTTCAAAAAATACCATGGGCTACCCCCTTTGCTTTTTTTGGAAAAATGATAAAAAATTTGTTTGCTCTACCCGCAAGAAAAAAATATTGTGGTTAAAGCCAGTGCCCTTAGCTATCCAAGTCAAAAGGTATCAAGTCGATATCTAGAAAACTAAGCAAGTTATGACCAAAAAGGTAACTAGTTCAGAGGCAGTAGCAGAACTGGTTACATTTTTGGTTATAACTTACTTATTTTTCTAGACATCGACTTCATTTCTACTGCGTTGGATAGGTAAGAGCATTAGCTTTAATATGAATTTTTCTTTTTGCGAATAGTGGGACAGAAATTTTTTTCTTCAAAAAATACCATGGGCTACCCCCTTTGCTTTTTTTGGAAAAATGATAAAAAATTTTTTTGTTCTACCCGCAAGAAAAAAATATTGTGGTTAAAGCCAGTGCCCTTAGCTATCCAAGTCAAAAGGAATCAAGTCGATATCTAGAAAACTAAGCAAGTTATGACCAAAAAGGTAACTAGTTCTACTAAAAAGTGGCCAGAAAGAGGCAGTAGTAGAACTGGTTACATATTAGGTTATAACTTACTTATTTTTCTAGACATCGACTTCATTTCTACTGCGTTGGATAGGTAAGAGCATTAGCTTTAATATGAATTTTTCTTTTTGCGAATAGTGGGACAGAAATTTTTTTCTTCAAAAAATACCATGGGCTACCCCCTTTGCTTTTTTTGGAAAAATGATAAAAAATTTTTTTGTTCTACCCGCAAGAAAAAAATATTGTGGTTAAAGCCAGTGCCCTTAGCTATCCAAGTCAAAAGGAATCAAGTCGATATCTAGAAAACTAAGCAAGTTATGACCAAAAAGGTAACTAGTTCTACTAAAAACTGGCCGGAAAGAGGCAGTAGTAGAACTGGTTACATTTTAGGTTATAACTTACTTATTTTTCTAGACATCGACTTCATTTCTACTGCGTTGGATAGGTAAGAGCATTAGCTTTAATATGAATTTTTCTTTTTGCGAATAGTGGGACAAAAATTTTTTTCTTCAAAAAATACCATGGGCTACCCCCTTTGCTTTTTTTGGAAAAATGATAAAAAATTTTTTTGCTCTACCCGCAAGAAAAAAATATTGTGGTTAAAGCCAGTGCTTTTAGCTATCCAAGTCAAAAGGAATCAAGTCGATATCTAGAAAACTAAGCAAGTTATGACCAAAAAGGTAACTAGTTCTACTAAAAAGTGGCCAGAAAGAGGCAGTAGTAGAACTGGTTACATTTTTGGTTATAACTTACTTATTTTTCTAGACATCGACTTTATTTCTACTGCGTTGGATAGGTAAGAGCATTAGCTTTAATATGAATTTTTCTTTTTGCGAATAGTGGGACAAAAATTTTTTTTTCCAAAAAATACCATGGGCTACCCCCTTTGCTTTTTTTGGAAAAATGATAAAAAATTTTTTTGCTCTACCCGCAAGAAAAAAATATTGTGGTTAAAACCAGTGCCCTTAGCTATCCAAGTCAAAAGGAATCAAGTCGATATCTAGAAAACTAAGCAAGTTATGACCAAAAAGGTAACTAGTTCTACTAAAAAGTGGCCAGAAAGAGGCAGTAGTAGAACTGGTTACATTTTTGGTTATAACTTACTTATTTTTCTAGACATCGACTTCATTTCTACTGCGTTGGATAGGTAAGAGCATTAGCTTTAATATGAATTTTTCTTTTTGCGAATAGTGGGACAAAAATTTTTTTCTTCAAAAAATACCATGGGCTACCCCCTTTGCTTTTTTTGGAAAAATGATAAAAAATTTTTTTGCTCTACCCGCAAGAAAAAAATATTGTGGTTAAAACCAGTGCCCTTAGCTATCCAAGTCAAAAGGAATCAAGTCGATATCTAGAAAACTAAGCAAGTTATGACCAAAAAGGTAACTAGTTCTACTAAAAAGTGGCCGGAAAGAGGCAGTAGCAGAACCGGTTACATTTTTGGTCATAACTTACTTATTTTTCTAGACATCGACTTCATTTCTACTGCGTTGGATAGGTAAGAGCATTAGCTTTAATATGAATTTTTCTTTTTGCGAATAGTGGGACAAAAATTTTTTTCTTCAAAAAATACCATGGGCTACCCCCTTTGCTTTTTTTGGAAAAATGATAAAAAATTTTTTTGCTCTACCCGCAAGAAAAAAATATTGTGGTTAAAACCAGTGCCCTTAGCTATCCAAGTCAAAAGGAATCAAGTCGATATCTAGAAAACTAAGCAAGTTATGACCAAAAAGGTAACTAGTTCTACTAAAAAGTGGCCAGAAAGAGGCAGTAGTAGAACTGGTTACATTTTTGGTTATAACTTACTTATTTTTCTAGACATCGACTTCATTTCTACTGCGTTGGATAGGTAAGAGCATTAGCTTTAATATGAATTTTTCTTTTTGCGAATAGTGGGACAAAAATTTTTTTTTTCAAAAAATACCATGGGCTACCCCCTTTGCTTTTTTTGGAAAAATGATAAAAAATTTTTTTGCTCTACCCGCAAGAAAAAAATATTGTGGTTAAAGCCAGTGCCCTTAGCTATCCAAGTCAAAAGGAATCAAGTCGATATCTAGAAAACTAAGCAAGTTATGACCAAAAAGGTAACTAGTTCTACTAAAAAGTGGCCGGAAAGAGGCAGTAGCAGAACCGGTTACATTTTTGGTCATAACTTACTTATTTTTCTAGACATCGACTTTATTTCTACTGTGTTAGATAGGTAAGAGCATTAGCTTTAATATGAAATTTTCTTTTTGCGAATAGTGGGACAAAAATTTTTTTCTTCAAAAAATACCATGGGCTACCCCCTTTGCTTTTTTTGGAAAAATGATAAAAAATTTTTTTGCTCTACCCGCAAGAAAAAAATATTGTGGTTAAAGCCAGTGCCCTTAGCACCAAGTCAAAAGGAATCAAGTCGATATCTAGAAAACTAAGCAAGTTATGACCAAAAAGGTAACTAGTTCTACTAAAAAGTGGCCAGAAAGAGGCAGTAGTAGAACTGGTTACATTTTTGGTTATAACTTACTTATTTTTCTAGACATCGACTTTATTTCTACTGCGTTGGATAGGTAAGAGCATTAGCTTTAATATGAATTTTTCTTTTTGCGAATAGTGGGACAAAAATTTTTTTCTTCAAAAAATACCATGGGCTACCCCCTTTGCTTTTTTTGGAAAAATGATAAAAAATTTTTTTGCTCTACCCGCAAGAAAAAAATATTGTGGTTAAAACCAGTGCCCTTAGCTATCCAAGTCAAAAGGAATCAAGTCGATATCTAGAAAACTAAGCAAGTTATGACCAAAAAGGTAACTAGTTCTACTAAAAAGTGGCCAGAAAGAGGCAGTAGTAGAACTGGTTACATTTTTGGTTATAACTTACTTATTTTTCTAGACATCGACTCATTTCTACTGCGTTGGATAGGTAAGAGCATTAGCTTTAATATGAATTTTTCTTTTTGCGAATAGTGGGACAAAAATTTTTTTCTTCAAAAAATACCATGGGCTACCCCCTTTGCTTTTTTTGGAAAAATGATAAAAAATTTTTTTGCTCTACCCGCAAGAAAAAAATATTGTGGTTAAAACCAGTGCCCTTAGCTATCCAAGTCAAAAGGAATCAAGTCGATATCTAGAAAACTAAGCAAGTTATGACCAAAAAGGTAACTAGTTCTACTAAAAAGTGGCCAGAAAGAGGCAGTAGTAGAACTGGTTACATTTTTGGTTATAACTTACTTATTTTTCTAGACATCGACTTTATTTCTACTGCGTTGGATAGGTAAGAGCATTAGCTTTAATATGAATTTTTCTTTTTGCGAATAGTGGGACAAAAATTTTTTTCTTCAAAAAATACCATGGGCTACCCCCTTTGCTTTTTTTGGAAAAATGATAAAAAATTTTTTTGCTCTACCCGCAAGAAAAAAATATTGTGGTTAAAGCCAGTGCCCTTAGCTATCCAAGTCAAAAGGAATCAAGTCGATATCTAGAAAACTAAGCAAGTTATGACCAAAAAGGTAACTAGTTCTACTAAAAAGTGGCCGGAAAGAGGCAGTAGCAGAACCGGTTACATTTTTGGTCATAACTTACTTATTTTTCTAGACATCGACTTTATTTCTACTGTGTTAGATAGGTAAGAGCATTAGCTTTAATATGAAATTTTCTTTTTGCGAATAGTGGGACAAAAATTTTTTTCTTCAAAAAATACCATGGGCTACCCCCTTTGCTTTTTTTGGAAAAATGATAAAAAAATTTTTTGCTCTACCCGCAAGAAAAAAATATTGTGGTTAAAGCCAGTGCCCTTAGCTATCCAAGTCAAAAGGAATCAAGTCGATATCTAGAAAACTAAGCAAGTTATGACCAAAAAGGTAACTAGTTCTACTAAAAAGTGGCCAGAAAGAGGCAGTAGTAGAACTGGTTACATTTTTGGTTATAACTTACTTATTTTTCTAGACATCGACTTTATTTCTACTGCGTTGGATAGGTAAGAGCATTAGCTTTAATATAAATTTTTCTTTTTGCGAATAGTGGGACAAAAATTTTTTTCTTCAAAAAATACCATGGGCTACCCCCTTTGCTTTTTTTGGAAAAATGATAAAAAATTTTTTTGCTCTACCCGCAAGAAAAAAATATTGTGGTTAAAACCAGTGCCCTTAGCTATCCAAGTCAAAAGGAATCAAGTCGATATCTAGAAAACTAAGCAAGTTATGACCAAAAAGGTAACTAGTTCTACTAAAAAGTGGCCAGAAAGAGGCAGTAGTAGAACTGGTTACATTTTTGGTTATAACTTACTTATTTTTCTAGACATCGACTTCATTTCTACTGCGTTGGATAGGTAAGAGCATTAGCTTTAATATGAATTTTTCTTTTTGCGAATAGTGGGGCAAAAATTTTTTTCTTCAAAAAATACCATGGGCTACCCCCTTTGCTTTTTTTGGAAAAATGATAAAAAATTTTTTTGCTCTACCCGCAAGAAAAAAATATTGTGGTTAAAACCAGTGCCCTTAGCTATCCAAGTCAAAAGGAATCAAGTCGATATCTAGAAAACTAAGCAAGTTATGACCAAAAAGGTAACTAGTTCTACTAAAAAGTGGCCAGAAAGAGGCAGTAGTAGAACTGGTTACATTTTTGGTTATAACTTACTTATTTTTCTAGACATCGACTTTATTTCTACTGCGTTGGATAGGTAAGAGCATTAGCTTTAATATGAATTTTTCTTTTTGCGAATAGTGGGACAAAAATTTTTTTCTTCAAAAAATACCATGGGCTACCCCCTTTGCTTTTTTTGGAAAAATGATAAAAAATTTTTTTGCTCTACCCGCAAGAAAAAAATATTGTGGTTAAAGCCAGTGCCCTTAGCTATCCAAGTCAAAAGGAATCAAGTCGATATCTAGAAAACTAAGCAAGTTATGACCAAAAAGGTAACTAGTTCTACTAAAAAGTGGCCAGAAAGAGGCAGTAGTAGAACTGGTTACATTTTTGGTTATAACTTACTTATTTTTCTAGACATCGACTTTATTTCTACTGCGTTGGATAGGTAAGAGCATTAGCTTTAATATGAATTTTTCTTTTTGCGAATAGTGGGACAAAAATTTTTTTCTTCAAAAAATACCATGGGCTACCCCCTTTGCTTTTTTTGGAAAAATGATAAAAAATTTTTTTGCTCTACCCGCAAGAAAAAAATATTGTGGTTAAAGCCAGTGCCCTTAGCTATCCAAGTCAAAAGGAATCAAGTCGATATCTAGAAAACTAAGCAAGTTATGACCAAAAAGGTAACTAGTTCTACTAAAAAGTGGCCGGAAAGAGGCAGTAGCAGAACCGGTTACATTTTTGGTCATAACTTACTTATTTTTCTAGACATCGACTTTATTTCTACTGTGTTAGATAGGTAAGAGCATTAGCTTTAATATGAAATTTTCTTTTTGCGAATAGTGGGACAAAAATTTTTTTCTTCAAAAAATACCATGGGCTACCCCCTTTGCTTTTTTTGGAAAAATGATAAAAAATTTTTTTGCTCTACCCGCAAGAAAAAAATATTGTGGTTAAAACCAGTGCCCTTAGCTATCCAAGTCAAAAGGAATCAAGTCGATATCTAGAAAACTAAGCAAGTTATGACCAAAAAGGTAACTAGTTCTACTAAAAAGTGGCCAGAAAGAGGCAGTAGTAGAACTGGTTACATTTTTGGTTATAACTTACTTATTTTTCTAGACATCGACTTCATTTCTACTGCGTTGGATAGGTAAGAGCATTAGCTTTAATATGAATTTTTCTTTTTGCGAATAGTGGGACAAAAATTTTTTTCTTCAAAAAATACCATGGGCTACCCCCTTTGCTTTTTTTGGAAAAATTATAAAAAATTTTTTTGCTCTACCCGCAAGAAAAAAATATTGTGGTTAAAACCAGTGCCCTTAGCTATCCAAGTCAAAAGGAATCAAGTCGATATCTAGAAAACTAAGCAAGTTATGACCAAAAAGGTAACTAGTTCTACTAAAAAGTGGCCAGAAAGAGGCAGTAGTAGAACTGGTTACATTTTTGGTTATAACTTACTTATTTTTCTAGACATCGACTTTATTTCTACTGCGTTGGATAGGTAAGAGCATTAGCTTTAATATGAATTTTTCTTTTCGCGAATAGTGGGACAAAAATTTTTTTCTTCAAAAAATACCATGGGCTACCCCCTTTGCTTTTTTTGGAAAAATGATAAAAAATTTTTTTGCTCTACCCGCAAGAAAAAAATATTGTGGTTAAAGCCAGTGCCCTTAGCTATCCAAGTCAAAAGGAATCAAGTCGATATCTAGAAAACTAAGCAAGTTATGACCAAAAAGGTAACTAGTTCTACTAAAAAGTGGCCAGAAAGAGGCAGTAGTAGAACTGGTTACATTTTTGGTTATAACTTACTTATTTTTCTAGACATCGACTTTATTTCTACTGCGTTGGATAGGTAAGAGCATTAGCTTTAATATGAATTTTTCTTTTTGCGAATAGTGGGACAAAAATTTTTTTCTTCAAAAAATACCATGGGCTACCCCCTTTGCTTTTTTTGGAAAAATGATAAAAAATTTTTTTGCTCTACCCGCAAGAAAAAAATATTGTGGTTAAAGCCAGTGCCCTTAGCTATCCAAGTCAAAAGGAATCAAGTCGATATCTAGAAAACTAAGCAAGTTATGACCAAAAAGGTAACTAGTTCTACTAAAAAGTGGCCGGAAAGAGGCAGTAGCAGAACCGGTTACATTTTTGGTTATAACTTACTTATTTTTCTAGACATCGACTTCATTTCTACTGCGTTGGATAGGTAAGAGCATTAGCTTTAATATGAATTTTTCTTTTTGCGAATAGTGGGACAAAAATTTTTTTCTTCAAAAAATACCATGGGCTACCCCCTTTGCTTTTTTTGGAAAAATGATAAAAAATTTTTTTGCTCTACCCGCAAGAAAAAAATATTGTGGTTAAAGCCAGTGCCCTTAGCTATCCAAGTCAAAAGGAATCAAGTCGATATTTAGAAAACTAAACAAGTTATGACCAAAAAGGCAACTAGTTCTACTAAAAAGTGGCCGGAAAGAGGCAGTAGCAGAACTGGTTACATTTTTGGTTATAACTTACTTATTTTTCTAGACATCGACTTCATTTCTACTGCGTTGGATAGGTAAGAGCATTAGCTTTAATATGAATTTTTCTTTTTGCGAATAGTGGGACAAAAATTTTTTTCTTCAAAAAATACCATGGGCTACGCCATTTGCTTTTTTTGGAAAAATGATAAAAAATTTGTTTGCTCTACCCCGCAAGAAAAAAATATTGTGGTCAAAGCCAGTGCCCTTAGCTATCCAAGTCAAAAGGAAGCAAGTCGATATCTAGAAAACTAAGCAAGTTATGACCAAAAAGGTAACTAGTTCTACTAAAAAGTGCCGGAAAGAGGCAGTACCAGAACCGGTTACAGTTTTGGTTATAACTTACTTATTTTTCTAGACATCGACTTAATTTCTACTGCGTTCGATAGGTAAGAGCATTAGCTTTAATATGAATTTTTCTTTTTGCGAATAGTGGGACAAAAATTTTTTTCTTCAAAAAATACCATGGGCTACGCCATTTGCTTTTTTTGGAAAAATGATAAAAAATTTTTTTGCTCTACCCGCAAGAAAAAAATATTGTGGTTAAAGCCAGTGCCCTTAGCTATCCAAGTCAAAAGGAATCAAGTCGATATCTAGAAAACTAAGCAAGTTATGACCAAAAAGGTAACTAGTTCTACTAAAAAGTGGCCGGAAAGAGGCAGTAGCAGAACCGGTTACATTTTTGGTTATAACTTACTTATTTTTCTAGACATCGACTTCATTTCTACTGCGTTGGATAGGTAAGAGCATTAGCTTTAATATGAATTTTTCTTTTTGCGAATAGTGGGACAAAAATTTTTTTCTTCAAAAAATACCATGGGCTACCCCCTTTGCTTTTTTTGGAAAAATGATAAAAAAATTTTTTTGCTCTACCCGCAAGAAAAAAATATTGTGGTTAAAGCCAGTGCCCTTAGCTATCCAAGTCAAAAGGAATCAAGTCGATATTTAGAAAACTAAACAAGTTATGACCAAAAAGGCAACTAGTTCTACTAAAAAGTGGCCGGAAAGAGGCAGTAGCAGAACTGGTTACATTTTTGGTTATAACTTACTTATTTTTCTAGACATCGACTTCATTTCTACTGCGTTGGATAGGTAAGAGCATTAGCTTTAATATGAATTTTTCTTTTTGCGAATAGTGGGACAAAAATTTTTTTCTTCAAAAAATACCATGGGCTACGCCATTTGCTTTTTTTGGAAAAATGATAAAAAATTTGTTTGCTCTACCCGCAAGAAAAAACTATTGTGGTCAAAGCCAGTGCCCTTAGCTATCCAAGTCAAAAGGAAGCAAGTCGATATCTAGAAAACTAAGCAAGTTATGACCAAAAAGGTAACTAGTTCTACTAAAAAGTGGCCGGAAAGAGGCAGTACCAGAACCGGTTACAGTTTTGGTTATAACTTACTTATTTTTCTAGACATCGACTTCATTTCTACTGCGTTGGATAGGTAAGAGCATTAGCTTTAATACGAATTTTTCTTTTTGCGAATAGTGGGAAAAAAATTTTTTTCTTCAAAAAATACCATGGACTACCCCCTTTGCTTTTTTTGGAAAAATGATAAAAAATTTGTTTGCTCTACCCGCAAGAAAAAAATATTGTGGTTAAAGCCAGTGCCCTTAGCTATCCAAGTCAAAAGGAAGCAAGTCGATATCTAGAAAACTAAGCAAGTTATGACCAAAAAGGTAACTAGTTCTACTAAAAAGTGGCCGGAAAGAGGCAGTAGCAGAACCGGTTACATTTTTGGTCATAACTTACTTATTTTTCTAGACATCGACTTCATTTCTACTGCGTTGGATAGGTAAGAGCATTAGCTTTAATATGAATTTTTCTTTTTGCGAATAGTGGGACAAAAATTTTTTTCTTCAAAAAATACCATGGGCTACCCCCTTTGCTTTTTTTGGAAAAATGATAAAAAATTTTTTTGCTCTACCCGCAAGAAAAAAATATTGTGGTTAAAACCAGTGCCCTTAGCTATCCAAGTCAAAAGGAATCAAGTCGATATCTAGAAAACTAAGCAAGTTATGACCAAAAAGGTAACTAGTTCTACTAAAAAGTGGCCAGAAAGAGGCAGTAGTAGAACTGGTTACATTTTTGGTTATAACTTACTTATTTTTCTAGACATCGACTTCATTTCTACTGCGTTGGATAGGTAAGAGCATTAGCTTTAATATGAATTTTTCTTTTTGCGAATAGTGGGACAAAAATTTTTTTTTTCAAAAAATACCATGGGCTACCCCCTTTGCTTTTTTTGGAAAAATGATAAAAAATTTTTTTGCTCTACCCGCAAGAAAAAAATATTGTGGTTAAAGCCAGTGCCCTTAGCTATCCAAGTCAAAAGGAATCAAGTCGATATCTAGAAAACTAAGCAAGTTATGACCAAAAAGGTAACTAGTTCTACTAAAAAGTGGCCGGAAAGAGGCAGTAGCAGAACCGGTTACATTTTTGGTCATAACTTACTTATTTTTCTAGACATCGACTTTATTTCTACTGTGTTAGATAGGTAAGAGCATTAGCTTTAATATGAAATTTTCTTTTTGCGAATAGTGGGACAAAAATTTTTTTCTTCAAAAAATACCATGGGCTACCCCCTTTGCTTTTTTTGGAAAAATGATAAAAAATTTTTTTGCTCTACCCGCAAGAAAAAAATATTGTGGTTAAAGCCAGTGCCCTTAGCACCAAGTCAAAAGGAATCAAGTCGATATCTAGAAAACTAAGCAAGTTATGACCAAAAAGGTAACTAGTTCTACTAAAAAGTGGCCAGAAAGAGGCAGTAGTAGAACTGGTTACATTTTTGGTTATAACTTACTTATTTTTCTAGACATCGACTTTATTTCTACTGCGTTGGATAGGTAAGAGCATTAGCTTTAATATGAATTTTTCTTTTTGCGAATAGTGGGACAAAAATTTTTTTCTTCAAAAAATACCATGGGCTACCCCCTTTGCTTTTTTTGGAAAAATGATAAAAAATTTTTTTGCTCTACCCGCAAGAAAAAAATATTGTGGTTAAAACCAGTGCCCTTAGCTATCCAAGTCAAAAGGAATCAAGTCGATATCTAGAAAACTAAGCAAGTTATGACCAAAAAGGTAACTAGTTCTACTAAAAAGTGGCCAGAAAGAGGCAGTAGTAGAACTGGTTACATTTTTGGTTATAACTTACTTATTTTTCTAGACATCGACTCATTTCTACTGCGTTGGATAGGTAAGAGCATTAGCTTTAATATGAATTTTTCTTTTTGCGAATAGTGGGACAAAAATTTTTTTCTTCAAAAAATACCATGGGCTACCCCCTTTGCTTTTTTTGGAAAAATGATAAAAAATTTTTTTGCTCTACCCGCAAGAAAAAAATATTGTGGTTAAAACCAGTGCCCTTAGCTATCCAAGTCAAAAGGAATCAAGTCGATATCTAGAAAACTAAGCAAGTTATGACCAAAAAGGTAACTAGTTCTACTAAAAAGTGGCCAGAAAGAGGCAGTAGTAGAACTGGTTACATTTTTGGTTATAACTTACTTATTTTTCTAGACATCGACTTTATTTCTACTGCGTTGGATAGGTAAGAGCATTAGCTTTAATATGAATTTTTCTTTTTGCGAATAGTGGGACAAAAATTTTTTTCTTCAAAAAATACCATGGGCTACCCCCTTTGCTTTTTTTGGAAAAATGATAAAAAATTTTTTTGCTCTACCCGCAAGAAAAAAATATTGTGGTTAAAGCCAGTGCCCTTAGCTATCCAAGTCAAAAGGAATCAAGTCGATATCTAGAAAACTAAGCAAGTTATGACCAAAAAGGTAACTAGTTCTACTAAAAAGTGGCCGGAAAGAGGCAGTAGCAGAACCGGTTACATTTTTGGTCATAACTTACTTATTTTTCTAGACATCGACTTTATTTCTACTGTGTTAGATAGGTAAGAGCATTAGCTTTAATATGAAATTTTCTTTTTGCGAATAGTGGGACAAAAATTTTTTTCTTCAAAAAATACCATGGGCTACCCCCTTTGCTTTTTTTGGAAAAATGATAAAAAAATTTTTTGCTCTACCCGCAAGAAAAAAATATTGTGGTTAAAGCCAGTGCCCTTAGCTATCCAAGTCAAAAGGAATCAAGTCGATATCTAGAAAACTAAGCAAGTTATGACCAAAAAGGTAACTAGTTCTACTAAAAAGTGGCCAGAAAGAGGCAGTAGTAGAACTGGTTACATTTTTGGTTATAACTTACTTATTTTTCTAGACATCGACTTTATTTCTACTGCGTTGGATAGGTAAGAGCATTAGCTTTAATATAAATTTTTCTTTTTGCGAATAGTGGGACAAAAATTTTTTTCTTCAAAAAATACCATGGGCTACCCCCTTTGCTTTTTTTGGAAAAATGATAAAAAATTTTTTTGCTCTACCCGCAAGAAAAAAATATTGTGGTTAAAACCAGTGCCCTTAGCTATCCAAGTCAAAAGGAATCAAGTCGATATCTAGAAAACTAAGCAAGTTATGACCAAAAAGGTAACTAGTTCTACTAAAAAGTGGCCAGAAAGAGGCAGTAGTAGAACTGGTTACATTTTTGGTTATAACTTACTTATTTTTCTAGACATCGACTTCATTTCTACTGCGTTGGATAGGTAAGAGCATTAGCTTTAATATGAATTTTTCTTTTTGCGAATAGTGGGGCAAAAATTTTTTTCTTCAAAAAATACCATGGGCTACCCCCTTTGCTTTTTTTGGAAAAATGATAAAAAATTTTTTTGCTCTACCCGCAAGAAAAAAATATTGTGGTTAAAACCAGTGCCCTTAGCTATCCAAGTCAAAAGGAATCAAGTCGATATCTAGAAAACTAAGCAAGTTATGACCAAAAAGGTAACTAGTTCTACTAAAAAGTGGCCAGAAAGAGGCAGTAGTAGAACTGGTTACATTTTTGGTTATAACTTACTTATTTTTCTAGACATCGACTTTATTTCTACTGCGTTGGATAGGTAAGAGCATTAGCTTTAATATGAATTTTTCTTTTTGCGAATAGTGGGACAAAAATTTTTTTCTTCAAAAAATACCATGGGCTACCCCCTTTGCTTTTTTTGGAAAAATGATAAAAAATTTTTTTGCTCTACCCGCAAGAAAAAAATATTGTGGTTAAAGCCAGTGCCCTTAGCTATCCAAGTCAAAAGGAATCAAGTCGATATCTAGAAAACTAAGCAAGTTATGACCAAAAAGGTAACTAGTTCTACTAAAAAGTGGCCAGAAAGAGGCAGTAGTAGAACTGGTTACATTTTTGGTTATAACTTACTTATTTTTCTAGACATCGACTTTATTTCTACTGCGTTGGATAGGTAAGAGCATTAGCTTTAATATGAATTTTTCTTTTTGCGAATAGTGGGACAAAAATTTTTTTCTTCAAAAAATACCATGGGCTACCCCCTTTGCTTTTTTTGGAAAAATGATAAAAAATTTTTTTGCTCTACCCGCAAGAAAAAAATATTGTGGTTAAAGCCAGTGCCCTTAGCTATCCAAGTCAAAAGGAATCAAGTCGATATCTAGAAAACTAAGCAAGTTATGACCAAAAAGGTAACTAGTTCTACTAAAAAGTGGCCGGAAAGAGGCAGTAGCAGAACCGGTTACATTTTTGGTCATAACTTACTTATTTTTCTAGACATCGACTTTATTTCTACTGTGTTAGATAGGTAAGAGCATTAGCTTTAATATGAAATTTTCTTTTTGCGAATAGTGGGACAAAAATTTTTTTCTTCAAAAAATACCATGGGCTACCCCCTTTGCTTTTTTTGGAAAAATGATAAAAAATTTTTTTGCTCTACCCGCAAGAAAAAAATATTGTGGTTAAAACCAGTGCCCTTAGCTATCCAAGTCAAAAGGAATCAAGTCGATATCTAGAAAACTAAGCAAGTTATGACCAAAAAGGTAACTAGTTCTACTAAAAAGTGGCCAGAAAGAGGCAGTAGTAGAACTGGTTACATTTTTGGTTATAACTTACTTATTTTTCTAGACATCGACTTCATTTCTACTGCGTTGGATAGGTAAGAGCATTAGCTTTAATATGAATTTTTCTTTTTGCGAATAGTGGGACAAAAATTTTTTTCTTCAAAAAATACCATGGGCTACCCCCTTTGCTTTTTTTGGAAAAATTATAAAAAATTTTTTTGCTCTACCCGCAAGAAAAAAATATTGTGGTTAAAACCAGTGCCCTTAGCTATCCAAGTCAAAAGGAATCAAGTCGATATCTAGAAAACTAAGCAAGTTATGACCAAAAAGGTAACTAGTTCTACTAAAAAGTGGCCAGAAAGAGGCAGTAGTAGAACTGGTTACATTTTTGGTTATAACTTACTTATTTTTCTAGACATCGACTTTATTTCTACTGCGTTGGATAGGTAAGAGCATTAGCTTTAATATGAATTTTTCTTTTCGCGAATAGTGGGACAAAAATTTTTTTCTTCAAAAAATACCATGGGCTACCCCCTTTGCTTTTTTTGGAAAAATGATAAAAAATTTTTTTGCTCTACCCGCAAGAAAAAAATATTGTGGTTAAAGCCAGTGCCCTTAGCTATCCAAGTCAAAAGGAATCAAGTCGATATCTAGAAAACTAAGCAAGTTATGACCAAAAAGGTAACTAGTTCTACTAAAAAGTGGCCAGAAAGAGGCAGTAGTAGAACTGGTTACATTTTTGGTTATAACTTACTTATTTTTCTAGACATCGACTTTATTTCTACTGCGTTGGATAGGTAAGAGCATTAGCTTTAATATGAATTTTTCTTTTTGCGAATAGTGGGACAAAAATTTTTTTCTTCAAAAAATACCATGGGCTACCCCCTTTGCTTTTTTTGGAAAAATGATAAAAAATTTTTTTGCTCTACCCGCAAGAAAAAAATATTGTGGTTAAAGCCAGTGCCCTTAGCTATCCAAGTCAAAAGGAATCAAGTCGATATCTAGAAAACTAAGCAAGTTATGACCAAAAAGGTAACTAGTTCTACTAAAAAGTGGCCGGAAAGAGGCAGTAGCAGAACCGGTTACATTTTTGGTTATAACTTACTTATTTTTCTAGACATCGACTTCATTTCTACTGCGTTGGATAGGTAAGAGCATTAGCTTTAATATGAATTTTTCTTTTTGCGAATAGTGGGACAAAAATTTTTTTCTTCAAAAAATACCATGGGCTACCCCCTTTGCTTTTTTTGGAAAAATGATAAAAAATTTTTTTGCTCTACCCGCAAGAAAAAAATATTGTGGTTAAAGCCAGTGCCCTTAGCTATCCAAGTCAAAAGGAATCAAGTCGATATTTAGAAAACTAAACAAGTTATGACCAAAAAGGCAACTAGTTCTACTAAAAAGTGGCCGGAAAGAGGCAGTAGCAGAACTGGTTACATTTTTGGTTATAACTTACTTATTTTTCTAGACATCGACTTCATTTCTACTGCGTTGGATAGGTAAGAGCATTAGCTTTAATATGAATTTTTCTTTTTGCGAATAGTGGGACAAAAATTTTTTTCTTCAAAAAATACCATGGGCTACGCCATTTGCTTTTTTTGGAAAAATGATAAAAAATTTGTTTGCTCTACCCGCAAGAAAAAAATATTGTGGTCAAAGCCAGTGCCCTTAGCTATCCAAGTCAAAAGGAAGCAAGTCGATATCTAGAAAACTAAGCAAGTTATGACCAAAAAGGTAACTAGTTCTACTAAAAAGTGGCCGGAAAGAGGCAGTACCAGAACCGGTTACAGTTTTGGTTATAACTTACTTATTTTTCTAGACATCGACTTAATTTCTACTGCGTTCGATAGGTAAGAGCATTAGCTTTAATATGAATTTTTCTTTTTGCGAATAGTGGGACAAAAATTTTTTTCTTCAAAAAATACCATGGGCTACGCCATTTGCTTTTTTTGGAAAAATGATAAAAAATTTTTTTGCTCTACCCGCAAGAAAAAAATATTGTGGTTAAAGCCAGTGCCCTTAGCTATCCAAGTCAAAAGGAATCAAGTCGATATCTAGAAAACTAAGCAAGTTATGACCAAAAAGGTAACTAGTTCTACTAAAAAGTGGCCGGAAAGAGGCAGTAGCAGAACCGGTTACATTTTTGGTTATAACTTACTTATTTTTCTAGACATCGACTTCATTTCTACTGCGTTGGATAGGTAAGAGCATTAGCTTTAATATGAATTTTTCTTTTTGCGAATAGTGGGACAAAAATTTTTTTCTTCAAAAAATACCATGGGCTACCCCCTTTGCTTTTTTTGGAAAAATGATAAAAAATTTTTTTGCTCTACCCGCAAGAAAAAAATATTGTGGTTAAAGCCAGTGCCCTTAGCTATCCAAGTCAAAAGGAATCAAGTCGATATTTAGAAAACTAAACAAGTTATGACCAAAAAGGCAACTAGTTCTACTAAAAAGTGGCCGGAAAGAGGCAGTAGCAGAACTGGTTACATTTTTGGTTATAACTTACTTATTTTTCTAGACATCGACTTCATTTCTACTGCGTTGGATAGGTAAGAGCATTAGCTTTAATATGAATTTTTCTTTTTGCGAATAGTGGGACAAAAATTTTTTTCTTCAAAAAATACCATGGGCTACGCCATTTGCTTTTTTTGGAAAAATGATAAAAAATTTGTTTGCTCTACCCGCAAGAAAAAACTATTGTGGTCAAAGCCAGTGCCCTTAGCTATCCAAGTCAAAAGGAAGCAAGTCGATATCTAGAAAACTAAGCAAGTTATGACCAAAAAGGTAACTAGTTCTACTAAAAAGTGGCCGGAAAGAGGCAGTACCAGAACCGGTTACAGTTTTGGTTATAACTTACTTATTTTTCTAGACATCGACTTCATTTCTACTGCGTTGGATAGGTAAGAGCATTAGCTTTAATACGAATTTTTCTTTTTGCGAATAGTGGGAAAAAAATTTTTTTCTTCAAAAAATACCATGGACTACCCCCTTTGCTTTTTTTGGAAAAATGATAAAAAATTTGTTTGCTCTACCCGCAAGAAAAAAATATTGTGGTTAAAGCCAGTGCCCTTAGCTATCCAAGTCAAAAGGAATCAAGTCGAAATCTAGAAAACTAAGCAAGTTATGACCAAAAAGGTAAATAGTTCTACTAAAAAGTGGCCAGAAAGAGGCAGTAGTAGAACTGGTTACATTTTTGGTTATAACTTACTTATTTTTCTAGACATCGACTTCATTTCTACTGCGTTGGATAGGTAAGAGCATTAGCTTTAATATGAATTTTTCTTTTTGCGAATAGTGGGACAAAAATTTTTTTCTTCAAAAAATACCATGGGCTACCCCCTTTGCTTTTTTTGGAAAAATGATAAAAAATTTGTTTGCTCTACCCGCAAGAAAAAAATATTGTGGTTAAAGCCAGTGCCCTTAGCTATCCAAGTCAAAAGGAATCAAGTCGATATCTAGCAAACTAAGCAAGTTATGACCAAAAAGGTAACTAGTTCTACTAAAAAGTGGCCGGAAAGAGGCAGTAGTAGAACTGGTTACATTTTTGGTTATAACTTACTTATTTTTCTAGACATCGACTTTATTTCTACTGCGTTGGATAGGTAAGAGCATTAGCTTTAATATGAATTTTTCTTTTTGCGAATAGTGGGACAAACATTTTTTTCTTCAAAAAATACCATGGGCTACCCCCTTTGCTTTTTTTGGAAAAATGATAAAAAAATTTTTTGCTCTACCCGCAAGAAAAAAATATTGTGGTTAAAGCCAGTGCCCTTAGCTATCCAAGTCAAAAGGAATCAAGTCGATATCTAGCAAACTAAGCAAGTTATGACCAAAAAGGTAACTAGTTCTACTAAAAAGTGGCCGGAAAGAGGCAGTAGTAGAACTGGTTACATTTTTGGTTATAACTTACTTATTTTTCTAGACATCGACTTTATTTCTACTGCGTTGGATAGGTAAGAGCATTAGCTTTAATATGAATTTTTCTTTTTGCGAATAGTGGGACAAACATTTTTTTCTTCAAAAAATACCATGGGCTACCCCCTTTGCTTTTTTTGGAAAAATGATAAAAAAATTTTTTGCTCTACCCGCAAGAAAAAAATATTGTGGTCAAAGCCAGTGCCCTTAGCTATCCAAGTCAAAAGGAAGCAAGTCGATATCTAGAAAACTAAGCAAGTTATGACCAAAAAGGTAACTAGTTCTACTAAAAAGTGGCCGGAAAGAGGCAGTACCAGAACCGGTTACAGTTTTGGTTATAACTTACTTATTTTTCTAGACATCGACTTAATTTCTACTGCGTTGGATAGGTAAGAGCATTAGCTTTAATATGAATTTTTCTTTTTGCGAATAGTGGGACAAAAATTTTTTTCTTCAAAAAATACCATGGGCTACGCCATTTGCTTTTTTTGGAAAAATGATAAAAAATTTTTTTGCTCTACCCGCAAGAAAAAAATATTGTGGTTAAAGCCAGTGCCCTTAGCTATCCAAGTCAAAAGGAATCAAGTCGATATCTAGAAAACTAAGCAAGTTATGACCAAAAAGGTAACTAGTTCTACTAAAAAGTGGCCGGAAAGAGGCAGTAGCAGAACCGGTTACATTTTTGGTTATAACTTACTTATTTTTCTAGACATCGACTTCATTTCTACTGCGTTGGATAGGTAAGAGCATTAGCTTTAATATGAATTTTTCTTTTTGCGAATAGTGGGACAAAAATTTTTTTCTTCAAAAAATACCATGGGCTACCCCCTTTGCTTTTTTTGGAAAAATGATAAAAAATTTTTTTGCTCTACCCGCAAGAAAAAAATATTGTGGTTAAAGCCAGTGCCCTTAGCTATCCAAGTCAAAAGGAATCAAGTCGATATTTAGAAAACTAAACAAGTTATGACCAAAAAGGCAACTAGTTCTACTAAAAAGTGGCCGGAAAGAGGCAGTAGCAGAACTGGTTACATTTTTGGTTATAACTTACTTATTTTTCTAGACATCGACTTCATTTCTACTGCGTTGGATAGGTAAGAGCATTAGCTTTAATATGAATTTTTCTTTTTGCGAATAGTGGGACAAAAATTTTTTTCTTCAAAAAATACCATGGGCTACGCCATTTGCTTTTTTTGGAAAAATGATAAAAAATTTGTTTGCTCTACCCGCAAGAAAAAACTATTGTGGTCAAAGCCAGTGCCCTTAGCTATCCAAGTCAAAAGGAAGCAAGTCGATATCTAGAAAACTAAGCAAGTTATGACCAAAAAGGTAACTAGTTCTACTAAAAAGTGGCCGGAAAGAGGCAGTACCAGAACCGGTTACAGTTTTGGTTATAACTTACTTATTTTTCTAGACATCGACTTCATTTCTACTGCGTTGGATAGGTAAGAGCATTAGCTTTAATACGAATTTTTCTTTTTGCGAATAGTGGGAAAAAAATTTTTTTCTTCAAAAAATACCATGGACTACCCCCTTTGCTTTTTTTGGAAAAATGATAAAAAATTTGTTTGCTCTACCCGCAAGAAAAAAATATTGTGGTTAAAGCCAGTGCCCTTAGCTATCCAAGTCAAAAGGAATCAAGTCGAAATCTAGAAAACTAAGCAAGTTATGACCAAAAAGGTAAATAGTTCTACTAAAAAGTGGCCAGAAAGAGGCAGTAGTAGAACTGGTTACATTTTTGGTTATAACTTACTTATTTTTCTAGACATCGACTTCATTTCTACTGCGTTGGATAGGTAAGAGCATTAGCTTTAATATGAATTTTTCTTTTTGCGAATAGTGGGACAAAAATTTTTTTCTTCAAAAAATACCATGGGCTACCCCCTTTGCTTTTTTTGGAAAAATGATAAAAAATTTGTTTGCTCTACCCGCAAGAAAAAAATATTGTGGTTAAAGCCAGTGCCCTTAGCTATCCAAGTCAAAAGGAATCAAGTCGATATCTAGCAAACTAAGCAAGTTATGACCAAAAAGGTAACTAGTTCTACTAAAAAGTGGCCGGAAAGAGGCAGTAGTAGAACTGGTTACATTTTTGGTTATAACTTACTTATTTTTCTAGACATCGACTTTATTTCTACTGCGTTGGATAGGTAAGAGCATTAGCTTTAATATGAATTTTTCTTTTTGCGAATAGTGGGACAAACATTTTTTTCTTCAAAAAATACCATGGGCTACCCCCTTTGCTTTTTTTGGAAAAATGATAAAAAAATTTTTTGCTCTACCCGCAAGAAAAAAATATTGTGGTTAAAGCCAGTGCCCTTAGCTATCCAAGTCAAAAGGAATCAAGTCGATATCTAGCAAACTAAGCAAGTTATGACCAAAAAGGTAACTAGTTCTACTAAAAAGTGGCCGGAAAGAGGCAGTAGTAGAACTGGTTACATTTTTGGTTATAACTTACTTATTTTTCTAGACATCGACTTTATTTCTACTGCGTTGGATAGGTAAGAGCATTAGCTTTAATATGAATTTTTCTTTTTGCGAATAGTGGGACAAACATTTTTTTCTTCAAAAAATACCATGGGCTACCCCCTTTGCTTTTTTTGGAAAAATGATAAAAAAATTTTTTGCTCTACCCGCAAGAAAAAAATATTGTGGTTAAAGCCAGTGCCCTTAGCTATCCAAGTCAAAAGGAATCAAGTCGATATCTAGCAAACTAAGCAAGTTATGACCAAAAAGGTAACTAGTTCTACTAAAAAGTGGCCAGAAAGAGGCAGTAGTAGAACTGGTTACATTTTTGGTTATAACTTACTTATTTTTCTAGACATCGACTTCATTTCTACTGCGTTGGATAGGTAAGAGCATTAGCTTTAATATGAATTTTTCTTTTTGCGAATAGTGGGACAAAAATTTTTTTCTTCAAAAAATACCATGGGCTACCCCCTTTGCTTTTTTTTGGAAAAATGATAAAAAATTTTTTTGCTCTACCCGCAAGAAAAAAATATTGTGGTTAAAGCCAGTGCCCTTAGCTATCCAAGTCAAAAGGAATCAAGTCGATATCTAGCAAACTAAGCAAGTTATGACCAAAAAGGTAACTAGTTCTACTAAAAAGTGGCCAGAAAGAGGCAGTAGTAGAACTGGTTACATTTTTGGTTATAACTTACTTATTTTTCTAGACATCGACTTCATTTCTACTGCGTTGGATAGGTAAGAGCATTAGCTTTAATATGAATTTTTCTTTTTGCGAATAGTGGGACAAAAATTTTTTTCTTCAAAAAATACCATGGGCTACCCCCTTTGCTTTTTTTTGGAAAAATGATAAAAAATTTTTTTGCTCTACCCGCAAGAAAAAAATATTGTGGTTAAAGCCAGTGCCCTTAGCTATCCAAGTCAAAAGGAATCAAGTCGATATCTAGCAAACTAAGCAAGTTATGACCAAAAAGGTAACTAGTTCAGAGGCAGTAGCAGAACTGGTTACATTTTTGGTTATAACTTACTTATTTTTCTAGACATCGACTTCATTTCTACTGCGTTGGATAGGTAAGAGCATTAGCTTTAATATGAATTTTTCTTTTTGCGAATAGTGGGACAAAAATTTTTTTCTTCAAAAAATACCATGGGCTACCCCCTTTGCTTTTTTTGGAAAAATGATAAAAAATTTTTTTGCTCTACCCGCAAGAAAAAAATATTGTGGTTAAAGCCAGTGCCCTTAGCTATCCAAGTCAAAAGGAATCAGGTCGATATCTAGAAAACTAAGCAAGTTATGACCAAAAAGGTAACTAGTTCAGAGGCAGTAGCAGAACTGGTTACATTTTTGGTTATAACTTACTTATTTTTCTAGACATCGACTTCATTTCTACTGCGTTGGATAGGTAAGAGCATTAGCTTTAATATGAATTTTTCTTTTTGCGAATAGTGGGACAGAAATTTTTTTCTTCAAAAAATACCATGGGCTACCCCCTTTGCTTTTTTTGGAAAAATGATAAAAAATTTGTTTGCTCTACCCGCAAGAAAAAAATATTGTGGTTAAAGCCAGTGCCCTTAGCTATCCAAGTCAAAAGGAATCAAGTCGATATCTAGAAAACTAAGCAAGTTATGACCAAAAAGGTAACTAGTTCTACTAAAAAGTGGCCAGAAAGAGGCAGTAGTAGAACTGGTTACATTTTTGCTTATAACTTACTTATTTTTCTAGACATCGACTTCATTTCTACTGCGTTGGATAGGTAAGAGCATTAGCTTTAATATGAATTTTTCTTTTTGCGAATAGTGGGACAAAAATTTTTTTCTTCAAAAAATACCATGGGCTACCCCCTTTGCTTTTTTTTGGAAAAATGATAAAAAATTTTTTTGCTCTACCCGCAAGAAAAAAATATTGTGGTTAAAGCCAGTGCTCTTAGCTATCCAAGTCAAAAGAAATCAAGTCGATATCTAGAAAACTAAGCAAGTTATGACCAAAAAGGTAACTAGTTCATAGGCAGTAGCAGAACTGGTTACATTTTTGGTTATAACTTACTTATTTTTCTAGACATCGACTTCATTTCTACTGCGTTGGATAGGTAAGAGCATTAGCTTTAATATGAATTTTTCTTTTTGCGAATAGTGGGACAAAAATTTTTTTCTTCAAAAAATACCATGGGCTACCCCCTTTGCTTTTTTTGGAAAAATGATAAAAAATTTTTTTGCTCTACCCGCAAGAAAAAAAAATATTGTGGTTAAAGCCAGTGCCCTTAGCTATCCAAGTCAAAAGGAATCAAGTCGATATCTAGCAAACTAAGCAAGTTATGACCAAAAAGGTAACTAGTTCTACTAAAAAGTGGCCGGAAAGAGGCAGTAGTAGAACTGGTTACATTTTTGGTTATAACTTACTTATTTTTCTAGACATCGACTTTATTTCTACTGCGTTGGATAGGTAAGAGCATTAGCTTTAATATGAATTTTTCTTTTTGTGAATAGTGGGACAAAAATTTTTTTCTTCAAAAAATACCATGGGCTACCCCCTTTGCTTTTTTTGGAAAAATGATAAAAAATTTTTTTGCTCTACCCGCAAGAAAAAAATATTGTGGTTAAAGCCAGTGCCCTTAGCTATCCAAGTCAAAAGGAATCAAGTCGATATCTAGAAAACTAAGCAAGTTATGACCAAAAAGGTAACTAGTTCTACTAAAAAGTGGCCAGAAAGAGGCAGTAGTAGAACTGGTTACATTTTTGGTTATAACTTACTTATTTTTCTAGACATCGACTTCATTTCTACTGCGTTGGATAGGTAAGAGCATTAGCTTTAATATGAATTTTTCTTTTTGCGAATAGTGGGACAAAAATTTTTTTCTTCAAAAAATACCATGGGCTACCCCCTTTGCTTTTTTTTGGAAAAATGATAAAAATTTTTTTGCTCTACCCGCAAGAAAAAAATATTGTGGTTAAAGCCAGTGCCCTTAGCTATCCAAGTCAAAAGGAATCAAGTCGATATCTAGCAAACTAAGCAAGTTATGACCAAAAAGGTAACTAGTTCTACTAAAAAGTGGCCAGAAAGAGGCAGTAGTAGAACTGGTTACATTTTTGGTTATAACTTACTTATTTTTCTAGACATCGACTTCATTTCTACTGCGTTGGATAGGTAAGAGCATTAGCTTTAATATGAATTTTTCTTTTTGCGAATAGTGGGACAAAAATTTTTTTCTTCAAAAAATACCATGGGCTACCCCCTTTGCTTTTTTTGGAAAAATGATAAAAAATTTTTTTGCTCTACCCGCAAGAAAAAAATATTGTGGTTAAAGCCAGTGCCCTTAGCTATCCAAGTCAAAAGGAATCAAGTCGATATCTAGCAAACTAAGCAAGTTATGACCAAAAAGGTAACTAGTTCTACTAAAAAGTGGCCGGAAAGAGGCAGTAGTAGAACTGGTTACATTTTTGGTTATAACTTACTTATTTTTCTAGACATCGACTTTATTTCTACTGCGTTGGATAGGTAAGAGCATTAGCTTTAATATGAATTTTTCTTTTTGCGAATAGTGGGACAAAAATTTTTTTCTTCAAAAAATACCATGGGCTACCCCCTTTGCTTTTTTTGGAAAAATGATAAAAAATTTTTTTGCTCTACCCGCAAGAAAAAAATATTGTGGTTAAAGCCAGTGCCCTTAGCTATCCAAGTCAAAAGGAATCAAGTCGAAATCTAGAAAACTAAGCAAGTTATGACCAAAAAGGTAGCTAGTTCTACTAAAAAGTGGCCAGAAAGAGGCAGTAGTAGAACTGGTTACATTTTTGGTTATAACTTACTTATTTTTCTAGACATCGACTTTATTTCTACTGCGTTGGGTAGGTAAGAGCATTAGCTTTAATATGAATTTTTCTTTTTGCGAATAGTGAGACAAAAATTTTTTTCTTCAAAAAATACCATGGGCTACCCCCTTTGCTTTTTTTGGAAAAATGATAAAAAATTTTTTTGCTCTACCCGCAAGAAAAAAATATTGTGGTTAAAGCCAGTGCCCTTAGCTATCCAAGTCAAAAGGAATCAAGTCGATATCTAGAAAACTGAGCAAGTTATGACCAAAAAGGTAACTAGTTCTACTAAAAAGTGGCCAGAAAGAGGCAGTAGTAGAACTGGTTACATTTTTGGTTATAACTTACTTATTTTTCTAGACATCGACTTTATTTCTACTGCGTTGGATAGGTAAGAGCATTAGCTTTAATATGAATTTTTCTTTTTGCGAATAGTGGGACAAAAATTTTTTTCTTCAAAAAATACCATGGGCTACCCCCTTTGCTTTTTTTGGAAAAATGATAAAAAATTTTTTTGCTCTACCCGCAAGAAAAAAATATTGTGGTTAAAGCCAGTGCCCTAAGCTATCCAAGTCAAAAGGAATCAAGTCGATATCTAGAAAACTAAGCAAGTTATGACCAAAAAGGTAACTAGTTCTACAAAAAAGTGGGCGGAAAGAGGCAGTAGCAGAACCGGTTATATTTTTGGTTATAACTTACTTATTTTTCTAGACATCGACTTCATTTCTACTGCGTTGGATAGGTAAGAGCATTAGCTTTAATATGAATTTTTCTTTTTGCGAATAGTGGGATAAAAATTTTTTTCTTCAAAAAATACCATGGGCTACCCCCTTTGCTTTTTTTGGAAAAATGATAAAAAATTTGTTTGCTCTACCCGCAAGAAAAAAATATTGTGGTTAAAGCCAGTGCCCTTAGCTATCCAAGTCAAAAGGTATCAAGTCGATATCTAGAAAACTAAGCAAGTTATGACCAAAAAGGTAACTAGTTCAGAGGCAGTAGCAGAACTGGTTACATTTTTGGTTATAACTTACTTATTTTTCTAGACATCGACTTCATTTCTACTGCGTTGGATAGGTAAGAGCATTAGCTTTAATATGAATTTTTCTTTTTGCGAATAGTGGGACAGAAATTTTTTTCTTCAAAAAATACCATGGGCTACCCCCTTTGCTTTTTTTGGAAAAATGATAAAAAATTTTTTTGTTCTACCCGCAAGAAAAAAATATTGTGGTTAAAGCCAGTGCCCTTAGCTATCCAAGTCAAAAGGAATCAAGTCGATATCTAGAAAACTAAGCAAGTTATGACCAAAAAGGTAACTAGTTCTACTAAAAAGTGGCCAGAAAGAGGCAGTAGTAGAACTGGTTACATTTTAGGTTATAACTTACTTATTTTTCTAGACATCGACTTCATTTCTACTGCGTTGGATAGGTAAGAGCATTAGCTTTAATATGAATTTTTCTTTTTGCGAATAGTGGGACAAAAATTTTTTTCTTCAAAAAATACCATGGGCTACCCCCTTTGCTTTTTTTGGAAAAATGATAAAAAATTTTTTTGCTCTACCCGCAAGAAAAAAATATTGTGGTTAAAGCCAGTGCCCTTAGCTATCCAAGTCAAAAGGAATCAAGTCGATATCTAGAAAACTAAGCAAGTTATGACCAAAAAGGTAACTAGTTCTACTAAAAAGTGGCCGGAAAGAGGCAGTAGCAGAACCGGTTACATTTTTGGTCATAACTTACTTATTTTTCTAGACATCGACTTTATTTCTACTGTGTTAGATAGGTAAGAGCATTAGCTTTAATATGAAATTTTCTTTTTGCGAATAGTGGGACAAAAATTTTTTTCTTCAAAAAATACCATGGGCTACCCCCTTTGCTTTTTTTGGAAAAATGATAAAAAATTTTTTTGCTCTACCCGCAAGAAAAAAATATTGTGGTTAAAGCCAGTGCCCTTAGCTATCCAAGTCAAAAGGAATCAAGTCGATATCTAGAAAACTAAGCAAGTTATGACCAAAAAGGTAACTAGTTCTACTAAAAAGTGGCCAGAAAGAGGCAGTAGTAGAACTGGTTACATTTTAGGTTATAACTTACTTATTTTTCTAGACATCGACTTCATTTCTACTGCGTTGGATAGGTAAGAGCATTAGCTTTAATATGAATTTTTCTTTTTGCGAATAGTGGGACAAAAATTTTTTTCTTCAAAAAATACCATGGGCTACCCCCTTTGCTTTTTTTGGAAAAATGATAAAAAATTTTTTTGCTCTACCCGCAAGAAAAAAATATTGTGGTTAAAGCCAGTGCCCTTAGCTATCCAAGTCAAAAGGAATCAAGTCGATATCTAGCAAACTAAGCAAGTTATGACCAAAAAGGTAACTAGTTCTACTAAAAAGTGGCCAGAAAGAGGCAGTAGTAGAACTGGTTACATTTTTGGTTATAACTTACTTATTTTTCTAGACATCGACTTTATTTCTACTGCGTTGGATAGGTAAGAGCATTAGCTTTAATATGAATTTTTCTTTTTGCGAATAGTGGGACAAAAATTTTTTTCTTCTAAAAATACCATGGGCTACCCCCTTTGCTTTTTTTGGAAAAATGATAAAAAATTTTTTTGCTCTACCCGCAAGAAAAAAATATTGTGGTTAAAGCCAGTGCCCTTAGCTATCCAAGTCAAAAGGAATCAAGTCGATATCTAGAAAACTAAGCAAGTTATGACCAAAAAGGTAACTAGTTCTACTAAAAAGTGGCCAGAAAGAGGCAGTAGTAGAACTGGTTACATTTTTGGTTATAACTTACTTATTTTTCTAGACATCGACTTTATTTCTACTGCGTTGGATAGGTAAGAGCATTAGCTTTAATATGAATTTTTCTTTTTGCGAATAGTGGGACAAAAATTTTTTTCTTCAAAAAATACCATGGGCTACCCCCTTTGCTTTTTTTGGAAAAATGATAAAAAATTTTTTTGCTCTACCCGCAAGAAAAAAATATTGTGGTTAAAGCCAGTGCCCTTAGCTATCCAAGTCAAAAGGAATCAAGTCGATATCTAGAAAACTAAGCAAGTTATGACCAAAAAGGTAACTAGTTCTACTAAAAAGTGGCCGGAAAGAGGCAGTAGCAGAACCGGTTACATTTTTGGTCATAACTTACTTATTTTTCTAGACATCGACTTTATTTCTACTGTGTTAGATAGGTAAGAGCATTAGCTTTAAAATGAAATTTTCTTTTTGCGAATAGTGGGACAAAAATTTTTTTCTTCAAAAAATACCATGGGCTACCCCCTTTGCTTTTTTTGGAAAAATGATACAAAATTTTTTTGCTCTACCCGCAAGAAAAAAATATTGTGGTTAAAGCCAGTGCCCTTAGCTATCCAAGTCAAAAGGAATCAAGTCGATATCTAGAAAACTAAGCAAGTTATGACCAAAAAGGTAACTAGTTCTACTAAAAAGTGGCCAGAAAGAGGCAGTAGTAGAACTGGTTACATTTTTGGTTATAACTTACTTATTTTTCTAGACATCGACTTCATTTCTACTGCGTTGGATAGGTAAGAGCATTAGCTTTAATATGAATTTTTCTTTTTGCGAATAGTGGGACAAAAATTTTTTTCTTCAAAAAATACCATGGGCTACCCCCTTTGCCTTTTTTGGAAAAATGATAAAAAATTTTTTTGCTCTACCCGCAAGAAAAAAATATTGTGGTTAAAACCAGTGCCCTTAGCTATCCAAGTCAAAAGGAATCAAGTCGATATCTAGAAAACTAAGCAAGTTATGACCAAAAAGGTAACTAGTTCTACTAAAAAGTGGCCAGAAAGAGGCAGTAGTAGAACTGGTTACATTTTTGGTTATAACTTACTTATTTTTCTAGACATCGACTTTATTTCTACTGCGTTGGATAGGTAAGAGCATTAGCTTTAATATGAATTTTTCTTTTTGCGAATAGTGGGACAAAAATTTTTTTCTTCAAAAAATACCATGGGCTACCCCCTTTGCTTTTTTTGGAAAAATGATAAAAAATTTTTTTGCTCTACCCGCAAGAAAAAAATATTGTGGTTAAAGCCAGTGCCCTTAGCTATCCAAGTCAAAAGGAATCAAGTCGATATCTAGAAAACTAAGCAAGTTATGACCAAAAAGGTAACTAGTTCTACTAAAAAGTGGCCAGAAAGAGGCAGTAGTAGAACTGGTTACATTTTTGGTTATAACTTACTTATTTTTCTAGACATCGACTTTATTTCTACTGCGTTGGATAGGTAAGAGCATTAGCTTTAATATGAATTTTTCTTTTTGCGAATAGTGGGACAAAAATTTTTTTCTTCAAAAAATACCATGGGCTACCCCCTTTGCTTTTTTTGGAAAAATGATAAAAAATTTTTTTGCTCTACCCGCAAGAAAAAAATATTGTGGTTAAAGCCAGTGCCCTTAGCTATCCAAGTCAAAAGGAATCAAGTCGATATCTAGAAAACTAAGCAAGTTATGACCAAAAAGGTAACTAGTTCTACTAAAAAGTGGCCGGAAAGAGGCAGTACCAGAACCGGTTACATTTTTGGTCATAACTTACTTATTTTTCTAGACATCGACTTTATTTCTACTGTGTTAGATAGGTAAGAGCATTAGCTTTAATATGAAATTTTCTTTTTGCGAATAGTGGGACAAAAATTTTTTTCTTCAAAAAATACCATGGGCTACCCCCTTTGCTTTTTTTGGAAAAATGATAAAAAATTTTTTTGCTCTACCCGCAAGAAAAAAATATTGTGGTTAAAGCCAGTGCCCTTAGCTATCCAAGTCAAAAGGAATCAAGTCGATATCTAGAAAACTAAGCAAGTTATGACCAAAAAGGTAACTAGTTCTACTAAAAAGTGGCCGGAAAGAGGCAGTAGCAGAACCGGTTACATTTTTGGTTATAACTTACTTATTTTTCTAGACATCGACTTCATTTCTACTGCGTTAGATAGGTAAGAGCATTAGCTTTAATATGAATTTTTCTTTTTGCGAATAGTGGGACAAAAATTTTTTTCTTCAAAAAATACCATGGGCTACCCCCTTTGCTTTTTTTGGAAAAATGATAAAAAATTTTTTTGCTCTACCCGCAAGAAAAAAATATTGTGGTTAAAGCCAGTGCCCTTAGCTATCCAAGTCAAAAGGAATCAAGTCGATATTTAGAAAACTAAACAAGTTATGACCAAAAAGGCAACTAGTTCTACTAAAAAGTGGCCGGAAAGAGGCAGTAGCAGAACCGGTTACATTTTTGGTTATAACTTACTTATTTTTCTAGACATCGACTTCATTTCTACTGCGTTGGATAGGTAAGAGCATTAGCTTTAATATGAATTTTTCTTTTTGCGAATAGTGGGACAAAAATTTTTTTCTTCAAAAAATACCATGGGCTACCCCCTTTGCTTTTTTTTTGGAAAAATGATAAAAAAATTTTTTGCTCTACCCGCAAGAAAAAAATATTGTGGTTAAAGCCAGTGCCCTTAGCTATCCAAGTCAAAAGGAATCAAGTCGATATCTAGAAAACTAAGCAAGTTATGACCAAAAAGGTAACTAGTTCTACTAAAAAATGGCCGGAAAGAGGCAGTAGCAGAACCGGTTACAGTTTTGGTTATAACTTACTTATTTTTCTAGACATCGACTTCATTTCTACTGCGTTGGATAGGTAAGAGCATTAGCTTTAATATGAATTTTTCTTTTTGCGAATAGTGGGACAAAAATTTTTTTCTTCAAAAAATACCATGGGCTACGCCATTTGCTTTTTTTGGAAAAATGATAAAAAATTTTTTTGCTCTACCCGCAAGAAAAAAATATTGTGGTCAAAGCCAGAGCCCTTAGCTATCCAAGTCAAAAGGAATCAAGTCGATATCTAGAAAACTAAGCAAGTTATGACCAAAAAGGTAACTAGTTCTACTAAAAAGTGGCCGGAAAGAGGCAGTACCAGAACCGGTTACAGTTTTGGTTATAACTTACTTATTTTTCTAGACATCGACTTAATTTCTACTGCGTTGGATAGGTAAGAGCATTAGCTTTAATATGAATTTTTCTTTTTGCGAATAGTGGGACAAAAATTTTTTTCTTCAAAAAATACCATGGGCTACGCCATTTGCTTTTTTTGGAAAAATGATAAAAAATTTTTTTGCTCTACCCGCAAGAAAAAAATATTGTGGTTAAAGCCAGTGCCCTTAGCTATCCAAGTCAAAAGGAATCAAGTCGATATCTAGAAAACTAAGCAAGTTATGACCAAAAAGGTAACTAGTTCTACTAAAAAATGGCCGGAAAGAGGCAGTAGCAGAACCGGTTACAGTTTTGGTTATAACTTACTTATTTTTCTAGACATCGACTTCATTTCTACTGCGTTGGATAGGTAAGAGCATTAGCTTTAATATGAATTTTTCTTTTTGCGAATAGTGGGACAAAAATTTTTTTCTTCAAAAAATACCATGGGCTACCCCCTTTGCTTTTTTTGGAAAAATGATAAAAAATTTGTTTGCTCTACCCGCAAGAAAAAAATATTGTGGTTAAAGCCAGTGCCCTTAGCTATCCAAGTCAAAAGGAATCAAGTCGATATCTAGAAAACTAAGCAAGTTATGACCAAAAAGGTAACTAGTTCTACTAAAAAGTGGCGGGAAAGAGGCAGTAGCAGAACTGGTTACATTTTTGGTTATAACTTACTTATTTTTCTAGACATCGACTTTATTTCTACTGCGTTGGATAGGTAAGAGCATTAGCTTTAATATGAATTTTTCTTTTTGCGAATAGTGGGACAAAAATTTTTTTCTTCAAAAAATACCATGGGCTACCCCCTTTGCTTTTTTTGGAAAAATGATAAAAAAATTTTTTGCTCTACCCGCAAGAAAAAAATATTGTGGTTAAAGCCAGTGCCCTTAGCTATCCAAGTCAAAAGGAATCAAGTCGATATCTAGCAAACTAAGCAAGTTATGACCAAAAAGGTAACTAGTTCTACTAAAAAGTGGCCGGAAAGAGGCAGTAGTAGAACTGGTTACATTTTTGGTTATAACTTACTTATTTTTCTAGACATCGACTTTATTTCTACTGCGTTGGATAGGTAAGAGCATTAGCTTTAATATGAATTTTTCTTTTTGCGAATAGTGGGACAAAAATTTTTTTCTTCAAAAAATACCATGGGCTACCCCCTTTGCTTTTTTTGGAAAAATGATAAAAAATTTTTTTGCTCTACCCGCAAGAAAAAAATATTGTGGTTAAAGCCAGTGCCCTTAGCTATCCAAGTCAAAAGGAATCAGGTCGATATCTAGAAAACTAAGCAAGTTATGACCAAAAAGGTAACTAGTTCAGAGGCAGTAGCAGAACTGGTTACATTTTTGGTTATAACTTACTTATTTTTCTAGACATCGACTTCATTTCTACTGCGTTGGATAGGTAAGAGCATTAGCTTTAATATGAATTTTTTTTTTTGCGAATAGTGGGACAGAAATTTTTTTCTTCAAAAAATACCATGGGCTACCCCCTTTGCTTTTTTTGGAAAAATGATAAAAAATTTGTTTGCTCTACCCGCAAGAAAAAAATATTGTGGTTAAAGCCAGTGCCCTTAGCTATCCAAGTCAAAAGGAATCAAGTCGATATCTAGCAAACTAAGCAAGTTATGACCAAAGAGGTAACTAGTTCTACTAAAAAGTGGCCGGAAAGAGGCAGTAGTAGAACTGGTTACATTTTTGGTTATAACTTACTTATTTTTCTAGACATCGACTTCATTTCTACTGCGTTGGATAGGTAAGAGCATTAGCTTTAATATGAATTTTTCTTTTTGCGAATAGTGGGACAAAAATTTTTTTCTTCAAAAAATACCATGGGCTACCCCCTTTGCTTTTTTTGGAAAAATGATAAAAAATTTTTTTGCTCTACCCGCAAGAAAAAAATATTGTGGTTAAAACCAGTGCCCTTAGCTATCCAAGTCAAAAGGAACCAAGTCGATATCTAGAAAACTAAGCAAGTTATGACCAAAAAGGTAACTAGTTCTACTAAAAAGTGGCCAGAAAGAGGCAGTAGTAGAACTGGTTACATTTTTGGTTATAACTTACTTATTTTTCTAGACATCGACTTTATTTCTACTGCGTTGGATAGGTAAGAGCATTAGCTTTAATATGAATTTTTCTTTTTGCGAATAGTGGGACAAAAATTTTTTTCTTCAAAAAATACCATGGGCTACCCCCTTTGCTTTTTTTGGAAAAATGATAAAAAATTTTTTTGCTCTACCCGCAAGAAAAAAATATTGTGGTTAAAGCCAGTGCCCTTAGCTATCCAAGTCAAAAGGAATCAAGTCGATATCTAGAAAACTAAGCAAGTTATGACCAAAAAGGTAACTAGTTCTACTAAAAAGTGGCCAGAAAGAGGCAGTAGTAGAACTGGTTACATTTTTGGTTATAACTTACTTATTTTTCTAGACATCGACTTTATTTCTACTGCGTTGGATAGGTAAGAGCATTAGCTTTAATATGAATTTTTCTTTTTGCGAATAGTGGGACAAAAATTTTTTTCTTCAAAAAATACCATGGGCTACCCCCTTTGCTTTTTTTGGAAAAATGATAAAAAATTTTTTTGCTCTACCCGCAAGAAAAAAATATTGTGGTTAAAGCCAGTGCCCTTAGCTATCCAAGTCAAAAGGAATCAAGTCGATATCTAGAAAACTAAGCAAGTTATGACCAAAAAGGTAACTAGTTCTACTAAAAAGTGGCCGGAAAGAGGCAGTACCAGAACCGGTTACATTTTTGGTCATAACTTACTTATTTTTCTAGACATCGACTTTATTTCTACTGTGTTAGATAGGTAAGAGCATTAGCTTTAATATGAAATTTTCTTTTTGCGAATAGTGGGACAAAAATTTTTTTCTTCAAAAAATACCATGGGCTACCCCCTTTGCTTTTTTTGGAAAAATGATAAAAAATTTTTTTGCTCTACCCGCAAGAAAAAAATATTGTGGTTAAAGCCAGTGCCCTTAGCTATCCAAGTCAAAAGGAATCAAGTCGATATCTAGAAAACTAAGCAAGTTATGACCAAAAAGGTAACTAGTTCTACTAAAAAGTGGCCGGAAAGAGGCAGTAGCAGAACCGGTTACATTTTTGGTTATAACTTACTTATTTTTCTAGACATCGACTTCATTTCTATTGCGTTAGATAGGTAAGAGCATTAGCTTTAATATGAATTTTTCTTTTTGCGAATAGTGGGACAAAAATTTTTTTCTTCAAAAAATACCATGGGCTACCCCCTTTGCTTTTTTTGGAAAAATGATAAAAAATTTTTTTGCTCTACCCGCAAGAAAAAAATATTGTGGTTAAAGCCAGTGCTCTTAGCTATCCAAGTCAAAAGGAATCAAGTCGATATTTAGAAAACTAAACAAGTTATGACCAAAAAGGCAACTAGTTCTACTAAAAAGTGGCCGGAAAGAGGCAGTAGCAGAACTGGTTACATTTTTGGTTATAACTTACTTATTTTTCTAGACATCGACTTCATTTCTACTGCGTTGGATAGGTAAGAGCATTAGCTTTAATATGAATTTTTCTTTTTGCGAATAGTGGGACAAAAATTTTTTTCTTCAAAAAATACCATGGGCTACCCCCTTTGCTTTTTTTTTGGAAAAATGATAAAAAAATTTTTTGCTCTACCCGCAAGAAAAAAATATTGTGGTTAAAGCCAGTGCCCTTAGCTATCCAAGTCAAAAGGAATCAAGTCGATATCTAGAAAACTAAGCAAGTTATGACCAAAAAGGTAACTAGTTCTACTAAAAAATGGCCGGAAAGAGGCAGTAGCAGAACCGGTTACAGTTTTGGTTATAACTTACTTATTTTTCTAGACATCGACTTCATTTCTACTGCGTTGGATAGGTAAGAGCATTAGCTTTAATATGAATTTTTCTTTTTGCGAATAGTGGGACAAAAATTTTTTTCTTCAAAAAATACCATGGGCTACGCCATTTGCTTTTTTTGGAAAAATGATAAAAAATTTTTTTGCTCTACCCGCAAGAAAAAAATATTGTGGTCAAAGCCAGTGCCCTTAGCTATCCAAGTCAAAAGGAAGCAAGTCGATATCTAGAAAACTAAGCAAGTTATGACCAAAAAGGTAACTAGTTCTACTAAAAAGTGGCCAGAAAGAGGCAGTAGTAGAACTGGTTACATTTTTGGTTATAACTTACTTATTTTTCTAGACATCGACTTCATTTCTACTGCGTTGGATAGGTAAGAGCATTAGCTTTAATATGAATTTTTCTTTTTGCGAATAGTGGGACAAAAATTTTTTTCTTCAAAAAATACCATGGGCTACCCCCTTTGCTTTTTTTGGAAAAATGATAAAAAATTTGTTTGCTCTACCCGCAAGAAAAAAATATTGTGGTTAAAGCCAGTGCCCTTAGCTATCCAAGTCAAAAGGAATCAAGTCGATATCTAGAAAACTAAGCAAGTTATGACCAAAAAGGTAACTAGTTCTACTAAAAAGTGGCGGGAAAGAGGCAGTAGCAGAACTGGTTACATTTTTGGTTATAACTTACTTATTTTTCTAGACATCGACTTTATTTCTACTGCGTTGGATAGGTAAGAGCATTAGCTTTAATATGAATTTTTCTTTTTGCGAATAGTGGGACAAAAATTTTTTTCTTCAAAAAATACCATGGGCTACCCCCTTTGCTTTTTTTGGAAAAATGATAAAAAATTTTTTTGCTCTACCCGCAAGAAAAAAATATTGTGGTTAAAGCCAGTGCCCTTAGCTATCCAAGTCAAAAGGAATCAAGTCGATATCTAGCAAACTAAGCAAGTTATGACCAAAAAGGTAACTAGTTCTACTAAAAAGTGGCCGGAAAGAGGCAGTAGTAGAACTGGTTACATTTTTGGTTATAACTTACTTATTTTTCTAGACATCGACTTTATTTCTACTGCGTTGGATAGGTAAGAGCATTAGCTTTAATATGAATTTTTCTTTTTGCGAATAGTGGGACAAAAATTTTTTTCTTCAAAAAATACCATGGGCTACCCCCTTTGCTTTTTTTTGGAAAAATGATAAAAAAATTTTTTGCTCTACCCGCAAGAAAAAAATATTGTGGTTAAAGCCAGTGCCCTTAGCTATCCAAGTCAAAAGGAATCAAGTCGATATCTAGCAAACTAAGCAAGTTATGACCAAAAAGGTAACTAGTTCTACTAAAAAGTGGCCAGAAAGAGGCAGTAGTAGAACTGGTTACATTTTTGGTTATAACTTACTTATTTTTCTAGACATCGACTTCATTTCTACTGCGTTGGATAGGTAAGAGCATTAGCTTTAATATGAATTTTTCTTTTTGCGAATAGTGGGACAAAAATTTTTTTCTTCAAAAAATACCATGGGCTACCCCCTTTGCTTTTTTTGGAAAAATGATAAAAAATTTTTTTGCTCTACCCGCAAGAAAAAATATTGTGGTTAAAGCCAGTGCCCTTAGCTTTCCAAGTCAAAAGGAATCAAGTCGATATCTAGCAAACTAAGCAAGTTATGACCAAAAAGGTAACTAGTTCTACTAAAAAGTGGCCGGAAAGAGGCAGTAGTAGAACTGGTTACATTTTTGGTTATAACTTACTTATTTTTCTATACATCGACTTTATTTCTACTGCGTTGGATAGGTAAGAGCATTAGCTTTAATATGAATTTTTCTTTTTGCGAATAGTGGGACAAAAATTTTTTTCTTCAAAAAATACCATGGGCTACCCCCTTTGCTTTTTTTGGAAAAATGATAAAAAATTTTTTTGCTCTACCCGCAAGAAAAAAATATTGTGGTTAAAGCCAGTGCCCTTAGCTATCCAAGTCAAAAGGAATCAGGTCGATATCTAGAAAACTAAGCAAGTTATGACCAAAAAGGTAACTAGTTCAGAGGCAGTAGCAGAACTGGTTACATTTTTGGTTATAACTTACTTATTTTTCTAGACATCGACTTCATTTCTACTGCGTTGGATAGGTAAGAGCATTAGCTTTAATATGAATTTTTCTTTTTGCGAATAGTGGGACAGAAATTTTTTTCTTCAAAAAATACCATGGGCTACCCCCTTTGCTTTTTTTTTTAAAAATGATAAAAAATTTGTTTGCTCTACCCGCAAGAAAAAAATATTGTGGTTAAAGCCAGTGCCCTTAGCTATCCAAGTCAAAAGGAATCAAGTCGATATCTAGCAAACTAAGCAAGTTATGACCAAAAAGGTAACTAGTTCTACTAAAAAGTGGCCGGAAAGAGGCAGTAGTAGAACTGGTTACATTTTTGGTTATAACTTACTTATTTTTCTAGACATCGACTTCATTTCTACTGCGTTGGATAGGTAAGAGCATTAGCTTTAATATGAATTTTTCTTTTTGCGAATAGTGGGACAAAAATTTTTTTCTTCAAAAAATACCATGGGCTACCCCCTTTGCTTTTTTTTGGAAAAATGATAAAAAATTTTTTTGCTCTACCCGCAAGAAAAAAATATTGTGGTTAAAGCCAGTGCCCTTAGCTATCCAAGTCAAAAGGAATCAGGTCGATATCTAGAAAACTAAGCAAGTTATGACCAAAAAGGTAACTAGTTCAGAGGCAGTAGCAGAACTGGTTACATTTTTGGTTATAACTTACTTATTTTTCTAGACATCGACTTCATTTCTACTGCGTTGGATAGGTAAGAGCATTAGCTTTAATATGAATTTTTCTTTTTGCGAATAGTGGGACAAAAATTTTTTTCTTCAAAAAATACCATGGGCTACCCCCTTTGCTTTTTTTGGAAAAATGATAAAAAATTTGTTTGCTCTACCCGCAAGAAAAAAATATTGTGGTTAAAGCCAGTGCCCTTAGCTATCCAAGTCAAAAGGAATCAAGTCGATATCTAGCAAACTAAGCAAGTTATGACCAAAAAGGTAACTAGTTCTACTAAAAAGTGGCCGGAAAGAGGCAGTAGTAGAACTGGTTACATTTTTGGTTATAACTTACTTATTTTTCTAGACATCGACTTCATTTCTACTGCGTTGGATAGGTAAGAGCATTAGCTTTAATATGAATTTTTCTTTTTGCGAATAGTGGGACAAAAATTTTTTTCTTCAAAAAATACCATGGGCTACCCCCTTTGCTTTTTTTTGGAAAAATGATAAAAAATTTTTTTGCTCTACCCGCAAGAAAAAAATATTGTGGTTAAAGCCAGTGCCCTTAGCTATCCAAGTCAAAAGGAATCAAGTCGATATCTAGCAAACTAAGCAAGTTATGACCAAAAAGGTAACTAGTTCTACTAAAAAGTGGCCGGAAAGAGGCAGTAGTAGAACTGGTTACATTTTTGGTTATAACTTACTTATTTTTCTAGACATCGACTTCATTTCTACTGCGTTGGATAGGTAAGAGCATTAGCTTTAATATGAATTTTTCTTTTTGCGAATAGTGGGACAAAAATTTTTTTCTTCAAAAAATACCATGGGCTACCCCCTTTGCTTTTTTTTGGAAAAATGATAAAAAATTTTTTTGCTCTACCCGCAAGAAAAAAATATTGTGGTTAAAGCCAGTGCCCTTAGCTATCCAAGTCAAAAGGAATCAAGTCGATATCTAGCAAACTAAGCAAGTTATGACCAAAAAGGTAACTAGTTCTACTAAAAAGTGGCCGGAAAGAGGCAGTAGTAGAACTGGTTACATTTTTGGTTATAACTTACTTATTTTTCTAGACATCGACTTCATTTCTACTGCGTTGGATAGGTAAGAGCATTAGCTTTAATATGAATTTTTCTTTTTGCGAATAGTGGGACAAAAATTTTTTTCTTCAAAAAATACCATGGGCTACCCCCTTTGCTTTTTTTTGGAAAAATGATAAAAAATTTTTTTGCTCTACCCGCAAGAAAAAAATATTGTGGTTAAAGCCAGTGCCCTTAGCTATCCAAGTCAAAAGGAATCAAGTCGATATCTAGCAAACTAAGCAAGTTATGACCAAAAAGGTAACTAGTTCTACTAAAAAGTGGCCGGAAAGAGGCAGTAGTAGAACTGGTTACATTTTTGGTTATAACTTACTTATTTTTCTAGACATCGACTTTATTTCTACTGCGTTGGATAGGTAAGAGCATTAGCTTTAATATGAATTTTTCTTTTTGCGAATAGTGGGACAAAAATTTTTTTCTTCAAAAAATACCATGGGCTACCCCCTTTGCTTTTTTTGGAAAAATGATAACAAATTTTTTTGCTCTACCCGCAAGAAAAAAATATTGTGGTTAAAGCCAGTGCCCTTAGCTATCCAAGTCAAAAGGAATCAAGTCGATATCTAGAAAACTAAGCAAGTTATGACCAAAAAGGTAACTAGTTCTACTAAAAAGTGGCCAGAAAGAGGCAGTAGTAGAACTGGTTACATTTTTGGTTATAACTTACTTATTTTTCTAGACATCGACTTCATTTCTACTGCGTTGGATAGGTAAGAGCATTAGCTTTAATATGAATTTTTCTTTTTGCGAATAGTGGGACAAAAATTTTTTTCTTCAAAAAATACCATGGGCTACCCCCTTTGCTTTTTTTTGGAAAAATGATAAAAAATTTTTTTGCTCTACCCGCAAGAAAAAAATATTGTGGTTAAAGCCAGTGCCCTTAGCTATCCAAGTCAAAAGGAATCAAGTCGATATCTAGCAAACTAAGCAAGTTATGACCAAAAAGGTAACTAGTTCTACTAAAAAGTGGCCGGAAAGAGGCAGTAGTAGAACTGGTTACATTTTTGGTTATAACTTACTTATTTTTCTAGACATCGACTTCATTTCTACTGCGTTGGATAGGTAAGAGCATTAGCTTTAATATGAATTTTTCTTTTTGCGAATAGTGGGACAAAAATTTTTTTCTTCAAAAAATACCATGGGCTACCCCCTTTGCTTTTTTTTGGAAAAATGATAAAAAATTTTTTTGCTCTACCCGCAAGAAAAAAATATTGTGGTTAAAGCCAGTGCCCTTAGCTATCCAAGTCAAAAGGAATCAAGTCGATATCTAGCAAACTAAGCAAGTTATGACCAAAAAGGTAACTAGTTCTACTAAAAAGTGGCCGGAAAGAGGCAGTAGTAGAACTGGTTACATTTTTGGTTATAACTTACTTATTTTTCTAGACATCGACTTTATTTCTACTGCGTTGGATAGGTAAGAGCATTAGCTTTAATATGAATTTTTCTTTTTGCGAATAGTGGGACAAAAATTTTTTTCTTCAAAAAATACCATGGGCTACCCCCTTTGCTTTTTTTGGAAAAATGATAACAAATTTTTTTGCTCTACCCGCAAGAAAAAAATATTGTGGTTAAAGCCAGTGCCCTTAGCTATCCAAGTCAAAAGGAATCAAGTCGATATCTAGAAAACTAAGCAAGTTATGACCAAAAAGGTAACTAGTTCTACTAAAAAGTGGCCAGAAAGAGGCAGTAGTAGAACTGGTTACATTTTTGGTTATAACTTACTTATTTTTCTAGACATCGACTTCATTTCTACTGCGTTGGATAGGTAAGAGCATTAGCTTTAATATGAATTTTTCTTTTTGCGAATAGTGGGACAAAAATTTTTTTCTTCAAAAAATACCATGGGCTACCCCCTTTGCTTTTTTGGAAAAATGATAAAAAAATTTTTTGCTCTACCCGCAAGAAAAGAATATTGTGGTTAAAGCCAGTGCCCTTAGCTATCCAAGTCAAAAGGAATCAAGTCGATATCTAGAAAACTAAGCAAGTTATGACCAAAAAGGTAACTAGTTCTACTAAAAAGTGGCCAGAAAGAGGCAGTAGTAGAACTGGTTACATTTTTGGTTATAACTTACTTATTTTTCTAGACATCGACTTTATTTCTACTGCGTTGGATAGGTAAGAGCATTAGCTTTAATATGAATTTTTCTTTTTGCGAATAGTGGGACAAAAATTTTTTTCTTCAAAAAATACCATGGGCTACCCCCTTTGCTTTTTTTGGAAAAATGATAAAAAAATTTTTTGCTCTACCCGCAAGAAAAAAATATTGTGGTTAAAGCCAGTGCCCTTAGCTATCCAAGTCAAAAGGAATCAAGTCGATATCTAGAAAACTAAGCAAGTTATGACCAAAAAGGTAACTAGTTCTACTAAAAAGTGGCCAGAAAGAGGCAGTAGTAGAACTGGTTACATTTTTGGTTATAACTTACTTATTTTTCTAGACATCGACTTTATTTCTACTGCGTTGGATAGGTAAGAGCATTAGCTTTAATATGAATTTTTCTTTTTGCGAATAGTGGGACAAAAATTTTTTTCTTCAAAAAATACCATGGGCTACCCCCTTTGCTTTTTTTGGAAAAATGATAAAAAAATTTTTTGCTCTACCCGCAAGAAAAAAATATTGTGGTTAAAGCCAGTGCCCTTAGCTATCCAAGTCAAAAGGAATCAAGTCGATATCTAGAAAACTAAGCAAGTTATGACCAAAAAGGTAACTAGTTCTACTAAAAAGTGGCCAGAAAGAGGCAGTAGTAGAACTGGTTACATTTTTGCTTATAACTTACTTATTTTTCTAGACATCGACTTCATTTCTACTGCGTTGGATAGGTAAGAGCATTAGCTTTAATATGAATTTTTCTTTTTGCGAATAGTGGGACAAAAATTTTTTTCTTCAAAAAATACCATGGGCTACCCCCTTTGCTTTTTTTTGGAAAAATGATAAAAAATTTGTTTGCTCTACCCGCAAGAAAAAAATATTGTGGTTAAAGCCAGTGCCCTTAGCTATCCAAGTCAGAAGAAATCAAGTCGATATCTAGAAAACTAAGCAAGTTATGACCAAAAAGGTAACTAGTTCATAGGCAGTAGCAGAACTGGTTACATTTTTGGTTATAACTTACTTATTTTTCTAGACATCGACTTCATTTCTACTGCGTTGGATAGGTAAGAGCATTAGCTTTAATATGAATTTTTCTTTTTGCGAATAGTGGGACAAAAATTTTTTTCTTCAAAAAATACCATGGGCTACCCCCTTTGCTTTTTTTTGGAAAAATGATAAAAAATTTTTTTGCTCTACCCGCAAGAAAAAAATATTGTGGTTAAAGCCAGTGCCCTTAGCTATCCAAGTCAAAAGGAATCAAGTCGATATCTAGAAAACTAAGCAAGTTATGACCAAAAAGGTAACTAGTTCTACTAAAAAGTGGCCAGAAAGAGGCAGTAGTAGAACTGGTTACATTTTTGGTTATAACTTACTTATTTTTCTAGACATCGACTTCATTTCTACTGCGTTGGATAGGTAAGAGCATTAGCTTTAATATGAATTTTTCTTTTTGCGAATAGTGGGACAAAAATTTTTTTCTTCAAAAAATACCATGGGCTACCCCCTTTGCTTTTTTGGAAAAATGATAAAAAAATTTTTTGCTCTACCCGCAAGAAAAGAATATTGTGGTTAAAGCCAGTGCCCTTAGCTATCCAAGTCAAAAGGAATCAAGTCGATATCTAGAAAACTAAGCAAGTTATGACCAAAAAGGTAACTAGTTCTACTAAAAAGTGGCCAGAAAGAGGCAGTAGTAGAACTGGTTACATTTTTGGTTATAACTTACTTATTTTTCTAGACATCGACTTTATTTCTACTGCGTTGGATAGGTAAGAGCATTAGCTTTAATATGAATTTTTCTTTTTGCGAATAGTGGGACAAAAATTTTTTTCTTCAAAAAATACCATGGGCTACCCCCTTTGCTTTTTTTGGAAAAATGATAAAAAAATTTTTTGCTCTACCCGCAAGAAAAAAATATTGTGGTTAAAGCCAGTGCCCTTAGCTATCCAAGTCAAAAGGAATCAAGTCGATATCTAGAAAACTAAGCAAGTTATGACCAAAAAGGTAACTAGTTCTACTAAAAAGTGGCCAGAAAGAGGCAGTAGTAGAACTGGTTACATTTTTGGTTATAACTTACTTATTTTTCTAGACATCGACTTTATTTCTACTGCGTTGGATAGGTAAGAGCATTAGCTTTAATATGAATTTTTCTTTTTGCGAATAGTGGGACAAAAATTTTTTTCTTCAAAAAATACCATGGGCTACCCCCTTTGCTTTTTTTGGAAAAATGATAAAAAAATTTTTTGCTCTACCCGCAAGAAAAAAATATTGTGGTTAAAGCCAGTGCCCTTAGCTATCCAAGTCAAAAGGAATCAAGTCGATATCTAGAAAACTAAGCAAGTTATGACCAAAAAGGTAACTAGTTCTACTAAAAAGTGGCCAGAAAGAGGCAGTAGTAGAACTGGTTACATTTTTGCTTATAACTTACTTATTTTTCTAGACATCGACTTCATTTCTACTGCGTTGGATAGGTAAGAGCATTAGCTTTAATATGAATTTTTCTTTTTGCGAATAGTGGGACAAAAATTTTTTTCTTCAAAAAATACCATGGGCTACCCCCTTTGCTTTTTTTTGGAAAAATGATAAAAAATTTGTTTGCTCTACCCGCAAGAAAAAAATATTGTGGTTAAAGCCAGTGCCCTTAGCTATCCAAGTCAGAAGAAATCAAGTCGATATCTAGAAAACTAAGCAAGTTATGACCAAAAAGGTAACTAGTTCATAGGCAGTAGCAGAACTGGTTACATTTTTGGTTATAACTTACTTATTTTTCTAGACATCGACTTCATTTCTACTGCGTTGGATAGGTAAGAGCATTAGCTTTAATATGAATTTTTCTTTTTGCGAATAGTGGGACAAAAATTTTTTTCTTCAAAAAATACCATGGGCTACCCCCTTTGCTTTTTTTTGGAAAAATGATAAAAAATTTTTTTGCTCTACCCGCAAGAAAAAAATATTGTGGTTAAAGCCAGTGCCCTTAGCTATCCAAGTCAAAAGGAATCAAGTCGATATCTAGAAAACTAAGCAAGTTATGACCAAAAAGGTAACTAGTTCTACTAAAAAGTGGCCAGAAAGAGGCAGTAGTAGAACTGGTTACATTTTTGGTTATAACTTACTTATTTTTCTAGACATCGACTTTATTTCTACTGCGTTGGATAGGTAAGAGCATTAGCTTTAATATGAATTTTTCTTTTTGCGAATAGTGGGACAAAAATTTTTTTCTTCAAAAAATACCATGGGCTACCCCCTTTGCTTTTTTTGGAAAAATGATAAAAAAATTTTTTGCTCTACCCGCAAGAAAAAAATATTGTGGTTAAAGCCAGTGCCCTTAGCTATCCAAGTCAAAAGGAATCAAGTCGATATCTAGCAAACTAAGCAAGTTATGACCAAAAAGGTAACTAGTTCTACTAAAAAGTGGCCGGAAAGAGGCAGTAGTAGAACTGGTTACATTTTTGGTTATAACTTACTTATTTTTCTAGACATCGACTTTATTTCTACTGCGTTGGATAGGTAAGAGCATTAGCTTTAATATGAATTTTTCTTTTTGCGAATAGTGGGACAAAAATTTTTTTCTTCAAAAAATACCATGGGCTACCCCCTTTGCTTTTTTTGGAAAAATGATAAAAAATTTTTTTGCTCTACCCGCAAGAAAAAAATATTGTGGTTAAAGCCAGTGCCCTTAGCTATCCAAGTCAAAAGGAATCAAGTCGATATCTAGCAAACTAAGCAAGTTATGACCAAAAAGGTAACTAGTTCTACTAAAAAGTGGCCGGAAAGAGGCAGTAGTAGAACTGGTTACATTTTTGGTTATAACTTACTTATTTTTCTAGACATCGACTTTATTTCTACTGCGTTGGATAGGTAAGAGCATTAGCTTTAATATGAATTTTTCTTTTTGCGAATAGTGGGACAAAAATTTTTTTCTTCAAAAAATACCATGGGCTACCCCCTTTGCTTTTTTTGGAAAAATGATAAAAAATTTTTTTGCTCTACCCGCAAGAAAAAAATATTGTGGTTAAAGCCAGTGCCCTTAGCTATCCAAGTCAAAAGAAATCAAGTCGATATCTAGAAAACTAAGCAAGTTATGACCAAAAAGGTAACTAGTTCATAGGCAGTAGCAGAACTGGTTACATTTTTGGTTATAACTTACTTATTTTTCTAGACATCGACTTCATTTCTACTGCGTTGGATAGGTAAGAGCATTAGCTTTAATATGAATTTTTCTTTTTGCGAATAGTGGGACAGAAATTTTTTTCTTCAAAAAATACCATGGGCTACCCCCTTTGCTTTTTTTTGGAAAAATGATAAAAAATTTTTTTGCTCTACCCGCAAGAAAAAAATATTGTGGTTAAAGCCAGTGCCCTTAGCTATCCAAGTCAAAAGGAATCAAGTCGATATCTAGAAAACTAAGCAAGTTATGACCAAAAAGGTAACTAGTTCTACTAAAAAGTGGCCAGAAAGAGGCAGTAGTAGAACTGGTTACATTTTTGGTTATAACTTACTTATTTTTCTAGACATCGACTTCATTTCTACTGCGTTGGATAGGTAAGAGCATTAGCTTTAATATGAATTTTTCTTTTTGCGAATAGTGGGACAAAAATTTTTTTCTTCAAAAAATACCATGGGCTACCCCCTTTGCTTTTTTGGAAAAATGATAAAAAAATTTTTTGCTCTACCCGCAAGAAAAGAATATTGTGGTTAAAGCCAGTGCCCTTAGCTATCCAAGTCAAAAGGAATCAAGTCGATATCTAGAAAACTAAGCAAGTTATGACCAAAAAGGTAACTAGTTCTACTAAAAAGTGGCCAGAAAGAGGCAGTAGTAGAACTGGTTACATTTTTGGTTATAACTTACTTATTTTTCTAGACATCGACTTTATTTCTACTGCGTTGGATAGGTAAGAGCATTAGCTTTAATATGAATTTTTCTTTTTGCGAATAGTGGGACAAAAATTTTTTTCTTCAAAAAATACCATGGGCTACCCCCTTTGCTTTTTTTGGAAAAATGATAAAAAAATTTTTTGCTCTACCCGCAAGAAAAAAATATTGTGGTTAAAGCCAGTGCCCTTAGCTATCCAAGTCAAAAGGAATCAAGTCGATATCTAGAAAACTAAGCAAGTTATGACCAAAAAGGTAACTAGTTCTACTAAAAAGTGGCCAGAAAGAGGCAGTAGTAGAACTGGTTACATTTTTGGTTATAACTTACTTATTTTTCTAGACATCGACTTTATTTCTACTGCGTTGGATAGGTAAGAGCATTAGCTTTAATATGAATTTTTCTTTTTGCGAATAGTGGGACAAAAATTTTTTTCTTCAAAAAATACCATGGGCTACCCCCTTTGCTTTTTTTGGAAAAATGATAAAAAAATTTTTTGCTCTACCCGCAAGAAAAAAATATTGTGGTTAAAGCCAGTGCCCTTAGCTATCCAAGTCAAAAGGAATCAAGTCGATATCTAGAAAACTAAGCAAGTTATGACCAAAAAGGTAACTAGTTCTACTAAAAAGTGGCCAGAAAGAGGCAGTAGTAGAACTGGTTACATTTTTGCTTATAACTTACTTATTTTTCTAGACATCGACTTCATTTCTACTGCGTTGGATAGGTAAGAGCATTAGCTTTAATATGAATTTTTCTTTTTGCGAATAGTGGGACAAAAATTTTTTTCTTCAAAAAATACCATGGGCTACCCCCTTTGCTTTTTTTTGGAAAAATGATAAAAAATTTGTTTGCTCTACCCGCAAGAAAAAAATATTGTGGTTAAAGCCAGTGCCCTTAGCTATCCAAGTCAGAAGAAATCAAGTCGATATCTAGAAAACTAAGCAAGTTATGACCAAAAAGGTAACTAGTTCATAGGCAGTAGCAGAACTGGTTACATTTTTGGTTATAACTTACTTATTTTTCTAGACATCGACTTCATTTCTACTGCGTTGGATAGGTAAGAGCATTAGCTTTAATATGAATTTTTCTTTTTGCGAATAGTGGGACAAAAATTTTTTTCTTCAAAAAATACCATGGGCTACCCCCTTTGCTTTTTTTTGGAAAAATGATAAAAAATTTTTTTGCTCTACCCGCAAGAAAAAAATATTGTGGTTAAAGCCAGTGCCCTTAGCTATCCAAGTCAAAAGGAATCAAGTCGATATCTAGAAAACTAAGCAAGTTATGACCAAAAAGGTAACTAGTTCTACTAAAAAGTGGCCAGAAAGAGGCAGTAGTAGAACTGGTTACATTTTTGGTTATAACTTACTTATTTTTCTAGACATCGACTTTATTTCTACTGCGTTGGATAGGTAAGAGCATTAGCTTTAATATGAATTTTTCTTTTTGCGAATAGTGGGACAAAAATTTTTTTCTTCAAAAAATACCATGGGCTACCCCCTTTGCTTTTTTTGGAAAAATGATAAAAAAATTTTTTGCTTTACCCGCAAGAAAAAAATATTGTGGTTAAAGCCAGTGCCCTTAGCTATCCAAGTCAAAAGGAATCAAGTCGATATCTAGCAAACTAAGCAAGTTATGACCAAAAAGGTAACTAGTTCTACTAAAAAGTGGCCGGAAAGAGGCAGTAGTAGAACTGGTTACATTTTTGGTTATAACTTACTTATTTTTCTAGACATCGACTTTATTTCTACTGCGTTGGATAGGTAAGAGCATTAGCTTTAATATGAATTTTTCTTTTTGCGAATAGTGGGACAAAAATTTTTTTCTTCAAAAAATACCATGGGCTACCCCCTTTGCTTTTTTTGGAAAAATGATAAAAAATTTTTTTGCTCTACCCGCAAGAAAAAAATATTGTGGTTAAAGCCAGTGCCCTTAGCTATCCAAGTCAAAAGGAATCAAGTCGATATCTAGCAAACTAAGCAAGTTATGACCAAAAAGGTAACTAGTTCTACTAAAAAGTGGCCGGAAAGAGGCAGTAGTAGAACTGGTTACATTTTTGGTTATAACTTACTTATTTTTCTAGACATCGACTTTATTTCTACTGCGTTGGATAGGTAAGAGCATTAGCTTTAATATGAATTTTTCTTTTTGCGAATAGTGGGACAAAAATTTTTTTCTTCAAAAAATACCATGGGCTACCCCCTTTGCTTTTTTTGGAAAAATGATAAAAAATTTTTTTGCTCTACCCGCAAGAAAAAAATATTGTGGTTAAAGCCAGTGCCCTTAGCTATCCAAGTCAAAAGAAATCAAGTCGATATCTAGAAAACTAAGCAAGTTATGACCAAAAAGGTAACTAGTTCATAGGCAGTAGCAGAACTGGTTACATTTTTGGTTATAACTTACTTATTTTTCTAGACATCGACTTCATTTCTACTGCGTTGGATAGGTAAGAGCATTAGCTTTAATATGAATTTTTCTTTTTGCGAATAGTGGGACAGAAATTTTTTTCTTCAAAAAATACCATGGGCTACCCCCTTTGCTTTTTTTTGGAAAAATGATAAAAAATTTTTTTGCTCTACCCGCAAGAAAAAAATATTGTGGTTAAAGCCAGTGCCCTTAGCTATCCAAGTCAAAAGGAATCAAGTCGATATCTAGAAAACTAAGCAAGTTATGACCAAAAAGGTAACTATTTCTACTAAAAAGTGGCCAGAAAGAGGCAGTAGTAGAACTGGTTACATTTTTGGTTATAACTTACTTATTTTTCTAGACATCGACTTTATTTCTACTGCGTTGGATAGGTAAGAGCATTAGCTTTAATATGAATTTTTCTTTTTGCGAATAGTGGGACAAAAATTTTTTTCTTCAAAAAATACCATGGGCTACCCCCTTAGCTATCCAAGTCAAAAGAAATCAAGTCGATATCTAGAAAACTAAGCAAGTTATGACCAAAAAGGTAACTAGTTAATAGGCAGTAGCAGAACTGGTTACATTTTTGGTTATAACTTACTTATTTTTCTAGACATCGACTTCATTTCTACTGCGTTGGATAGGTAAGAGCATTAGCTTTAATATGAATTTTTCTTTTCGCGAATAGTGGGACAAAAATTTTTTTCTTCAAAAAATACCATGGGCTACCCCCTTTGCTTTTTTTGGAAAAATGATAAAAAATTTTTTTGCTCTACCCGCAAGAAAAAAAATATTGTGGTTAAAGCCAATGCCCTTAGCTATCTAAGTCAAAAGGAATCAAGTCGATATCTAGAAAACTAAGCAAGTTATGACCAAAAAGGTAACTAGTTCTACTAAAAAGTGGCCAGAAAGAGGCAGTAGTAGAACTGGTTACATTTTTGGTTATAACTTACTTATTTTTCTAGACATCGACTTCATTTCTACTGCGTTGGATAGGTAAGAGCATTAGCTTTAATATGAATTTTTCTTTTTGCGAATAGTGGGACAGAAATTTTTTTCTTCAAAAAATACCATGGGCTACCCCCTTTGCTTTTTTTGGAAAAATGATAAAAAATTTTTTTGCTCTACCCGCAAGAAAAAAATATTGTGATTAAAGCCAGTGCCCTTAGCTATCCAAGTCAAAAAGAATCGAGTCGATATCTAGAAAACTAAGCAAGTTATGACCAAAAAGGTAACTAGTTCTACTAAAAAGTGGCCAGAAAGAGGCAGTAGTAGAACTGGTTACATTTTTGGTTATAACTTACTTATTTTTCTAGACATCGACTTCATTTCTACTGCGTTGGATAGGTAAGAGCATTATCTTTAATATGAATTTTTCTTTTTGCGAATAGTGGGACAGAAATTTTTTTCTTCAAAAAATACCATGGGCTACCCCCTTTGCTTTTTTTGGAAAAATGATAAAAAATTTTTTTGCTCTACCCGCAAGAAAAAAATATTGTGGTTAAAGCCAGTGCCCTTAGCTATCCAAGTCAAAAGGAATCAAGTCGATATCTAGAAAACTCAGCAAGTTATGACCAAAAAGGTAACTAGTTCTACAAAAAAGTGGCCGGAAAGAGGCAGTAGCAGAACCGGTTATATTTTTGGTTATAACTTACTTATTTTACTAGACATCGGCTTCATTTCTACTGCATTGGATAGGTAAGAGCATTAGCTTTAATATGAATTTTTCTTTTCGCGAATAGTGGGACAAAAATTTTTTTCTTCAAAAAATACCATGGGCTACCCCCTTTGCTTTTTTTGGAAAAATGATAAAAAATTTTTTTGCTCTACCCGCAAGAAAAAAAAATATTGTGGTTAAAGCCAGTGCCCTTAGCTATCTAAATCAAAAGGAATCAAGTCGATATCTAGAAAACTAAGCAAGTTATGACCAAAAAGGTAACTAGTTCTACTAAAAAGTGGCCGGAAAGAGGCAGTAGCAGAACTGGTTACATTTTTGGTTATAACTTACTTATTTTTCTAGACATCGACTTCATTTCTACTGCGTTGGATAGGTAAGAGCATTAGCTTTAATATGAATTTTTCTTTTTGCGAATAGTGGGACAAAAATTTTTTTCTTCAAAAAATACCATGGGCTACCCCCTTTGCTTTTTTTGGAAAAATGATAAAAAATTTTTTTGCTCTACCCGCAAGAAAAAAAAATATTGTGGTTAAAGCCAGTGCCCTTAGCTATCTAAGTCAAAAGGAATCAAGTCGATATCTAGCAAACTAAGCAAGTTATGACCAAAAAGGTAACTAGTTCTACTAAAAAGTGGCCGGAAAGAGGCAGTAGCAGAACCGGTTACATTTTTGGTTATAACTTACTTATTTTTCTAGACATCGACTTCATTTCTACTGTGTTGGATAGGTAAGAGCATTAGCTTTAATATTAATTTTTCTTTTTGCGAATAGTGGGACAAAAATTTTTTTCTTCAAAAAATACCATGGGCTACCCCCTTTGCTTTTTTTGGAAAAATGATAAAAAATTTGTTTGCTCTACCCGCAAGAAAAAAATATTGTGGTTAAAGCCAGTGCCCTTAGCTATCCAAGTCAAAAGGAATCAAGTCGATATCTAGAAAACTAAGCAAGTTATGACCAAAAAGGTAACTAGTTCTACTAAAAAGTGGCCAGAAAGAGGCAGTAGTAGAACTGGTTACATTTTTGGTTATAACTTACTTATTTTTCTAGACATCGACTTTATTTCTACTGCGTTGGATAGGTAAGAGCATTAGCTTTAATATGAATTTTTCTTTTTGCGAATAGTGGGACAAAAATTTTTTTCTTCAAAAAATACCATGGGCTACCCCCTTTGCTTTTTTTGGAAAAATGATAAAAAAATTTTTTGCTCTACCCGCAAGAAAAAAATATTGTGGTTAAAGCCAGTGCCCTTAGCTATCCAAGTCAAAAGGAATCAAGTCGATATCTAGCAAACTAAGCAAGTTATGACCAAAAAGGTAACTAGTTCTACTAAAAAGTGGCCGGAAAGAGGCAGTAGTAGAACTGGTTACATTTTTGGTTATAACTTACTTATTTTTCTAGACATCGACTTTATTTCTACTGCGTTGGATAGGTAAGAGCATTAGCTTTAATATGAATTTTTCTTTTTGCGAATAGTGGGACAAAAATTTTTTTCTTCAAAAAATACCATGGGCTACCCCCTTTGCTTTTTTTGGAAAAATGATAAAAAATTTTTTTGCTCTACCCGCAAGAAAAAAATATTGTGGTTAAAGCCAGTGCCCTTAGCTATCCAAGTCAAAAGGAATCAAGTCGATATCTAGCAAACTAAGCAAGTTATGACCAAAAAGGTAACTAGTTCTACTAAAAAGTGGCCGGAAAGAGGCAGTAGTAGAACTGGTTACATTTTTGGTTATAACTTACTTATTTTTCTAGACATCGACTTTATTTCTACTGCGTTGGATAGGTAAGAGCATTAGCTTTAATATGAATTTTTCTTTTTGCGAATAGTGGGACAAAAATTTTTTTCTTCAAAAAATACCATGGGCTACCCCCTTTGCTTTTTTTGGAAAAATGATAAAAATTTTTTTTGCTCTACCCGCAAGAAAAAAATATTGTGGTTAAAGCCAGTGCCCTTAGCTATCCAAGTCAAAAGAAATCAAGTCGATATCTAGAAAACTAAGCAAGTTATGACCAAAAAGGTAACTAGTTCATAGGCAGTAGCAGAACTGGTTACATTTTTGGTTATAACTTGCTTATTTTTCTAGACATCGACTTCATTTCTACTGCGTTGGATAGGTAAGAGCATTAGCTTTAATATGAATTTTTCTTTTTGCGAATAGTGGGACAAAAATTTTTTTCTTCAAAAAATACCATGGGCTACCCCCTTTGCTTTTTTTTGGAAAAATGATAAAAAATTTTTTTGCTCTACCCGCAAGAAAAAAATATTGTGGTTAAAGCCAGTGCCCTTAGCTATCCAAGTCAAAAGGAATCAAGTCGATATCTAGAAAACTAAGCAAGTTATGACCAAAAAGGTAACTAGTTCTACTAAAAAGTGGCCAGAAAGAGGCAGTAGTAGAACTGGTTACATTTTTGGTTATAACTTACTTATTTTTCTAGACATCGACTTTATTTCTACTGCGTTGGATAGGTAAGAGCATTAGCTTTAATATGAATTTTTCTTTTTGCGAATAGTGGGACAAAAATTTTTTTCTTCAAAAAATACCATGGGCTACCCCCTTAGCTATCCAAGTCAAAAGAAATCAAGTCGATATCTAGAAAACTAAGCAAGTTATGACCAAAAAGGTAACTAGTTCATAGGCAGTAGCAGAACTGGTTACATTTTTGGTTATAACTTACTTATTTTTCTAGACATCGACTTCATTTCTACTGCGTTGGATAGGTAAGAGCATTAGCTTTAATATGAATTTTTCTTTTTGCGAATAGTGGGACAAAAATTTTTTTCTTCAAAAAATACCATGGGCTACCCCCTTTGCTTTTTTTGGAAAAATTATAAAAAATTTTTTTGCTCTACCCGCAAGAAAAAAAATTGTGGTTAAAGCCAGTGCCCTTAGCTATCTAAGTCAAAAGGAATCAAGTCGATATCTAGAAAACTAAGCAAGTTATGACCAAAAAGGTAACTAGTTCTACTAAAAAGTGGCCGGAAAGAGGCAGTAGCAGAACCGGTTACATTTTTGGTTATAACTTACTTATTTTTCTAGACATCGACTTCATTTCTACTGTGTTGGATAGGTAAGAGCATTAGCTTTAATATTAATTTTTCTTTTTGCGAATAGTGGGACAAAAATTTTTTTCTTCAAAAAATACCATGGGCTACCCCCTTTGCTTTTTTTGGAAAAATGATAAAAAATTTGTTTGCTCTACCCGCAAGAAAAAAATATTGTGGTTAAAGCCAGTGCCCTTAGCTATCCAAGTCAAAAGGAATCAAGTCGATATCTAGAAAACTAAGCAAGTTATGACCAAAAAGGTAACTAGTTCTACTAAAAAGTGGCCAGAAAGAGGCAGTAGTAGAACTGGTTACATTTTTGGTTATAACTTACTTATTTTTCTAGACATCGACTTCATTTCTACTGCGTTGGATAGGTAAGAGCATTAGCTTTAATATGAATTTTTCTTTTCGCGAATAGTGGGACAAAAATTTTTTTCTTCAAAAAATACCATGGGCTACCCCCTTTGCTTTTTTTGGAAAAATGATAAAAAATTTTTTTGCTCTACCCGCAAGAAAAAAAATATTGTGGTTAAAGCCAATGCCCTTAGCTATCTAAGTCAAAAGGAATCAAGTCGATATCTAGAAAACTAAGCAAGTTATGACCAAAAAGGTAACTAGTTCTACTAAAAAGTGGCCAGAAAGAGGCAGTAGTAGAACTGGTTACATTTTTGGTTATAACTTACTTATTTTTCTAGACATCGACTTCATTTCTACTGCGTTGGATAGGTAAGAGCATTAGCTTTAATATGAATTTTTCTTTTTGCGAATAGTGGGACAGAAATTTTTTTCTTCAAAAAATACCATGGGCTACCCCCTTTGCTTTTTTTGGAAAAATGATAAAAATTTTTTTTGCTCTACCCGCAAGAAAAAAATATTGTGGTTAAAGCCAGTGCCCTTAGCTATCCAAGTCAAAAAGAATCAAGTCGATATCTAGAAAACTAAGCAAGTTATGACCAAAAAGGTAACTAGTTCTACTAAAAAGTGGCCAGAAAGAGGCAGTAGTAGAACTGGTTACATTTTTGGTTATAACTTACTTATTTTTCTAGACATCGACTTCATTTCTACTGCGTTGGATAGGTAAGAGCATTATCTTTAATATGAATTTTTCTTTTTGCGAATAGTGGGACAGAAATTTTTTTCTTCAAAAAATACCATGGGCTACCCCCTTTGCTTTTTTTGGAAAAATCATAAAAAATTTTTTTGCTCTACCCGCAAGAAAAAAATATTGTGGTTAAAGCCAGTGCCCTTAGCTATCCAAGTCAAAAGGAATCAAGTCGATATCTAGAAAACTCAGCAAGTTATGACCAAAAAGGTAACTAGTTCTACAAAAAAGTGGCCGGAAAGAGGCAGTAGCAGAACCGGTTATATTTTTGGTTATAACTTACTTATTTTACTAGACATCGGCTTCATTTCTACTGCATTGGATAGGTAAGAGCATTAGCTTTAATATGAATTTTTCTTTTCGCGAATAGTGGGACAAAAATTTTTTTCTTCAAAAAATACCATGGGCTACCCCCTTTGCTTTTTTTGGAAAAATGATAAAAAATTTTTTTGCTCTACCCGCAAGAAAAAAAATATTGTGGTTAAAGCCAGTGCCCTTAGCTATCTAAGTCAAAAGGAATCAAGTCGATATCTAGAAAACTAAGCAAGTTATGACCAAAAAGGTAACTAGTTCTACTAAAAAGTGGCCGGAAAGAGGCAGTAGCAGAACTGGTTACATTTTTGGTTATAACTTACTTATTTTTCTAGACATTGACTTCATTTCTACTGCGTTGGATAGGTAAGAGCATTAGCTTTAATATGAATTTTTCTTTTTGCGAATAGTGGGACAAAAATTTTTTTCTTCAAAAAATACCATGGGCTCCCCCTTTGCTTTTTTTGGAAAAATGATAAAAAATTTGTTTGCTCTACCCGCAAGAAAAAAATATTGTGGTTAAAGCCAGTGCCCTTAGCTATCCAAGTCAAAAGAAATCAAGTCGATATCTAGAAAACTAAGCAAGTTATGACCAAAAAGGTAAATAGTTCTACTAAAAAGTGGCCGGAAAGAGGCAGTAGCAGAACTGGTCACATTTTTGGTTATAACTTACTTATTTTTCTAGACATCGACTTCATTTCTACTGCGTTGGATAGGTAAGAGCATTAGCTTTAATATGAATTTTTCTTTTTGCGAATAGTGGGACAGAAATTTTTTTCTTCAAAAAATACCATGGGCTACCCCCTTTGCTTTTTTTGGAAAAATGATAAAAAATTTTTTTGCTCTACCCGCAAGAAAAAAAAATATTGTGGTTAAAGCCAGTGCCCTTAGCTATCTAAGTCAAAAGGAATCAAGTCGATATCTAGAAAACTAAGCAAGTTATGACCAAAAAGGTAACTAGTTCTACAAAAAAGTGGCCGGAAAGAGGCAGTAGCAGAACCGGTTATATTTTTGGTTATAACTTACTTATTTTTCTAGACATCGACTTCATTTCTACTGCATTGGATAGGTAAGAGCATTAGCTTTAATATGAATTTTTCTTTTTGCGAATAGTGGGATAAAAATTTTTTTCTTCAAAAAATACCAAGGGCTACCCCCTTTGCTTTTTTTGGAAAAATGATAAAAAATTTTTTTGCTCTACCCGCAAGAAAAAATTATTGTGGTTAAAGCCAGTGCCCTTAGCTATCCAAGTCAAAAGGAATCAAGTCGATATCTAGAAAACTACGCAAGTTATGACCAAAAAGGTAACTAGTTCTACTAAAAAGTGGCCGGAAAGAGGCAGTAGCAGAACTGGTTACATTTTTGGTTATAACTTACTTATTTTTCTAGACATCGACTTCATTTCTACTGCGTTGGATAGGTAAGAGCATTAGCTTTAATATGAATTTTTCTTTTTGCGAATAGTGGGACAGAAATTTTTTTCTTCAAAAAATACCATGGGCTACCCCCTTTGCTTTTTTTGGAAAAATGATAAAAAATTTTTTTGCTCTACCCGCAAGAAAAAAATATTGTGGTTAAAGCCAGTGCCCTTAGCTATCCAAGTCAAAAGGAATCAAGTCGATATCTAGAAAACTAAGCAAGTTATGACCAAAAAGGTAACTAGTTCTACAAAAAAGTGGCCGGAAAGAGGCAGTAGCAGAACTGGTTATATTTTTGGTTATAACTTACTTATTTTACTAGACATCGGCTTCATTTCTACTGCATTGGATAGGTAAGAGCATTAGCTTTAATATGAATTTTTCTTTTCGCGAATAGTGGGACAAAAATTTTTTTCTTCAAAAAATACCATGGGCTACCCCCTTTGCTTTTTTTGGAAAAATGATAAAAAATTTTTTTGCTCTACCCGCAAGAAAAAAAAATATTGTGGTTAAAGCCAGTGCCCTTAGCTATCTAAGTCAAAAGGAATCAAGTCGATATCTAGAAAACTAAGCAAGTTATGACCAAAAAGGTAACTAGTTCTACTAAAAAGTGGCCGGAAAGAGGCAGTAGCAGAACTGGTTACATTTTTGGTTATAACTTACTTATTTTTCTAGACATCGACTTCATTTCTACTGCGTTGGATAGGTAAGAGCATTAGCTTTAATATAAATTTTTCTTTTTGCGAATAGTGGGACAGAAATTTTTTTCTTCAAAAAATACCATGGGCTACCCCCTTTGCTTTTTTTGGAAAAATGATAAAAAATTTTTTTGCTCTACCCGCAAGAAAAAAATATTGTGGTTAAAGCCAGTGCCCTTAGCTATCCAAGTCAAAAGGAATCAAGTCCATATCTAGAAAACTAAGCAAGTTATGACCAAAAAGGTAACTAGTTCTACAAAAAGTGGCCGGAAAGAGGCAGTAGCAGAACCGGTTATATTTTTGGTTATAACTTACTTATTTTTCTAGACATCGACTTCATTTCTACTGCATTGGATAGGTAAGAGCATTAGCTTTAATATGAATTTTTCTTTTTGCGAATAGTGGGATAAAAATTTTTTTCTTCAAAAAATACCATGGGCTACCCCCTTTGCTTTTTTTGGAAAAATGATAAAAAATTTTTTTGCTCTACCCGCAAGAAAAAAAAATATTGTGGTTAAAGCCAGTGCCCTTAGCTATCCAAGTCAAAAGGAATCAAGTCGATATCTAGAAAACTCAGCAAGTTATGACCAAAAAGGTAACTAGTTCTACAAAAAAGTGGCCGGAAAGAGGCAGTAGCAGAACCGGTTATATTTTTGGTTATAACTTACTTATTTTACTAGACATCGGCTTCATTTCTACTGCATTGGATAGGTAAGAGCATTAGCTTTAATATGAATTTTTCTTTTCGCGAATAGTGGGACAAAAATTTTTTTCTTCAAAAAATACCATGGGCTACCCCCTTTGCTTTTTTTGGAAAAATGATAAAAAATTTTTTTGCTCTACCCGCAAGAAAAAAAAATATTGTGGTTAAAGCCAGTGCCCTTAGCTATCTAAGTCAAAAGGAATCAAGTCGATATCTAGAAAACTAAGCAAGTTATGACCAAAAAGGTAACTAGTTCTACTAAAAAGTGGCCGGAAAGAGGCAGTAGCAGAACTGGTTACATTTTTGGTTATAACTTACTTATTTTTCTAGACATCGACTTCATTTCTACTGCGTTGGATAGGTAAGAGCATTAGCTTTAATATGAATTTTTCTTTTTGCGAATAGTGGGACAAAAATTTTTTTCTTCAAAAAATACCATGGGCTACCCCCTTTGCTTTTTTTGGAAAAATGATAAAAAATTTGTTTGCTCTACCCGCAAGAAAAAAATATTGTGGTTAAAGCCAGTGCCCTTAGCTATCCAAGTCAAAAGGAATCAAGTCCATATCTAGAAAACTAAGCAAGTTATGACCAAAAAGGTAACTAGTTCTACAAAAAGTGGCCGGAAAGAGGCAGTAGCAGAACCGGTTATATTTTTGGTTATAACTTACTTATTTTTCTAGACATCGACTTCATTTCTACTGCATTGGATAGGTAAGAGCATTAGCTTTAATATGAATTTTTCTTTTTGCGAATAGTGGGATAAAAATTTTTTTCTTCAAAAAATACCATGGGCTACCCCCTTTGCTTTTTTTGGAAAAATGATAAAAAATTTTTTTGCTCTACCCGCAAGAAAAAAAAATATTGTGGTTAAAGCCAGTGCCCTTAGCTATCCAAGTCAAAAGGAATCAAGTCGATATCTAGAAAACTCAGCAAGTTATGACCAAAAAGGTAACTAGTTCTACAAAAAAGTGGCCGGAAAGAGGCAGTAGCAGAACCGGTTATATTTTTGGTTATAACTTACTTATTTTACTAGACATCGGCTTCATTTCTACTGCATTGGATAGGTAAGAGCATTAGCTTTAATATGAATTTTTCTTTTCGCGAATAGTGGGACAAAAATTTTTTTCTTCAAAAAATACCATGGGCTACCCCCTTTGCTTTTTTTGGAAAAATGATAAAAAATTTTTTTGCTCTACCCGCAAGAAAAAAAAATATTGTGGTTAAAGCCAGTGCCCTTAGCTATCTAAGTCAAAAGGAATCAAGTCGATATCTAGAAAACTAAGCAAGTTATGACCAAAAAGGTAACTAGTTCTACTAAAAAGTGGCCGGAAAGAGGCAGTAGCAGAACTGGTTACATTTTTGGTTATAACTTACTTATTTTTCTAGACATCGACTTCATTTCTACTGCGTTGGATAGGTAAGAGCATTAGCTTTAATATGAATTTTTCTTTTTGCGAATAGTGGGACAAAAATTTTTTTCTTCAAAAAATACCATGGGCTACCCCCTTTGCTTTTTTTGGAAAAATGATAAAAAATTTTTTTGCTCTACCCGCAAGAAAAAAAAATATTGTGGTTAAAGCCAGTGCCCTTAGCTATCTAAGTCAAAAGGAATCAAGTCGATATCTAGAAAACTAAGCAAGTTATGACCAAAAAGGTAACTAGTTCTACTAAAAAGTGGCCGGAAAGAGGCAGTAGCAGAACCGGTTACATTTTTGGTTATAACTTACTTATTTTTCTAGACATCGACTTCATTTCTACTGTGTTGGATAGGTAAGAGCATTAGCTTTAATATTAATTTTTCTTTTTGCGAATAGTGGGACAAAAATTTTTTTCTTCAAAAAATACCATGGGCTACCCCCTTTGCTTTTTTTGGAAAAATGATAAAAAATTTGTTTGCTCTACCCGCAAGAAAAAAATATTGTGGTTAAAGCCAGTGCCCTTAGCTATCCAAGTCAAAAGGAATCAAGTCGATATCTAGAAAACTAAGCAAGTTATGACCAAAAAGGTAACTAGTTCTACTAAAAAGTGGCCAGAAAGAGGCAGTAGTAGAACTGGTTACATTTTTGGTTATAACTTACTTATTTTTCTAGACATCGACTTCATTTCTACTGCGTTGGATAGGTAAGAGCATTAGCTTTAATATGAATTTTTCTTTTCGCGAATAGTGGGACAAAAATTTTTTTCTTCAAAAAATACCATGGGCTACCCCCTTTGCTTTTTTTGGAAAAATGATAAAAAATTTTTTTGCTCTACCCGCAAGAAAAAAAATATTGTGGTTAAAGCCAATGCCCTTAGCTATCTAAGTCAAAAGGAATCAAGTCGATATCTAGAAAACTAAGCAAGTTATGACCAAAAAGGTAACTAGTTCTACTAAAAAGTGGCCAGAAAGAGGCAGTAGTAGAACTGGTTACATTTTTGGTTATAACTTACTTATTTTTCTAGACATCGACTTCATTTCTACTGCGTTGGATAGGTAAGAGCATTAGCTTTAATATGAATTTTTCTTTTTGCGAATAGTGGGACAGAAATTTTTTTCTTCAAAAAATACCATGGGCTACCCCCTTTGCTTTTTTTGGAAAAATGATAAAAAATTTTTTTGCTCTACCCGCAAGAAAAAAATATTGTGGTTAAAGCCAGTGCCCTTAGCTATCCAAGTCAAAAAGAATCAAGTCGATATCTAGAAAACTAAGCAAGTTATGACCAAAAAGGTAACTAGTTCTACTAAAAAGTGGCCAGAAAGAGGCACTAGTAGAACTGGTTACATTTTTGGTTATAACTTACTTATTTTTCTAGACATCGACTTCATTTCTACTGCGTTGGATAGGTAAGAGCATTATCTTTAATATGAATTTTTCTTTTTGCGAATAGTGGGACAGAAATTTTTTTCTTCAAAAAATACCATGGGCTACCCCCTTTGCTTTTTTTGGAAAAATGATAAAAAAATTTTTTGCTCTACCCGCAAGAAAAAAATATTGTGGTTAAAGCCAGTGCCCTTAGCTATCCAAGTCAAAAGGAATCAAGTCGATATCTAGAAAACTCAGCAAGTTATGACCAAAAAGGTAACTAGTTCTACAAAAAAGTGGCCGGAAAGAGGCAGTAGCAGAACCGGTTATATTTTTGGTTATAACTTACTTATTTTACTAGACATCGGCTTCATTTCTATTGCATTGGATAGGTAAGAGCATTAGCTTTAATATGAATTTTTCTTTTCGCGAATAGTGGGACAAAAATTTTTTTCTTCAAAAAATACCATGGGCTACCCCCTTTGCTTTTTTTGGAAAAATGATAAAAAATTTGTTTGCTCTACCCGCAAGAAAAAAAATATTGTGGTTAAAGCCAGTGCCCTTAGCTATCTAAGTCAAAAGGAATCAAGTCGATATCTAGAAAACTAAGCAAGTTATGACCAAAAAGGTAACTAGTTCTACTAAAAAGTGGCCGGAAAGAGGCAGTAGCAGAACTGGTTACATTTTTGGTTATAACTTACTTATTTTTCTAGACATCGACTTCATTTCTACTGCGTTGGATAGGTAAGAGCATTAGCTTTAATATGAATTTTTCTTTTTGCGAATAGTGGGACAGAAATTTTTTTCTTCAAAAAATACCATGGGCTACCCCCTTTGCTTTTTTTGGAAAAATGATAAAAAATTTTTTTGGTCTACCCGCAAGAAAAAAATATTGTGGTTAAAGCCAGTGCCCTTAGCTATCCAAGTCAAAAGGAATCAAGTCGATATCTAGAAAACTAAGCAAGTTATGACCAAAAAGGTAACTAGTTCTACAAAAAAGTGGCCGGAAAGAGGCAGTAGCAGAACCGGTTATATTTTTGGTTATAACTTACTTATTTTTCTAGACATCGACTTCATTTCTACTGCATTGGATAGGTAAGAGCATTAGCTTTAATATGAATTTTTCTTTTTGCGAATAGTGGGATAAAAATTTTTTTCTTCAAAAAATACCATGGGCTACCCCCTTTGCTTTTTTTGGAAAAATGATAAAAAATTTTTTTGCTCTACCCGCAAGAAAAAATTATTGTGGTTAAAGCCAGTGTCCTTAGCTATCCAAGTCAAAAGGAATCAAGTCGATATCTAGAAAACTAAGCAAGTTATGACCAAAAAGGTAACTAGTTCTACTAAAAAGTGGCCGGAAAGAGGCAGTAGCAGAACTGGTTACATTTTTGGTTATAACTTACTTATTTTTCTAGACATCGACTTCATTTCTACTGCGTTGGATAGGTAAGAGCATTAGCTTTAATATGAATTTTTCTTTTTGCGAATAGTGGGACAGAAATTTTTTTCTTCAAAAAATACCATGGGCTACCCCCTTTGCTTTTTTTGGAAAAATGATAAAAAATTTTTTTGCTCTACCCGCAAGAAAAAAATATTGTGGTTAAAGCCAGTGCCCTTAGCTATCCAAGTCAAAAGGAATCAAGTCGATATCTAGAAAACTAAGCAAGTTATGACCAAAAAGGTAACTAGTTCTACAAAAAAGTGGCCGGAAAGAGGCAGTAGCAGAACCGGTTATATTTTTGGTTATAACTTACTTATTTTTCTAGACATCGACTTCATTTCTACTGCATTGGATAGGTAAGAGCATTAGCTTTAATATGAATTTTTCTTTTTGCGAATAGTGGGATAAAAATTTTTTTCTTCAAAAAATACCATGGGCTACCCCCTTTGCTTTTTTTGGAAAAATTATAAAAAATTTTTTTGCTCTACCCGCAAGAAAAAATTATTGTGGTTAAAGCCAGTGCCCTTAGCTATCCAAGTCAAAAGGAATCAAGTCGATATCTAGAAAACTAAGCAAGTTATGACCAAAAAGGTAACTAGTTCTACTAAAAAGTGGCCGGAAAGAGGCAGTAGCAGAACTGGTTACATTTTTGGTTATAACTTACTTATTTTTCTAGACATCGACTTCATTTCTACTGCGTTGGATAGGTAAGAGCATTAGCTTTAATATGAATTTTTCTTTTCGCGAATAGTGGGACAAAAATTTTTTTCTTCAAAAAATACCATGGGCTACCCCCTTTGCTTTTTTTGGAAAAATGATAAAAAATTTTTTTGCTCTACCCGCAAGAAAAAAAAATATTGTGGTTAAAGCCAGTGCCCTTAGCTATCTAAGTCAAAAGGAATCAAGTCGATATCTAGAAAACTAAGCAAGTTATGACCAAAAAGGTAACTAGTTCTACTAAAAAGTGGCCGGAAAGAGGCAGTAGCAGAACCGGTTACAGTTTTGGTTATAACTTACTTATTTTTCTAGACATCGACTTCATTTCTACTGCGTTGGATAGCTAAGAGCATTAGCTTTAATACGAATTTTTCTTTTTGCGAATAGTGGGACAAAAATTTTTTTCTTCAAAAAATGCCATGGACTACCCCCTTTGCTTTTTTTGGAAAAATGATAAAAAATTTGTTTGCTCTACCCGCAAGAAAAAAATATTGTGGTTAAAGCCAGTGCCCTTAGCTATCTAAGTCAAAAGGAATCAAGTCGATATCTAGAAAACTAAGCAAGTTATGACCAAAAAGGTAACTAGTTCTACTAAAAAGTGGCCGGAAAGAGGCAGTAGCAGAACCGGTTACAGTTTTGGTTATAACTTACTTATTTTTCTAGACATCGACTTCATTTCTACTGCGTTGGATAGGTAAGAGCATTAGCTTTAATACGAATTTTTCTTTTTGCGAATAGTGGGACAAAAATTTTTTTCTTCAAAAAATGCCATGGACTACCCCCTTTGCTTTTTTTGGAAAAATGATAAAAAATTTGTTTGCTCTACCCGCAAGAAAAAAATATTGTGGTTAAAGCCAGTGCCCTTAGCTATCTAAGTCAAAAGGAATCAAGTCAATATCTAGAAAACTAAGCAAGTTATGACCAAAAAGGTAAATAGTTCTACTAAAAAGTGGCCGGAAAGAGGCAGTAGCAGAACCGGTTACATTTTTGGTTATAACTTACTTATTTTTCTAGACATCGACTTCATTTCTACTGCGTTGGATAGGTAAGGGCATTAGCTTTAATATGAATTTTTGTTTTTGCGAATAGTGGGACAAAAATTTTTTTCTTCAAAAAATACCATGGGCTACCCCCTTTGCTTTTTTTGGAAAAATGATAAAAAATTTTTTTGCTCTACCCGCAAGAAAAAAATATTGTGGTTAAAGCCAGTGCCCTTAGCTATCCAAGTCAAAAGGAATCAAGTCGATATCTAGAAAACTAAGCAAGTTATGACCAAAAAGGTAACTAGTTCTACTAAAAAGTGGCCAGAAAGAGGCAGTAGTAGAACTGGTTAAATTTTTGGTTATAACTTACTTATTTTTCTAGACATCGACTTCATTTCTACTGCGTTGGATAGGTAAGGGCATTAGCTTTAATATGAATTTTTGTTTTTGCGAATAGTGGGACAAAAATTTTTTTCTTCAAAAAATACCATAGACTACCCCCTTTGCTTTTTTTGGAAAAATGATAAAAAATTTTTTTGCTCTACCCGCAAGAAAAAAAAATATTGTGGTTAAAGCCAGTGCCCTTAGCTATCTAAGTCAAAAGGAATCAAGTCGATATCTAGAAAACTAAGCAAGTTATGACCAAAAAGGTAACTAGTTCTACTAAAAAGTGGCCGGAAAGAGGCAGTACCAGAACTGGTTACATTTTTGGTTATAACTTACTTATTTTTCTAGACATCGACTTCATTTCTACTGCGTTGGATAGGTAAGAGCATTAGCTTTAATATGAATTTTTCTTTTCGCGAATAGTGGGACAAAAATTTTTTTCTTCAAAAAATACCATGGGCTACCCCCTTTGCTTTTTTTGGAAAAATGATAAAAAATTTTTTTGCTCTACCCGCAAGAAAAAAATATTGTGGTTAAAGCCAGTGCCCTTAGCTATCCAAGTCAAAAGGAATCAAGTCGATATCTAGAAAACTAAGCAAGTTATGACCAAAAAGGTAACTAGTTCTACTAAAAAGTGGCCGGAAAGAGGCAGTAGCAGAACTGGTTACATTTTTGGTTATAACTTACTTATTTTTCTAGACATCGACTTCATTTCTACTGCGTTGGATAGGTAAGAGCATTAGCTTTAATATGAATTTTTCTTTTCGCGAATAGTGGGACAAAAATTTTTTTCTTCAAAAAATACCATGGGCTACCCCCTTTGCTTTTTTTTGGAAAAATGATAAAAAATTTTTTTGCTCTACCCGCAAGAAAAAAAATATTGTGGTTAAAGCCAGTGCCCTTAGCTATCTAAGTCAAAAGGAATCAAGTCGATATCTAGAAAACTAAGCAAGTTATGACCAAAAAGGTAACTAGTTCTACTAAAAAGTGGCCAGAAAGAGGCAGTAATAGAACTGGTTACATTTTTGGTTATAACTTACTTATTTTTCTAGACATTGACTTCATTTCTACTGCGTTGGATAGGTAAGAGCATTAGCTTTAATATGAATTTTTCTTTTTGCGAATAGTGGGACAAAAATTTTTTTCTTCAAAAAATACCATGGGCTACCCCCTTTGCTTTTTTTGGAAAAATGATAAAAAATTTTTTTGCTCTACCCGCAAGAAAAAAAATATTGTGGTTAAAGCCAGTGCCCTTAGCTATCTAAGTCAAAAGGAATCAAGTCGATATCTAGAAAACTAAGCAAGTTATGACCAAAAAGGTAACTAGTCCTACTAAAAAGTGGCCGGAAAGAGGCAGTAGCAGAACCGGTTACATTTTTGGTTATAACTTACTTATTTTTCTAGACATCGACTTCATTTCTACTGCGTTGGATAGGTAAGGGCATTAGCTTTAATATGAATTTTTGTTTTTGCGAATAGTGGGACAAAAATTTTTTTCTTCAAAAAATACCATGGACTACCCCCTTTGCTTTTTTTGGAAAAATGATAAAAAAATTTTTTGCTCTACCCGCAAGAAAAAAAAATATTGTGGTTAAAGCCAGTGCCCTTAGCTATCCAAGTCAAAAGGAATCAAGTCTATATCTAGAAAACTAAGCAAGTTATGACCAAAAAGGTAACTAGTTCTACAAAAAAGTGGCCGGAAAGAGGCAGTAGCAGAACCGGTTATATTTTTGGTTATAACTTACTTATTTTTCTAGACATCGACTTCATTTCTACTGCGTTGGATAGGTAAGAGCATTAGCTTTAATATGAATTTTTCTTTTTGCGAATAGTGGGACAAAAATTTTTTTCTTCAAAAAATACCATGGGCTACCCCCTTTGCTTTTTTTGGAAAAATAATAAAAAAATTTTTTTGCTCTACCCGCAAGAAAAAAAATATTGTGGTTAAAGCCAGTGCCCTTAGCTATCTAAGTCAAAAGGAATCAAGTCGATATCTAGAAAACTAAGCAAGTTATGACCAAAAAGGTAACTAGTCCTACTAAAAAGTGGCCGGAAAGAGGCAGTAGCAGAACCGGTTACATTTTTGGTTATAACTTACTTATTTTTCTAGACATCGACTTCATTTCTACTGCGTTGGATAGGTAAGGGCATTAGCTTTAATATGAATTTTTGTTTTTGCGAATAGTGGGACAAAAATTTTTTTCTTCAAAAAATACCATGGACTACCCCCTTTGCTTTTTTTGGAAAAATGATAAAAAAATTTTTTGCTCTACCCGCAAGAAAAAAAAATATTGTGGTTAAAGCCAGTGCCCTTAGCTATCCAAGTCAAAAGGAATCAAGTCGATATCTAGAAAACTAAGCAAGTTATGACCAAAAAGGTAACTAGTTCTACTAAAAAGTGGCCGGAAAGAGGCAGTAGCAGAACTGGTTACATTTTTGGTTATAACTTACTTATTTTTCTAGACATCGACTTCATTTCTACTGCGTTGGATAGGTAAGAGCATTAGCTTTAATATGAATTTTTCTTTTTGCGAATAGTGGGATAAAAATTTTTTTCTTCAAAAAATACCATGGGCTACCCCCTTTGCTTTTTTTGGAAAAATGATAAAAAATTTTTTTGCTCTACCCGCAAGAAAAAATTATTGTGGTTAAAGCCAGTGCCCTTAGCTATCCAAGTCAAAAGGAATCAAGTCGATATCTAGAAAACTAAGCAAGTTATGACCAAAAAGGTAACTAGTTCTACTAAAAAGTGGCCGGAAAGAGGCAGTAGCAGAACTGGTTACATTTTTGGTTATAACTTACTTATTTTTCTAGACATCGACTTCATTTCTACTGCGTTGGATAGGTAAGAGCATTAGCTTTAATATGAATTTTTCTTTTTGCGAATAGTGGGACAAAAATTTTTTTCTTCAAAAAATACCATGGGCTACCCCCTTTGCTTTTTTTGGAAAAATAATAAAAAAATTTTTTTGCTCTACCCGCAAGAAAAAAAATATTGTGGTTAAAGCCAGTGCCCTTAGCTATCTAAGTCAAAAGGAATCAAGTCGATATCTAGAAAACTAAGCAAGTTATGACCAAAAAGGTAACTAGTCCTACTAAAAAGTGGCCGGAAAGAGGCAGTAGCAGAACCGGTTACATTTTTGGTTATAACTTACTTATTTTTCTAGACATCGACTTCATTTCTACTGCGTTGGATAGGTAAGAGCATTAGCTTTAATATGAATTTTTCTTTTTGCGAATAGTGGGACAAAAATTTTTTTCTTCAAAAAATACCATGGGCTACCCCCTTTGCTTTTTTTGGAAAAATAATAAAAAAATTTTTTTGCTCTACCCGCAAGAAAAAAAATATTGTGGTTAAAGCCAGTGCCCTTAGCTATCTAAGTCAAAAGGAATCAAGTCGATATCTAGAAAACTAAGCAAGTTATGACCAAAAAGGTAACTAGTTCTACTAAAAAGTGGCCAGAAAGAGGCAGTAGTAGAACTGGTTAAATTTTTGGTTATAACTTACTTATTTTTCTAGACATCGACTTCATTTCTACTGCGTTGGATAGGTAAGGGCATTAGCTTTAATATGAATTTTTGTTTTTGCGAATAGTGGGACAAAAATTTTTTTCTTCAAAAAATACCATAGACTACCCCCTTTGCTTTTTTTGGAAAAATGATAACAAATTTTTTTGCTCTACCCGCAAGAAAAAAAAATATTGTGGTTAAAGCCAGTGCCCTTAGCTATCTAAGTCAAAAGGAATCAAGTCGATATCTAGAAAACTAAGCAAGTTATGACCAAAAAGGTAACTAGTTCTACTAAAAAGTGGCCAGAAAGAGGCAGTAGTAGAACTGGTTAAATTTTTGGTTATAACTTACTTATTTTTCTAGACATCGACTTCATTTCTACTGCGTTGGATAGGTAAGAGCATTAGCTTTAATATGAATTTTTCTTTTTGCGAATAGTGGGACAAAAATTTTTTTCTTCAAAAAATACCATGGGCTACCCCCTTTGCTTTTTTTGGAAAAATGATAAAAAATTTTTTTGCTCTACCCGCAAGAAAAAAAATATTGTGGTTAAAGCCAGTGCCCTTAGCTATCTAAGTCAAAAGGAATCAAGTCGATATCTAGAAAACTAAGCAAGTTATGACCAAAAAGGTAACTAGTCCTACTAAAAAGTGGCCGGAAAGAGGCAGTAGCAGAACCGGTTACATTTTTGGTTATAACTTACTTATTTTTCTAGACATCGACTTCATTTCTACTGCATTGGATAGGTAAGAGCATTAGCTTTAATATGAATTTTTCTTTTTGCGAATAGTGGGACAGAAATTTTTTTCTTCAAAAAATACCATGGGCTACCCCCTTTGCTTTTTTTGGAAAAATGATAAAAAATTTTTTTGCTCTACCCGCAAGAAAAAAATATTGTGGTTAAAGCCAGTGCCCTTAGCTATCCAAGTCAAAAGGAATCAAGTCGATATCTAGAAAACTAAGCAAGTTATGACCAAAAAGGTAACTAGTTCTACAAAAAAGTGGCCGGAAAGAGGCAGTAGCAGAACCGGTTATATTTTTGGTTATAACTTACTTATTTTTCTAGACATCGACTTCATTTCTACTGCATTGGATAGGTAAGAGCATTAGCTTTAATATGAATTTTTCTTTTTGCGAATAGTGGGATAAAAATTTTTTTCTTCAAAAAATACCATGGGCTACCCCCTTTGCTTTTTTTGGAAAAATGATAAAAAAATTTTTTGCTCTACCCGCAAGAAAAAATTATTGTGGTTAAAGCCAGTGCCCTTAGCTATCCAAGTCAAAAGGAATCAAGTCGATATCTAGAAAACTAAGCAAGTTATGACCAAAAAGGTAACTAGTTCTACTAAAAAGTGGCCGGAAAGAGGCAGTAGCAGAACTGGTTACATTTTTGGTTATAACTTACTTATTTTTCTAGACATCGACTTCATTTCTACTGCGTTGGATAGGTAAGAGCATTAGCTTTAATATGAATTTTTCTTTTTGCGAATAGTGGGACAAAAATTTTTTTCTTCAAAAAATACCATGGGCTACCCCCTTTGCTTTTTTTGGAAAAATAATAAAAAAATTTTTTTGCTCTACCCGCAAGAAAAAAAATATTGTGGTTAAAGCCAGTGCCCTTAGCTATCTAAGTCAAAAGGAATCAAGTCGATATCTAGAAAACTAAGCAAGTTATGACCAAAAAGGTAACTAGTCCTACTAAAAAGTGGCCGGAAAGAGGCAGTAGCAGAACCGGTTACATTTTTGGTTATAACTTACTTATTTTTCTAGACATCGACTTCATTTCTACTGCGTTGGATAGGTAAGGGCATTAGCTTTAATATGAATTTTTGTTTTTGCGAATAGTGGGACAAAAATTTTTTTCTTCAAAAAATACCATGGACTACCCCCTTTGCTTTTTTTGGAAAAATGATAAAAAAATTTTTTGCTCTACCCGCAAGAAAAAAAAATATTGTGGTTAAAGCCAGTGCCCTTAGCTATCCAAGTCAAAAGGAATCAAGTCGATATCTAGAAAACTAAGCAAGTTATGACCAAAAAGGTAACTAGTTCTACTAAAAAGTGGCCGGAAAGAGGCAGTAGCAGAACTGGTTACATTTTTGGTTATAACTTACTTATTTTTCTAGACATCGACTTCATTTCTACTGCGTTGGATAGGTAAGAGCATTAGCTTTAATATGAATTTTTCTTTTTGCGAATAGTGGGATAAAAATTTTTTTCTTCAAAAAATACCATGGGCTACCCCCTTTGCTTTTTTTGGAAAAATGATAAAAAATTTTTTTGCTCTACCCGCAAGAAAAAATTATTGTGGTTAAAGCCAGTGCCCTTAGCTATCCAAGTCAAAAGGAATCAAGTCGATATCTAGAAAACTAAGCAAGTTATGACCAAAAAGGTAACTAGTTCTACTAAAAAGTGGCCGGAAAGAGGCAGTAGCAGAACTGGTTACATTTTTGGTTATAACTTACTTATTTTTCTAGACATCGACTTCATTTCTACTGCGTTGGATAGGTAAGAGCATTAGCTTTAATATGAATTTTTCTTTTTGCGAATAGTGGGACAAAAATTTTTTTCTTCAAAAAATACCATGGGCTACCCCCTTTGCTTTTTTTGGAAAAATAATAAAAAAATTTTTTTGCTCTACCCGCAAGAAAAAAATTTGTGGTTAAAGCCAGTGCCCTTAGCTATCCAAGTCAAAAGGAATCAAGTCGATATCTAGAAAACTAAGCAAGTTATGACCAAAAAGGTAACTAGTTCTACTAAAAAGTGGCCAGAAAGAGGCAGTAGTAGAACTGGTTAAATTTTTGGTTATAACTTACTTATTTTTCTAGACATCGACTTCATTTCTACTGCGTTGGATAGGTAAGGGCATTAGCTTTAATATGAATTTTTGTTTTTGCGAATAGTGGGACAAAAATTTTTTTCTTCAAAAAATACCATAGACTACCCCCTTTGCTTTTTTTGGAAAAATGATAAAAAATTTTTTTGCTCTACCCGCAAGAAAAAAAAATATTGTGGTTAAAGCCAGTGCCCTTAGCTATCTAAGTCAAAAGGAATCAAGTCGATATCTAGAAAACTAAGCAAGTTATGACCAAAAAGGTAACTAGTTCTACTAAAAAGTGGCCAGAAAGAGGCAGTAGTAGAACTGGTTAAATTTTTGGTTATAACTTACTTATTTTTCTAGACATCGACTTCATTTCTACTGCGTTGGATAGGTAAGAGCATTAGCTTTAATATGAATTTTTCTTTTTGCGAATAGTGGGACAAAAATTTTTTTCTTCAAAAAATACCATGGGCTACCCCCTTTGCTTTTTTTGGAAAAATGATAAAAAATTTTTTTGCTCTACCCGCAAGAAAAAAAATATTGTGGTTAAAGCCAGTGCCCTTAGCTATCTAAGTCAAAAGGAATCAAGTCGATATCTAGAAAACTAAGCAAGTTATGACCAAAAAGGTAACTAGTCCTACTAAAAAGTGGCCGGAAAGAGGCAGTAGCAGAACCGGTTACATTTTTGGTTATAACTTACTTATTTTTCTAGACATCGACTTCATTTCTACTGCATTGGATAGGTAAGAGCATTAGCTTTAATATGAATTTTTCTTTTTGCGAATAGTGGGACAGAAATTTTTTTCTTCAAAAAATACCATGGGCTACCCCCTTTGCTTTTTTTGGAAAAATGATAAAAAATTTTTTTGCTCTACCCGCAAGAAAAAAATATTGTGGTTAAAGCCAGTGCCCTTAGCTATCCAAGTCAAAAGGAATCAAGTCGATATCTAGAAAACTAAGCAAGTTATGACCAAAAAGGTAACTAGTTCTACAAAAAAGTGGCCGGAAAGAGGCAGTAGCAGAACCGGTTATATTTTTGGTTATAACTTACTTATTTTTCTAGACATCGACTTCATTTCTACTGCATTGGATAGGTAAGAGCATTAGCTTTAATATGAATTTTTCTTTTTGCGAATAGTGGGATAAAAATTTTTTTCTTCAAAAAATACCATGGGCTACCCCCTTTGCTTTTTTTGGAAAAATGATAAAAAAATTTTTTGCTCTACCCGCAAGAAAAAATTATTGTGGTTAAAGCCAGTGCCCTTAGCTATCCAAGTCAAAAGGAATCAAGTCGATATCTAGAAAACTAAGCAAGTTATGACCAAAAAGGTAACTAGTTCTACTAAAAAGTGGCCGGAAAGAGGCAGTAGCAGAACTGGTTACATTTTTGGTTATAACTTACTTATTTTTCTAGACATCGACTTCATTTCTACTGCGTTGGATAGGTAAGAGCATTAGCTTTAATATGAATTTTTCTTTTTGCGAATAGTGGGACAAAAATTTTTTTCTTCAAAAAATACCATGGGCTACCCCCTTTGCTTTTTTTGGAAAAATAATAAAAAAATTTTTTTGCTCTACCCGCAAGAAAAAAAATATTGTGGTTAAAGCCAGTGCCCTTAGCTATCTAAGTCAAAAGGAATCAAGTCGATATCTAGAAAACTAAGCAAGTTATGACCAAAAAGGTAACTAGTCCTACTAAAAAGTGGCCGGAAAGAGGCAGTAGCAGAACCGGTTACATTTTTGGTTATAACTTACTTATTTTTCTAGACATCGACTTCATTTCTACTGCGTTGGATAGGTAAGGGCATTAGCTTTAATATGAATTTTTGTTTTTGCGAATAGTGGGACAAAAATTTTTTTCTTCAAAAAATACCATGGACTACCCCCTTTGCTTTTTTTGGAAAAATGATAAAAAAATTTTTTGCTCTACCCGCAAGAAAAAAAAATATTGTGGTTAAAGCCAGTGCCCTTAGCTATCCAAGTCAAAAGGAATCAAGTCGATATCTAGAAAACTAAGCAAGTTATGACCAAAAAGGTAACTAGTTCTACTAAAAAGTGGCCGGAAAGAGGCAGTAGCAGAACTGGTTACATTTTTGGTTATAACTTACTTATTTTTCTAGACATCGACTTCATTTCTACTGCGTTGGATAGGTAAGAGCATTAGCTTTAATATGAATTTTTCTTTTTGCGAATAGTGGGATAAAAATTTTTTTCTTCAAAAAATACCATGGGCTACCCCCTTTGCTTTTTTTGGAAAAATGATAAAAAATTTTTTTGCTCTACCCGCAAGAAAAAATTATTGTGGTTAAAGCCAGTGCCCTTAGCTATCCAAGTCAAAAGGAATCAAGTCGATATCTAGAAAACTAAGCAAGTTATGACCAAAAAGGTAACTAGTTCTACTAAAAAGTGGCCGGAAAGAGGCAGTAGCAGAACTGGTTACATTTTTGGTTATAACTTACTTATTTTTCTAGACATCGACTTCATTTCTACTGCGTTGGATAGGTAAGAGCATTAGCTTTAATATGAATTTTTCTTTTTGCGAATAGTGGGACAAAAATTTTTTTCTTCAAAAAATACCATGGGCTACCCCCTTTGCTTTTTTTGGAAAAATAATAAAAAAATTTTTTTGCTCTACCCGCAAGAAAAAATTATTGTGGTTAAAGCCAGTGCCCTTAGCTATCCAAGTCAAAAGGAATCAAGTCGATATCTAGAAAACTAAGCAAGTTATGACCAAAAAGGTAACTAGTTCTACTAAAAAGTGGCCGGAAAGAGGCAGTAGCAGAACTGGTTACATTTTTGGTTATAACTTACTTATTTTTCTAGACATCGACTTCATTTCTACTGCGTTGGATAGGTAAGAGCATTAGCTTTAATATGAATTTTTCTTTTTGCGAATAGTGGGACAAAAATTTTTTTCTTCAAAAAATACCATGGGCTACCCCCTTTGCTTTTTTTGGAAAAATGATAAAAAATTTTTTTGCTCTACCCGCAAGAAAAAAAATATTGTGGTTAAAGCCAGTGCCCTTAGCTATCTAAGTCAAAAGGAATCAAGTCGATATCTAGAAAACTAAGCAAGTTATGACCAAAAAGGTAACTAGTTCTACTAAAAAGTGGCCAGAAAGAGGCAGTAGTAGAACTGGTTAAATTTTTGGTTATAACTTACTTATTTTTCTAGACATCGACTTCATTTCTACTGCGTTGGATAGGTAAGGGCATTAGCTTTAATATGAATTTTTGTTTTTGCGAATAGTGGGACAAAAATTTTTTTCTTCAAAAAATACCATAGACTACCCCCTTTGCTTTTTTTGGAAAAATGATAAAAAATTTTTTTGCTCTACCCGCAAGAAAAAAAAATATTGTGGTTAAAGCCAGTGCCCTTAGCTATCTAAGTCAAAAGGAATCAAGTCGATATCTAGAAAACTAAGCAAGTTATGACCAAAAAGGTAACTAGTTCTACTAAAAAGTGGCCAGAAAGAGGCAGTAGTAGAACTGGTTAAATTTTTGGTTATAACTTACTTATTTTTCTAGACATCGACTTCATTTCTACTGCGTTGGATAGGTAAGAGCATTAGCTTTAATATGAATTTTTCTTTTTGCGAATAGTGGGACAAAAATTTTTTTCTTCAAAAAATACCATGGGCTACCCCCTTTGCTTTTTTTGGAAAAATGATAAAAAATTTTTTTGCTCTACCCGCAAGAAAAAAATATTGTGGTTAAAGCCAGTGCCCTTAGCTATCCAAGTCAAAAGGAATCAAGTCGATATCTAGAAAACTAAGCAAGTTATGACCAAAAAGGTAACTAGTTCTACTAAAAAGTGGCCGGAAAGAGGCAGTAGCAGAACCGGTTACAGTTTTGGTTATAACTTACTTATTTTTCTAGACATCGACTTCATTTCTACTGCGTTGGATAGGTAAGAGCATTAGCTTTAATATGAATTTTTCTTTTTGCGAATAGTGGGACAAAAATTTTTTTCTTCAAAAAATACCATGGGCTACCCCCTTTGCTTTTTTTTGGAAAAATGATAAAAAAATTTTTTGCTCTACCCGCAAGAAAAAAAAAATATTTTGGTTAAAGCCAGTGCCCTTAGCTATCTAAGTCAAAAGGAATCAAGTCGATATCTAGAAAACTAAGCAAGTTATGACCAAAAAGGTAACTAGTTCTACTAAAAAGTGGCCGGAAAGAGGCAGTAGCAGAACCGGTTACAGTTTTGGTTATAACTTACTTATTTTTCTAGACATCGACTTCATTTCTACTGCGTTGGATAGGTAAGAGCATTAGCTTTAATATGAATTTTTCTTTTTGCGAATAGTGGGACAAAAATTTTTTTCTTCAAAAAATACCATGGACTAGCCCCTTTGCTTTTTTTGGAAAAATGATAAAAAATTTGTTTGCTCTACCCGCAAGAAAAAAATATTGTGGTTAAAGCCAGTGCCCTTAGCTATCTAAGTCAAAAGGAATCAAGTCGATATCTAGAAAACTAAGCAAGTTATGACCAAAAAGGTAAATAGTTCTACTAAAAAGTGGCCAGAAAGAGGCAGTAGTAGAACTGGTTAAATTTTTGGTTATAACTTACTTATTTTTCTAGACATCGACTTCATTTCTACTGCGTTGGATAGGTAAGGGCATTAGCTTTAATATGAATTTTTGTTTTTGCGAATAGTGGGACAAAAATTTTTTTCTTCAAAAAATACCATGGGCTACCCCCTTTGCTTTTTTTGGAAAAATGATAAAAAATTTTTTTGCTCTACCCGCAAGAAAAAAAAATATTGTGGTTAAAGCCAGTGCCCTTAGCTATCTAAGTCAAAAGGAATCAAGTCGATATCTAGAAAACTAAGCAAGTTATGACCAAAAAGGTAACTAGTTCTACTAAAAAGTGGCCAGAAAGAGGCAGTAGTAGAACTGGTTACATTTTTGGTTATAACTTACTTATTTTTCTAGACATCGACTTCATTTCTACTGCGTTGGATAGGTAAGGGCATTAGCTTTAATATGAATTTTTGTTTTTGCGAATAGTGAGACAAAAATTTTTTTCTTCAAAAAATACCATGGGCTACCCCCTTTGCTTTTTTTGGAAAAATGATAAAAAAATTTTTTGCTCTACCCGCAAGAAAAAAATATTGTGGTTAAAGCCAGTGCCCTTAGCTATCCAAGTCAAAAGGAATCAAGTCGATATCTAGAAAACTAAGCAAGTTATGACCAAAAAGGTAACTAGTCCTACTAAAAAGTGCCCGGAAAGAGGCAGTAGCAGAACTGGTTACATTTTTGGTTATAACTTACTTATTTTTCTAGACATCGACTTTATATCTATAAAATTGCTTAAGTTATGACAAAAAAAGTAACCAGCTCTACTACAGGGTTTCCGCCGGGAAGGTATACTACTCGCAGTATTGCCTTTGTAATCCTGGCTATATGCGATGTGGCAATGTCTTGTTGATATTACATGTTAATCATCGCAAAGTTTATATAAACAATTCAGCATGCAGAAGTTAACAGCACATAAATAATCATCGCAAATAACGATTTTTATCGTATATTTTTGTCGGAAAGTTACTGAATACTGAATTCGATAAAATATCGTTATACATTTTTTTTCGATTCGAATGTTCGTAATAAAAGCTACTGAATCGCACTACTGGTTACCTTTTTGGTCATAACTTTCTAAGTTTTCAGTATATCGACTTGATTTCTTTTGCATTGTAGAGCTAAACACTTATGGATATCAACAAATTGGACTACTTCATCACCCAGTGGGTGATGCAGGAGCAAACATTTAAGCCTTAATTTTCAAAGGATTTATGGATAGATACTTATCAAAAGTCAACCCTCTAATATACTTTAAACATGAGTTAATATTATTTACCATCAAAGAACTCAATGAATATGCTATCACCTCCGAATAAAAGAAGCACGTCTCCAGCAAATAAAAAAGGAGAACAGTGATAGGGCCGAGCGACATTAGGTAGATCATTACTATATAGGACAAGCCACAAAGGACTCAAAGCCGAACTTTGAGGGATACCCGAGTGGAGAGCAAGACAATCAGATGCAATACCATTTACAATTACCAACTGGGATCGACCAAGCAAATAAGACTTTATAAGCCGACAGACTGTTCTGGCAATGTTAAACTGAGTAGTCAGCTTGGAAACCATTATGTTAAAATTAATAGAGTTAAATGCCTTAGAGAAATCTAAGGAAACGAAACACTCAATTTGATACATTTCTTCTAATTTCAGCCGTGAGACCTAACAGACTTGACTGCTTAACATTAGCAAATTGCCAAAGGCTACTTTTTAAATTTATTAAAAGTTATTTTTTGTGAAATAGTTACCACAATAACAACAGGTCTGCATCAAAAATGCTGTCTGGATGTTTTCAACTGATTTGTATTTCAATGTTCTGAAAACTAAAAAAATACTCAAAAAATGACAGAACGTCAGGTTATTTTGCAAAACACAAAAATTTTATTATGGTTTTTGGGCTTATGGTTGATTCATACTTCATCACAACCATAGCGGATCCTCAAAGAGATTATAGAGAAATTTTTAGGAAATAACAAAAAACCAAACTTACAAACTACTTTCGACTAATTTTCAGAAAATTTAGGAAAAGCGAACGACTTCACCAAAATATTAAAGAGATGGAAAAAAGATACCAGGGAAAATGGAGCTTCTCAATGATGGTATACTACTGTTGGACGCTTTAGAGAGACCTTCCAGAGGGGTTACTCTCTATTGCGATGCGAAAGAAAACACATCGCAACTCAATGTAAAAATCATACAGATACGAATGGTTTTTCTTTCGCATCGCAATAGAGAGTAACCCCCCAGATGTTTCCTACAAGCGAAAATGTCCCAAAAGGAGTCTCACTGGGAAAAAGATATGTGTTTACTGCTTACTAATGAATGTATTTGAAATAAAATAATATAATATAATAAAATAAGTTTTGTTAAGCAATTATAATTTAAAAAAATATTTAGTCCTTTTAACACAGATACCTACTTTGTCAGAAAACGTGACGTTCTATGACAAAATGAAAGTCATTTTCGGATTTAGCACAAACAAAAACATAAGAATTACGCAAAAAAATCAAAACAAATTACACAAGTATGGCGAGTACTTTAAAAAAAAAAAGAAAAAAAAAACTAAAATATTTCTTCTAATTTGCTTTACGTTTGTAAAATGTAACCGTCAGCTGTAGCCCGTGGTTATTAATATATATAAAAAATTATACAAAAACTAAAACTATTCGTTTATGAGCAGAAAAATACTAGCAGTCTGACGTTGTGCTTGTTATCACATGTGAAGTGAGGCATTATTAAAGTATTTAGTTGCATTATTTAGTTTCAACAGTAACTCATGCAATTCACTATTCGGTAAACGCGTGGCAAAAGGGGTAGAAATGTTTACCCTTTTCCATTTAAATGCTATTGCACATGGCTCCTGTTGATTAACAATGTTATTTTAAATATTTACTTCCTCTACTTTTTTGTCCTGTGCGCATTGAATATACAAAAAAAGACACTCAATGTTTACATTTCAATTTGAATGTCATACACTGAAATTGAAACTTTTTTTTGGAGGATTCAATGGTAACACACTAGTAACGCTGATCAAACCATTATCCCATAATTAAAGGCTTTTAAAAATGTAAAGACTACACCCCTAATTGTTTTATTTTAAGGATAAAGTTGTTCTGCTATGCGAATCGTTGACTGCGGGCACGTGTGCCGGTAGGTTTTGTAGAGTCAGTCGTCTTAGTTTTGTGTTAGTGTAACAATTTAACCGCAAAATTTATTCATGATTTTTTTCTTTGATCATTGATTTCTTTCTTCTTATTAAGCTTCTGTTTGTTTTCATTTTTTTTTTAACAAAATAAAAGTTGGAGGCGTTTCCTCTAAAACGTTCACCCCTTTTATGTTTTGGCATTATTTAAGGTTACGCGATTTTGCTCAACAAATTACAGTTCTTACATATGTTGGCAAACAATTTTCGGATTATCAGATTTACATTCATTTTCATGATGTGTGTGTGTGTGTGTATGAGTGTGTGGCTGTTGTTTAACTCCGTATTGTGCCAGCAAACAGATGGAGTGATTCTCAATATTTAAAGAATCTATTAACGGTATGGCCCAAGTAAATACGAGTAATTCTTTCTTAGGGGTTTTTATTTAGAAAATTAAAATTCAAAATGATAAAAATTGATTCTTTCAAAGGAACAGTGTCTCTTATTATTTGAAACTTAAAGAAGTTCTTAAGTGTACACACACACACACAACTTATTAGGTGTTGGAATTAATTCGTAGCGTTTTTTTTATTAAAAAATAACTATTTATTTGAAATGAAAGTAAAAAAATTACATTATTGAAAATACTGCCCATCGCTTGCCACTACTTTTTCCCATTTTTCAGGTAACTGTTGAATACCCCGTCGAAAAAACTCTTCGTCCTTGGAGGCAATCCATGAATCGATCCAATTTTGGCAATCCTCATAAGATGTTAATTTTTCCCCTGATAAACCATGAGCCATTGATCGAAACAGGTAGTAATCCGAAGGGGCAATATCTGGAGAATACGGCGGGTGGGTTAAGACTTCCCATTTCAATGTTTCCAGGTATGTTTTCACTGGTTTCGCCACGTAAGGTCGAGCATTGTCGTGCAGTAAAATAACTTTATCGTGCCTTTTGCACCATTCCGGCCGTTTTTCCTTCAATACACGACTCAAACGCATCAATTGTAACCGGTAGCGATCCCCGGTGATGGTTACATTAGGTTTTAACAATTCATAATAAACTACACCTTGTTAATCCCACCAAATACAAAGGAGGAGCTTAAATCCATGAATATTGCGTTTTAAAACACGCAAAACCACTTCCGACACGTTTGATCAGCTAAAGCATGTTCACCGTAAACTTCTACTAAAATGCGATGACTTTCTGCAGCACTTTTGTTCATATTAAAATAATGTAATAAAACTTCCCGCAAAAACACTTTATTTGGTATAAATTTCGACATAATTAAATAGCTGTCACTTGTTGTTATTAACAATTAAAAATAAGATGCGTCATAAAAACAGTACCTAATAACAGCTGTTTAACGGTCAATTTATTTCTGAAGGTAAAATCAGAATACTGTAATAACCACGTCATCTCTCATCAAACGCTACGAATTAATTCCAACACCTAATAGTTTTAAATTTGTATTTTTAGAAATTCTTCTATAAAGTGTCCCAGTTAAAATGCATTTTTTCATTTAGTGGCACTTGCAGAAACAGCATTTCGTGTTCCGATAAGGAGTTATATCGGCCTATTTTCAACAATGTAGAAGAGGTTCTTAGAGAGATTTCGAAAAATAAAGCGTGCCAAGGGCTGAATGGTGCAGGGAATGAAAACATGCACATCGTGAACGGAGACATCCCCTGGTATATCGGGCAACCTGCCAGTGTAAATAGCCTTATGTACGTATGGGAGCTCTGCGTACCTGGACCAACCCATTCTCGCCATTAGCGTATATTTTTAGGGATAAAAATAAACAAAATATAAAAATCAAAAAAAAAAAAAAAAAAAGAGTTAGATGAGGATACTCTACTTCGTTCGCCAGTTAGGGAAGGAGCAAATGAGGCCAGGGACATAATTGCTTTCAGGGTCCTTTGGTACCAAGAGCTAGTGACAGGACAGCGAGGCGACAGACCTAAAGGAATATAAATAATTCGCTGGTGTGCCCAAAAGAGTCGTATCATAGATGGCAGAACGCTGAAGAAGCGAAGCCAAAAAAGCACACATGATATTCCCAGGTTAAGGGTAATCTGGTGTCAGGCACTCAGGCGTTACAGCGTTGAAAATCAGCCAAAAATTCGCCCAGTGACATGATGGCACAGGCGAAAAATCGAGATAACCAGCAGAGGGCGAAGAAAAGGTAACTCTTAAAGCTGAGCCACTATCGGTAAAAGCTTTTCAGTATGTTCAGGATAAGGCATGATTTGACCTACGTTAAGAGGCATGCAGCGTTGCCAGTGTTGGCGGATTTTTCGAACCACAAAAGAAAAAAATGACGGATAATCTGTCAACTGCTCGATTGATGAGACATCGAAAAAAAGGATTGTCTGCAGGTTGGGTAACGAAGATGAAGAGACACCAGAGCACATATTGTGTAACTGTAATGGTCTAATTTGGACCGATTTTCATTAGCATCACTCGTTCGTAGGCATCACTATCTACAACCGTCAGTCATCGCGGACAAATCACTCAAGGAAGTCTTTGTAACTTGTCACAATAGGTTTATTTTAGCCGCAGTGACCAGGTGACTTGTTCCCGCTCCTGATTCTATATCATGTTCCTGTAACGAATGCACAATTTACAATAAATGCAATTTTGGCCTCATCTTCAAACAAGTAAAGCCTGACCAAAATCCGCATCAGACAATTGCTCGTTGTGGGTACATTTATTTCTCATGGATTGCATCAAAATTTTTTGAGCTTTAAATTTACACAATTTTGGGCATTCAAAACCATACAGATGGAATTAAAAAAGTGCACTCTTCCTGGGACACAATTTACTTTAAGGAAATGACGAGTAAATACCACGCAAATCAACTGATTAAAAGTTTCTGTAAATTATTGACTAACCAAATGGTCACTGTATTGGTTTAGATTAAAACTATTTTTGTGAGAACCTTAATTTGGCAAAACTAAAATGTTTTTTAAAAGGAATCAATTCTCTAACAACTATGGATTAAAAATTTTCTATACATTTTATTTCAATAAGGCATAAATAGAACCTTATCAAGCACAAAATGCTCAACTTTTTACTAAAATTCAATATCCCCACTTGGTTACTTTAATATCCTGCCAACTTATTTAAAAATATTTTTATTTCATTTCAAGGTACGTACAAAAAACAAACCTTCAGTGCGAATTGTAGTGGCTTTGCATGTTTAATTTTAATTGAACTTTTTCATTGATATGAAATGAATTGCATTCACACAACAATTAAATGCTGTTAACTTAAAGAAAAATATCAAACATTTAATCCTTTCACTAAGTTTAACACATACAAAAAAAAAAATATAGTAAGTCTAGCAAGGACACTCCTTTTCTGATAACACACACACTTCTTACACGTACATAGAAAACCTGAAACAAATATTGCTTCTAGGAGTGGCTCAAATTTTAATAAACATGTCAACTACACTCTCTTAAAATAATAAGCGTCTCTACAAAAATGTTTAGTTTGTTGCCTTCAGTCAGTCACTAAACTAAAAAAATATGCGGAAATAAAAGTGGAATATTTTATGATCGCATGCCAAGATCTTATGATAATAAAAAAGCGTAAAATCACGTTTAGGTTTTTAACAAAAATATTGAAAAATTTTGCTTTGTCCTCTTTTTTATTTATTCAAAATCATTTCGCTTTTATATTTTCATTGTAAATAATTTTTCTTTTCCTGTCGCTCTGTGTTGCATTTCAATTGTTTTCTGTTTAGTTAAATTAGCATGTTTAACTATAATTATGATTACAGTTCAAGATGTCCTGTGACTTTTAAATGTTAATATTCGTAAAACAGATTTTTTCCGGTTTATTTTTATAATAAAATTTGATTTTTGTATTGTTTTGCATGTTTTTAGTTGTTGTTTTGCTATTTATTTTTATTGAAAATTTGCGTGTTCTATTGGTTAACGTTTATTTCAAAAAATGATTCACTCCCAAGGAATTTTAATTGGTTAAATAAAATGACAACAGGAAAAATTAATCAATCATAATCCTTCAGAAGGTTTCAAATACAAAGTTAAATGGGCCATAACCATAGTCACAAAAAGTATGAGTTTATTAAGAGCTGACTTTTGTTCAAAAGAATTATATGAATTTAAGGTCGTTTTTAAAAAGATATCGACTTTAGTGTAACTATGATTATGGCTCAATGTGTTTAATTATTTGATAAAAAAAATCTAAATTCGGTAGGTTTTGCTTGGTTGGTTCGAATGGCGGCCTGACGACCTTCAATAAGATTCGCAAGATTCCGTTTTGAGCCACCCACTCGCCAAGATCACAAAGTTATAAAGTGCCCACATGAACTGGTGGATAGTGTTTCCTGGTTGTTTTCAGAAGACAAGCAAAAAAGCTTAGCGGATTTGTGCTGTTATTAAAAAAAAAACCTGGATCCACTCTGTGACGTTGAGATATCTGACATGAACCCCTAACCCTACGCCCAATATCTAAGATAGTCTGCCCATGAAATATGCACCGAGAAATTTGTGTCTCGAGACCAGAAGAGCCAGGTGCTAGCAGAGAAAATGAGACGCTGTTTTCTTACTCTCAGGTACCCGGCAGCTGTGGCAGTCCCAGCCTATCGGCGTAAGTACCACAGCAAACAGCCTGGAGATATCATTACTTTCACCTGCTAAGCAGAGCGTTTACCTTCGTTCGAGGCCATAATTGAAGCATAATCTTACACGTCTCGAGACCAAAAAGTCTGGTATCCTTTTTCCTTCCTTTTATAATACTCAAGAATGCCGCTTTTGACGCTACTAAGCGGTAAAGCGACAGTAACCGATATTGAAGCCTTCATGTTAGAGCCAATTTCGGCCAATTAGTTCGCTTGCTCGTTGCCGCTGAAGCCACTGTGTGCAGGAATCCATACTAAAGATAGGTCAGCTTGATCGGCAGGCCTAATTACTAGCTTGTTTACGAATTCGTAAGTGTTTTGCTATTGCTTGCTAAAATTTCCCTTCAGAAGAGTCACTGCTTTTTTCCCCCTTTATGAAACGTCATCGCTACCTCTCCATTTGAATTTTAAATCCTTGACCATAAGAATCATGGAAGCGTTACGATTTAACACGCAAAGGGTTAATTAATTTAATGATTTTTCACTGTTCATGTTTTGCCATTGAAACCTAAAGATTCCCTTTTGAATCTTTAGTTGTGGAGTTAAAAAAAATAAAAAAAATTTATACTTACACAATGGTTGTGTGTCACTATGTCTTTACGTGTGTGTGTTTAGTTAAAGGAATTTAAATTTGTATTTTCTACCCTGCATTTCAATGCGGGCTTTAAATGCTGCTTTGTTTTCGTAAAAAAAATAATTAAAAAAATGAATAAAAATTGTAATAACAACCAACCAGCCAACCAACTGGTTGCTAATTTATGACTTTACAATTGAATTATTTTGTGTAAAGGGTGAATCATTTCACAAGAAAGAAAATCAATTTCTTTTATTATCCTTTGAATGATGCAGAAGTTTATTCTTTTATGACAAAATGTTGTCTTCAAGATATTAATTCATGATCGCTGATTTTGTACTTTTTCAGTTTTGTTTCATAATTTCTAAGAAAAGTATGCAAGTGTTGTGATAGTAACAAATGAAGTGGCTCCAATATCTTTCAATATTTAAGATAAGTTGTTTTTTTCATTAGAAAATATTTTTTTTTTTATTTATTTATGAGTCATATTTAGGCGAGCCTGTCATGACAATCAAGCAAGTCACCCAGCTATTTTTGCAAAAATTTTATTATGACAAAAACTCCATCACTTGACCTAAAAATCAGTTAACAATTTCCTACTAAAGATAAAATCTTTTCTTCATTTGCCTGCCATATGGAAACCAACAATTATGAATTATCTTGCTTCGTCTTCAAAGTTCACTTTCAATTAAAATTTTACAAAGAATTAATAGAATTCATGGGACTATTCATTTCAAGTCTATTTTTAGCCTAAACAAATTTAAAATTAGTAAGTGTAACTCATAAATTATTAAAAATGACATTTACCAGAATCGTAAGCGTAAAAAGTAGAAAAATAAAAGCAGCAACACAAACAATTTACTAATGCCGTACATGATGCATTTGTGCATCCATAAGAAAATCAACTTCTAAGCCAGCAAGCACCCTTTAATTGTCTTTACTTGCATCATAATACTTTTCTTGGTTTAACAAACGGCAATTTTTCCTCAATTAAAACTTCCCCATTGGATTCAGTGTTTCTTATTAACTTGCTGAGTTTATATAGATGATGTCATTGGAAAATAACAAACACAAAATGAATTAAAGGAGTGCAATCAATAAGCATGGAAGTTTGAAAGCTTCAAAGCAAAGCATGAAAGATCTATTAAATGATATTACTTGGTCTAGTCTAAGAAATCAATTGTTTTTACATCTGCAGCAACAATACAATTTTCTTATTATGCAGACCAAAGAAAAGAGCTTCCCCATGATTCATTTAATTTATATGAATTTCATGTTCTATTAACAAACACTTAGTTTCACTTACGATTATGTTTTTTGTTCCAAGTTTTCAAAGCACTCTTCGTGAGACACATCAAACTAACTAACCATCTATCTAATGCGTAAAGGCCGATACATAAATAGACTTAGAGAAAAAACTCTTCTAATTTTAAAATTGTCTTGAAGTAGAAAAAAAATTATTTCAGTGGAATAAAATTCAGAATTTTATAAAAACTTTTTCATCTTTACATAAAAAAAAAAATTAACAAAATATTAATCTTTATTTGTGCTTAATTCCAGAAATTGTGTTGGTTTTAAAATTGATAAATAATTTTTATTAATAATTCTTATTTAGTCAAAATAATAAATTTTAAAACCAACACAATTTCTGGAATTAAGAAACAAATAAAGATTAATATTTTGTTAAACTTTTAAATTCCAAATAGAAATTATTACATATAAAAAAAAATATAAAAAAACTTTTTTCTTAGTGTAAAATTATCAAGATAACAACATCAAGCAAGTAGTGGTAAACTAAGAGTATATACGTACGTGTCACACACACACATTAATGCAGACACTAACGATAAAACTCTGTTGTTATTCCGAATCTGTAGACACTATACACTACTGGCCAATTTAGTCTGGTTTGGCAAATCAATTAAATTCAATTAATCTTTACACAATACAACACCATAGCCCACATCACACATTCACTCACAGCCAGAGTCACAGTTGTTGTTTTGCTGTCTCAATAACAACGAATGCCATGCCACGCTCACTTTTATGCTGCTGTTCTTTAGGACTCATCATACAATTAATGAATGATAATGGAATGGGTGATAGAGCATGATGCGAATACGATTACAAATGTTCTCACTCTCAAGTAAGTCAAATTGGTTTAACGGGCACTTTTTTATGTGTGCCTGAGTGGATGTGTGTGTGTGTTTTTTCTTTTTCGTTTAAAATTTTATTTTTGTGGTTTGTGTGGGAATGTATTGTTTTTGTCATTATTTTAAATTAGTTGCCCAGTATATGATTTGTTCGTTCCGGAATTGTATAAAGGAAGGGTTTTGTGATGATTAAGGCGAAATGCTGATTGGCTGCTTTGAAATGAGTGCATAAACGTCATTGTAATTGACACGATTTCTTTGGAAAAACAATGAAATACACTAGGAAAAACAATTAAAGCAGGCGAGAAACAAAAATGAAAGAAACCCGTCGTTAATGCTGGGCAAAGTTTGCTTAAAATAAAGTTTCTTTTTAAAGGTCGCTTACTAAGTTAGGTTAGGCTATACAGGGCGTCCAAATAAGACACTTGGGTCCTCTGATGTGAAGTAAAGAAGGATAGCAATAAAGACAAAAAAGTGAAAGGAAATAAATAAGAAGATAATAAGTCCTCACGAAGCAATACAGCTTGTCGACCTTTATAATCAACAGCGCTCTCTCAAGTGGATCTTGCGCTGCTCCTCCAGTATAGGACACCGCCAGTGAAGCTGTTCTACAGTTTCTTTATTCTCTCTGTCTTGACCCCTTCTAAATACAATAGTCGTTTTATGCTAAGCCCATTCTCCTAGCATGGCTGCCAAAATTACGTCAGCCTGCTACTGCCTAAAACACATTTCTCAACTGGGCTGTCTGGAGTCCCAGTGCGATTGCTACCTAGCCTGAGCCAGACCATCCTCGCTGTTTTGTAAGGATTTTAAAAAAATTCTCTTTATTTTGTTCAAGATCTCAATCTCATGTTTCTATTTATGTATTCATTAATATTTAAAAAAATAACCAAATACTACCACTAAAATTAATTAAAAGTACCATTTCATCAACTTAATTATTTTTCACTTTACCCTAGATCGTTTCAGCTAAGTCTCATGGTTCTAAAAAATCAAAATCCATAAAAAGCACCATATTTTAACTTTTATGATTTCTTATTTTATTCAGTACCGTATGATTCTACTGTTACAGTTCTAGAGTTGAACACAAAGTACAAAATACCACTAAAATTGCTTAAATTAAAATACAAATTGTTTTTCTTCAAGGTGGTACATTTTTTCTCCCTTGAAAAAAAAATTTTATTTATTTTTTTGGGTGTTAAAAATTAATAATTAAACGTTCATGTTCGATATCAATTTACAAAAGGTATATATACAAAAATATGTAGTATCAAAAAGTTGTACAAAGTTTACCATTTATTAGTTCGAATTTTGAAAAAGTGACAAGTGAATTTCTGGAGAAGAGAATACAATTTAGTTTTTGTTAATGTGATTGTTACTTCGAAACACAAATAAGATGAAAAAACGAAACAACATTAGTGTTTGTAAAAATATCAAAAAAGTACCAAAGACTTTAGTAGAATATTTTGTGGCTTAAATTTTGGTTTTATCTGTATTAGCTCTCGAGATATAAGAAGTGACACTTTAACCGTTTTTACCCTATTTCACCCCTTAAGTAAATCTTCTATACAAGGTGAGAAGAATCTGCTCACTAAATTTCAAATTCGTACCTTTAGCCGTTTGGGGCGGGCGTCAGTCAATCAGTCAATACCGTTCTACTTTTTTATGTCTAGACTAGAACAAAGTTGGACTTTCTTGTGAGTATGGTAATAGCTGGACAGCATTTTCTTATGGGTGATGGTAGTGTTTGTAATGCAGATATTTATTCGTTGGCACTCAGAAACTGAGTCGAATTGTGGTCGAACAATTATCTAAAAAAAAGAAAACAAGAACAATTATTGATTAATAAGTCAAACTCAGTGGTGATTAAAAGCTGCAAAAAAACTTTTTAATATTCATTGAAATTTATCACAATAATTTTGTATTTTGCCTCAGCGCCTTGCAATAGTATCAAAAAGGAGATGCTTATATATTGGTTACTAGGATTTCTAATTATTTATTTTTTAGTTTTATTTGACCTTTTTCTTTTTAGTTAATATGACTATTCTATTAAGCTTGAGGTCTTATTTTATAAATTTATTTTATATCGATATTTCGCTCCAACTTGCGTAAGATTTCTAAATATTTTTTTTTTTTTTAAATTCCTTGTCTAAAGAGAAAAGTCTGTTGGCTTTTGTTTAAAACATTTGCTGCCGTGTGTATAAATATGCTCAGTGTATTTATTTAAAAACCGTAAAGTCATTTCAAGTTTATCTTTCATATGTCATTTGTAACTTCTCCACTTTAAGATTTGTTTCAGTTTAATAGAAAATTTTTTCTCACGCTCCACACAACAATATGGTCAGTTTGACATTTTAGAACTTTTGCATGATTTAAAATTGAAAAATAAAAGAAGCACCAACAATAATTATCAACATAAAAATGTTTCATTAATTATAAAACTACTGAGATATGCACGAATGCGAATACGAGTGAGCACATGCAACATATTTATAATGTCCAGAATATGTTCAACGATTCACACTATGAGGCGACTGTTTAGCTGTTATTTTTGTCATGTGTGTCCCAACAACAAGTATTCATATTTAGGATCAATTTGTAGTTAAAAAACAAAAAAACTTTACAATAAAAATAAATTTAAAAAAAAGGAGAAAAACAAAAAAACTGGGCGCTGCTGTTTAATTATAAAATGCTGAGAAATGCAATCATCGTTTATTAAGTCCAACAACAATTGCAAACAAAACAAAACTATTAAATTTAAAAAAAAAAATTTTTGTGCTTTTGCTTTTACTCGCTGTAAAAACGAATTCATCTTAATTATGAAGAAAACACAATATTGTGGACTTAAATTTTGTTTAATGGATTTAATAGTTATCGCTGACAATTGTGGGAAAATGACAGAAATAAAGATCTGAATTATTAAAGAGTAAAAAAAAGATTATTTTTAAGAAAAAGTAGGGCATGTTTCTTTTTGCTTTTATATAAAAATATTATTAGAGATTATGACGTAGCATGCAGCTGAAAAATTAAAGAAAAATACAAAAAATTAAGAAAATCCGATTCTCTTTGTTTTTACAAGTTGAGGACATCTGCCATATTATTCTCAAAACAGCATATGGGCTCAATAAGAGTTTATAGGAGACATTTTTGTTCATTTGTCATTCAATAGCTAAATTTTTATTTATAAAAAATAATGAAGAAGGCCTTAAAGACCTCAAGGATCTCAACGTTATTCTGAAGCCACTAGGTATTTAATTTAGTTCTAATTTAATTTAGTTTTAATTTAATTTTGTTTTAATTTATTTAATTTTTTTCTTGTGTACACTTTGTGTAGCCATTTTTCTAACCTCACACAAGCTAAAATAATTCTCACACTTGTGACAAACCCTATAAATTATTTAGCAAACTAAAATATAAAAAGCAATTGTCAGATAACTAATAGTCAGTTGTCTATGAAAGCTTCTTGCTATCAATTTATACAATCATGTTTCACAATTTTATTTTAGCCAGGACCATACATATTGTTGTTTATTGAAAAGCCACACATCCTGTGACAACATCAATATAATCTATAACAAATAGAATTTGTTGTTTGCATGTTTTACCAACAGATAGATGATACTTGTGGTTTTGGTATTTTATTTTATATTTTTTTTATTTTTTTGTTATCTGACACACACAAACAATTGTTGTATGAAATTAAATACAAAAAAAAATTAAGTATACGTACCAAGCAAACAACCAAAGGACAAGACCAAAAAAACGTGAGTTTCGAGTAGAGTATGAAGTAATTTGCAGGCAGACACAGACAGCCACTTGTTGTTAAGGATATTCATAGATGTCCTAGGGGGTACTTGCATTTTTATGATGGGGCTAAAGTAGACATAATGAATTGCCCATATTGACAAGTTAATGTTTATAGGTGTTGTTGTCATTACAATCAGCAAACTCATCATTGACTTTCACAAGATTACCGCTCATTTTACACTGAGAGAAATTTAACTTATGAATAAAATTTCAGTAAAACAAAGCTTAGCAGCAATGAGAGCCTACAAATAGAAATGAAATAGAGAAACAAATTTTTTAAAGGTAATGATCAGGGCAAGCAATTTCATGCGAAAATATGCATTAATGCCTTTATGATAAATAAAAAATATTCTTTATTTTCTATTAGTAAATATTATTCAAGCTTAAGATCACAATGAAAAAAATTGTTTTTATTTTAATTTTCCAATATTTCGACTTTCTTTTATAGGTCTTCTTCAATGAAATTTACTTTCATAAAATAAAAATATTTTTTATGATTATAAAAATAAATTTCCCTGAAGAAGACCTCCAAAAGAAAGTCGAAATATTGGAAAATTAAAATTGAATAATATTTCCTAATAATAAATTTATAAGATCGAATAATTTACTGAAATAATTATACTTTATTTTCCTTATCACATATACGAGTATTTTTAAGACATATTTATTAAGCGTTTAAGTTCAAAAACACTTTTATTAATTTAATACACTCATACGCAAATATGTTACAAGACTATGTTGCCTGACAATGCTTACGTTTACAGCATCATTAATCAATTACAAACAGTCAAATCGTATAGAAAATTTATGTTAAAATAACTAAAGGTCCCTATACACAACATGTCTTTTACATATGTATTTTAGTTTTAAAATACACATGTTTTCTTCATGTCTGTCAAAATTTGTTATTTTACAGAAGGTTTATAATTTTTGGTCACAAACGACATGTACCACTACGTCTGACATAGACTCTGTTTTTTTTATAACAGCTGATCTACTCAAAAATATTACTCACTTTTATCAAATCTTTTTCTATATTTAAATACAATTTTTATTAATTTTAATATAATTAATAATAAATACCAATTTGCAATATCCAATTTTATAAAAACAATATTTATTTTTATTTCTGTGCTTCTTCTTTTTACTACATAAATACCCACGTCCTTCGTTTGAAAAATGGCTTATAGCCGCTGAAAATATTTTTCATTGCGTTATTGTAGTGGTGGCGAGACAGCTATTTTGTTTTCTTTTTAAGCTACAAAATTATAAGCTTGTACAAAAAAATTTTATATTCTTTGCTTCAATATTATTGAAAAAGCAAAACTAGATTAAAAAATTTAATATAAAGGATGTCTCAACAAGAACGCAAGATTTAAATTTGACGCCATTCGAAGTGTCATTGTTTGACATTTGAACCAGTTTTTTCTTGCCTAGAATTGAAGAAATGAATGTGGAGGGCTTGTGGTTTCAACAAGACGGCGCCACATGTTATACAACCAGAGAAACAATTCAATTGCTGCATCAGTCATTTCCCGGTCGTATTATTTCGCGTTTTGGAGACCAGAATTGGCCGCTTAGATCGTGCGATTTAACACCATTAGACTTTTTTCTTTGGGGTTTTTTGAAGTCGATGGTTTACGCGAATAAGCCGACGACGACTCAAGCCTTAAAAGAGGAAATTGGACGCTGCATTAATGAAATACCGCATTATTTATGCAAAACGGTCATTGAAAATTTCATTAAAAGATCGCGTGTGTGCCAGCAAAGATACGGCCATCTGCCCGATATGTTGTTCCATACATAACCTCATTCTGTCTACTTTACGATGTAATAAAGTTTCACGATTTTTTTTTAAATATCTGTGTTTTATTTAAAATTTAAATCTTGCGTTCTTGTTGCGACACCCTTTATTTTTCTTGTAAAATTCTTTATTCAGGCGGCTAACGATACAGAAAATTATTATACGGCGATAAATATTTCCACAAAGCGTAGGCATTTAAAACACATGACTGTACATGAGAAAATAGAGCATGCTCTAATTGAAATGTTGTCAGAAGTTTTCCTCACGTTTTTTTACAGAAGCAATATTTTTGAGGGCACACACGACATATTTTTGTTTCACATTGTAAAAATTGACAAATACAGTGGAAAAAACATGTCGTGTATAGGGACCTTAAGAAAACTAGTGCTTTTCAGCAAAATTTCTAGAAGGTTTGATCGACTGCAAAATCAAAACAAGCATAATTATAATTTTTATGTGTTGGCTGTTTTGATGAATTGAAGAATCGAAAATTTTGTCCACAGTATTGGGAAGTAGTGAACTGTAATAACAAGATACATACACATCTGTAATGACAAGATCCATACACATGTATGTACAAGACGACTCCAGTCGTTTCTGTATTTTTCAAGTACATACAAGGAAAAAAGAAAAATATGGTATACTATAATACTGCCAAATGTGTGTGTGATTTTTTATTTTTATTTACAGGTTATCAGTAGGTGAATACTCTTGAAAATTAAAAATATGAAAAAAATATACAACTTATCCACAAAAAATATGCAATTATAACAAATTTAAGTTACTGATTAAAGACATGCAATTGCATAAAAATCTTTGCCTTGGTAATGATTAATGACTCAAAAACTATTTATCTAATTAAATTATCAATTAATTTTGGAATATTACTTTTAGTATAAATAAAAAAATTTAAATTTTAGTATAAATGAAAGCGTGAAATATAATTTTTTTTTGCAAGTGTATTTGTTAAGCATTTTATTTTTACCACCTCTTTTCTTTACCTTTTTAATGTCCGCATCATTATCATTCGATGATATGTTTTAGATTAAATAACAATCGCATGAATTGCTCCCCAAGCAATTTTGTTGCTACATTTTCGGTTTTTTTTTTGTTTGTGTTTTTGTTTTTATTTTTATTTTTATTATTGGTGAAAATTGATACCCGCTATTAAAAATGTTCATTGTTGCTGTTATTTGGTTTGGTGTTTCCACAACAATTTATTGTCAATGCAATCTATAAAAACAAAATTAATAAATTATGTATTTTTATTTCACTTTTGGCTTGTGTAAGTGTGAGTGTGCGGCCATAGATACAAAATTACATATTCACAAGTTAGCAATAACATTCACATCTAAATAAATACATTTTATAAAGAGGATATTGGTGTAAGGACTTATTTTATTATGTTGAAGGTGATGGATGTTTAGTTGTTCTTGTGGAAACCTCATTAATTTATCTTCTTGTAAACACGCACACAAGAAACTTGAACGTCTTGTATTGAAAGTTGATACCGATTAATTTATTGACACTGTCAATTGATTGAGTGTAATTGCCAGTGAATGATTATTATCTAATTAAAAATTATTTAGACAACTCAGTAACTGGGGTAAGTAAGTGAGGTAAGCAAGCAAGTGAGTGAATGATGTACGAGTCAATTTTCGGGGGTGCATATTTTGTTTCAATACGAAAATGAGGCTCATACAATAAATATTTTTAAATTACAACTAACTATTATTTTCAATTAAATTTTTAATTGAAACGACAAAATCTATAAACATTATTAGCAGAATAAAATACTTCTTGTTAAATTCTATAATGATATAATTTGCTGAACTGCCAAAGTTCGAGAAATGAAAAATGTAGTGTTTGAATATCCTCATATTTCTTTCGAATTATTGTCAGCTGCAACAGTAGTACCGAAACATTTTTGTTTTGATAACCTAAAACAGCTTTAGTTCTTGATTCAAGACTCATAAAAGTCTATAACTTTTTTCTTGTTCTACTTTAAGCTAGAAAAATTCTCTCTAAAATAAGTTGTTTAAATTTCGTTAACAAATTTTTGCGTGTTCATTGTAAATATTCAATTTTATTTATTTTTGTTTACTAATTCTGTGCGTTAAGTACAATTGTAGTGCAAAATTATGTGTGAATGCCCTTTAAACATAAACATGTCGACAAAAGAGCTTAAGGTAAAAATACTTTTCTTAGCAGGGATGGCAAATATTACAAATTTGCATACGAAATCAAGGGCAATAAAAATTATTTCTATGAAAATGTCTAATTCTCTGCAACAAAACTAATACTTTGAGGCCCTATTCTTTTTATAGGATCTCTGTATATCAAGGAATTGCAAAAATTGCATTTTCAGTTGATTGTGCATGATTAAAAATTTTTAATCAATAAAATTTCACACAAACGAACAATTTAAGTAAAAATATATTCAAAAATCGCATTTTTAATGCATAATTAAAAATTTCATAAACGAACAGTTTTAGTAAAAATAGTGCACAACAGTTAATTAAATCATGTCCGAGGCACGATTAAATCATTTGTTGTGCACGTTTTCTTGTGCCTTGAATAAATCACACACGCCGGTTTTAGGTCACTGTTATATATCAACTATTATTTTTGAAAGTGGTATGGGTCCAATTTTTTTTAAAATTAGTTAGTTGTAATTTTAATAACCCTTTCAGTCCCACGGGGATTTCAAGTTGTCGGATTTCAGTGAAATTTTCGGTATATGATAATTCGTCCTAAAATAACGTAAAAATTTATTTTTTATGTCGATACCAAGCTCATGCCTTGGGATTTCCCTTGGACAAAATTTAAAGATATAAAAATGAGACATTTATACATAAACTTCTCTCTTCAAAATACGTTAAATTTACATACCTACACGTTTGTGTCTCTATCTCCCTTTTTTCAAAAAAGTGGACTTATACCACTTTCAAAAATAAATTCAATTACAGCAAAATTTTAATTCTTCACCTTATCTGTATGCATTTACGTATCTGTGATCTCCCAAGATGTGAATAGAAAAAGCAGCTTCCGTTGTGAATTAATATAAGAATTTTTTTAAATGTAAAGAGTCAAGTTAATTTTGAAGCCTGCTGATGTTAAAGAGAATTAAGTCTTACACCGAATCATTCCAACTTCTCAATTTATAAAAACGGTTGCTATACTACGGTACTCGACATAGAGCGAAATTTTCTTTTAAATTACATTGAAATTTTCCATTGATATCGAATGCCGTGATTTGCCTGCTGAATTGCAGCACCGAAACGCTTAACAACTGGCTACCTCTGCATGCAACGCTTGACGCTTTGATACATCATAAATTTTGATGCCATTCATGTGTCCTTATGCGTATGTTTGTTAAGTATGTAAATTTTATCACTTTAATTTTAATCTCCCTCAAAAAACGTGAAATTGTTTATAGATAACAAAATAAAAACAATGTGAGAAAAATAAAACAAGCAGCAGCATCTGCAACAATAACAACAAAACCCGAAAAACAATTCGCGCAATTCATTACGTCAGCCACCTGCGTTTTCTCACCAAAAACCGGAAATAAATAATGAAAAAAAGGAGGAGAAACATATCTAACAAACAAAAATACTAAACGAATAAATACTATGTAAGTGTTGGAAAATATTTGTGGTAGAGTGTGAGTGATATCGACTAAAGGGAAATTGATCGTGGATTCGCATTCAATTCCAATTAATTTTTTTATTTAATTTATTAAATTTATATTCAATATACTTAAGAGTTTAATTAATAATATAGCGCGGTCTCACAAAGAAATAAAAAGTATTTTTGTACGTGTTCATTTGGGGTGTTTCTATGTGTGTGTAATGCTACAAATAAAGGACTTCTTTTGTTGCTGTAATGTTGACAATATGTTAAACGGTTTTATTTAAAAATCGTCAAGGCGGAAAAACGTATAAACAAACTACAAAAATTTTAACACAACAAAGCGACATCTCAAACATACTCACTGCACATGTAGATGTGCAAATTGTAAAGGAAAATCATTTAAAAAAAACACAAACAAAATTCAATTGCCAGTTTATATGACACCAAATAAATGTGTATCTCAAAAGAGAACAAGGACTTGAGCGCAATAATGTTTTCAAAAAATAATAAACAAAAATTAAATTGAACTGGAACTTTTTTTAAATTTTTCTTTTTTTGTGTTGGTTGTGTCAGTGAAAATGGTGGATGCACTTGATTTGCCGCAAGGTAAAAATAACAACATTTCAATGACATAGAGAAAATAAAACGAAAACAGTAAAAATTAAAAGAAACAACGCAACAAATCAACGTCACGCTTGTGGTTGTTGCAACCCACTTTGATACATTCAAAGAATTTCAAGTCTATTTACCAAAAAGAAATTTTTTTTATGAATTTAAAACAAATTAAAAAGAGGTTTCTTTAATTCACACAAAGTTTCACGGGGATGCAGCGATTTTATTTGCCTATAGTGACAGTTGATCAAGATCAAAGCCCGAATTATAAATAGAAATTACAGAAATTTTTATCGCTAACGAGTGGCATAATTTGACCACAATTTGCTGAAGTATTTGCCAAATCTTCTTTTGTAATAGATATACAACTCAATTCTAAATAAGAATATCCTGGGAATTTTCTCCCAATTCCCAGTTCTCCTATTATAAACAAGTTTTCAGTGGGAGATTTTTCTCTTATCCCTTTTTCCCTATTCTAAAACAACTTCGAAAATGGAAAATTCTGCCTTGGGAAAAAAGTAGGTATTACGAATGATAATTAGAGAGAGAATGTGATAACAAATTTTGGGAGTTGTGCCCAAAAATGTAAATATTAAATATGCAATAAATATCGTCCTTTACCCTTACCTTTAGGTCAAGAACAACAAACAAAATAGATGCAAGCGATGAAGGTGCGATTTATAATTTAATTTTTTTAAATTGGTTTATATTTGTCAATTATTTTTTTTTATTATTATTTTGTTAACACTTTTTAATTGTTACTTAAATGGTGACGAGAAAATCATAGTAATTTCAATACAATATCGCAGTCGCATTTTCTTATAGAATACCAATTATAAACAAACGTTTATTGATAAATAACAATTGCGACAACTGGAATACCAATTAAAACCTGTCGACCATAAACAACGTCGTCATCTATTGATTACGACAACTGGAATAGGTAAGTATAAAACATGTATAAATAAAATCGTTCAAACTCAACTGAGCTTTGTGGCTTAACTGATTGAGTTGCGAGTTAATGTTTCTTAACTGCATAAACCCTAGTTCGAATCGTGGTAGAATCAAATAAATTTGAAAAGATATGAAACAATGTAAAATAAATAAATATAAAATAGAATAAATTATTTTTATTTACATAAAATTTTTATTTTATAAAAGTTATAAAAAAAAATTTTTATATAATTTAAATTTTTAATAAAAATTGTGTATAAAAAATTAAAAAAAAAAACTAGTTAAACCACGCCATTTGCAGTTGAGAAACATTTTTAGTATGTCCGGCTTATATGCAATCTAACTATAATGGGTCTAATTACTCATTATTCATTCCGTTCTGTGAAAGCGCTTTTTGTACGAAAGCGGAATTGATTCCGTATAATTGATGTCGTATAATTGATTCCGCAATATAGATAAATTTTTAAATTCTCCTTACATATCTACATTCAGCACATGGAAAGATAAAAAATATAAGTAAAAATACAAAATTTAGCAAAAATTAAATGTATTTTAACTTAATTTGTAGAAAATAACTTTGTTTTATTTATAGAAAATTAATTTATTTTTTGTTTATTTAAAATTTTAAAATATTAGCACAATTCATTCACAATAGATTACTTTTTAATTCACAATTTAATGACACAATTCATAATAATAACATAGTTCCACAGCAATGAATAATAGCAATTTGTATATCGATAGATATTTCCTTCCGCTAAATTTTCCTTCACGTGCGGAATCAATAATACGACCCAATATGTTTCCACCATAATATGGTTGCTTTCAACTAAAGGGCTGCACAAGCATACTTGAAATGGCTTACAAGCACTTTTTGTTATAAGATAATGCACATTTTTGTAGTGATGTGTGGCTTTCAAGTATGCTTGTGCAGCCCCTTACTCTCAACCATATTTTTTCTTTGCTTAAAGAAAATTTTCATGGTATTTAAAAAAACTGTTTCAAATCTTGCATAAATTTTGGAATATCATTAAAATATTCGACAAAAAGGAAATATTTAATTCTATGTTCTTGACTTCAATGTTGTTACAAAAAAAAATCCATTTAAATGCCATAATTGAGCTAGTGAAAACAAATTAAACTTCAATTTAAAACAAGTGCGAATACATTCACTGCACTGTTATGAGTTAATCATGACATCCTGGGGATTCATTTGACTCGCCTCTTTTGCCAACCATTTTACCATTTGCCATGATGGCAAAATTCATTACACTTTCAAACTTATTTGGTTCATGATAAAGCAAAACTGTATGATGTCTTGTTAGCAATATGCTCTGTGTGTGCTTCTTGATATTTTATTTAACCACCCGTAGTTTCCATCTTTTTATCTTGTTATCATAATAATGGAAATGAAGATGATGATGATGCTGAGAAATATTATTTTCTTTCAGTTCGAACCCGCCTCCAATTTTTTTGTTGCCTTTTATTTAAACATCTTAATAGTACAAGTCCTTTTGGGTTTTTAAGTTTATTTTAAACGTTCTTTTATTTTATTACTTTTTATCTATTCAACTTTTCTCTCTTTATAAAGGGTGTTTTTTATAGACGTATAGAACTTTAAATTGCAATAAAACAACGATGGATTATTCGATTGACATGAACTTTATTTATCCGAAAGATAATCTTGTGGCATTACATTTTAAATATAATTTCTGGCATATGACCGCCACGCCTGGCTCAGATGTAGTCCAATCTGGACGTCCAATTTTCCATGACTTTTTCCAACATTTGTGGCCGTATATCGGCAATAACACGGCGAATGTTCTAAATAGTCAAGCGTTTGTGGCTTATCCGCATAGACCAATGACTTTACATAGCCCCACAGAAAGTAGTCTAGCGGTGTTAAATCACAAGATCTTGGAGGCCAATTCACAGGTCCAAAACGTGAAAGTAGGCGGTCACCAAACGTGTCTTTCAATAAATCGATTGTGACACCAGCTGTGTGACATGTTGGGCCGTCTTGTTGACACCACAGCTCCTGGACATCACGGTGGTTCAATTCAGGAATGAAAAAGTTAGTAATCATTGACTGTAACGTTCTGGCCATCATCGTTTTTGAAGAAGTACGGGCCAATGATTCCACCAGCCCATAAAGCGGACCAAACAGTCAGTTTTTCTGGATGTAACGGTGTTTCGACATACACTTGAGGATTAGCTTCACTCCAAATGTGGAAGTTATGTTTGTTGACGTAGCCATTCAACCAGAAGTGCGCTTCATCGCCAAACAAAATTCGCTTATGAAAATCGGGAACAACGGCAATCTCGTTTTGGGCCCATTGCAAGCGTTGTTCAGGCATGAGTCTATTCATGATGAATTGCCAAACCAAACTGAGAATAAATCACTGGACATCTGTTAAATCGGTCGCCATCTTGAACAGTAATGCCAACTTAAAGTTCTATACGTCTATAAAAAACACCCTTTATTTCTTAGTGTAAAAAAAAATATTTCGTTTTTACTTGAAAAACTTTAGCGAAAGTAGAAGGCAGAATAGACTTTCCCTACCATTTATGTTTTGTATGTGAAAGTATTTTGCTCTATTCCCCAACAAGATTTTATTTTATGAAAGAAAAATTGGAATAATTATGACAGGAGTATGCAAATTTTAGCCGATTCATGCAATGCTTTTTAATAATAAAAATCGGGTGCAGAGTTGATCCTTCAGAAATTCATTATACGAGTATTTTGGTTTAAAAAAGATTTTCCAACAAGATATGGTTTATTTATAATAAACAATAATGGCTTAAATAATTTTCAAAAAAATAAAGAGAAATAATTTTAAATTTAAATAAATTAGTCGACTTTTTATGTCAATTTAAATAATTATGATTTCGAGCTGGAAAAAATTAATTTTTGATATTAAAAACGATTAATTGAAAATATTTCTTTTCTTGTACAGCAATTCAAATTCGTTTTACACCATAGAAAAACTTTTGCATGCTCACTCACACCACTTTTTTAGTTTAGTTATTAAATGAAAACTTTTCCGTTATTAATTCGCATTTGAAGTGCAGTGTAAATTTATTCACAAAATTTTATTATTCTTTAAACTACAACAACAAAAATGGTTGGTTCGGCTTTTTTTAATCCAAAATAAACCGTCGAAACAAAACTCTTTGCTTCAAGTGTTCTAAAAGTACAAAGAACTGAGTTTAGCCTTTAATTATATTTTAAATTATTCTTGGTTGTACTTTTATTATTATTTTCTTTTAGTGTGTTTTACACTTTTTTTGTGCTTACTACATAATTGCTTTTAATTAAAGGTGGGAGTTAATTAAATAAACTGTCTGAACTGAAAAACAAGTCTAAATAGAAAATATAATTTGAAAAAATTTAAATTTTACTAAATTTTTTACTTAAACTTCATTTAAACCAAAAACAAGAAAGAAACACTTTATACACACAAATAATACAATTCATATTTATTTAGTTATTTGGAAATATAATTTTATTTGTGTAATTTTTGTATCAGTATAAGAACAAGCAGCAGAGACATGAGACATAATGTTATCTGCATACAAGTGACATGTCACATATCGATAAATTTATTGAACGAAAGCATAATATTTTTGTCAAATTTATTTTATTATTAAAGAAAAACACAGCAATTTGTGATAAACGTGCTTGAGGTCAATAAAATTTTGTTAAAAATAAATAAATTTTCCATAAATTGATGTGAAGAAACATGAAAATAATACGAAGATGAAAAACCAGGTAAATTGACAGACAGGTTATTCATGTTGTTGTGTAAAAAGGAAATTTTGCACAAAGTTGGTAAATGTTAAAATCAAGGGATGTGGAAAAAAGTGACTAGAACACAAGTCACTACATATTGAAATAATGTCATAACCACAAAGAATAAAAAAAGGGTTCGAGCAAAATCATCTTTTTGTTTTGGTTTTTTTAAAAAAGCCAAGTCTAAAAAAATAGATGATTAACCCAACAAACTCTGTGACCATTCACGAATAATCTTTTCGTTTTTTGAAGGCATACTCGATCTTGATTAAATATTACACTTTAGTGATTAAATATTACTCTACTAAAGTGTAATGGAAACATTTCTAGTGTGGAAAATTTAAATAGAAATGCTTCCTAAAATCATTACACTGAAAAAATAATTCAATACTTTTCAATGAATGACAAAGATTCATTAGATCTATGGCAGCATTTTTTTTGATGCAATACTATATTTCATTACTCTAATAGTGTTTTCAGACTGAGTGAATTTAACATAAATGCGGTTTTAACATTAAATCCATGTCATAAAAACTGTATTTACAATACCAAGTGAATTTAATAAATCCAGATTAAATGCTATTTTGGAATTGAATTTAAGTTGGATTTTTGAAATGCAACACTATCATATTGTTGTCCGTTAAGCTCAGTGCTTCCAAGTTAAAAAGATCTGTAAATATAGCAACAGCTGCTAATGTTATTGAATGAAATGAAAAAATAAAACCCATTTCGAATATTTTCAGAAGCAAATGCTTTCGAAATTTTTCGATGAAAGAAAAAAAAAAATGTGTCCCGTAAGTGTATTTACCAAAGGTCACACATGTTTTGTATAAAGTAACGCATCAAATACATTTATTTTTATGGGAAATTTTTATTGTTTTGTAGAAATTTATTTGATGTTAAATACTGAATTTAAAATCATCTGTTGGCGAATTTAATGTGAAATTCATTATTTAACTTTCAGTATGAAAACACTATACGGAAACGTTCTCATTTGCCAAAAAAAATAATGAAATTTTTCATTGGATTAATGAAAAAATTCTTTGTTTTGTTTAATGTTAGAATGAAAGAAATGTTACAACATCAGATTGTAAAATAAATAAAATAAAAACTCTAGCTGTTGGCGTTTGACATTTATGACATTTATCTCAAACTTTGTGACGATAAGTCGCTGGCGACTTTATGTTAACTTTATTGTCACTGTAGTATTATAGCGACATTACCGTCGTTTCGTGGCTAAAAAGTTGTGTTGCCGGCGACACTTTTCCGATAATTTAAAAGAAATAAGTGGCATCTCTATATATATTCCCTGTATATTTTGGGAAAGTTTTCTAATTTTGTACTAAATCTTAACATATAAAATTGGACCGTACGTGTGTTTGACATAGTACTCCTCCTAAGCGGCTGAATTGATTTAATTGAATTTCTGTGTATGCCTTTGGGTTATGCCTTGGAATGTTTAGCGTCACAAATCAGCCCAGCAATTGGCTCAGCAGCCGGTATCTGTCTGATTTCTTCTTTTACCCGATCTTGCACGGTCCTTTACTTTATGAGTACGATTTCTTAGAGTAAGAAGATCGAATATACAAAAATTTTATATTTTAGTTAAAACCCATTTTAAATTTTTATGAAAATTAAAATAGACCACGCCCACTTTTAAAATTTTTTCTCAAATCGGAGAACTTCTACCTCAATTTGGCAAAATTTTTTTATTATATATTCGGAATAACACAATTTTTATCCTTTTTTTCTCTTTTTAATTATTTTTCAATATAAATAAAATTTAAAGGCAAATCAACGTTTGCCTAGGCAGCTAATATAAAATAAAATATGTTTTTATGTGAGAAAGTGAAAATGCTGAAATGTTAGGCTGTAGAGGAAAGTCTTAAGGAAAGAGTCGGTTATTTTTAATTTACAGGATAGCAAATGAGTGAAGAATACTCACATACTTTTCATTAAAATTTTTAAAATTTACTTCATGCAAGCCATTATTGGTGAACAAATCAAATTTAATTTTGTTTGTAGTGATTAAAATTGCTGGGTTTGGCACCATCTTGGTAAACTTTGTTTGCTTTATTGTTTAGCAATTAGTTTTTTAAATTGTTATTTTAATATTTCTGTTTAATTTTAATTTGTTGAACTTTTAGTTTTCAAACATTTTCCTGTTGCAAGGCTTAAAACATTTTGTAGTCTTTAAGTCGCTTTAACAAATAGGGGACAAATATGTCGCTATTTCAACTTAACGGCGACTTAAAAGCATCTCATATAATATTGAAAGCTATTACTGGCAATGGCGGGTTTCTTCTTCATCACTGTCGTTTCTATCGTCGGCAGCTTACATAATAAGGTGAATTTCATAAATCCAGCGACTGTATTAGTGAGTTTCTTCAAATGTCTCACGAAATGTTCACTGGGTATGTATTTTCATATTGATTATAAGTATTATTTTTATATGTATAGACATGCATGGAAAATAAACCCTCTTCACATATATTCATATAGCAAAATGACATGACATTGACTTTTTATTATTGTCTATCGCATCGTTGCAATACAGATCTCTTCTTATTTCTGTTTATTTACTCGTATTATTTCTATAAATGTTATATTTTGGTTGGAAAAAACAATTTGAATTCAATAGAATTTTATTATAAGAAATAGTCCCACGTGCCACGTGAGTTTATCTGCGAGTGTATTTTAAATGTTTAACAATTCGAGCATAAAATTTGAAAGTATGATTGAAATGTAACTACAATATTTATGAGTTGGAAGTTACAATCGAAAATATATTTAAGTGGCGAATAGGATAAGTTTTTATAATTTATTTATGAAACATAAAAATGTATTTATTGCTTGTGTGTATAAGCACACGCCCACCCACACACACTAAAAGGGTATACGTGTATGACAGGACAATTTTAATAACATTTATTTGAATCGATCTCAAAATTATACTTTATGTTTGCAACATAATTCTGGTCAGTATCTGTTTAATGTTGACATTTTTAAAAAACAGACTTCATTTTAATGTCTCTCGCCCACTGTACTCCTAGTTTATGATTTTTTTTTTATTAAATAAACGTGCAATCGCTGTTTGCGGCTAAAGTACTGGGTGTGTAGCCTGGCTTGCTCTTAACTGAATTTGCTTGCTAACCACTACTCACTGCTAACCCTTTTCTGTTGTGTATTACCTTAAGGACTTAATAACAACAACTAAAAAAAGGCTTATTTGGCTGTAATGTTTATTATTATTATTATTATTATTTTAGTTAGTGTTGTTTTTATAATTAAGTAATATCCTGTCCAGGGTCTAAAACTTATTCCCAGACACACACACGTTCGCTAGAAGCACGAATCTTGTCTGCCATAAATGAAAAAGTATTTAAAGATTAAATGACGTACGAGTACGAGAACTTTCTTGCCCATCATGCAACGGTGGCGCACTGAAAATTTTAAACGAATTCAAAGCTGTTTTCCCCTTCCAATTGGAAATTGTTAACTCTTTTTAGTTGTTGAGTACAAAAGTTTGTATCTTTATTTATTTTGTAAATGAATTGTATTTGTGTTTTACTTTTCAGTCACAATTACCTGCATTTTAAAAGGGGATTATTTTTAAATACTTAAACAAGTGAGGAGAGCATTAGAAAGCCACTCCTAAATAACATTAAAATTTTATTTTGATAAAATTTATGTTTAAAAAAAGTTTTACAAGTTTAAGTTTTATCAATCTAAAGGGTGTTTCAATACGAATTCTACAAGAAGTAATTGCGTAAACAAATTTTGAAATTCATTCAGTCCAATCATGAAAATTCCCTAGGAATTCTTTCCCAAGGAAAATTTGGGTTTTTGGGAAAAATTGCCTAAATCAGAATATTCTATGTTAAAAAAGGGAGAAACCTTTTTTACAATAAGAGGATAGGGAAAAGTGAAAAACAAATACGCGCGGAATTTTTTATTCATAATTAGGCTGATTATCTTTATATGTATACAATTCAACTGTACGTGTGTACTCGTATGTCACTGAATTCCTCCTAAAATTGGACCGAATTGAATGGATTTTTTTATGCTTTGGATGGTTTAGAACATAAACCAGCTCGGCAGGTGATGCTGCAGTCGGAGTTATCGATATAGATACCGTCTGCACCACTACGTACGGACAATACTCGTCGGTTCCGATAGTTAAATTATAAAAATTCTTTGCGCTTTGGGTTTAGGTGATCAGAGTTAATTTTGTATAAAATTATTTTTTTCAATTATTTTATATTTAAGAAACAAGAATTTTTTTAAGTTTCTAGTTCATGTATTCACGACAGAATAATGAATGAATGATGTTTCTCTATAAATCGAGGTAAGACAAGTTTATTTAATTAAAAGAAAACATGATTGCAAAATAAAGTTTTACACGATAAATCAATATCATTATCAACTTAAGATAAACTCAACTTTCAGCTTTAAATATGAATTTTAATTTTCAAAAAGAATCCACTTTAGATTAGTAGAGTATACTTGTACATAGATTAGCAAGTAACGTACTAACTTATCAATCTGGTGGTCGCAGCTTCAATTCCTTTTTAGACTCCGGGTGTTTTCTGTAGACAAGCCAAGAAGCTTTGCGAATTTGTGCTGTTTATAAAAAAAAATATATGTTTGTAAATTTCAAAAGCAAGCTTGTCTTATTAGAATTTCTGTTTTCAGACAATCGCCTTTTCAATACATGTCAAACAAGAAAAATTAATTAAATTATTTAATCAGCCAAATATTGTATTGTAACACAATTAGCTACGCCTTTTATGCATCATAGTCGTAATATAGTATCAACCAATCAATTTGTCTTTGTCTACACACTTAAGAAACCAACAACACAGAACCATCTATTCTTTCTCCTTTGCTACTTCCCTTCAGCAAATTCTACATTTTCTCAGCTAAATTTTTGTTAAAAATATTAAAAAAAAACTTAAAACGTGAAAATTCTATTATTTCTTTTCAATATTGAATTTGTTAAAATGAAGTCAAGTGAAAACGTGCTTGGAATAGACTTGACAAAAGTTCAAAGTCTACCGGTGATTTTTTTTTTTTTTTTTTTTTTAGAAAGCTGATAGTTACAAGCGGGTGTACTCGTATGTGTGTATGAAGTGCCTGCAAAACATTTGAAAATAAATATATTTTTGTATAGAAAAAGTATTTAAAATAACGACACTTAAGGTACGTTTGTTACGATTGTCAATCATGTTATAAAAAGCGAGTGATTGAGTGGGTGAGTGCGTTAATAAAGCAAATGGCGGATTCCATAACGAGTAAAAAAGTGTATAATTTTAAGGGCTCTTTCAAATGTTCTCACATTTAACAAGTGATGAATAAGTACACCAGTTTTGTTTGAATATTATTAAACAAAAATTGGCTTAAAGATTGTTTACACAGTTTCCTAAACGAATTCTTTTAAATAATTAGAAATTCGTTGAAGATTTCACAGGCAAATTTGATGCAAAATTAATAAAATAACTGGGTTGTGTGTTGCTCAAAAAAAAGGCAAAAAAGCCAATTCTACAAAAGAAAATTATTTAATAAAATATTTCTTAAATAATAACCCTCTTTTCCAAAAATGCTCTCCATCGTTTTGTCTGCAAAGCTGTCAAAATTTGTTTACATCCTGTGCGCGCCATTGTTCTTGTGCTCAAAATACATAGTGTGTGTAATTGTATGACCGGATCTGCATTGAATTTCCTCCTTTTTATTTGACACATACGAATTGGTTTTGTAAATTAGTGTTTGTATTACTAAATGCCTTACCGTGTCTATTCTGCAATGGATCATTCGAAGCAATGTTTTGAATTTCTGTGCTTCCACAGAAGTATAAAATTAGTCAGAGTTTTGGAGAAACTTTTTCAAATACTCTTTTTATGAAAAACGAGAGTAACCTTAAATAAACACGACATAAAGCGACAATAGTTTTTATGTCAAGTCAGTTTCAAATAGAAATTTATTGCCTTCAAAAAGCACTAACGTAAGTGACTGCGTACCTGCTTTTGTATGTGTAAGCACACACGTAGTATTTATTGAAAGTAAAAACCCGAGCCCTTTATTACAACTTACCGATAGTTAAAGTTAAGATTTTGTGGGGCAATTAACCGGTTTTTGACAAAAATTTTGAAGCGAAATTGGAAGGCACAGTTAAGGATACATTAACCGATATTTAATTGTCGATATTTTGAATTTAATGTCAACCGAGAGAGTGATATTTAACTTATAAACTCCTAAAATAATGGCCTTCATAGCTTTGTAGCTGAAGTGGCTAAATGGCGAGTTAAAGGGTCGTATTTAAATTCCGCACGGAAAGAAAAATTTTGCAGAAAGAAATATCGATCAAATTATCTTCTTATTTTGAATTGTTTCTTTTAATTGTGAATTAAAAATTTGTCTATTGTGAATGAATCGTGTTAATTTTTTCAGTAGTGGAATCAATAATTGCAAAATTTTGCTTCCGTTCAAAAAAATCTTTCCGCAATCGCAGAACGGATACTATGGTTCGATCCCAGTTAGTGCTATGAATTAAAAAAAAAAATTAAGTAGCTTCTAGCTTTTATTTTTATAGAACATTAATTTAGTGCATAACTAGTTGACCTGGCAAACGTTGTCTTGCCTTAAAATTTTCATATATATTCGATCTTCTTACACCAAGAAATCGTACTCATAGAGTAAGCAAATAAGGCAGATACCCGCTATAGCGCTACGTTCCGGGCGGATTTGTGACTTTAAACCTTCCAAGATTATACATATAAACCTTTCTCTTGAATCACTCTATTAAAAAAAAAACTGCATCAAAATCCGTTGTGTAGTTTTAAAGATCTAAGTATACATACAGACATAGGGACATACGCGGGAAGCGACTTTGCCTTATACTATATAGTGATAAAATAAGCATTCTTGGTAACTAGTTGCTTCTATGTTATATGGTTTCTCGCGATATTAAATCATGTATTATAAGGGAGCTATTATAAGTGATTATCTACCGTTGCATCGCTTTAAAATTTATACAAGGCAATCACCATTTTTTGTTGGGTTCACTTGTAAATAAACCTTATGAAACAATTATAAGAAAAATTTCGATCACGTTTAGTACTTTAATTTTTTTTGATAAAAGGGTTATACTTTTTTTAAATACGATAAAGAGTTTTTAATATACGTTTTCTTCTAATTAATTTTGCAAATATTATTTTCTACTGCTGGCTACCAATTCAGTTTTTTTTTTTCGTAAGGAAACAGTGTATGTTTTTCACTTAAAACTACAACCAAAAACAATATCGAAAAGAAAAGGAAAATAGAAAAAAATTCTAAGACAAAAAGTTGTAGGGAAAATAACATCAACCAAATTTTATCTTGTTTCACTTTTTTATTTTTTTAAATTTCAAATGAGATTAGTATTGAAAATGACACTTGTAGTGTTTGGAATTTTAAAATCTTGCTCCATATGGCGCAAGTTTGAAGGCAATAAGAAAAAGAATATTAATAAAGAGACAAATGATTGTTCAAATATGTATTTCACTATATGTTTTCTGCTCTTTTTCTATTTTTGTTGTTGTTGTTGTAGTATGTTTTTTAACAGTGTGAAAGCCACAAAGTAAGTTTCTTGTAAATGTGATTACATTTTTTCACACCTAAACTTGAATACTCTGGCATAGGCACATACAAGCGTCTAAAAACGTATGCTTTTTTATGCGTGTCCTTTTTTGTTGTTATCCACCTTCCACCCTCTTCTAACTTATTTTGAAAATTTCTCCTGTGTTACGTGTTTATTTGAATTTATTTTTTTCTCCTGCTGCTACCACTGCCTTTATTTAGTCCATTCCTTTTCTATTACTTTTAAGTATTCTAACGATTGTTGGTATTTATTCAAATTGAGACATTAGACAAATTAAAATGTACACATAATTTTTGATTGTTATTTGGTGTTGTTGTTTGTTGCTTAAGCGTGAGCATGTGTTGAAATGAATTTTATAATGCATATGGCTGAATCCGTAAAAAAACCCAAATTACACAACAAAATGATAAGGTCAGTTGTTTTAAATATAAAAAAAAATATATACCAAGTCCATATGTGAAAAAAATAACATGTAAGTCAAAAGGGCTGACATACATTACAAACATGAGTAATATTTTATAATAATGTGTACTTCTAACCCATTTCAAATATGCTTGTGCAGCTCTTTAGTAAATACACTCCAAAAAGTACACAGGCCTACAAAAAGAATTAATTCTGTGGAACCAGAGGTTTTATGGTTATACTGAATATAACCATAAAAGCGAATAGTAAGCTTCATTCGCTATAAATAATTTTTTTTATCCTACATATAGCTCTCAAGATATACCATTATAAAAGGTGATTTTATAAGAACTATCGGAAATTAAAAAAAAAAAAACACATAAAATTCAGAAAAATGCATGAAATATTTATTTGGATCGATAGTTGGGTCGATATAATTTAATGTTTGAAGATTATTTCATGCAAATGTTGGCCGCCGCTGCGCCTCAAATGGTCCATCCGCTTAGTCCAATTTTGGCATACTCTTTCCAACATTTCGGCCGGTATCTCACGAATAATGTTGGCAATGTTGGCTTCCAGTGCGTCAATCGAAGCAGGCTTGTCCTTATAGACATTAGCCTTAACATAGCCCCACAAAAAATAGTCTAGAGGCGTTAAATCGCACGATCTGGGCGGCCAATTGACTGGTCCCAAGCGTGAAATAAACTGTTCACCGAACTCGCCTCTCAATTGGTCCATTGTTTCGCGTGCTGTGTGGCATGTGGCACCGTCTTGTTGAAACCACATGTCATGCAAGTCAAGCTCTTCCATTTTGGGCAAAAAAAAGTTTGTTATCATCGCACGGTAGCGCTCACCATTCACAGTAACGTTGTGATTCGCATCATCTTTGAAGAAATACGGCCCAATGATGCCGCCAGCCCATAATCCGCACCAAACGGTTGTTTTTTGTGGATGCATTGGTAGCTCTTGCAATGCTTCTGGCTGCTCTTCATTCCAAATACGGCAGTTTTGCTTGTTCACGTATCCATTCAACCAGAAATGAGCCTCGTCGCTGAACACAATTCTTCGATAAAAAAGTGGATATTCATCTAACTTTTCAAGAGCCCATTCACCAAAAATTTGGCGTTGTGGTAGGTCGTTTGGCTTCAATTCTTGCACCAGTTGTATCTTATAAGGCTTCACAAGATACAAAACGTGCGTGAGCTGTCAAAACTAGTGTTGCCAAAAAGATAATAGCAAAAAAATCACTCTTTACTTATGAATTGCAATAACTACATAACTACCTCTCTGATTAAATTTACTAAAACTGAAAAAAAATCTGTACAGCAATAATCTTTCAACCATATTATTATGAAGTTTTTACCAGTCTTTTAGTTTCTGAAATAAAGGGTGGTTAAGTTTTAAGGGCCGATATTGAATGTGAACCACACCTAAACGTCAAGTTTTTTTCTGCATTTCATTTGACATTTCTCAATTTCAGACTAACTCAATTTGCACCATGTAAAGATACACAACCGAGCAACGCGTTAAAGTTATTTAGGCTTATTATGAAAATGGGCGTTCAAATCAAAATGCATATCGTGCACTTCGTCTTCAGCGGCTTCGTCAATAACAGAATTGCCGCATTTAGGCGAATGATAATCCAAGAGTAATTGTCGTAAAACCAATGCACCCAAAAAGAGCGACTGTTTGGTGCGGTTTACGGGCTAGCGGCATCATCAGGCCGTATTTTTTCCAAAATGAGGCCGATCAGGCAGTTACTGTGAATGGTGTTCGCTATCGTGAGATGATAACGATTTTTTATGGCCCGAATTGGAAGATATGGATGTGGACGATATGTGGTTTCAACAGGACGATGCCACTTGCCACACAGCTAACGAAACTATGGCTCTTTCGCGCGACAAATTCAATGGCCGTGTTATCTCACGTGGTGGCGATGTCAATTGGCCGCCAAGATCATGTGATTTGACACAGTTGGATTTCTTTCTTTGGGGTTATTTGAAAGAAAAATTGTACGTCGATAAGCTAGCAACAATTCAAGAGCTAAAGGATGAGATAATTCGGTACATTAACGGCATAGAACCTCAATTATGTCTCAGCGTCATCGAAAATTTGGACCATCGGATGGCGGTGTACCGCCGAAGTCGCGACGGCCATTTGGCCAATATTTTGTTCCATACATAATTGAACCACATCATATTATCATAATAAAAAGAAATGACAATAATTTCCTAAATAATTTGTTTTTTTCAAAATCAACATCGGCCCTTAAAATTTAACCACATTTTATTTACAAAGTTTTGTCAAAAAAAAAAAAATTTTTCAAGACAATTTTAAAAAAAAATTCATTTTAAAAAATCATGAAAAATTTAATATAAAGAAAATCTTAAAGTTTTTCTTAAACGTTGATACCTGCATATGTTATAAATAAAATGAGAAATAGTTCATCAAAATCCATTCAGAGGCTCCAAATTTATCCACAATTTAGTGATAGCGTCTAAAAACGTCATACATTTTTTTTTAATTGAAAAATGTGACAGCGTCTTTGGTGCTACCGCTAAATTGTAAATAAATTAAAAATGTATGAATGGATTTTTATAAAATATGGCTCATTCTGTTTATAACAGCGCTTTCCAAACTTTCTAAACTGCGACTCACTTAAAAAATGAGAAACTGGCGGCCCCATTATTAGATAAAACAATAAAAGCACATTTTCAAGTTAAAAAGTAGTACATTCATAGAATAGAACTAAACAAAAATTAATAAAAATTTAGTATGTATATTTATAGAAAACAATTTTATGTGATGGATGAACAAATACAAATCGTCATGTTGATAAATTTGAAGAATTTTTAAGCAGTCCTTGTTCTATGGATTGGCCTATCAAACACATTTCATCAAAGAAGTGAATTGTAAAAAATCACCTAGATATGACAACATAGATGGCAGAGTGATTCAAGGGTGTTCTATTGTTGACACTTTTGTAAAGGGTGTTTTTTATAGACGTATAGAACTTTAAGTTGGCATTACTGTTGAAGATGGCGACCGATTAACAGCTGTCAAGTGATTTATTCTCAGTTTGGTTTGGCAATTCATCATGAATAGACTCATGCCTGAACAACGCTTGCAATGGGCCCAAAACGAGATTACCGTTGTTCCCGATTTTCATAAGCGAATTTTGTTTGGCGATGAAGCGCACTTCTGGTTGAATGGCTACGTCAACAAACATAACTGCCACATTTGGAGTGAAGCTAATCCTCAAGTGTATGTCGAAACACCGTTACATCCAGAAAAACTGACTGTTTGGTCCGCTTTATGGGCTGGTGGAATCATTGGCCCGTACTTCTTCAAAAACGATGATGGCCAGAACGTTACAGTCAATGATTACTAACTTTTTCATTCCTGAATTGAACCACCGTGATGTCCAGGAGCTGTGGTGTCAACAAGACGGCCCAACATGTCACACAGCTGGTGTCACAATCGATTTATTGAAAGACACGTTTGGTGACCGCCTACTTTCACGTTTTGGACCTGTGAATTGGCCTCCAAGATCTTGTGATTTAACACCGCTAGACTACTTTCTGTGGGGCTATGTAAAGTCATTGGTCTATGCGGATAAGCCACAAACGCTTGACTATTTAGAACATTCGCCGTGTTATTGCCGATATACAGCCACAAATGTTGGAAAAAGTCATCGAAAATTGGACGTCCAGATTGGACTACATCCGAGCCAGCCGTGGCGGTCATATGCCAGCAATCATATTTAAAATGTAATGCTACAAGATTATCTTTCGGATAAATAAAATTCATGTCAATCGAATAATCCATCGTTGTTTTATTGCAATTTAAAGTTCTATCCGTCTATAAAAAACACCCTTTATAACTCAGTTCTGAAGTTAAACTACTTTCCTGTTCAATGAAAATGTGCTGAGATAGTAATGATTAATAAGCCAAACAAGCCGGAAAATAATGTTGCATCATATAGACCTATAAGTTTACTGGCCATATTCGAAAAATATTTGAAAAATTGCTTTTGAAAAGAAATTAATTATAATTCCAGAACATCAGTTCGGTTTTAGAAGCAAGCATTGTACTGTACCCCTGAGTAATGCCATCGTGTTGTTCATAAGAAACACATTGGAAGCTAATAAAAATCTTGATGTACAACAAGCATTTGACAAGGTTTAGCGTATTGGGTTAAACTTCAAATTAAAAACATTATATGATGGGAATAATTTATTAAAAACCTATTGTTTGTATTTGATAAATAAAATAATTTTTTTTTTATAGAAATATAAATCCCTGAATAGGAAGTTAATTATTTTCAAACCAATTTTACCTAAATCGCAACATTGATTTCTATAAATTTCTATTTTTAAACAGTATTTTGGCTGAACATATTTTAAATTGATCAAATCAAAACATGTTACCTTATCATTTTGCTGCGCTCCTTACGGCAATATCTGAGCAGTTCTATTTAAGTTATTGAGGGTTGAGTTACACTGGATTTTAATATTATTTTTGCTAAGCTTAAAAAATTTACATTTTTTATTAATTCATTGTTTGTTATTGTTTTACGTTTCATTTTGAAATATTTAAATTATAATTGCAATTTATATCAATGTTTATTTTAATGTATTATGACTATGACTGACTATGATTATGATTATGATTCATGTATTTAAATTTAAATTTGTTTTATCTGTTGTGTTATACCCAAATGGAATGATGATACAAGTTTTCGTCCTACTAGTTTTTCCATTTACATTAATAAAAAAAAAATTTCTAAATAAATTTTATGCACGTAGAAAAATCCCCAAAAAAAAGTTAAAATAAAAATATGGCGAATTTTCTTTACAAAAAAAAAAAAAAAACTTTAACAGAAATCAAACAATTTTGGAATTTTATAAAAATATCAAAACCTGTATTTGCATATGTAATAATTTCTATTTGGAATTTAAAAGTTTAACAAAATATTAATCTTTATTTGTGCTTAATTCCAGAAATTAAAAAAAAGAATAAATTTAAAAATCAACACAATTTCTGGAATTAAACACAAATAAAGATAAATATTTTGTTAAATATCAAAACCTTTACGTTAAAAATAAATTCAACGAAAATTAAAATAGACTTGAAATCGATATTGTGACAAATTTGTATGAAAAACTTGTCATAATTTATACTTGAAGTTGTTATTAGTCTCTTTGAATACCAGCCTTTATTTTTCAAACTAATTATTTCAATTTTAGGAATTTAATAGTATTTTCAGACTAAGTGGACTTAACATAAATGCGGTTTTAACGTTAAATCCAACTCATAAATTCTATATTTACAATACAAAATAACTTTGATAAATTCCGATTAATATGCTGTTTTTATAACACAAGCGATCAACTCATCTGGAAATTTTATATGAAAACTACTCAAAATATTGAATTGATCGCTTTATAAAAATAGCAAATAAATTATATTTTCGAATTGAAAATATACTTTTATTTGCCGTCTCTGATAATGCCAACAAAAACATGATCCACTTTATAAAGTAGTGAATGGCTGTATTTAAAAGGTGATTTTATAAGAACTATCGGAAATTTAAAAAAAAAAAACACATAAAATTCAGAAAAATGGATGAAATATTTATTTGGATCGATAGTTGGGTCGATATAATTTAATGTTTGAAGATTATTTCATGCAAATGTTGGCCGCGGCTGCGCCTCAAATGGTCCATCCGCTTAGTCCAATTTTGGCATACTCTTTCCAACATTTCGGCCGGTATCTCACGAATAATGTTGGCAATGTTGGCTTCCAGTGCGTCAATCGAAGCGGGCTTGTCCCTATAGACATTAGCCTTAACATAGCCCCACAAAAAATAGTCTAGAGGCGTTAAATCGCACGATCTGGGTGGCCAATTGACTGGTCCCAAGCGTGAAATAAACTGTTCACCGAACTCGCCTCTCAATTGGTCCATTGTTTCGCGTGCTGTGTGGCATGTGGCACCGTCTTGTTGAAACCACATGTCATGCAAGTCAAGCTCTTCCATTTTGGGCAAAAAAAAGTTTGTTATCATCGCACGGTAGCGCTCACCATTCACAGTAACGTTGTGATTCGCATCATCTTTGAAGAAATACGGCCCAATGATGCCGCCAGCCCATAATCCGCACCAAACGGTTGTTTTTTGTGGATGCATTGGTAGCTCTTGCAATCCTTCTGACTGCTCTTCACTCCAAATACGGCAGTTTTGCTTGTTCACGTATCCATTCAACCAGAAATGAGCCTCGTCGCTGAACACAATTCTTCGATAAAAAAGTGGATATTCATCTAACTTTTCAAGAGCCCATTCACCAAAAATTTGGCGTTGTGGTAGGTCGTTTGGCTTCAATTCTTGCACCAGTTGTATCTTATAAGGCTTCACACAAAAATCCTTCCGCAAAATTTTCCACGTAGTGGAGTAACAGAGGCCCAATTGCTGCGAACGGCGCCGAATCGATAATTCACGGTCATCACCAACACTGGCCGATACGGCTGCGATATTTTCTTCAGTTCGCACTCTACGTAAGCGTGTTGGTGGTGCGAAATTTTGTTACAATAGCCCGAATAGAAGCCTCAGTAGGTCGATTAAACTGACCATAAAATGGAAGAAGCGCGCGATGAACTTTCTTAACAGAGCACGCATTTTGGTAATAAAATTCAATAATTTGCAAGCGTTGTTCGTTTGTAAGACGATTCATGATTAAATTATAGACCAAACTGAAGATGTTTGACAGTGACACAAGATACAAAACGTGCGTGAGCTGTCAAAACTAGTGTTGCCAAAAAGATAATAGCAAAAAAATCACTCTTTATTTGAATCCATATTTTAACAATAAAAATTTTATTTATAAGCGGATTTCTTTAAAAAAACGGCGGCGGCAAAAAAAAAAAAAGAATTTGAACGAAAGATAGAGAAAATATGTGTTTCGTAATTGTATTTCCATCAGTCCACACATGTTAGTAATAAGTTTTGTACAAAGTACATTAAATACACTTAGTGCCCATTTACATTTTGGACATTTCTGTCCGTATATTTTTTCAATTCTCTTTTGTTCTTTCTAAACCGTTTACATTTCTGACATTAATGTCCAGATAGAAATTTGTTCAATTCTTCTTTCCATTTATTTTGGTGACGTGCTTAATTGATTTGTATGAAAATTATTTGAAAAGAACTTTTGAAGCAAACCAAATTAAAATAAAAATAAATAAAAACTGAGTATTCAGAGTAGCGTCTGATGAAATGGTCCATATAGGTATGCTTATTGTCCTGAATGAATAACTCATGAGAATATCATGAGTAAAAGAATAAATTTTAAAACCAACACAATTTCTGGAATTAAGCACAAATAAAGATTAATATTTTGTTAAATAAATAAAAACATTTTAAAAATGGATTTCTATAAAAATATTGGCAAATTAATACAGTGTACAAAAATGTATACAGTGTATGAAAAATGAGGGGGCGTATTTGCCCCCTCGCCTATGAACTTTGTCTGTCCGCACAGAAATGTCCATAATGTAAATGGGGACTTATTTCTATATAAAATTTATATTATTTTGTACAAATTGATTTGACACACTGTATGTTAACTACTGAATTATTTCTTTCAGTGTGAAAACGCTATAACCCAACTTAGCACATACAAACACCGTTTGTTACAAAAATTTACACCCTGTATGTGAAATTCTTATTTTGTGACCAAACTAATGCAGACATTAACCTGTTATTTACCAAATAATTGCACATTATTTCAGATAAATTAGTATTAGTATTCATTTATTTTTAGGCTTATTTGCTTCAAAAAAACAAAAAAAAAAACATACAAACGACGGTATTCATGGAACAATTAGTGAAAATTTGCAAGTTAAAATAGAGCGTAAAATAGCTACAGGCAAAAAATTTCATTTTTGTTTTAGTCAATTGTTGTACTGCAGATGTCTCTGAATATAAAACTGTTTCTGGGTACGATATTTCCAAAAGGTGGATGAAAGCAATGTTGTTGAAAAATAAATTTGTATGTTGAAAAAAAGTATATTCAACATTAAATACGTTGGTGATTTTTATTAATAACTCTACACACAGATGTCACTAAATGGCATTAGCAAAGATAAAATGCAAACAAAATACAGGGTGTCATTTCTGTAATTTGTGTATAATTTTATTTTATCTATACGATTATTAAGAGGAAAAAATTGTGTTGTGGATAAACTTTGAAACTACCAACTGACTTGAGAAATTCTTTCTCTAAAATAAAGCTAAATATCCTATAAAACATAAAGCTACGATTACTTTTCATATCCATTATTTATTCAATGACTTAACAATTTTTTAAAAGATTTTTTTTTTAAATTTGCTACATAAAATCAATTTATTCCAAGAATGGTCACTTTATATTCTAGGATCGGCTACTCTCGCTTTTACGGGTCTTGAAACTGGCTAAAAACAGCTAATCAAAAACCAGATTTTATTTAAACAATCTGCTTAAATAAAATTAAGAATTTATACACATGGGGGCTTGGATAAGACCGAGTAAAGCCTGAAAGGCTGCACAAGCATACTTGAAAAATCTGCAGATAAAATATTTCAACAGATCTATGATATTTTTCAATGAGTATTAAATATTCAATTTAACTTAAAAAAAAAAAAAAATTAGCCCCATCTAATTGAAGACCAAGGGAAAGGGGAAATAAATGCAAAGTGCATGGCTAAAGTAACTTATTATTATCTGACAAAAGAGGAAGTTAAACAATTAAATATTTTACAAAAAAAAATCTTGTATCAAAATTATTTGTTTATGTTATGTGCTCATAGTACGTATTCATGTTACGTAATAGAAACTATTTTGTTTTTCTTAACACCTTAAATGCTTTTACACACGCCTCAGTGGCTATAAAAATACAAAATTATTTAAATACTTGTGTCGGTAGCGACTTTCAACATGACAATAATTGTATTAAATAAATCAAAAATAATTTTGTCAACTTTCACTGCACAATTAAAAATTTACGAAATTATTTTTAATCACAAATATTTAACCCAGAATTATGTATGTGGACTTGCGATTATTTCAAATTAAATCAAATTAAATTTTTTTTTATAACTGGTTAATTTCATTTGTATGCATGAATGTGTGTGTAAATAACGAGTTAATGAAACAGTTGTAAAAACAAACAAACAAAAGAATAAAGGAATTAGCAAAGAATGTTAAAAGCCCCATTACGCTATGTAAAATAAAACTTTTAAAAATATTATTGAAGAAAATTAAAAACAAAAAAAAACCTAATTAAAACAAATTAAATTCGGCTGTTAGCGAAATATTCATATTTTTAATTTTGCACATTCTTTTTAAATATTCAACAAAAAATAAATTAATTATAAAAAGATTTTTAATGAAATAAACAATTAAAACACACACATTTGAAAAAATCAAAGTAAATTTTTATGAAAAAAGGAAAATTTTCTTTTCAATTTTAGTTGAAATTAAAATAAAAAATATTCATTTTGAATTGGGCAACATTTTATTTTCTCTTTAACTCTTAGTTTGTGCAAAATTCATCACTTCGCTTGCGGTTTGAAAACACCAAAGTTAATCGTTTTACATTTTTCAGAACATGATGATTGATTATCTATTGATTTGTTAATTCTAAAATAAATAATTTATTTTAGTTCATGAAAAATTCCACCGTTGGGTTTTTATTTCTAAAAGCAATAACATGTGTGTAGGTACTCAATTTTTAAATAAAAGAAAGAAATTTTAAGAAAAATATGTAAAATAAATTAAATTTAACAGTACAAATTATTTAAAATCTAAAACTATAAAAAATTTAATCTTTTTTGGTGATTAATTGCAATTATGAAAAGAATAAAGCCAAACTTATTTTTTTAATGTTAAAAACAGCACAAAAATATTTGTATGAAAAAGATTCAATATTTTGATTAGTTTTCATACAAAATTTCTAGACGAGTTGATCAGGTCCTTGAATAAGTTCTCGCTGTTTCTACAAGGATGGCAGTAGGAGTACCCCGTTCCTGGAATTTCGAATGGTAACACACATGCAAGGAAGTAGGGACGGATCTAAGATGATCTGCGGTGTGGGCACTGTAGTGAACCTGACATGAGGCTCTCATTCCGACTTCCGGATAGGTCTACTGGTTTCCAGGCGGAGATACTGGCCATCAAGGAGGCATATGAGTATCTGTACAACAGGAGTATCAGAGGAGCTATAGGCATCTTCGTAGATAGCCAAGCGACTCTCTTGGCACTTCAATCGTATGCTACATTCCCTGCTCTAGTGGGCCAATGCAAAATTGTGTTATCCAACCTAGCACGTCAGGCTGACGTATCCTTGGTATGGATTCCTGCACACTGTGGTTTTATTGGTAATGAGCAGGCGGATCAATTGGCTAGGACTGACTCTAACATGGAGGTTTCTATGGCAAAGGCAGTCCCTGTAGCGCTTGGTAGTATCAGGAGTGCTGTTTTTGATAACTACCGGAAAAGGGCAGACACCAGATGGTGCAGTCTACAAACGTGTAAGGTCACGCGTCAATTATGGCCCCACTATGATGGTAAACTCTATATTCAATTAGTAAGCAGGAGTAGAGGAGACATCTTTAGGCTAGTGGCGGTGATAACCGGTCATTGGACGATCGGTAAGCATGTCAGCAGGCTGGGACTGCCTTCAACGATAGCTTGCGCAGCTGCCGGACCCGAGAGGAAGGTGACGGTTTTTCACCTTCTCTGTGAGTGCCCGGCTCTTATAGCTTCGAGACACAGATTTCTCGGTGCACATCTGATAGCCCAATTACCTGAGATATCGGGAGTAAGGTTAGCAGACCTTCTCGGATATCTGAATGTCACGGGGTGGATCTAGGTCACCTTACGGTTACATGGTCTTGTCGAGTAGGTGGATCAAAACGGAGTCTTACGACTCTAATTGAAGGCCGTTTAGGCCGCCACGTAAACCAACCAGGGTAAACAAAGTAATTATTTCTTAGTTCTAAAAATATCTACTGCTAAAGTGTATATGGGGGGAATTTTAATGCACTACTTTATGCAAAAGAAATCTCCAGCTGAAGCACAAAGAATTTTTGTTGAGACTTATGGTGACAATGTTTTGTCGGATAAGACATGCGACGCTTGAAAAATAATAATTTTGAACTTGATTATAAGGAGCATTCTGACCTTTGAAAAAGAAAAGTTGGAAGAATTCTCGATCAATATCAATGTCAGACGCTAGCAGAACTTGGAAAAAGATTACAAGTAGATGAGTCAACATTAATTTAAATAAAACTTTTATTTTGTAAAAGAAACAGCGAGAACTTATTCAAGGTCCTACGAAAAATCGCACATAAATATTTAATATCAAATAAATAAATTTAAATTAACGCAAAAATACCCAAAAACTATCATTCAATAAGATTTCTGTACTCATAGTTCTATTCCACACAACGCATTTAAAAGACATGCGTTTGCCTGGTTTCGTATTTGGATGCACAGAAATTACGCACAGGCTAAAAATTTACATAAATAAAAACAAAACAGAAATTAATGAAAACCGGCAGTATTTTTAATTTTTCTTGGCCATTTGTGGACCAATTGTTTTGATTTTTTGCACAGATATTATGACTGTTATTTTGATTAAACTGGGTAATACGGTTTTTTGTCCATTTTGTACGAAATACACACTCACAAAAATGGTAAAAAAAATAGAGGTAGTTGCACTTCAGAGCTCATAGCTCAGTCAGTTATGTACCGATTCCGATGAATTTAAATAGAAACCTGAAGACAGGAACTTCAAACAAAGTGGCTTACTAAGATTTTATGTTGCTCTTCTAGGGACTTCAGGAAATTTATTTCAACATATACATGGACAGAGGGATGGACGGATATCGCTTCAAACTACTCCGCTTTTTATAAAGATCCAGAATATATATACTTTATAGGGTAGCACATGTATGAGTTCAAAACGGAATTTTGCAATTCTAATTGAGGGCCGTTAGGCCGCTACGTAAACCAAGCACATGTATGATGTAGAAATTACACACGTAATAACACTTTCACTTGACTTTTTGTGAAGGGTTATGGCGTTTTCTTTTCTAATATAATGTTGCATATATTCTACCATCCAAGAATGTTTGCGTTCTATTGTCAATAAAATCAATATCACGTTCTGTTCTCAACATGCCCTTTTTTACTGAGTCAACTACTTGTTTATACAATTAAGTAAATTATTTAATTTGTATTTATACAGTATGGGCCAAAAGAAACCAAGGGGTGTAAAAGTTTAATAACTTTTTTGTTTATTAATTTTTTTTTATTTTTTCTTTCAGATTATATAATATACAAAATGGAAATTTTTTTACACTAAGTATGAAAAATGATGTCTCTTAAATGACCACCGTTTTCAGCTTCGCACTGATGGGCTCTTTTTAGAGCATTTTCCATAACATCTTTCAAAACTTGTGGCTGTAGCGTTCGAATTTCTGCAACAATGTTTGCCTTGAGTTCAAGGATTGTCTCTGGCTTGTTCACATACACTCGCTCCTTCAAAAAACCTAAAAAAAAATAGTCGGGTGCTGTCAAATCTGGCGATCGCGCTGGCCAAATAATTTCCGAATTTCGAGAAATTATTCGCTCTCCAAAAATTTGACTTAAAAGTGCCATTGTGTCTCGGGCAGTATGGCAGTGGCTCCGTCCTGCTGAAACCACATACCAGGTCTGTTTTCAAGAGCAGGACGTAAAAGATTTTCTATCATAAAACGATACCGCTCTCCATTTACGGTTACAGCACTTCCATCTTCATTCTCGAAGAAGTAGGGCCCAATGACATTTTCAGATGTGATCCCACACCATACTGTACACCTGATGGGGTGCAATTGGCGTTGATGAATGGCTCTTGGATTTTGAGAACCCCAGAACCTACAGTTCTGCTTGTTAACAAAGCCATTCAAATGAAAATGAGCTTCATCACTCATAATCAAATTTTCAGTAAAGTTGATTTCATTTCTGGCCAACTCTTGAAATTTAACTGCAAAATTTAGACGTTGCCGATGATCTGCGGGTTTTAATTCTTGGACCAATTGCACCTTATATGGGTATAACTGTAAATCTTTTTTTAAAATGCGCCGTAGTGACGTACGAGACATTTCTAGCTGAGCAGAACGCCTTCTGCCAGATGTTTCTGGTGCTTCGTTAACACTTTTCTGTACTCGTTCAATATTTTCTGCAGTGCGACTTAAACGTGGTCTACCGGTTCGAGGCAAATCTCTTACGCTGCCATGTTGGTGATGACGATTAACTAAGCAACGAATCATCGCTTCAGAGGGTGAAATTCTGACGTTAAAATGTCGACGATATGCTCTTTGCGTTAAAATAATTGATCTCTGGTTTAAATAATAAAATTCTATTGTTCTGGTTCTCTGTTCACTATATATAATCTGAAAGAAAAAATAAAAAAAATTAATAAACAAAAAAGTTATTAAACTTTTACACCCCTTGGTTTCTTTTGGCCCACCCTGTATGAAAAAGGAGATTCCACATTTTCTCCGTCAAGATATTCTTCATAAAAATCTATTATTGGTCACTTTTGAAGCAAAAATTAATTTTTATTTTATTTTAGGTCAGCTGTTTATCAGTTGTGTTAATGTAATCGGATTTCACAAATCACTCTAAAAGCGTTAAACAAATAAAAATATTGCATGACAAACTTATTTTTTTTTCTATTAAAACCATAAAAAAACACCACTTTGTTCAGTTTTAGGCAACCTGTTTAAAATATTACACAATTTAGAAGCAGAATTTTTTTTGAGAACAGAAAACGTGATGTGGTGATGGTAAACATCTTTTATTTAACTGGACAGTTACAAAAAGAAATTTGGAGTTTTTATGAATAAATCGCTTTTGCTATTCACTTATTCTGAAAGTTCTGTTGTGTCAAAATTAGAAGGAACTTTTATTTAAATATTATAATTTAATTTTTTATTTTACTTAATTAATGTTGCTGTTAAGTCAGACTTTGTGACATTAAAAAATAATTTTCATTATTTTGCCTTTTTTCAGTTTTATATTTTTAAGAAAGTGCAGTATCGGACTACTTTATTTTACTAATTTTATTAAACCTGGCACATGCTCTATTGCCCAGACGAAGAAGATCGACATAGCTCAAAAAACTAAGGAAGTACCGGTAATTCACACATATTTAAGAACCAATTTTCATTTAAATTACATCTTAAGAATATAAATTATTTATAAAAGAAAAAACAAACAAATAAAATAACCGCCGTTATTGGCCATGATTAAAAAATTAAACATTAAATAAAAAAAATAAAAAACTTGAGCATAAAATCGACATGCGATTTCATTTGTCTGATCAATGTCAGTAAATGAATGAACAAAAAATTAACAAAATAAAATCAATTATGCACGCGATTAACTTTTTAAGTAACAACAATTAAATTTATACGAATAATTTATAAGTTACCATAATTCTTTTTTCTTTAATTCATTTTTCAATACTGCAATTTACAATTTGTTTATAAAATGAATTAATGTTTTTTTTTGCAACCAATTATTATTTGCATTATTCGGCTGTAAAGATTTCGTAATTGAAATTAAAATATTAAAATATTCCACGTGCGACTAAATACGAGTACATGGCCCACAAACAATAAGCCGACGACCTATTTGACTGATAAATGAAATAAAGTGAAATTAAATACGTTTTATTACAAAGTTTGAGAATGCACAAACAAACACAGAAAATGTTTTTTTTTTTTTCTTGTGCAAAAACCCCAAAAAATAAAACTTTTATTTAATTGAACATGTAAACACGTTATTTTTCTTTATCAACATTTTTCAATCTATTTGAATCATTTAGATTTAGCGTAACTTAAGGGCGATAAATAGCAAACTTGATTTCATTTTGATGAGTAAATATTCGTGCTGGGAAATACAAATTCCTTTTTTTTTCAACAGGTCAAACTACCGATCAATTCACACAGAAAAGGCTATCAAGACAAAAAGTTTGAGGTTAATGCGATTTACATAATGATTGATGATATAAAAATTAAAAGTAAAAAGTAAAATTGCCATGTTAACAAAAAACTCATTTGAAATAGTTGTTCAAACTAGTATTGATTGCAATTAAGTTTTTAATGTAATTCTCTCTAGCATTACTTATTGAAAGTTGGCCCATCATTCATTCATTTATGACAATTTATTATTTCAAATACAGAAAAATTTTAATTAACGCCAGACACTGACTTGGTGAAGTGATCATTTTCTGACTCCATAAAAAAAACAGCATTTCTGGCATTCAATTTGTGAAATTATGCTTAATTTATCAGGTGTCTATTCAAATTACATATCCAACACAATTATTATTAAGCACTTAAAAAATTTGAATTGTGAGTAGGAAAGAAATATGACGAGAATTATTATTTACTGGCTGCCTTCTAATTAAAACAAAAATAATTAAAATAATTTTTTCAACTAATTAACGTTCTTTTACTTGAGTTAATGTGAATGATGATTTAACAACCAAATGAATGATTGATTACAATTGAACAACAAAACAAGATGCAACTTTTAAAATAATATTTGATGGTTTAAAAACATTTTTTTGTTTTTGTTAATTTGAAAATTAGTAGGTGTAGTTTTTGTAATAAACTGTGGAGCTTTATGAGTTCTAATTTATAGCTTTTCAATATATGAAATGAATTTTTTACATTTCTACTCGTAAACAATTAAAAAGAAAATGCAATTACAATCAAACAAAGCTTAATAAATAGATAATAACAAGGCAAGGGACTTTAGGCAAATGCATATTTGTTGTCGTTACTCTGAGACCCAGCCTTATTCACGACAAGCCCATTTAAAACATATGGCCGGCGTTACCACATATCACTGTTTTCGTCTCGACAACGACGCTCTTAATCAGGTCTAATATCTTTGCGAATCACAATATTTCCATTAAAATGGCATCAATTTGTTAGTGCATATTTCGCCTTAAATGCATGTTTTTGCATATTTTGTTATAAATGTATATTTTTCAACATATTTCGTAATATTTATAAAAAAAAATTTTTGACCTTTTCTTAATTTTTTGTTTAGAAATATCTTTCTGATCAAAGCAAATTCATTTTAAGATGTAGTCAAAGGAGCAACTGGTTCTGTAAACTATGTGATGTTTTTGTTTCTATTCTTTCAATGATACAATTTCGCTTTTAGATGAAAACTTTAACATAAATAATATTTTGCTCTACATGATTAAGTCTGGACAATTTTTAAAAGTATTTTGCCCAAAAATGTTAAATGTCACATGCTTAGCTCATGCTATGCATCGTGTGGCTGAAGAAATTAGTAATCAATTCGATTGGTAAACAAAAATTTTTTTATGTGTTTGACTATTTAAAGAAAAATATATTGAATTAAACCTTCCACCACAATTAATTAAAATAAGATGGTGTACCTGGTTAAAGGCAGCTGAGTATTATGCCCAAAATTTTGAAGAATAATACTTTAAATTTAGCTAATATAAAGGCTCAATTAGTATTTCTACACTCAAACTATGCACGCAAAGAAAAAATATGGTTGAGCCAACCATAGTCTAATGGAAATTTATGATTGCATCTCACCATATATATTTTTAAATCAAAGATATTAAAAATAGCTTTCAGCTGCAGATGTTGCGGTTCAACCTCCGGTCAGGGCAAAAAAAAAAAAATTTTTTTAATTTTTTATTTTATTAGTTAGTTTTATTTGACCTTTTTCTTTTAAATAATATGACTATTATATGAAGCTTGAGGTCTTATATTTAACAAATTTATTTTTAAAGAGATATTTCGCTCCACACGCAAAGAAAAAATATGGTTGAGGCAACCATATTCTGGTGAAAACAGAGTATGGTTAGATTTATGATTGCTTCTAACCATATATATTTTTAAATCAAAGATATTAAAAATAGCTTTCAACTGCAGATGTTGTGGTTGAACCCCCGGTCAGGGCAAGAAATATTTTTTCAATTTTTTTTAATAAATACATATTTTATATAAGCAGTTTTAAAAATAATTTTAATATGAATTTAAAAAAATTTTAATTTACATTTTTTGTATAAATAAAGTTTTTTTTTTTAATACATTGATTTTTTTTCTATTGATTTTTATTTATTTATTACATAATACAGAGGGTTTGAATTTATTTTTTTTAAATTTTAGTTGACTCTACCAGGACTCGAACTTGCGAACATTAGTTAAGAAGCATTAACTCGCCACTCAACCACTTCAGCCACAAAGCTCAGTTGAGTTTGAACGATTAAGTTTTTGTTTTATACTCACTTTATTTATATGGTTGCGGAAGAGACAAAATAGAAAGCAATTTACATTCAACCATATTTTTATCATTATTTTGTTTGCTATAAACATATTTATGGTTTCAAGTAAAATTTTATCAAAAATAATACGAAAATTATATGATTGATCTAAGACGCTAAACATAGTATGGTTAAAAATACTGGAAACATATTTATCGTGATCAAAATAATGTTTAGATGCTTCTAATTAATAATAATTATTACATATTCAACCATCTTTTTTCTTTGCGTGTGGGTATCTACTTAAGACAATAAAGAAACTGCAGGGGCTTAAATCATTGAGCACTTCACTTAAACTCGTTCCTCACACCGTCATTAAAATAATAAAAGTAGAAGGTCAAATCGGAAAAAAATAAACAAAAGCCAAACTTGATGCAGTTTGGAAAAAGAATGCAATTTTTAGTATTTCTAATTTACCTTCCAGTAAAGAAAATATTGTAGAAAATTAATGAGTTGACCACTTTTAAATTGATGTCGAACGAATATTGAATAAGTTTTATTTTTGATAACTTAAAAAAATTTATTTATTTATGTAAATAAATCATTATCTACTACTTCTTTTTGAACTATCAGCCATGTTCTGAAAAACGCTAAACGCTTACACTGTAAGCGAAGTGATGCATTTTGCACAAAGAGTTAAAGAGAAAATAAAATGTTGCACAATTCAAATTAAATATTTTTTCTTTTTATTTCAACCAAAATTTCCATAAAAAAAATTTAGTTTGATTTGGCGTTTTCTCATTCACATTCTATTAGAAAAACTCGCAATTTCCAGAACATGCTTTGACGTTTTGTAAAACGTACATGGGTGTATGTTTTAATTTTTTTAAACTGAATGGAATGTATTTGTGTTTTTTTTTTTTTTGTAAGTTTTTATGAATTAATAAATGGTTAAATAAATAAATTTGAAATGCATATTTTTTATTTCATTTTTGCATATTTTATGAGCATATTTTGCATGAGCTTCCTTGCCCTGATTATTAAAATAAAAAATACTGATTGATGGATTTGTTTCTTAAAAATAAATTTCTCCTAGTGAAAAACATTTCAAACTTAAAGAATTAATAACACATACGACATTGATGGAGTGTCTGAGCCTGTATGAAACTTCAACTAAACCCACCAAATTCAAGCACGATAGACATATGATTTCCACTTTTGAAGAAAACTTTTTGAAGAAAACTTATAAATTTCTCCACTGCTAATCATTAAGTTGTAAATTATTAGCCAATGGTGTGACGTCATTTGTGCTACGTATGCAGAAAATTTAAATTTTATGAGCGACATGCTAAAAAAAACAAAACCTACTCTCTGTTGCTCGGGGTTCATACTCCTCAACATTTTTCTGTTTTAAAACCTAAAGGCGTTCATTTTCAATTTCCGGCCAAAAGCTACAATTTAAGATCAGCTTATCTTGCATTTTATTTTATATTTTTTTTTAAGCAAAATTTATGTTTTGTATAGAAAAATGACTTGCCTTTCAAATTTGTGTGTCGCAAATAATTATTAGTTTTCACATTTGATAAACCTGTAATTGATCTTACATTGATTTAATACTTATTTTCCAGTTCAGAACACTGTGACGCTGACACTGACCGCTTAACAAACAAACAGACAGATGAATGAATGAGCGTACAAGTGAAATGACAATCGAAAAATAAAACGCATTACAAACATTTTTTATTTACACACTAAAACGACCGACAACTACCACGGTAAAGTTATTGAAATTTTATTTACTAACTTGACTGCTACCATTTACTCGCACTTGATTAGCAGAGTTATAAAACAGGACAGACAGTCCAGTGTATATGCGTATACGAGTGTGTAAGTAAGTAAGTAAGTGGTTACAAATTAAAACTAGAACAACTTTTGCTATTTTGGCAAATAGATTTACAATAAAACAGACAGTTTATTTGTTAGCAAAAAAAAAAAAAAAGATTTAATAAAACAACAAATACAAGTTCAACTTAGAAAAAAACTGCACTTCAACGCACTGAAACCCTGAAATAAAACGATTTTTTTAATTCCAAATTTATTTCATTTTTATAGATTTAAAACAAACAATTACTTATAACAAATGAAAAATGTACGAGTGTGTATCTGTATCCATCAATCTAATGTTTCTGTATTGTGTGCATTCATGGATAGATCTGTCTAGGTATCTACATAAATGCATGTATGTATGAGTCTATAAATGTGTCATACATTTCTGTTGCTTCTCGTGCGAATATACCACCGCCAGCAGCAGTCATAAAATAATTATTAAATATTTCATATGCGAAATCAATGAAAATCGAACTTTTTTATAAGCCCAAACCGTAGTTGCCTGATTTAACAACTTAATATCATTTTTACTTCTTGTAGCGTGACGATTTTTAAACGTTAAATTTTTTTTAATATAAACTCTGGTAAATTTGATAGACTTTAATCAGTCAATATTTTTTAATAGCTATTTTGTATTTAGCAATTGATCGCTACCTCAAACCTTTAAAAATTTTTTTAAATTTTAAAAAACGAAATGAAACCACCTTGCAGAAGAACATAAGCAAAATTATTTTTAAAAACTAAATAGAAAAACGTTTTGTTACTATTTTCAGTGTGAAGAGACTCAAGTTGATATTAAACTTATTCCACTTCCCCCAAAAGATTTCATCAACAAGAAATTCATCAAGGCAAATTCTGGAAATTTTTTCCCCCTTTAAATATTCTTTATTAAAAAAATTTTTATGAAATTTTACGATTTTAAATTAATTATATCTGGCAAGTATGAACACACGTCAGCGTCATGAACAGAGCACGATTTTGATTAATAATAAAAAACACAACAACGACAAAAATATGCCGAAACATAAAAAATACGTAAATTTATTAATTCACTGGGAGTAAAAGCTTATTGAGTAAATGCGTACACTCAATGTTGAGCATGTAAATTTCCACCACTGCACAGTGGGAGGAAAATAAAACGTTGTAATAAAAATCCTTCACCTTGTCTAACCTTAATTGAACTCAACCACTTGTTTTTCGAAATTTTTATTTGCAAAAATTAACAAAAATTTAATAAAGACGACATTAATAAACCAGATGTCATTTGCATTTCTAACGAAATTTGTTTTTTTAAATTAATTTAAATTATGGGCAAACACACATACACAAGGGTATCGAAAAAGCAGTAAAAAAAAAAGAAAATAATCACTTTTAATTTTTTGAAGATAAATTAATCTTGGCAGAGAAAGTATAATTTTATTTTATGAAAGATTTTAAAGTATGTTAAGTCTTTCTTCGTTATTTTAATTCAAACAGTTAATGCCCCAGCAGTCATGAATGCGTATGAAAGCATTAGATATATGAGAAGATACGAATCTATGGTGGTCGTAATCAATTATTAAAAATAATTTTATTAAATTCAACAAAATACAGGAATTAAAAAAAGCAGCATCACTGCCAATATTAATAATTTATAAAAAAAAGTCACGGAGGTTTTTATTCTTCTTGTTAATCCTCTAATTCATTTTAAAAAGAAGAAAAAGTTGGGGTACAAGTGTAGAGAGATTATGGCTTCCTCTATAATTTCATGTGAAAAGCTACTGTGTGTACACAATTTTACAACTTTACACCCTGTAAATAATATATAATTTCTGCTACTTTACTTGTTCCACGGTTTGAAAAACGTAAACAAAAAATATTAAAAAAAAATTTATAAAAATAATAACACACTAAAGCAACAACTACATAAAATTTATAGCAACAAAATAAATTAAATTGATAAGAGAGAAAGCAAAAACAAAGCAACAACAAAATAATAACAGATACTTTTTGAATGGCTGATCTTTAGCAGCATGTTGGGAAAGAAAAAACTGAGAGATTAAATGAACGAAATACAAGTATTTCATGTTGGAGAGCAACCACTGCTGCCACACTAGTAAAGTTTTCTACAACTAATACCTTGTTCAGACATAAAAGTAATGAAGTCAATTAAGTTGTAAATTGTGTGACTGATTTGGGTGTTCACACATATTCAATTAAGTTTACGCAATTAAGCATTTGACAACTGAAAATATTGACAGTTTTTTTTTGAAAATATGTTTGAGTATTTATAAAATAAAAAATGAAAAGAAAGTCAAATTTAAAAAAAAAAAGGTTTTGAAGGCAAGCTATTGATTAAAAGAAATTAGTTATTTAAAAATTATTTTCAATAACAATTTTATAAAATTTATTTACCGGTTACTTCGGCTGCCATTTCCTTTTTTTGACATTTATTTTTAAATTTATTTACGTTTTCTTTTTTTAATACTGAAAATATCAACTTTTCTCACTTTTGAGTTGATATTTAAGGGCACAACAAAGAGTTGCATTTTGATTTTGACTTCATTAACGTGCAATCAATTTGTAATTGCGCAATTATTTAATGGAAATTTGTATGGTAAATTGAGCTCAATAAAGGCGATAATTGCGTAAAATGCTTAATTGCTCAATTAACGTGTATGTCTGAACAGCCTATTACATTATTGTGTGCATTTATGAATAAAAGCAATTTGCTAATCTATCGATATTTCTTTCCATGCGGAATCAATAATACGACCCAATATGATAAGCATATGACTGGAAATATGTTTATCGCTGTCATAATAATGTTTAGATGCTTCAAATTAACAAAAAAAAAAAAAAAAATTTTTGCAGAGACCATAGTCAAGCATATTTTTTATTTGCGTGCACACTAATAATAATAATAAGTGGTTAATGTTCAAAATGAATGCGAAAAACCCCTATTGCTGAAATCTTTATTTGGAAATTATTTAATGATTCTAATTTTATTTTTTCTTTTGTGCTGAAAAAAAAACTTGTAACTATAGAATTTAATAAAAAAAAAAATTATGCAACTTGGCATGCAAAGGGGATCTAAAAAGCATAGAAAGGGAAAACATTTATCCATTAATTTGAATGTCCACTTGGAAGCTGAATTTTACTAAAATTTGCTTTTTTTAATTCTAATTGACTTTAATAATATTTCTATAATTTTGCTGGAATTTTATCTGGCAACTATGCGAACAACTGCTCAACGCCACTTTCATTTAATTAATACGATACAACATTTATTCAAAATATTCGTACTTAAACTTTAAGCGAGTATTGAAATTTTAGTAGACGTTGAGTCGTTAAACAAAGCGGTTTGATTTATATTTAAAGGTGACAGCACGCGACAATTAATCGATGTCACAAAATATTGAATCTGCATTTTAAAATCAAACAACAACAACAAAACACTTTATTAATAATTATAATTACAATAATGAAAGAAAACAACAACTAAGAAAAATTGCAAGAAATCTGTTGTGGAAAAACAAAAAATATATACTTACAAGTACATAGATGCATAAATAGATTTAAGTACACACATGCACATACATACATACCAGTGAGACAAAGAAATATGCATGACAAGTGTCTATTAAAGAAATAAAGAAAAAGAAACATACTGACATAAAAAGGAAAACCAAGCAGAAAACCAAAGAAATGCATCATTTATTCCTTGCAAAAAACAAATTACTTATGTGAGTTTAAGCGTGTATGTGTGTAGGCTTTTCATTTTCTTTGTTTGTGTTTGTATCCCAACTGACTTCTTTCTTAAAAAAGTAATTTTAATTGAAAAACTTAATAGAATGCTGGATTAAGTGAAATTTAAAATTTAATCCGTTAATAATTAAAAATAATTTTATTTGTTCATAATTAACAGCAATATTTTTTGCTTTCTTTATAAAATAAAATCAATTGCAAGGAACACAATGCCAAATTATAATTATGTACGAGTACATAAATTTTTTTTTGTTTTTTTTTAAGGTAGAATTTAATTTTTTGTTTTTGTAATATTTTGGATCTTCAAGTATGTCGTTTTGATTGTAAACGTGAGACACGTTTTTAGTATCATGAAAAAATTGTTAATACCCGTTTTAAACATTTTTTTTTTTTGCTAACTTGTCTTCAAACAACTGTTGCCTACTCAAGTATGATTTTATTCAACAATAAAATGAGTGCTAAATTTGTGATTAAAAAAAAAGCAAAAAAAGAAAAATAATTTTTGAAAAAAAAAGTTACAATTCGAAGGATTCTTTCTAGAAAAATTTTCGTCACAGAGGTGTCAGAAAAGTAATTCATAAAGAAACTGTAAGACAAATGAACAAGAGTTGTCCATTTTAATCAATGTAAGTTTTGATTGCTCTTACAAAAAATTAGTACCCATAGTGCTAGGAACAAGCATAACACGCTGTTTCAATGGCATTGATGAGAACGCAGACTCCTATGTTTGCAACATAAAGAAAGACGAATATCAATAGAGACAGAAGTGTGAAAGAAAGTAGGCAAATACTAGGGGGAAAGAATAAGAAGACAAATAAGACGAGTTCACCTAAAATGGTACTACTCCTAATGAAGCTATATAGCATGCCGACTCCTATAGTCTACAGTGCCGTTAGACCCTGCAGTTAACTCTCCCCGAAATAGAGCTTGGGCTGATACGCAAGGGCAGGGCAAAGGCAGAGAAGATGCCTACTAATAATGCAAATTTTTTATATGTTCCATTAATCACTTACTCACAAACTAATAAAATTAGTTTGAAATACAAAGATTTAAAAATCGTTGGTTTCAACAAGAAAACAGCTGAAATAGCAACATTGCTTCCTACCTAAATATACTACCATGCAACAAACTAGCTTGCCAAATTTATATTTAAACATAAAAAACAAACAAACAGCAAGTTAACACTCTCCTACAGAAGGATGTAACCACATAAAGATCGGAATAGGCACAAACAAGTTCCGGTAGCCTATCTTAATCTATAAAATTGGACTGTAAGTGTGTTTGACATTGTACTCCTCCTAAACGGCTTTGGGTTACCTCTTGGAAGGTTTAGCATCACAAATTCGGCCTACAGGTGGCGCTACAGTCGGTATCTAGCTTATTTATCCACTACCTGTTTTTACCCGGTCTTGCTCGGTCTTTTACTTTATGAGTACGATTTCTTAGAGTAAGAAGTTCGAATAAACAAACATTTTAAGGAAAATTAATATTTACCTAATCAGCTAGTTTTTTATAAAAATTATATTTTAAGTACGATTAAAAATAATATAAGAAATTGAATCCATTATCCTATATTTTTAAATTTGGTGATTTGTTTTATTTTGTGAAAAGTTTTAATGCAATTTTTTGCTTGAATTATTTGCAAAGCCTGGCTACTCTAAAAATTATTTGCAAGCAGAAAAGATAATTTTTTTTTGTTCAGCTCACAAATAACTTATTAACCAAAAACGTTTTTTTTAGGTTTGTTTGTCGTTGCTCTCGTTGTAAAACGTTCAAGTGTTTAAATAAAAGCTTAAATAGCTTTGTTTTTGTTTAATAAGAAAATGTTAACATTTTGTCTTTCCAATTTTTAGTTTAATTTAATTCGTCTCCCTGGCTATTGTGCTAAATAACACATTCAGTTGTTAAGTACTTTGCAAACGTTTTAAATATTTAAAACCGGCATTTAAATAAAGACAAAGTAAATAATTAATATTGAGAATAATTTAATTAAAATAACGAGAAAAAACACACAAACAGATGTTTAAGCAGAAGAATAGTAAATAATTGAAAATATTTTCTATTAATATACAATTCAATGCATACGAGTATATTAATAAAAAATTTAAATAAAATAAAACAAGTTAAAATCGGCTGTGGCGAGTCTTCTGTACCCTTCATTACGGTAGCCAAATATATTCCCAATATTGCACATTTTTCTTGAATATTTGATAACAACAAAATAAAAATCAAAAACAATTTTAATGAAATAATTGCAAAAATAGCAAGTGACTGTGATAAGCGATTACATTTAATGGACGGACGACCTGAGATATCGGGTATAAGGTTAGGGGATCTTCTCGGACATCTCTATGCCACAGGGTGAGTGTAGGTCACTTTTAACTCCCTTGTCTTGGCGAGTGGTTGGTTCAAAACGGAACTTTGTGATTCTACTTGAAGGCTAATAAGGCGCCACGCAAACCAAACAACCACATACCAAAGTAATTATTTAATAGCAAATAAAGAATTTCGAATTAACGCAAAAATACCCAAAAACTAAGATTTCTGAATTTAATTCTATTACACAAAAGACATTTAAAAGACATACATGTTCTGAAAAACGCAAAACGCTTAATTTTGGCATTTTCAAATTTCAAGCACACGCTGAAGCGAAGCGATAAATTTTGCAAAAATTAAGAGTCAAAAAGAAAATAAAATGTTTCACAGTTTAAATTAAATAGTTTTCTTTTTATTCCAACCAAAATTTAAAAGAAAATTAGCCATTTTTTCATAAAAAATATGATTTTAAAAAATTTATTTTGATTTTGTCAACTGTATACTTATAAACTGGCGTTTTTCCCTTCAAATTCTATGAGAAAAACGGAAGCAAAACGCGCAATTTCCAGAACATGCTTTGGTGTTTCTCAGAACATAGCCGATTAATAGACACATTCATACAAGGTAATGACAATTCAACAACAAACATTAACATGAAAAACCAACAGGCATTTCTTTTCTCCTATATGTCAAACACATATATAAATAAAAGAAGAAAAATTAATTTTCTATGTATGTACGAGTATGGGTGCAAAAACATTGGCCCGTACAAAATGTACGCAAATTTTGCTAGATACTAAAGATTACAGAAGATGTAAAGCTGTGCTACTGCCATTACCTTGTATAATTCTGCAAGAGACACCGACTGCCTGGTTTCATGTTTGAGTGCACAAACATTACGCACATTCACAGCTTGAAAGTTTTCCATATTACAACAAAACAGAAATTAATGAAAATTTAAATATTATTGATTTTTCTCGGCTATATGTAAGCCGATCGTTCTGATTTTTATCACAGACACTATTACTGTTATATCTGATATAACTGTGTACCACTTTCCTGTCCCTTTAGTATTTTAGACAAAATTCCACTCAGAAAACTGAGGTAGTTGCATTTCAGAACTCATAGCTCAGCTCTTTATGGACCGATAGGACTGAATTTAAATATCAATCTCAAGACAGGAACTTCTAACAAATTGGCATACTTAACTTTTCTGTAGCTCTTCTAGCGACTTTAGAAAGTTAATTTCAACATTCATACAGACAGACGGATGGACGGACATCACTTAAATCGTTTCCGCTTTGCATAAGGATCTAGAATATATGTACTTTATAGGGTGGCATATGTACAGTATAGAAATTACACACGGAATGACAAACTTATTTACACTTTTTTCACTTTTTGTGAAGGGTGTAAAAAAACATATATGAATATTGCACTTGAAAAATACATACAGCAAATTAAACAAAGAAATACATTTAAATATTTGCTGAAAAAAATAAAAAAGCAAGCATATTGGAAAAGGTGTTTTGCTTCTTTGAATATAAAGCGAACACAAGTAATGCGCGCATCAAATTGTTATGGGCCATAAAGTTATTAATAATGTATTTTTCATAAGTGTAGTGTGCTATGAGACAGACCTCTTGTTGCTCAAATAATGCATACATAAAAATATACAAAATGTTTATCTAAATACTATTTGCTTTTGATAAAACACATCAAACTTATTTATTTTAACTCTTATATTTTGCATGTATCAGACAGATAAGGTTTATATTTTTACTCTAGCAGAAGTAGGAAGATGTTTCACTTTTACTTTTTTACTACTTGATTAAATCAAAGCGGTATAAAAGAGCCCTGTGACAGTAACGTGCACCATATTAAGTTAGTTAGTTTTAAAAAAGAAGAATAATTTGTACTTCATTTAAAAAAAATAAAGAAATATTAATTGTTTCCTTTACCACACCTGCTAATTTAGATGAAAAGATAAAAAAAAAACTTATTAAATAAAAATGTATAATGCAAACACAGTAGCGAGAATATTCCTTGAAGTTAAACAAACAACATAAAAAAAAATATTTCTTACACAAGAAAATTATTTTAATAAAATTTAAAAAAGCAATTGGCAACAATAACATTAAAGTAGAAATAAAATAAAAATACAATCTGCTAGTTGTGGCTGCGGTTGGTACCCTCCCTTTAAAGCATCATCGTCGCCATCAGCATTATAACAGCCATCGACAGGCAGGCAACAAAACAAGCAGCATCTATCGTTTCATAATTTTAACTATCAATTGTACAACGTGGAATACAACAAAAGTAACAAAAACAGCAACAAATAATAATAATGATTGTAGACAAGAAGAGCATGCAGGCAGCACTGGCAGATGATTTCAATCAAATCAATTTAAATAACATAAATTTAAATATTACAACAACAACAACCGCTACTACTACTACTATTGGTGCTACTACTACTATTACAAGTACTGGGGTAAAAGTAGATTCAACAGACGCAGCAGCAACAACAACAGCAGCCACAATTGTGCAACAAACACAAAGCAGCAAACAAACAAAGTCCACGGCTCAATCACCTCTCAGTAAAAGGCGTCACACTGCCTTGCCACATGCATTGATTGTGAATCAACAACATTTGTTGCCTACACAACAAGCACAAAAAAATTTACAGCAACAACAAACGTCACAACGACACAACATGGAAGAATTGATCGATTTTGAATTGCTTGAAAATAAACCGATTTTAAGAAAATCTCTATCGTCGCCCACCTTCAATGCGTTAGAACCTCAATATCCCCTTAAAAAAAGTGATGTTAAAATAATAAAAAATCATAAACAACAGCAGCCACAACAACAACAACAACAGCAACCGCATTTTAATCGTCAACAGAAACAACAACAATACCACCATCCTCATTGTCAAGAACATAGAAAAAGTAACTTAAGCAACTCACACAATAATAAAAAAACAACAATTTTAAACAATAATTGCAACACGTTATCATCGAATACAAAACCAAAATTAGCAGCGACAACAACTACAAATACCTCATCATCGTCATCATTATCAGTTACAACAACATCAGCAAGCCAACGCTTTGGTTGTGCTCATTATAAACGTAAAGCAATGTTTGTGGTAAGTTTATGTTTATTTTCATTACACAATGTTAACCATTAAGTTACAATGTTTACTGCCAGCGACAACACAAGTACGAGTATGTAACCATGACTGAACTGTACCCAGCAAAGCATTGACTACAACAAACACTGAATTATAAAAGCAACGCTTTCGTATGTGTCAAATAAAAAGGAGAAAATTCAAAGTGGATCTGGTTATACACTTACATTTCTCTATGTATTTTGCGCATAAAAACAATGGGCCATAATCATAGTCACAAAAAAGTAGACTTCTATTAAGAGCTAACTTTTGTTCATAACAATTATCTGAATTTAAAGCCATTTTTAGAAAGATATCGATTTTAGTGTGTCTGTGATTATGGCCCAATGGCTACACAGGAAGTAAACAAATTTTGACAGCTTTCAAAGCCAAAACGAGGAGAACAAAAAATTTACATCTGTGTTAAAAGCTTTACCATGGCTGTGACTATTACCTGTTAATATTGAAAATATTAGCAGAATTCACTTTTAAATGCAATTTACACTTGCAAGTCTTGCAGATATTGCAATTGTGGAAAAAAAAACTTTAATTGTGTATCTCACAACAACAAAATATATGAAACTGAGATTTGTAGTTAGGGGTTACACTGTCTTGCGATGCGTAAGCAGTTTTGATGCTAAGGCTGCATATTTTGTTTGCTTTTTGGTTATGGCAAAATATTTTTATCTATAAAACCACCTTGATGAAATTCTATTTCACCAAAAGCATTTTAAACCAGAAAATTCATGATTTTGTTTTTTCCCGATAACTTTGGCAAAAGTCCCGCTACCAGTTTGATTGTCTATAACTTTGCTCAAAGAAAATATAAGTAAATTTGTTTCTTTGGTCTTTATATATATATTTTTTTTTCGTTATGATTGGAAAATTATATCGGCTAAATGGTGGCCGCGATTCGCTATGCAACTTTCGGCTCTTTTAAAGCATTTTTTATGACATCCTGCAACACCTCAGGTTGAATTTCTTCAATTTCGTGACGAATATTGTTTTTAAGAGGTTTCATGCGGTAATTGTGGATTCTGTGTTCCCCAAAATCGACTGTTTCGTTTATTGAGGTGTTCACTAAGAAGAAAATGGGCTTCATCGCTCATTATCAATTTAGACGAAAAATCTCCAATTTCACCAGACAGCCTAACTGTACTCAACTCGTTGATCAGGATCTCTCGATAGCAATTTTTGGACTAATTGAATTTTGTACGGGAAAATTTTGAAATCAGTTTTCAAAATTCGCCTTAAACTGCGGGCAGAAATATGTAACTGGGCACCACGTTGATGTTTTTTCAGACTCTGCAATACTATCGTGCACCAGAGCCACATTTTCAGCATTGTCTTCTAGAAAGAGGCCTTCTGCTGGCTTACCGTACTGTCCAAATAATCCAAAGTAACTTCCAGACGAACCATAGAAGGTTGCGAGATCGGACATATATCATTTTAAAGGGCAAGTCGTCTAGATTTGTAATCTACCGCCCAAAAACTCACAAGTTACTTTGAACTGCTTTTAAATTTTTTTTGAAATTTCCAAATACCCCAGTGCTGTTGTTTTGAGGGGTTTTTACCATTCTCTACTTGCCCTATTTTATCCAGGAAAATTACCAAAACCAAAACTTTCTGCAAGTGTTTTAACATTTTGGAAAAACTTCGTAGTTTTTATTTTATGATTCAAAAAGGAAACTGCCAAAATCCTTGAAAACAACAGTACTGGGGTGTATGAACATTTAAATATTAAAAAAAAAACATTTTTTAAATAGTCCAAATTAACTTCTGGGTATTTGGGCGTTAGATTACAAATCTAGACAGTCTCCTCTTTAAAATGATATGTGTCCCATGCCACAATCTTTAATGGTTCGTTGGGAAGTTGTGCATGATTAGGATATTTTTAACGCGATTTCCAGTGAGTGCCAAAAATGGAACGATTAGTTTCAATAAATATTGTGACTATTTCTGTTATTGCGATGTGTTTTTAGCCATAATATAGGGTCCGCCCAATAACTTTTTTTTTTTTGAAAATGCTATAAAATCTTCGAGTGTAGCTTCGGCTGTGTGGCACGTAGCGCCGTCCTGTTGAAACCAAATGTTGCCAATATCCTCCTCTTCAATTTTTGTGAACAAAAATTCGTTCAACATGGCCCGATAACAATCGCCATTGACTAACGGCCACTCCTTGCTCATTTTCGAAGAAAAATGGCCCAATGATGCCTCTGGACCAAAATCCGCACCAAACCGTGACTCGTTTTGGGTGCGTCGGCTTTTCAATGTATGTGTGCGGGTTTTCTGTGCCCCAAATGCGACAATTTTGCTTGTTTACATACCCGCCAAGATCAAAATGAGGTTCATCTGAAAAGAAGATATTTTTGGCAAAATCGGCATCTTCTGTAAGTCGATCGCAGGCCCACTTAGCGAAGCGAAAACACAACCATATTCTTCCAGCGGAAGGATAAAACTAATTATCTGTCAAATCAGACATGAGCTAAGTGTTACCATTCACGAAATAAGCACTAGTTGAAAAAAAAACGTTCGATGGCGGACCCTTTATAATTAAAGCGAGACTGAGCTAAACGTCGCATAACCAAGATGACGCGCAATCAAAATGGTAGCGGGAGTTTTGTTTATGTTTATTCTCTATGAAATCAGCTGTAATAATTTTTTTGCTACAATCTTAGAAAAAGTCTCTCACGCATTGTAGCAAGAATAGATGCAAATTAGCCAACAAGAGTAAATTTCCCTATTATTTATTCTTTCTTAAAATTCCATTGAAATTAAAAACGAATAATTCGCCTATAGTTTTTGCTGTGTAATTTGAAAATCACAACTTTTAACATTTTACAATAAAACATTTTTTACGATACGACTAGTTTTGCAATTGAAATCAATCTACTTGTAATAAATTTTTCAATTACTTTTGTAAATTGTGAGGCTAACTAGCCACGTTTCTACTCCTTAACATGTTGATTCATGTTTGACTTGTTTAAAATAGTTTCCACTTTCTTTTGAAAATAGAAAACTGTAGTCCCTTCCTTAATGCATGTATACATGATGGGTACGAGCATGGAGAAATGTTTGCTTGTATGAATGCATCAATGGTTAGTGTTCATTAATTTTTATTATTGATATGGGCACACAACACAACACATACACTTTTGTTTTGCTTTTCATTAATTACTTATTACATGCAAACAATTATTTGTTATTTTTTGTTCAAATATGTTCTCTAAATGTTGCATCTCTCTTTATAATTATAGTTCTTCTTGTTTTATTTTTAAGATCTTCATCTATCAATTGCTTATTTATGTATTTTGTTAAAATTAAATAAAAATAAATTTTATTTTCCTATTGTTTGGAATTGCGACGAAAATATTGTCTATAGTTATTGTTAAAATAAAAATAAAAAAATAAAATAAAACAAAATGAAATATTTATTTGTATTTGCCTTTAGCGCCTAAGAAAAGGTGTTTAAATTGAAATTGAAATATTAATAAGTGTGACTCGAAATCGTGTCGTTTCAATTTGTATTTAAATTTATTATCATTTTTACGGCCGAATTGTGCTTCACAAATGTGTTATATTTATTTTATTTATTTATTTGATTTCTTTTTTTTTTTTGTAACGGTTTTGTAATTTTAAATTGTCATTCTTACATAAACAAGGCAACTGAAGGCAACTGTACTTGAGTACAGCTTTTGTGAAAATATTGACCATAAAAATAATTGATAAATTTAATTGGGGACTTTATTCCCTATAGATTCTATGATTTGGGAAAACTTGCCCGTCATATTTTTTATACTTGAGTCGACAATACTACAAATATGTGCAGATTGGCTTTTGTAATAAAGAAAAATCGCCTAAGTAAATTGAGTTGAGTTGTAATTGAAACAACTGCTATTAATGAGTTGTCATTTTTGTATGTTTTCCTCAACTGCACGAACACAGAGTTGTAACAACACAAGTAGGTTGTAATATCAAAATTACAACTAAACTAGAGTTGAGTTGTGAACCATAAAAGGGCATAAGTTAATTTTATTGTGTTTATTATTGTAGTTCAGGAATGATAGGGCGATATATCCACAATTGACAAGATGATAGTGAAAACAATACCGTTTGCTAGAATCGATATAATTTTACAAGAAAAAATTTTAGGGCTTTAGTTGTAGCCTCTTATCTAAAAAAATTAACATAGATTATAAAGTCAATGTTAGCAAAATTTTCTATATAATTTTTTCATAAATTTTACTTTAAAGTCTCTGCGCTGTCGGATTTAAGGGTCGACATGGTATATGGCTTCGTCAGAAGAAGCTGTTGGTTTGGGTGACGGAATTACTTTTCTTTCTCTATCTGTTTTCTATATCTCCTCTTCCTTCCTTTCATTATTCTATTACTATCCTTCCTCTTCTTCATTTCCTTCTATACAGGTGTCACAAAGGGACCACATCAGAGGACCAAGAGAGCCCAGTTTCTGTTTTTCTTATTTGGTCGCCCTGTATAACCTAACCTAATCTACTTTAAAGTCAATTTTTTTTTTTTTTTTTTGATAAGAGCAGCGGTCTTTTAAAATGACTCAATAAGACAAGCGGTTTTTCTATATAGCCACAGATATATCCAAAAATATTGAAATTAAACAATAGGCCTAATTACGAGTGTTGCTGTAGTAGTCGAATTTACTAAATACAAGCCGGCGTTGCCACATATCACTGTTTTCGTCACAACAAGGACACTCATAATATACCAGTAATAATATCCAAATGTAGCCCACATTGCTGGCCTTTCAGTAAAACACGGTTACAGTAGACGCTCGTAAATTAGCTGCTTCCTGGGGTAGTTTTAATTTTCGAAAAGTTCTAATTTCCAAAAAAAAAAAAATTTTTTAACAAAAAGAATATAAAAGTGCATCTTTGTCAATCTCTTCCAATATCTTTAATTTGGATACTAATGACAGAGTATTCTTTTTGCGCTTATTAGACATTTTTATACACATGTTTCAAACTTCACTCGAATATTCCCTGTAGATGAGTGGGCAGTGTACTAACCTATCAGTCTTGGGGGTCGCAGATTCGATTCCTGGCTAAATCCTGGGTGTTTTCTCACGACAAGATAAGAAACTTCACTTACTAATGAACAATGAAAACTACAATGTGGAGCAAAAGTCCCGCTACCATTTTGAATGTGAGCTGTCTTGGTTATATGATGTTGAGCTCAGTTTCGTTTTAACCATTCTGTTGTGAAGACTTCCAAATTTTATTATGGATAAATACACGCCACAGGAACGAGCAGAAGTAATAGCAATATTTATTGAAAATATGCATTCCATTATTGGCACTCAGCGGAAATTACGTCAAAAATATCCTAATCGTCCATTTCTCACAAATAAACAGAACAGTCGGTTTTGGGAAACATAGAATCTTCAATTAATCTATGAAACATGATTGCGTCCACGAAATTGACGAAAAAAGAGCCAAAACTTTCAGAGCGAATCGCGCTTACCATTTAGCCGATAAAATTTTCCAATCATTACGACAAAAATATAAAGACCAAATAAACTTTTTGTGAAAACCAAACTTACTTATCTTTACGTTGAGCAAAGCTATAGGCAATCAAAATAGTAGCGGGACTTTTGTCTCCCCCTTTTTTTACTATGTATGTAGAAGCCAAATAAAAGCTATAAAGACAAATTTGAAGTGTTAAAAACAAACAAAAAATTAATCCGCCCAAAAATTAGAACAGATGGTTCTAATTTCAGAGCAAGCAAAGTATTAAAAACGTTTGTTCTAGTTTCCGAAGGGTTCAAATTTATAAGAGTTTTAATTTACGAGCGTAAACTGACTTCAGTTTATTTGACTAGATTTGAGAAATTTTGAATTTTTTTTAAGAATTTTTGTTTGAACTTTAAATTTACGTATATCTTTTTAAACAATTTTTTTTTGTTAAACTCGTTTGCTTGATTTTTAATGGAAATACTGAGTTCCAGCTAAAATTCTTAAAGAAATATGAAAACCAGTAGAGAAATGCAATTAGAGTATTTTGTATTTCAAACACAAAAAATAGCGCATGCAAAAAACAAATGAATAAAACGAAAATGTTTGCTTTAACACGTTTTAACCGGGATTGAAAATTTCTTCGAAAACTTTAAAGAGAAGAAAAATATTATTCACAGGTAGTTTTTTTCATGATTTGGTATTCTAATTGAAAATAGTAAAATCAACTTAAATATCAAAATTTTTGGGTAATGACGCTGTTACAGCTATTTCGCGATATGTAAACAAAATTGATAGAAATTTACAAAAACTACACAATTTTAATTAATTAATTAAAAATTCAAATTTATATTTATTTTACAAATTTAAAATAGATGCATAAATTAAAAATAATAGTATTGTATTCACTCAATTTTACACTTTCAGCAATTTTTTCAAGAAATAAATTTACACCGCTTCTGTTTCTATGTCATATCAAGATTAGATATTTTTTTTTTAATTTTATAATTTCGGTAAATAATACTGGAAGTGCTACAAAAGTATTATATATACATACATATAAAACAAGTTGATACAAGTTTTAAAAATGATGCTAAATAATCAATAATCTAAAACTTATTAGTGAAAAAAGTTAAGAGAGAAGAAAAACAATCCAAATCTATTTATGTAACTTGTGTAACCAGTGTCATTTAGTCTAATAGTTAGTTTTAGAACAAGTTAGGTGTAAATATTTGTTAATTAAAAAGGGTGCTTTTTAAAAGGTTCACAACCCCTCAACACAAAATATAAAATCCCTGCAGAATTTTACTTTTTTTTTTAAATAAAAATTTATTTTATGTGAGCAACTAGTATGTAAATCACCGGCGAGTAGAAACGACAGTGGAGACATAAAAAACGGTATTAACGAAGTCGTCAGTGACAGTAATCGATTACTGTTGAAAGTTATTCAGTATTATACAAGGTCGGCAAAAAAAAGTCATCCGATGTTGTTCGGCTCTCCATTTTTTGTCTAAATGAAAATGAAATGTGTGCCGTTGCTCCGTCTTGTTGGAACCATATGTCCTCCAGTCCTAATTCGTTGAATTGCGGCAGAAAAAACTTGGTTAACATGGCCCTATAGTGCGCACCGTCCACTCTTGTCGTTTGACCAGCCCGATGACTTCTCCAGCGTAAACAGCGCACCATGCAGTCACTTTGAGCGGGTGTAATGGCTCCTCGTTCATCACTCGTGGATTTTCTGTGCCCCAGAAGCGAAGTTTTGCTTGTTAACGTACCCGCTGAGGTGGAAATGAGCCTCAATGCTCATTATGATTTTGGTCGAAAAATCGTCCACTTCGATTATTCCGAGTTCTTGGGGATTGTATCGCTCCATGGCTTGTTCACTTGTATTCTACATCTAGTTCACAAATGTCAAAAAAGATTTGACATTGGCCCCCTTTGTACAAATAAGATCATCTTCCAATAGGGTTATTTCTTTTAGCCCACCTTGTATGAGACGCTTTTAAGTTGCCGTTGAGTTCTAATAGCGACATATTTGTCGCCATATTTTTTTAAAGCGACTCGAAAGCTACAAAATGTTTTAAGTCTTGCAACAGGAAAGTGTTTGAAAAATAAAAATTAAGTTCTAAAAATTAAAAGCGAATAGCGTTTAATAGGTTGATTATGGATAGCAGTTGCCTTTTCAATAGGCAACACTACCGAAACGAATATTGTTGTTAAGCAAAATAAGCCAAAATAATTTTTTTTTTAATAAAAAATATTTTTAATAGAAAAATTTAATAAAAACTATTGAAAATACAGGCTTCCGTCGAATTTTATTTTGAAGATGAGCAAGAAATAGTGAATGTGGCTGTTCTTTGACGATAATTATAATCCTACCGACTGCGTTTCTTTTATGAAGATTTTTTTAATTTGTTTTTAATGTACAAAGATATCAGTTTGCTTTGGTAGTAGACTGGTTCGTCTATCCCCCCATTCTACTTTTTTTTTTAGTAGGCTTTATCTGCTATGGTGTACTGCTTTGACTTAACTGCTCATTTCCACTACACAAATAACAGCAAATCACAAAAAATTGGTTGAAGAAAATATTTCAAATAACAACTTATATTTACAGATTTTAGTTGCCAGTTTCTTTCTATAATACCGATTTGGCAACTGGCAATGCAACTTAAATTTGGTTGCAATCGAAAATCGACCCATAAAATTGAGGGAAAAATTAAAATCACAATTTTAAAAAACTAATTGCAAGCAAACACGGTTTTATAGAGAAACGCCAAGCTGAAAGAAAATCACTACAAAATTAAATTCGTTTTGCCCACCAATAAGAAATGTTTCCACAAAGTAAATTTAAAAAATTTTAATCAAAAGTATGAGAGTATTTTTCATGCAAATTAAAATTGTTCGACACTTTAATTAAGGCTTTTCTTTGCAGCCGAAAAATTTTTTTTATATTTTTCATCATAAGAATTTTCACTTTTCCACATAAAAAAATTTATTATATTTAACAGAAAAGTTTTTCAAAATATAGGGATGACATTCATTTTTTTTAAATTATCGATAATCGATAAATATAAGATAATACCATTTTAGTGTTGTCGCTTTAATACGACAGTGACAATAAAGCCAACAGAAAGTTGAATACGACTTACATAATAGGGGTGATTATTTCTGTGAATTGCAAAGTATGTATACACACATACACATATAAAAATTTAACAAGACATAAAAATAATTAAAAAAAAAATTATCTTGATGACTTTATCAAAACATGAAAAACTGTCAAGAAACAGTTGCTGTTAAAACAATAACTTTTTTTTACTCAGTATCATTTTAATAGTTTTTGTTTTATTTTTGCACAATTTATTTGCATAGTTTCTGCTACTAATATGATAAATATTTAGGGAGACCTTGTTAGTCAGTTTTTTTTCTGTGTTTGTAAATATATTTTTTAATTATTTTATTCAAAGTATTGATGAATTGTCAGCTTGAATTGCAAAACATGCAAATTAAAAAACGATTCTAAAACAGACCCTCATCAAAGACAAGCAAGGTCTTACTCCATCGAGCGAATTTATATATAAAGGGTGTTCTTTATAGACGTATAGAACTTTAAGTTGACATTACTGTTCAAGATGGCGACCGATTTAACAGTTGTCAAGTGATTTATTCTCAGTTTGGTTTGGCAATTCATCATGAATAGACTCACGCCTGAACAACGCTTGCAAATAGTGCAATTTTATTTCGAAAATAATGGTTAATAATTTTGTTTAGCGATGAAACGCACTTCTGGTTGAATGGCTACGTCAACAAACAAAACTGCCGCATTTGGAGTGAAGCTAATCCGCAAGTGTATGTCGAAACACCGTTACATCCAGAAAAACTCACTTTTTGGTGCGCTTTATGGTTCGTACTTCTTCAAAAACGATGATGGCCAGAACGTTACAGTCAATGGTGATCGGTATAGAGCCATGATTACTAACTTTTTCATTACTGAATTGAAAAACCATGATGTCCAGGAGCTGTGGTTCCAACAAGACGGCGCAACATGTCACACAGCTCGTGCCACAATCGATTTATTGAAAGACACGTTTGGTGACTGCCTAATTTCATGTTTTGGACCTGTGAATTGGCCTCCAAGATCTTGTGATTTAACACCGCTAGACTACTTTCTGTGGGACTATGTAAAGTCATTGGTCTATGCGGATAAGCCACAAACGCTTGACCATTTGGAAGACAACATTCGCCGTGTTATTGCCGATATACGGCCACAAATGTTGGAAAAAGTCATCGAAAATTGGTAGTCCAGATTGGACTGCATCCGAGCCAGCCGTGGCGGTCATATGCCAGAAATCATATTTAAAATGTAATGCCACAAGATTATCTTTCGGATAAATAAAATTCATGTCAATCGAATAATCCATCGTTGTTTTATTGCAATTTAAAGTTCTATACGTCTATAAAAAAACACCCTTTATATATTTGGGAGTCCTTTTTCTAATATCCTTCATGAATGTTATAAACGACAATTATAATTGAAAAAAGGGGAATATTCAATATTTTAATATTTTTTTTCAAAGCTTCCATTTGTTCTAATGAATAAAAAAATTACTTTTTTTAAACATCAGAAACAAAAAATTTATGTTTCCACTACTCGCTTATTAAGCTACAGCGTACACACATGCAGACATTATTTCTATTAGTTTAATTAAACAACTATAACTCACATAGAAACACGAGTGACAAATTTAACCAAGTACTCTACTCATGCTTTTAACAGCATACACATTACGAAATTTTCAAAAATATCAAGTCTACAAACAAAACAACCTTTCTGCTCCCTGCTATCGAGTTTGAATAATTAAACCAAAAATTACACAAAATACAACAACATGGAATATCTCCAAGTTATAAAAAAAAAATCCCTTACCGTATGAACTAAAGGGCTGCACAAGCATAATTAAAAGCCATACATCACCACAAACATGTGTAATATTTTATAATATAAAGTGCTTGCAAGCCATATCAAGTATGCTTGTGCAGCCCTTACGATGAACGTTATGTTGGTACTTGTGTGTTTGATTAAACGAGATATATATGTATGTTATCACGTACTTTATACACTCACGACGTGGTACTATGAAGATGATATGTCATTTAACCGGTTTTTAATATTTATTCAAAGATAAAGCAATTAATAGATGATGTTTAAATGAATATGTTGAAAAGCAATAACAAAATATAAGTAAATAAATTCATTTATATTTATGTACTTGTGCGTCGTACTGAATCCATGCATATAGAAAGATAAGGAAAGGGTGTTCGCTCTCCCAAGTAGAAGAAATAAGAAGCAAATTCAAAAAGTAGCAATAACTTTTGAAAATCTGTTTTATATCACAGTACTGAGACTAACGTTTGGCCCTAAGAAGTACTGTTGCATGTTTTCCTCATTGCCAGGAATAAAATAAAAATAATAAGGACTTAGAAGGGCAGCACAGCTTCCATAACATGATGAATTGTTCATTCATAAATAAAATATTCGGCTTTCGTATACAGAACATAAATTTGAAAAGTTTTCTTTATTCATTTATTACGTTTACAGTAATACCAAATTGGGGCAAGAAACGTTTCTTATCTGTCAAAAATTCTCTCATACTCATACTGAAATAGCAATTGAAAAATTTAATTTTGAAAGCGCGTTTTGTAGCAATGTTGGCTGCAAAAGACCCATTTACATTATGGACACTTCTGTCCGGACAGACGAAGTTTGTAGGCGAGGGGGCAAAAACGCAAGGTGTGCAGTACACGACCGTCTGTTCTACACATTTTTTATCTCTCTTTTCAACTTTTCGTAATAATCGTCTTGTTGCTTCATTTCATTTTTGTACACTGTATTAATTTGCCCATATTTTTATAGAAATCAATTTTTAAATTGTTTTTATTTATTATTAATTTAATTTGGTTTGCTTCAAAAGTTCTCTTCAATTAATTTTCATACAAATCAATTAAGCACGTCACGAAAATAAATGAAAAGAAGAATTGAAAAAATTTCTATCTGGACATTAATGTCAGAAATGTAAACGTAAAATATCCGGCAAGAAATGTCCATAGTATAAATCACCGAGCAACCAGAGGTGTCAGAGTGCAGATATAGTATACATTTTCTTTCTGTCTTTTTTGCACGAACTCAAAATTTTTATTTTGTTTTGCTCAGGTATTTCTAAAAAATTTACACTTTCATTATTTACATTTCGTAAACATGCATTTTAAAACATGAAAATTTGTGTTTGTTATCACTTTTACATTAAATTCCATACTTCATAACAATAAACGTATATATAAGAATCTCCGGCATGTGCATTTTCATTACGGAAATAACTTTTTAATTAATGTTTTTTAAAACAAAAAATTTTTCATTTTGCTTATTTTCTCTTATTCGTAATATTAAAACACTATATCTGTCTCTTTTATACAAACTCAAAATAAAAAGCTGAGTTTTTCAAAATTCTAACCTCAAAAGTTTCATCTCTGGTTGCTTAGTGGTATAAATGGGATAAACAATTGTTTTTTTTTTTCGACCAGTAATGACATGTTAGCTAGTTTTTTCTTTAATTTACCGTTTTTGTCTTTAATGGGTTTTATTAAATTAGATGATTAACACTACTTTAGAGAATACGCAATGTCTTTTTTAGTGATGACGCTTTAAAACGCGCTAAAAACTTTCCACTTGCCGCACCAAGGTTAGACTGTTGGGCTATCTCATTTCATTAAATTTTTCACAATTAATAGTAGAGAGGAAAATACCCCAAAAAATTAAAATCTGGCATACTATTTTAAATGATTTTAACTGACAGCTCGTACCGCCCCATTTTTGGTAATTGCAGTCTATAGTTTATATTGCGTTCATGATTGCGGAAAGCATTTTTTGTGCAGTAGCAAAATTTGCATTATTGATTCCGTGATTCAGATAAATTTCTACATTTTGCTTACGCTAAAATATTTTCACGAAAAGCAAATGAAAAAATCAAAAATATACAAAAAAAATATAAAATTCGCAAAAACTAAATGTGTTTTAGCTTAATTTGTAAGAAAATAATTTCATTTTATTGAAAATTAGTTTTCTTTTTATTTATTTTGATGCTAAAAAATTCAGTTTTTTCCTCACAGTTCAAAAATTAACACAATTCATTCACAATAGACTATTTTTTTAATCACAATTAAATGAAACAATTCAAAATAATAAGATAATTCCGCAGGAATGAATAATAGCAAATTTGTATATCGATCGATATCTGTCCGCTAAATTTTCCTTTCTGTGCGGAATCAATAACACAACAAATTAATTCTGTTTTGTTGCTAATTTTGTCACACCCTTTATAATGGAGTTAAGTTGAATACAAGGGAATAATTTTTTTTTCATGAATTTTCATAACTAAGAAACAATTAAAATAAATGATAAAAACAACATTTGAAAATTCTAAACTTTGTAATTTATAGCTTGCACTTGTGCAAGAGAAAATAGTTGCATTTAATTTTAAATCTATTTGATAAGAAGTGATTATAGTTAGAAATATTTGTTATGTGCCCTCGTATTTATGTAGTCGTAAATTTAATAAGCAAAAAATAAACAAAACAAAAAAATTGTGGATAAAATACGTGTGCCTCTAAGCAATTTGCTTACTTTTAATTTAATGTTAAATTCATATATTAAATGATTTGTTAATAAGTAAAGTATACACACAAACCATTGTTAAATTGGAGTTATAAAATTACTTAATACTTTTTACAAGTCGGTGCTTAATATGATAAATTATATTTTCTCTTCAATAAAAACAAAATTAGAAGAAAAGTCTATAAAAAAAAATATTCTAAAATTAGTTTAATTCTGACGCATTAGGTGTGCGTCTATTTTGTAGCAAAAAATTTTAAAATTTTCTATAATTACTCGTATATCTCTACAAATTTATTTTAGTGATATCCGTCGATCCGTCTGTCCGTGTGGATGTTGAAATCAGCTTTCTGAACTCTCTAGAAGACCTGCAGAAAAATTTGGTACGCCAATTTGTTGGAAGTTCCTGTCTTCAATATGCTATTGAAATGCAGCCTAATCGGTGCATAAATGGCTGACCTATGAGCTCTTAAACACTACTACCTCTATTTTTTTTTTTTTGCCATTTTTGGTGCGTAGATTTGTTAGATATGTCGTAATATGTGTGCAAAAGATGAGAGCAATCGGTCCACAATTGGTCGAGAAATATTTACAACCAAATTGTAGATTTTCATTCAATTTTTTTTTGTTTTTTTATGGAAATTTTTAAGCTGTGCATGTGTGTAATGTTGTGCACACAAACAGGTCTTATACAAATAAGCGAATTGCGTTTGTCTGCCTGTATAGTAGTCGAACGTAGAGAAGAGTTTAGCATAATAATGTACCAGTTGTTTCTGTCTTTCAGCTATTGAAATTCAGTCGAATCGATTCAGAAATGGCGAAGCTTTAAGTCAAAAACCGCCTATATTTTTGACCTTTTTTCTGAGTAAATTTTTGGCTAAATACACAAAAACGTGGTACGCAGTGTTATTAGAAATGACAGTCATAATGTCTGTGTTAAAAATGGGGGCCGAGAAAAATTAAAAATACAACCAACATTCAATTCTGTTTTGTTTTCTTGCGGATTTTGTCGAAATTAAAAAGCGGAAAAAAACGTAGTACGCATTTTTGTCAAAAATACAGTCATACTATTCAATCCTGTTTTGTTTTTTATAAAAAATTTTTAAGCTGTACCAGTGTGTAACGTTTGTGCACAAGACACGAACCTGGTTTCGTCAGTCTTATAACAATCGAGTGTATGTGTGTGCGTCTTTTAAGTGCCTTCTGTGTAATAAAATTATGAATACAGAAATTTTGTTAAAAGAGAATTTTTTGACTTTTGCCATTAACTTCTTTACTGATATTAAATATTTAAGGAAATATGTTTAGTTTAAAAAATGTTTAAAAACATGTAAGAATATTTGGCCATAACAGTGAAAGTTATATAAGACTAGGCACATCCGAATTTAGCATGTTTTAATAAAAATCTAATAGTTTTTGCAAACGGCCAAATTCCCTATGGCAAACAATAAAATTGTAAACCAAAAATATTTAAAAAATTTAATACTGTTGGCTTAAAACGTTTAAACAGATACCAAATTCTTTAAATACAACGCCATTTCAAGCTCTAATGAATACTTATAGGCATTTGATTTAATATTTGTTTATTGATTTGAAGTCGTTTGTAACTATTTAGTTACAGCAAGTGTTAATCAAATTGGTTTAAAAAATAAAAGCGGAATTCACGCTGCAATGTAAAATCCCTAGTATCGAGTGTAAAAATAATACAATTATTTAAATTTTTTTCACACATAATAACAAAATGCACTATCCTACTATTTTCTACAACACCCAACGTAAATATGTTCTACAATTGTGTATAACAGCTGTCGTTTAATGATGCCAACTTTTAGTTTTAAATAAAACGTGTTGTTTACATTTGAAAAATGTTATTGCCACTGTTGCTTACATTTTATTAGTTTACAATTTGCAGAAAAACGCTTTGAGTTAAAATTGTAAAAGTACTTCCAAGATTCTTCTAAAGTTTTAAAATCAAACAAATTGTTTAGAAGGTTTCTTTTTAAATCCCTTCAATTTTAATCTGTCATTCGTAAATATTTTTATAATCGTAAAAATAGAAAGAAAAACGTAGAAGCTTAAAAGTGTAAAGAGTTTGTAGCTTAAATTGAATGTAAATGAGACTGACACACATATGTATTCAATACACGTGTAAATTATTATTATTGTTTCCTTTAGCAAAAATATTGGAGAAAACAAAAAATTATTTGATTTAACAAGAAATTCTTAGGAAAATTTAAATGTCATAAGCGAGTTTTAAATTAAAAAACAACTCAGGTGAATATCTTCTATTCACATTTTTGGTCTAGTCTTTATCTTACTCTTTTGAATTTATTTGCAGGGGATTTTTTCTGTTCTGTCGGGGAAAAACAAAACGATCCCAACGACAAAACAGAGTCAGAGGGAAAAATGCAATGAAACAATGCAGCACCAGTTCTTATTTAGTAGAAATTTAAAAATTAAAGAAAACTTGAAAAAATAAAATAACAATTCCGCACAACGACGCATCTATCAAAAACTCTAGGCAGCTAAAAATCAAACAGCAAACGATCAGAACATGTTCAGATATAAAGGTTGTTTTTTATAAACGTATAGAACTTTAAATTGCAATAAAACAACGATGGATTATTCGATTGACATGAATTTTATTTATCCGAAAGATAATCTTGTGGCATTACATTTTAAATATGATTTCTGGCATATGACCGCCACGGCTGGCTCGGATGTAGTCCAATCTGGACTACCAATTTTCGATGACTTTTTCCAACATTTGTGGCCGTATATCGGCAATAACACGGCGAATGTTGTCTTCCAAATGGTCAAGCGTTTGTGGCTTATCCGCAATGACTTTACATAGCGCCACAGAAAGTAGTCTAGCGGTGTTAAATCATAAGATCTTGGAGTGAAGTTAGGCGGTCACCAAACGTGTCTTTCAATAAATCGATTGTGGCACGAGCTGTGTGACATTTTGCGCCATCTTGTTGGAACCACAGCTCCTGGACATCATGGTTGTTCAATTCAGGAATGAAAAAGTTAGTAATCATGGCTCTATACCGATCACCATTGACTGTAACGTTCTGGCCATCATCGTTTTTGAAGAAGTACGGACCAATGATTCCACCAGCCCATAAAGCGCACCAAACAGTCAGTTTTTCTGGATGTAACGGTGTTTCGACATACACTTGAGGATTAGCTGCACTCCAAATGTGGCAGTTTTGTTTGTTGACGTAGCCATTCAACCAGAAGTGCGCTTCATCGCTAAACAAAATTCGTGAAATACGTGTTCCGCACGGAACCATTATTTTCGAAATAAAATTGCACTATTTGCAAGCGTTGTTCAGGCGTGAGTCTATTCATAATGAATTGCCAAACCAAACTGAGAATGAATCACTTGACAGCTGTTAAATCGGTCTCCATCTTGAACAGTAATGCCAACTTAAAGTTCTATACGTCTATAAAAAAACACCCTTTATAATTTTTTTCTACCAATTTAACTAACACTTAAAATTTAAATAAAAAAAATAAATACTTTCCGACCAGGAATAATTTTTTTTATATTTTATAAACAAAACTAAATTAATAAAAAAATATATATTTCGCATTGCTTAAAAAAAGCTGTAATTTAATCATTGAATTTATTAAATGTGAATATTTTCCTCTCTTTCATCAAACCTGCTTTAAAAGCAAGTCGCCAAATCCGGGAATGGGCTAATAATATTATTAATTAAGGTTAATGATATGCAAATAAAATACGTTGATATTTTATTTAAAATAAAGTTGTGAAACACTTCTAGATTGATAATATTAAAAGTTAAAGAACTTGACAAAAATTTAGAAAAAAAAACAAGCCATCAAAACAATTTAACACATTTCACAAATAATCGAGATATTAATTTCAAAAAGTAAATAAAAAAAAAAGAAATAAATTCACACCTGCCTAACGAGTTCGCATGAAATTATAAAATTTGCCTTTTTCTTCTGACAAGATAGTTAAAATAAATTTCATACTAAAGGAGTTAGGGATCTATTATTGCTACCGAATTTCATCACATAGAATGCTAGAAAAAAAACTTTTTATGAAAAACGCATTAATTTCTACTATAGCGAACCATTTATTGTTATGTTCGTACCTTTTTGCAATGCAGCTGTTTCACCGGCTCAACAATTTCAGAGCCTGGTGAGGGTACCCACTGTAGGCAGGGACTATGACAAATAAAAGAAATAAGTGTAAATCACAAAACAAAAAAATTAAAAAAACTGGCACTAGTAAAAACAGGGGAACCTTATACAGGGAGAACTGGTGTTGCGGTTCTCCACTTTGCCATCCCTACCTTTTGTATCCGCTAAATATCAACACACACTTACTATATCACGGACTAAGAAAACAAAATATTTTAATTTAAATAAATATGTACGTGTATGTACACGAAGCAGTCTTATATGACGTCTAGTTGACCCGGCAAACATTGTGTTGCCTTAATATTTTTATAAATTCGATCTTCTTACACTAAGAAATCGTACTCATAGAGTAAAGAACCGTGCGAGACCGGGTAAAACAGGTAGTAGGCAAATAAGCCAGATACCGACTATAGCGCTTCCTACCGGGCGGATTTGTGACGTTAAACCTTCCAAGATTATACATATAAGCCTTCCTCTTCAATCACTCTATCTATTAAAAAAACCCGCATCAAAATCCGTTGCGTAGTTTTAAAGATTTAAGCATACATAAGGATATAGGGACAGAGAAAACGACTTTGTTTTATACTATGTAGTGATGTCAAGTCTGCCTGTTTTATAAAAAGCGAGTGTATGAATATTTGACGTCTTACTACTAACGAACTGTTACGAATAAATAAATAAAGAAACCGTAACCCTTTTCCACTTTTTGTTCTTCTTTGAAATTAACAGGAAATGCGATCTGTGAAAATATTGAAATTATCCTTGAGTATAAATGAAGCGTAAGAAAGATTTATAATAATACTACTTTTGATTCCTTTTCAAACAAACAATTTTTGTTTCGATTTTAATGAAATATTTTCAATGGTTTATAGCGTAAGAAAGAGCTTAATTTGGAATCAATCTTGATTCGTAATTAAAACTACGTGTTTTGCAAAATTAAGCACTTTTATGATCGAATCAACGCTTATTTGTTGTAAGTTGTGATTGGGTTTTATGATGGAATTATCTGTCAGTTTGAATTTTTAGAAATTTGATTTTAATATGAAAATTTTGTTAGCAAATTAGCATTAATTAAACATATTAAATCGTTAGAGCAAACTTGTTAGAGTCACGATTTTTTTTTCAAAGACATATTTTTCCCGTGGACTCCACTACACGAAAATATTTAAAAACCTAAAAATCGTCATGTTTAACTTTTGATTCATTAAGCTGCTAATTAATAATGCTAAGCGAACTTTAATCTGATTTACTTGAATCTATTTATTTCCAAAACTTTAATTTTTATTTTTTTTTTTTTTTGTTCACGTTTCAGACACCGTGTTGTAATAAATTTTATAAATGTCGCTTTTGTCATGATGAAAATGAATCGCATCATTTTGATCGCAAAACACTAACAGAACTGATCTGCTCAGAGTGTAATACACGCCAGAAAGTACAAGATAGTTGTCAAAACTGTAGCATACGTTTTGGAAAGGTAATTAATAACAAGTTTTTGAATTGTACTCATGCACTCATAAATAAAAAAAAAAATTTATTCACTTCAGTACACTTGTCTCATTTGTAATCTATTTGATGATGAGGATAAGCGCCAGTATCACTGTGAACGATGTGGAATTTGTCGCATTGGTGGCAAAGAGAATTTTTTTCATTGTGAAGTCTGCAATATGTGTTTACCCATACAATTAAAAATTGATGGCCATAGGGTAAGTATCCAATATTCATTTTATAACATATTCCCCTTTCAATTTCAATTTAATTGTTTAAAGGAAATAATTTTTGAATGTGTATTTTATTTGTTTGTTTTTGAGGGTAATGAAATTTTTATAAGAAAATTAATTTAAAAAAAAACATTTGAAATTTTAATTTATTAGCCACAATTTGCGTGTTAAATGAAAAAGATGCCGAAAAAATAAATATGAAAATATTTTGAACAATTTAATTTTTAATTATTATTTAATATGATTCACACTTTTCAATGATCCAAAGATGAATTTATTTGTTTTTGTTTGTTTCTTAAATAAAATTCTGAATTATGCGTTTTTAATTGTTTGGCATTTTGTGGATGACATACGAGTACATGCATACATTGTTCGTTAATAATAGCGGAATTCACGTTAAGATGTATTTTTACAATAAATGTATATTTACAACAAATTTTAACTAGAAAGCGAAATCGACTTTTTGCTGGAAATTGTATGTAGAAAAACGTGTTTTCAGTTCTTACAACATTGTTGTATCTCAACCTAAAAGTTGGCACCATTTAGCGACAGCTGTTTTACACAATTGTAAAGTGTATTAACATTGAGCTTTCATATTGTAGTTCTGAAGTGCATTTGTTTCTACATTTATTTCATTTTTACATTTGTGCATTCGATACTAGAGACATTACACTAAAGCCTGAACTCCGTTAATATTTTGTATTTATTCTAATCTTATTTATTTTTAAAATAATTAGCGTCAATATGTTTTTATTGGTTCAAAATATTGAATGTATATATATGAAAAATAGAAAATATCAGTCATAATTTAATATTGAAAAACAGAATAATCGCATAAAATTCATTTAATCGTATTTTAGAGTTTAATTTAAGAAACAAATGGTTAAATTAAGTTTAGCTATGAAACACGTAAAATATATATTGAAATTACCTAATTGAATAATTAATTAAACTTTCACTTACCTTACAAAACTTGAATTTTCATTTGTTGTATTTTCTTTTTACTTCTTTTTAGTGTGTTGAAAACATATCACGTTCCCACTGTCCTGTATGCCTTGGCGACATACATACCTCACGCATTCCATGTCATATTCCTCACTGCGGTCACCTGCTGCACAAAATGTGCTTCGACCAGTTATTAAACTCAGGTCATTATGCATGTCCCACATGTCAGACATCACTTATAGACATGTCAGCATTATGGGAATATTTAGATGCTCAGGCTAAATTGATGCCAGTACCTAAGAAATATGAAAATGAAAAAATTCACATATTTTGCAATGATTGTCATACGGTAAGCAGCAAAAAAAAAAAAAACCTAAATTATGAATACATACAAAATTTCGAAAAAAGATTTTTTCGTTATTTTTTCTCGATATTTAAAATGAATAGCGACTGCTTACGTGTGATTTATTTCTACAGACTGAAACGAATAAATATTGAGAAAGAAATTTAGTAGTTGTGGTTATTATGTTTGCTATTTTATATTTGTAGACTTCAAAATCAAATTTCCATTTTATCGGGTTAAAGTGTTTTAACTGTGGCGCTTACAACACCACTCACGACGTAAAAAGACGCATGTCCGTAGTAACAGGTACCAGTACATGCATTTATTTTACATTAAAAAATCCCTTTGCATCATGAATTATAATGAAATATTTTTCTTCAATTTTAGATGATTCCATGCCCGCTTGACATTTGCTGTTTTTCAAACCTTCAATACCAAGTTAACTTTTTCTATCAACTATTATTAAGCCTAATTTTTTTTTGTTGTTGAAAATCGGTCCTGTCCTGAATTTATAAAATAATTTTACAAGTAAATTGAAAAGTTTATTATTTTATTATATTGAATTTATTTAAAAAAACATGACGTTTCTTTGAACAAAAAGAAAAAGAAGAGAGGAGAAGAATGCATATGAAGAGTAAAAATTATTTAAAATTTTCTATTTCCTTTTTTTTTTAATTAAGCAAAAGTTATTGTATGTATTTCACTATGAAAAATAAAAAGACATTTAATTTTATAACATAAATGAACAATATTTTTCTATAAAATTTGAGTTCTGTCATTTTATGATTTACTAGCATTTAGCTCGCTACTTTGCCAGCCAGGTAGGTGTCATTAAAAAAGTACCATTTTCTCAGTTTATTAATTTTTCTATGTCCTGAGCAACGTTTGAACTCTGTCTCATAGTTCTAGGGCTGTCAATACTAAAAAATAAAAATGTAGCATTAAAATTAATATGTCCCTTTTACGATTCCTTATTTAAGTTGGTGCTGTTTAATTCTACTGCCATAACTCTAAGTTTGCACATAACATAAAAAATACCACTAAACTTGTTTAAATATAAACTAAAAAACATTTTTCTTTCCTTTGGTACTTTTTTTCTCAATTGAAAACATTTTTTAATATTAATTTTTATTGGGTGCTACAAATTAATAATAAAATATTTGTATGCTGCATTAATTTATCTAAAGGAATATTTTTAGAAATAGTAGTAAAAAGGGGTACATATTTTACCCCTTATTTACTCGAATTTTAAAAGTGCCAATATACATTGGAGCCTTTTTTAAGAAGATAGGAATACAATTTAGTTTTTGTTGCTGTGTTAGTTACTTTGAAAGATAACTTAGTTTTAAAAAAAAGTATCAACATTACCATTTTACCCCTTTTATCCCGCAAATGTAAAAATATAAAAAGTTACCAAATACCCATCTGTTTATTTTTTAGTAAAATATTTTGTAGTTTCAATTTTGACTCTAACTGTAGTAGTTCCGGAGATATAAGCGGTCCGATTTTACCTTTTTTACCCACTTAAAGTACGAATTTCCGAAAATCCCTTCTCAAAATTTCAAGTGCGTAGCTTTAGGCGTTTGGCCTGGGCGATGATGATAAGTCAGACAGTTACGTTACTCTTTTATATGTATAGATTAACTCGAAGACGAGCAAAAACATTTTTTTTTATTTTATTTTTTTTTTATTTATCAAATAACGTTTAATTTAATTTTATTACTGTTAAAAATGAAACTTTGACTCTAATTAATTAAATTTACTGTTAATTCGACTTTGTTTTTTATAGAACATAAAAAATTTAAAAAAATAAATTAAAAATTTGTGTGCAACTTAAGTGTTAATATGATAATTAGCACATCAATACATTATTGATTTTTCAATTGAGCATAGAGTTGAACAAATAATAAAAGTATTTAGTTTTACACTAAACATAATTGCAAAGCAAGTTCATTTGATTTTATTAAAAATACAACGTTAAGGCCCCTTAAAGTAAGTAATATTGGCAGTTGCTTTATATGTATGTGATTTCTATATTATGTGTCTATTATTTGTACTAGTTTTATCTACATTTCAGGTAATTGTTAAGCTTGAAACTATTTTAATATTAAATTCAAAAAGCATAAAAATTTTTTAAAGTTATAATTGTGTTGTAAAAAATACTTTGTGAATATGAGATCAATTTAGTATAAATATTTTTCTATATTTTATATCTAGTATTTATTACATATTTATTTCATATTCATAAAAAGCTCTTGCATGTAATTCAATTCAATTTTTGCTTTGTTGTTATATGAAAAGCTATTACCGAAATTATAATAAATTTATTTTAAAAACTAATTCAGAAAAGACATTAACAGTGCTATTCTGGAATTTATTAAAACTTATATATATATGTATAATTATTTTGTCATTGTATTTCTATTTAGCTATTCTGGAATTTATGTGATAAAATAAAAGATATGATATTTTAAATAATTATAGTAAAAGTGCAAGCCGAAAAAAATATTAAAAAGCTTTTGCAACTGAAATTGAAATTTATTTATTTTTGAATTATATTTATAATTTTAAATATTATTTATGTGTTTAGATTATAAAATTTCATTTATGATATGTATACTGTAAATGTGAAACATAACGAAATTTACTACACTCTTCTGTTTGAACTGCTTTGTTTTTTTTTCATGTTTTGCAATACAATTCATGAGTAAATGGTTTTGACTGCAGCCTCGTGTTGAAAAAATAAAATACATTTAAAACTTCCTTTCCATACGCTATTTCTAAGGTGCTTTGCACTTTTTGTGTAAACGATTTTATTGATTTTTCTTTATATCAACATCCTTAATAAATCAAGTATCATTCACAATACTTGTCATTATATGATTTCGTGCAAGCTAGTCTATTAGTCGAAATGGAGGCCAAAGAAACTTTGGGTTCACTGATGTGAAAATTTACCGATAATCACAAATCTCATAAATACATTTACATATGGTTAGGTTACACAGGGCGTCCAAACAAAAAAACAGAAGTTGAGGTCAGTTGGGTCCTCTGATGTGGTGCCTTTGTGATACCTGTACAAGAGGAAGTCAGAAGGACAGTAATTGAGATAGAAAAGTGAAAGGAAATAAATAGAAAGGCAGATAGAAGAAAAAACGAGTCTGTCATTTAAACTAATTACTACTCCTAATGACCACTATAGTCGACAGCGCAGTGAGACCCTGCAGCTAGCGGTCTCCAAAGTGAATCTTGAGCCGCTCCTCCAGTGCAGGACACCGGCAGAGAAGGTGTTAAACAGTTTCCTTCTCCTCCTAGTCTTGACAACTTCTACAGCAGTCGTTTGATGGCAAGCCCATTTTCCTAGTATGGTTGCCAAAATTTCATTGGCCTGTTACTACATCCACTACATTTCTCAACTACTCTCTGGAGTCTCAGTAAATCTCTGCTGCGATTTCTATCTAACCTAAACAAGATTATCCTCGCCGTATTGCATGTCGGTTCGTCTCTCCATCTAGATTATGCTCTTCGCAAAAATATGTTCTCGATCTGCTCTTTGCAGAAGAGGGATACCGTAGGGCGTGACGGCATTTTGCTCTGGCAGCCTCGACCTTCCATTGCTACATTTACATATGCATGTACGTAAATTATTTGTTGATAGAAAATTTTATTAATACTATTGTATCCTTTTCTACTTAGATATAGTCCGAGGGTCTGGCAGTATTATATTGTGATGCTGTATTAATATTAATCAATCACTTTGTTAATTTCTAATTTGTCTGCCTATTAAACAGATTGCTTTTATCATGCAAATTTCTTTTTACGATAACGTTGCTGGTAAAAACATTATTATTACATAAATATAACACTTTATTGCCATATGCTATTGAAATTATAATAAAAAACATTTTGAGCTAAAAAAAAATATTTAATTTCTAACCCAGAATAGCATTTTGGTTTTCTTATCACAAATGTTTTTATTAATAAGGCTTGTCAATCGACCGAGAATAGCACTGTAAGTTTCTATATCCATATAAAAATAATAGTTGTTTTATAAAACATTTACTAAACACCATTGCAAAGGTGTTTAAGTTATTAAAATTTGCATTTCCAAGCCTACTTTACATAAGTTCTTTATAAAAAATTAATATTATGTATTTTGTACTACGTTTATAAATTCGAATATATTTTCGAAAATTCGAAATTGATTCCAAATTTCTTTAAAAAGGTGGGACATTATTTATTATCACTTAAATTAAGGCTTGTATAAACCTTTACAATATTTTGCTTAGTTTATATAATACGATTGAAATCTATTTAAAAATAAACATCGTAGTGCAGGGTAAACGGGGCAAATGTTATATTTTTGTTACGATTTAGTAATCAAAAAATAAGTTGTAATCTGAAATTACACTACAGATGATTAAAGGATAGCGTCTGTGCTGAAATATTCAGTTTTTGAAATTGTTATGAAATGTTTATAATACGTAACTAACAATGAAGTAAAATGTAAAATGCAGATTTTCCTAGATATCTAAAAATGACGTACAAGTATGTACTTACAAAGGCATGACGTGATCATTATTTATCCCCTTAATAAAGAGAAGAAAATATGTACTTAACTTAAATGTTAAATAAACGGCTTACAAAGAAATTTGGAATAATAAAAATATGAACCTTTTAATAACCAATTTTTATACTATTCACTTGAAATTTGTTTTCATTTTATATGTCTATTAATCGTAAATACGCTCAATTATATAAAGATTAAAATATGCTTACCCTTTTTTGTTGTATAGAAGAAACTCAATTTATTTTTTCTTTCGGTTCAATAACACTCTCACCAACAGACTGTTGTAGTTCTAAGCTGTTCATTTTTTTCTCTGTTGTTATTTGCTGCTTTAAACAAATACCCACAGCGTACATTACGGCCCAAAGTATGTAGCCAATGTGATAAACTGAGGCATAAAATTTCCAAATTGCTGCAAAGGATACTAAAAGGAAGGCTACGTTGAGATAACCTAAAGCAAAAAATTTGCAAGTCCAAAATAATACATCAATAATCTTGCGTCTGAAGCCGCAGGCATCCTTGCGCACCAGTTTATTCCACACGTCCTCAAGAATAATATAAATAGGAGCGCCTAAGAGGCATAAATAATGACCTGATCGAAATCCATGCCAGTAGGCAGAGCAGATGAATGTGGCACCAATTCTACAGCATATCAATAAAATGTATATTTATAAGATATAAATTATGACAATTGTGTCACCGAGCACTTGTTCTCACCTATATTTCTTGCTGGGAAATAATTTGTATACATTGACTGCCAGCCAATATTGAACACAGATATTCCAATGTTTCATGGACTCACGAAACGTCCAGCATTTTTCTACATCCACGACGCGCGTATTTACAATAGTTGTAAAGTTATACGATCTCTTTTCAGCGTGTCGTTTCAAATGCTGGTATGGTTTTTTTGGTCCTTCGCCATTGCTCACATCTGCTTCATCTGGATAGGCACCAAAGCCCGCCATAGTGCAAACACACTCGCTTAAAGTGAGACCAGTGTACATGCGCATGCGAAATATAAAAAATGTGGGCCAAACAAACATAATGCGATAAAAAAATGAACGTTGGGTATAAAATTCATCTGTATGGGCGTACTGAAAATAGATAAAGTATTATCATAGAAAATATAAAATATGTATGTACTCGTATATGCAAATATAGTACTTACACTTAGAGGATATAAATAATTAGCTATCAAGTACAAAGCACAATATATGCCAGCAGATTTAAGTCTTGCAACTGTGGCTTGCATGCAGTGAGCAAAATCTTTGAAAGGTGTATCAAAATAGTCTCGATAAGTACGATAGCGGTAGTATGGCCCTATAAATGGAAATTAAATACTCATATTTATGTAATAAATTTGTTAACAATTGTATGTTCAAACAGCCATCATTGATGTAAAAACTATTTTGAAGTTCTACATTACACAAAACTATTTGTCACAGATTAGTGATAACATTGTTTTTGCAATTACATTCGCGTGCAAAAATGATTATTTTCTTAATTAGTGTCTGTTTCACATACCTGTTAGCACGCCAATATAGTTGAAAGTATAATGGAATATCTCCCCTATGCTAATTGATTGAATTTCCACATCATAATCAGAAATTTCTAACATTTGGCCATTTTCCCTTATAGCTTCTTTATCGGCTCGTTCTTTTCCACGGTCTTTATGTTTTTTCCAAGAAGCAGTTTTTTCAAAACCTATACCTGCAACCTTAATATCAAAATTATGATAAAGATAAAATTGATAGGAAAATAAATGAGAATGTACATATAAAAAAAGTAAAACACTGTAGGCCAACCTTCAATGTTAAAATCATTTGTATCAGATTCGTGTGAGCCGGTGGCTGCGAGAAACCAATCATATCCATTAAACGAAAAAAGGTCAGGTAGCCAAACATTACAACAAAAGCAGCAAAATGGCACTTGCTAAGAGACATACAAAAATGTTCTGAAAAATTATTTTTCTATGCAAACCGCTTAGGAATATCTTACCTAGGATGTACATAAATTACAGCTGCAGCACCTATAGCAGCCGAAATTAAACAGTGAAGAATATGCCATCCTGATACAAGGATGGCCATCAGCAATCCAAAGCAAGTACAAACAAGTTTTCGGTGGTTTTCATCGCGTATTTTCTTCACATAAATTCCAGCTCCAGTGCATATCAACAGATAAATAACATAAATAATATCATCTTGTATCATTTTAATTGTTATAAATAATTTTATTAATTTTTAATCAAGCCAAATATATATATATTTTCCATTTACAGTTTTGCGCGGATTATTTTGCCAGCACACCAAGACGAAGTTTTCAAAACACTGACGGCGGCAAGCTGTGCTGCAGATCGCCGTATTGATAAAAAATTACTTATTTTGTTCGAAAATAGTTCAAAATGTAAATTCAAACAGAATTTTGATATATTCGTATTGGTAATTATATAATATAGCATGCAAAAGCGTTTAATTATTTTCCAAGTTTAACATTATGTTAGTGAAAAAGTTTAGAGATAATTTGTTATGTATTATTTAGTTATTTTTTTTAACAATTTTTATGAGAAATAAAATCTTTATTATTTCCATTTATTCCATAATTTGCAGTCAAAACTATAAGCGTCCTTAAGATATATATAATATAATAAAACTTTTATTGTAGATGAACAGATTAAACTTCATTCATAAAATCAGAAATGGCATGCGCCAAAATATTTAATAGAGTATTTAAATTATGTGTGCGAAATACATACAACCGTATAACTTAACTTCAGACTCCCGAGAGCAACAACAACAGCAATGCAGAGGCCTCTTTTCTACAAATGGTTACATTTATATGATATACTGCCGTCACATATAAAATTAGAACAAAATTAATACACAAAGAATAAATATGTAAATTTTATATTAGAATCATGTAAGAATGTTATATTAAAATATTGAAAATACTAATCAATAAATGAATAATAATAATATGAGTATTTTAATTTTTTATTTAAAAATACATTTATTTTTACTTGTTTCAATTAAACAATAAATTATACTTAACATTTTAATCTTTGTATGCAATACATACATTGTTATATTAAAGCTGTAATTAATGGGTCATAATCATAGTCACAAAAAGTAAGCATTGTTCATAAGAATTTTATGAGTTTAAAATCGTTTTTAGAAAGATACCGACTTTAGTGTGACTATGATTATAGGCCATTATATTTATAAAGATTAATGTTACTTCATATTTAATGCCAGTTTCTGGCTTTGTTTTTAAATAGACAATTAGCCAACTTAATAATTAAGTCCAATAAGCTACTTATGATATACATGAATGGGCTTGAATTTGACATATTTAATTTAGATGCAGAATAAAATTCTTGCAAATCTTTCACTTTAAAGTTTAACATATCTAATTTCTTTCAATTTCATTTATCAATCCATTAATTATATTAATTTTGATTAGCCCATTATGGGGTGCAAAAGTACATGGAAAATATATCATTATCAAGTTCATTCTAACAGATTTCAACATTATGTTGTATTTGTTTTATTCATAAAGTGTTAGCAAAGAAGACTTAGAAGATTTTTGTCTTACTGAATTTTTTCTTTAGTCTCAGTAATACTCTCCCCATCAGATCGCTTTATTTCTTCCCTATTTCTTTTTCTTTCCACTGCTTTCTTTTGTTGTATTAAATAAATACCTACAGCGTACATTATAGCCCAAAGTATGTAGCCGACATGATAAACCGAACTATAGAATTTCCAAATTTTGTCAAAAGACACCATTAGGAAGGCTGTACCTAAATAGCTAAAAGAAAAGAATTTTAGTATCCAAAAGATGACATCGATAATCTGCCTTTTCATGCCAGTAGCCTCTTTGCGTACTAGCTTATTCCAAATGTCTTCAAGAGGAACGTAAATTGGAGAGCCCAAAATGCAAAAGTAATGACCCGGTCGGAAGCCATGCCAGTAAGCAGAGCAAATGAATGTAGCGACAATTCTAGAGGAAATAAGTATAAATTACATGTCATACTAAAGTAAACGAAAATAATCGAGTTCTAACCTATATTTTTTGTTTGGAAACAACTTGTATACATTTACTGCTAACCAATATTGTACACAGATATTCCAATGTTTTAGGGCCTCACGGAACGTCCAGCACTTCTCTACATTAATAACACGCGCATTTATAATAGTTGTGAAATTATAAGACCTCTTTTCTGCATCTCGTTTTAAATGCTGATATTGCTTTCTGGGCCCTTCGCCATTGCTTACATCTGCTTCATCCGGATAAGCACCAAAACCAGCCATGGTGCAAACACACTCGCTCAACGTCAAACCAGTGTACATGCGCATACGGAATGTAAAGAAAATGGGCCAAATATACATGATTCGATAGAAAAATGAACGTTGGTTATAAAATTCATCGGAAAGGGCATACTAAAAACATAGTGAAAATTATAAGTAGAAATTTTTTTGTTTAGAAAACAATACACACTTACACTTAGCGGATATAAATAGTTAACCATAAGGAATAAAGCACAATATATTCCAGCTGACTTAAGCCGTTCAATGGTGATCGGTATGTTGGGAGCATAATCCTTAAAAGGTGTATCGAAGTAGTCGCGGTAAGTGCGATACCGATAGTATGGACCTTTATATGCATATTTAAATATAAATTTAATAAAACAAGTGTGATATAGTGAATATGTTTTTGTATACACATAGAATGTTAATGTTACTATGAACTGTTTTCCTAAACTAAATAAATTTGTTTTTTTTTTTGTATATGAATGACCTTTGGCCATATTACTCACGATTCCTTTTTTTATAATTTGCAAGCGTTAAGAATATAATACATTCTTCTAGATAATTGCATTTCAAGAAAAACAATCTTATCTACATGTGTACTATATCTTTGAACTATGTGTTCACGATTACTTAACATTTGTCTCGCTTACCCGTTAGCACCCCAATATAGTTGAAAGAGTAATGGAATATCTCCACTAAGCTAATTGATTGAATTTCCACATCATAATCCGTGATTTCAACTAATTGGCCATCGTCCCCTGTCGGTTTATTGTCAGCTTTTTCTCTTTCCCGCTGTTGAAGTTTTTTCCAAGAAGCATTTTTCTCAAAGCCTATACCAGCAACCTAAATGTCAAATTCTGCTTGTTATATTTTTGCAAAAATCTCGATATAGAGAAAAACAAACCTTTAAAGTTAAAATCATTTGTATCATATTTGTATGACCAGGTGGTTGGGAAAAGCCAAATAGATACACTAAACGGAAAAATGTTAAGTAACCAAACATTACAGCAAAACCAATTAAATGGCATTTACTAAAAAGTACAAAGAAACAGGTATTAATTAATATTTTTTAACAAAAATTTAATTTTTCTTCAACCTAGGATGGAAGTGAGTAACAGCTACTGCACCTATAGCTGCCGAGGCTACGCAGTGAAAACTATGCCATCCCGATACCAGAAATATAATTATCAAGCCCAAACTGGTGCATACAAGTTTTCTTTGCACTTCATCCGGTATTTTCTTTATATAGCTTCCAGCTCCAATGCATATTAGCAAATAAAATACATAAATTACATCATCTAATAGCATTTTGAAAGAATAATAATTGGATTTTCTTATTTTTACTGATATTTATGCATAACTGTTCACTAGTGTTAAACGCATTTATTTATTTACTGCTCATTTTACTAGTTCCATATGATTCTCTAGGCCCACGCTTGTAAAACATCGACGTCGTTAAATTATAAAATGATGGGCGGCAGTCATAAAACTAATTTGTCCTGTAGGTCACAGTCGCCGCTGCAACTGATTTTTTATATTGTTATTTATACCAAGTCATATGGATATATATGAATATGCCTTGATTTCTACCATGTGTATAAAATGTAGATATTTTTTTTAACATAGATATTTCTAATATTTAGATTTCACTTTATTACAAATCTTTTATATATTTTATTATTGATTTGTAACCCACATATTGTGCTTAATCTATTATTGCTAAGTATTCTGATTATGATGCCATATGATATAAAAGAGTAACTTTCTAATTCACAAACCTTTATAATTATATTTTTTGCGTACAGAGAGCGCTAAAAATGATGAGATTTTATAAAACCACATGAAAAGAAAATAATTTTTATATGTATGTGCTTATGTGATAAAGATTGTAAACCATAACAAGCTAGTAAACAAAAAATAATTTTTTTTAATTTCACATTCTTCTTAAATATTAAAAAAAAATTAACAAAATGGCAAAGACGTATTGATTAAAATAATTTTCTTTGAATATTTTTTGTTGATTTTAAAGAAATTCAAATTAACGACATTCGCAAAAAAACACGTTCCTTGATCCTTATTTTCGAAAGCAATAAAATAGCTGTAGATAATCAATTTTTATTAAAAAAAAATTCAGAAAAACATCCAATAAGAACAAAATACATTCAATTTAAACACTACAAGCATATACATCTTAAAAAATTCCTTAAAAACAAAGCCAATATAAATAAAAATCTAAAATTTCGGTTGTATTTAATTTTTTTCGGATAGGTATTTGTAAAGCGATTGCTTTTGATTTTTTGCACAGACTGCTGGCTGTTATTTCTGACATTATCTATAAAAATATTAATATAATTAAATAATTCATTACTTAATTAATTGTTCTTTAATACGTTCGTTTTTGCAGCTGCAACAAACCAAAAATCGCTACAAGTCTAACCGGTAAGCAGTTATGTCCCCACACTTGTTACATATCAAGATATGAATTCACTTTGTTACATACATATCTATTTACTTGTAACTTGATCGTACAAAGAAATATGCATACACACACTTACACGAATCTACATAAGTAACTTCGTTGTCATTTCATACTCTTGTCATCACTCACCCACAATCAATTAATTTCACGTTTTTTGCATTCTTCTTTAGTTTTCTTTTCTTTTTAAAGTGATTAGTGGTAGAAAATTAAATTAATTGTAAAATGTGTTTAATAGTTAAAAAAGTTAACATATTTTTGTGTAATAATATTATTCAGTTATTGTTTTATATGTAGATGTATAAATTTCATCAAAAATAATAAATTAATTATTAAAAAAATTGTGTAAATCTGTGCCGGTCGTTGTGTTGCTTCTTCTGGTCGTTCGTTGTAAAAAAAATGTTTTAGTGTGCGTTATTTTTAATGTTGAATGCGGGGTATAGGGAAAACTGAATAATAGACAAAAAGAACAATAATAAATAATCTAAAATATATAAAATATAAGTTGTGTGACGTCTTGGAAGTATCTATGTGTGTATGTAGTATTAATTAAAATGTAGTTGGAAGGGTGGGAAGAAAAAAAGAAATGCAGAATTGTGCGTGTTAAAACAACAAATGTGACCAGAAAATCAATTTAAGCTGATAAATAACCGAGTTTTTACTGGTGAGTGATTCTTTTATTTTACTATTGATTGAGCTTTCTCTTCGAATTTGAGCACATACATATGGCGTAACTATAAAAACTTGCAAAAATAAAAATATATAGAATTTCTTAATAAGTATAAGTAGGTTATAGGTACTTGTTTATTGATAAAAACTTTAACTTAAAATAGCACCAAAATTACAAAGACCTATACATACATAAGTATATACTGTCAAAATTCGGGAAGTTCAATTCATAAGCGATTGATATATGTATGTGGCTGCACAAGTCTCTTGAAAACCACACATCCCGGGCACATGAATAGGACCCCCTAACAAAATTTTTCAAAAGGTTATAGATTCTAAAAAAAAAATGCTTCGAACCTAATTTTAATTTCTATTAAAGAACAATTTAGTTGTTATCGAACACTACAAAAATGGGTTCAATAAATATACTGGTTTTGTTTTTATAAAAAATTAAAAAAATTGGACACTTCTATAAAAAACAGTTTATGTATAGTTTTCAATAAAAATTTTAAATTTTATTTAAATTATAAGCCTTTTTATTCTTGCACGCACTTTCTTCATGGAATCAAAGAACATTGTTTTCTTTTTTTGAAAATGACAAAAAAAATTGAAGTATTTTTTTTAATAAAATGTATTATCAAGTTTTTAAAAATTAAATTAAATTAATATTTAAAAAAAATTTATTTTTTTATATTTTGCTTGATCTGGGCGGATTAAAAATGTGCTTCGTCGATGCCACGAAGCTAAGGCGTGGAGCCTCCATTTTTATATATTGTTTCGTAAATTCGTTTGGGAATAGAATCATGCAATGATTTTATGTTATCGAGTGAAATGGTCGATCAAGCCACTTCTATGAATTCAATTAGTTCCTCTTTGGTAGTATACTGCTTTCCAGACACATACACTTAACAGGGTAGCCAACCCCACAGATTTGCAATGGGGGCCAATTGAATACATTAACATTGTGATGGTGTAGCCATGACTTTACCACCCAGGCATTATGAATTTTTTGCATTTTCATGCTGGAATGGCCACTGGAAGCTTCTAAAGGTGTTATGAAAGTGAAAGGAAACGCTTCGAAAAAAATACATGCTTGGGTTTTTAGCGGTCTAGCCACACTCTGTTGAAAAGGTTGGTCACAATCCATTAATTGTGACGAAATATACAGGGCTGTTCTGTATTCCGAATCCGAATAATTTATTCGGAATTGAAAAATTCAGCACCTCATAACTACTCTGTGGTCCATTTTTAAAATTTTATTTTTGCTTAAATTAGTCTGCGAAATTATTGGTTGAATTAAAAAAATATAAAAGTTTTAATTTAATTCCACATTTTTTCTAATCCGTGTGGAATACAGAACATACAAAAATCAAACAAAAACAAAAAAAATTTAGAAGGCGCTAATGGCTTCAACTTTTATTTTAACCATATTCAAAAAGAGGAGCTTTAATTGGATCGTTTGCATAGCAGAGTGGGAGGGATTATGGTGTGGAGAGCCATATCCTATTATGGTACCTGTTAGCTGAAATTTTTGTCCAGCACCATGAACGCTAATTGCTATATTGGAGTGTTATAAGAAGTGTTTCCTCAATTTCAGAACACACTTTCAAGCTTGCAGTGGACATTCAAGCAGGAAAATTATTATGTTTCGGATAAAAAACTTTAAAGTAATTAAATTTTTTTTTAAATAAAAAATAAGGAATAAATTTTCTTCTGACCAAGAAATGAATGGGGCATCATTTTTTGTTCATTTAAGAACTTAAGAAAATATCTTCATGTGTACGACTTTCAGTTGACCTTCTGCATATCTTGATTAAAATGAGTGATGCAATTTATGGAATTTTAAAAATAAAGACATTTCATTCCCAATATTTTTTTTTTTTTTTTGCTTAATTTATATTTTTTGTTCGGTATATTGTAATAAATAGTTTCTTCTATTTCTTTGAATTCTCTTTTTAATAAAGATCATAGTTTACGTAATTTCCACCAAATACGTAAACTACCAACACTCTTTTTGCAAGTAAAGTAATAATTTTTGTTGATAATCTTATCGTTTAGTTACACTACCATAAATTTGGTCGCATCTAAATGCAAATTTTTCGAGAAAGCAAGAAAAAAAATAATCAAATATCCTTCGCTTTTATCTTTGTTAGCTACTAATTGCATACAATAAATATGATTCTGCTTATTTTTTTTAAACAATTATAATTGTATTTTAAGGTTTTCTTCTCAGCCATCTTACAAGAGCCACCATAATTATACTCTTACTCTTCTTTATGTATTTTTATATGAATATTCTATAAAAGACAGATTAGGCAGAGCACTTCCAGCCAGTTAAAAGTGCTTAATTATCGCCTTCAAATGCTGGTATCTTTATTTGTTTGTTTGCAATTGTTGTTGTTCGCAGTTTACAGTTTTATCGCAAGCAAAAAGGATTATCGTCGAACTATTAAAGTAATAAATACGTCGCATACTTTATGCGCACAAATAGTACACCCAGGCAGTACATATCTACATAGTCGTCGTCTTGTAACGAAAGAGATCTTGGAACAATTTTGATGCTGAAAAGTTAGCTAGAAATTCAGCAAAATATTACAATTTTAATAAGGTCGAAAACTGAAGTAACTGATTCAAGTCCAAAAAAATGTTATTAGCGAGATTTCGCTATTTTAGGAATATTCAATCATATTATATTTTCCTTGATAAATAGACACTTTTAATACTCACCTCGTGTAAGTCTTGGAGCTGTTTTTAATTATTCTATGAGCTTAAATATTCATTTTTTGTTCAAGAATATAAAAAAAGCAAAGCGATAAATGTAGAAATACTTTGCGCCATTCACTTCTTTAGCATTCAAATTGATAACTTGGAAAAATACATTTCACAGTTCTGTGTGTTTCCTTTAAGTCGTAATGATAAGCTGTTGCAAATAAAAGCACACAGGACAATTTTCTTTAAGAAATAGAGATTAGTCAAATGATTTAGGAGTTTTGCTGGAATTTTTTTTCCAAGAAAAAACAAATAATACGAATAGTTATACATTTTGTGCTATCTTGGCGATAATTTACGGAAAGTAAAGTTTTTCATGGTGGTGATGACAAATTTAATAGTTTAAGGAAATAATTTATATATTTTTTAATTATAATTTTCATTAGTGCACAAATTAAGCATTAAGCGAAATTTTAACAGGAACTTAATTTATATATAGATCCAATAGATTTCAAACAAAATAATCAACCACTTTCTTTAGTGAATTGACGAAAATTGAAATGTTTTATTTTCCTCGTTAAAAATATCTAGTTTTGTAATGGGTTATTTATAAAAAATCCTCTTTTTTATTTATTAAAATGACACTTACCGAGCCGGTGTTAAAAATAATTAACTTTACACTATTACGGTACACAATTGAAAAACTTAAGAGAGAGAATTTATGCTCTTTACTTTCAGAGCATAAATAGACAGCAACTAAAAGTGTAGCAAAAATCACACTGGGTCTAATTATTCATTCCGTTCCGCGATTGCAGAAAGCATTTTTTGTGCGGAAGCAAAATTTGCTACTATTCATTCCGTTACTGTGGTATTCTTCCACAGTTGCGGTATATTTTTATTACACTAATATTGATTCCGCTTTATAGGTAAATTGTATTTAAGAAAAAGTAAAAAATTTCTCTAAAATAAAATGTATTTTAGTCTAATTTTTAGAAAGTATTTTTATTTTGTTATTGAAAATTAATTTTCTCTTTGTTTATTTGAAATTTATTTTTATTTTAAGAAATTAATTTTTTTTCTTATCACCTACATCTGACATCATTTACAATAGACAAATTTTGAATTCACAATTAAATGACACAATTCAAAATAATAAAATAATTATGCAGCAATCATGGTGTATGAAAATCAGGTGGCTGTCAAAAATTAAGAGATATCAATGTGATAAAAAGAAATCCAAAGAGGAAACAAATTTTTTGTTTCACTCTAGCACACTTCTTGATATCAACCACCGGTTTGGCAGCAATGAATAAAAGCAATGTGAATATCGATCAATATTTCTTTCCGCGAAATTTTCCTTTCCGTGCGGAATCAAATTTCTATGAATACTTTTTTTTTTAATTTTTTCAAGTCCATTATTTACTCAACAAAACTTTTTCTTTTCCAAACAACTGTTGCAAATAAAATAATGAAAAAAGTCAAATAAAAAACAAAAAACACAATCAATTTCAAAAAGCAACAAACACTTTTCAAGATCACTTTCAAATGAAAAAAATAATAATAACAAAAAATTAAAATATTATTTAATATACGCTTGAAAAAAAAATTACTTTGGTGATAGTAACGAGTCTTAAACCTGCTTGAATTAAGGCCTATTGAGCTAAATGCGAAAAATGCTTTCAATTTCATTTTTTCTTACTTTTTTGTAAATAACTATTTTTGGCAAACTTTCCATTTTGTGGTGGATATTTCAGAAACTAGCCGTATACTGCCCTTAAGAATGTTCTCTCGACTTACACAAATATAGAAATGTACAAATTTATTATGTCTATATTTGTGAAAATGTCCATGTCTTGCTGTCTCAAGCAGGATAGATAGACCACGAGATTTGTCCAAGCGAATGGAAGTGCTCATCAGTGAGTGCTCATCTTGGAGCAACGGTATAGTAATAGATCTATACTTTTAAGCATTCATGCTGTAAGGCATATGCGTATTACCAAAATATACATTCTCTGCAATTGCAAGCTTTTTGATCAAGGCTGATTTCAATATGCTATAATCTTCTAGATCTTTGTCCAAGAGTAATTCCATTATTCTAATGGAGGTATCGGAATATGAACTGTACGTCATGAAATAGCAGACATACTGTATTAAAAAATGCTACCCCGTGAACAATAGACCAAAGGTTGTAGTGGACCTCATCAGAAATGACTAAATTTTACACTGAATATTATATTGTCAATTGCCCAATGAATTAGATGGGTGTGTTGTGCAGGATGATTCCTCTCATCTCTGTCTGTGCATTTGTCCACCAGCTGGAAGATGCAGAATGAGCATCGCAGACAGTGGAAACATCAATGCAAAGTATCGAATGTTATAAACTGCAAAATACATGGATGTTGCATCTATGTAAAAAACCACACACGAGGGTAGATTTTTTTTTAGATTTTTAAATGCGTTTTTTTATAATTAAATAATGAGGTGAACAAATTCAAGAAATGTCGATAAAACTTGCTAAATTTTTCTTTTTAAAATTTACAAAAGAAAATTATTTTGTGTGGTTTTAAACACAAAAATGATATGAAATTTAAATACATTTAGGAATATTAAGAAAAATTAATAAGCCGAGATGTGAGGCAAAAGTCCCGCTACCATTTTGGTTTCCTATAACTTTTGTCAAAGAAAAGATAAGTAAGTTTGGTTTTCATAAAAAGTTTATTTGATTTAAAAAAATTATATCGATTCGCTATGCAATTTTCGGCTCTTTTGAAGGCATTTTTCATTTCTTCAATTTAGTGAAAGCAATACAGATTCATAGATTAATTGAGGATTCTGTGTTCCCCAAAACTGCTTATTGACGAAAAATCTCCAATTTCACCATACAGCCTTAGGATTGCATTACTGTACTCTTAGTAGCAATTTTTAGACTAATTGAATTTTGTGGGGGAACATTTTCAAATCAGTTTTCAAAATTCGCCTTAAACTGCGGGCAGAAATGTTATTTTTTTAGACTCTGCAACTCTATCGCGCACCAGAGCCACATTTTCAGCGTTGTCTCCCAGAAAGAGGCCTCTCTGTTGGCGTACCGTACTGTCGAAAATTCGCATATAAACGATAAATTATGGTTTTGTGAGGCATTGGACGATTAAGATATTTTTAACGCAATTTCCGCTGAGTGCCAATAATGCAATGATTAGTTTCATTATTTTGTTTCTGTGGCGTGTATTTATCCATAATAAAATTTGGATGTCTACACAGCACAATGATTAAAGCGAAACGTCACATAACTAAGATGGCGCACAATCAAAATGGTAGCCCTTCCTTGTAAACTAAAGGAAAATGTAAAGAAAATGGAAAATTACAAATAATAAATAAATTCCGTTAAATCAATATTAAATGTGATTATGATATAATTAACATCGTAATGAGTATAAATACATAAATAATAATTTTTTAAACACATTTATCAATAAATTTTTAAAGCAGCAGCCCACTGTGTTACTAACGGAATGAACATGCATAAAGTTGCCATAAGTGTGCTATAAAGTGTACGTATGTATGCATGTGTGTTTGTGTAGTTGCTTGTGTTAATATGAGTATAACTATAAGTATGATTATATTCAGGCTAATAATATCAATTGTAGATGATGGTCAAAAGTCATTTCAACAACACTAAATTATTATTATCTTCAAGAGGTTGCACATTTACACATACGAGTACAAGAACCACACTCATACACATTTGCATTCTTTTACTTTTGCATTCATTCAAAAATAAAAATAACAAAAACTCATGCGATTATAAGAAGTTTTATACAAAAACCAACTTACTTATTACACATGGACATTTAAATATTCATACTCGTATGAATAAGTAACAATTGTTGCAAACAAATAAATATTTTTATTTACATGTGTGAGTGTGTGTGTATTCAAAAATATTTGTTTAAGGAAAGATATTAAAAAAAAGAAATGAAACGAAATAAGTTTGCATTTAAAAATTTGTATTTATTCTTATTCGATATTTTGTTCATTTTTATTTTTATTTTCCAAAAATCATACAGAATTCATAGACTAAACAGACAAACACATTTATTTGTATTTTTCTGGCATAAAAGTTTATTACATGTAAAATAATTTCCTTTATTGCATAAGGAAGATTCATCTTTATTTTGCTACAAAAAGTTAAGTGAGTTGTAAAAAAAAAAACAAAAATTAGTATAAAATAAATGAAAAAAATAAAAAAATGAACATGCATAATAGAATAAAGGTAAAAATTAGTTTCTTTTTTGTTTTTAAAAAATTTTAAATTTATGAAAGGGTTGATAGGTATACGAGTACATAGCTGAATTTAAATTATTCTTTTTTAATCTTAAAGTTAAAAATAAAGTTTAAAATCAAAATCAAGGAACAAATTCTATTTACCCTCGTATAAATGCATGCGCTTCTTGCAGGTCTCAAAAATTTTCTAAGATCCGCTTTTCTTAACAAAGTTTTCTCAGACCATATGGAAAAGTCCACATTCAGTGTCGTTGTATAGTGACAAGTTGCGAACAAGGAAAACGTAGGATGTGTTCAGGCTAAGAATACAAATTGTAGGCTTACTTTCCATTCTTGAAAGTTTGACAAGAAAATAACAAAATATTGGTTGATTATAGTCACCGCAAACATAGTTTGTTCTCTGCAAAAATATTATTGTTAATTTGAAGCATTTAAAAATGTACCCCTATTCTGCGTTTCGAATCGAATCAAAATTTTCTCCGTTTGGCAATTTTAATATTCTGTATTGCGATCATAATCAAAATTTCCCCGTTTATCAAATTTTTTTTTGATTGTATGTATTCTGCGTTTTGATTGTAACTACGTTTTGCTAAGTTTTTCGCTTTTTTTTATTAAAATTATTATAAATTAAAACTTAAATAAACACTTATGCAAAATTCTTTATTTTTGCAAAAATTAAAAAGATTTAAGAAAAATTAAAACATAAAAACTAACATTTATTCATTTTATATGCTTAATAAGTAATTAGCAATAAAAACTTAAATAGTTTTTCATTAAAAAAAAAATGTTTGCGTTCGGAGTTGATATCAGACTTAAAATTTGGGTGGACACATAATTAAGTTATCTGAAAAAAAATTATTGAAATTTTATTTTATTTGTTTTTTTTACCCAATCTGTTTGAAACCTTCAGTATCTTGTGGCATTGAGTTAATTAAATTGCAATACTGCCGAGGACAAATATTAATTCATTCTGCCTGGATGTGATGCCCAAGTGCTTTTCTGCTGTTAAATTTTTTTGTTTGCAATTGCTCCTTTTATGATCCTCCAAAGATTGCCAAAGCTGGTCAATCAAGAACACTTTTTTTTTTGCTCAGAAACATCAAGCTTTAACTACACGAGATGTATGATTCGGATCGTTATCATGCTGAAATATCCACACTAGTGTTAATTCGTCTTCATATTATTTCGTCATTTTCCCCAGTCAATTTGGCATTGATTCTTACCAGTGGACCAACACCGCATGAGGCAAAACAACTTTAAACCACTAGAATGCAAACGTTTCATTTTGTTTCTTTGCAAACTCTGGTTAGAAGATTTGAAAACGGGTAAAAACAGCTAATCAAAAATCAGATTTTATTTATAAATACAATCTGCTTAGTCTAAGAATTCCTACATAAGGGGGAATGGGGCAAAACCGATAGATACCGGGTAAAGACAGCTACTAACTTATAAGCAAGAAAGACAGGCTGAATGTAAAAAAAAATTTAAATTTAAAACAAACAAATGCAATAAAATAATATGGAAATTTTTAGATGAAAGCCTATTTTTAATATGTTTGATTTAAAAATTCATATGGTTAGATGCAATTACAAATCTAACCATATCATGTTTCCACTAGAATATGGTTGCCTTAACCATATTGTTTCTTTGCGTGTTGATAATTTTAAAGAAAATGCTAATTTTCATTTTGTTCATTTTCATTTCTCTAAAATTTATATTTATTTCACTCAGTAATTCAAAATTCAAACTGATCAAACCTTAATAAGAGTGAATTGAGAATTCAGTAGTTAAAAAGAAAATTAATTTTTTCAGTGTACTAGTTTAAATTAAAAAAAAAACTTACATACTGTAGTAGACATTGAATATAATTTAATATAAAATATAATATTTAAATATAAATTAATTGCTTAGAAACCATTGAAATAAAAATATATATTCTGCAATACATATAAAATTTTATATTTTATATGATTTATTTGAAAAGAAATGAGGATGTCTCCAAAGTTGTGTTGTTATCAGATGTTATTAGTGGTCCTTCGTATGTAAGCAAGTGTGGCTACTTCCGTATTTTACACAGCCAGAATAAATGATCATTAAAAAGTAAAGTTTTCCTTTTAAGAATTACCCGAACTTAATCACTTCACCAAAAATAGATCTTTTGTAAAAGTTTATATTTGTTTGTTGCCAGGATTTACTTCAATGACTAAAGTGATTTTCTAAAATACTTTCTAACATAATTTTATGTTTTATAACTGCGTGTGTGTGTGCTTGCACATTTAACGAGGGTTGTAGCATGACTCTAATAAAATGATGCAGAAATTCTAAAAATTTTTCTTTTGAAAACTCAAATGTGTGGGCAGCTATTTAGTTGGCTCTCTTGACATTTCTGGAGATAAAAGTTTTTGAATATTTATAAACTGAGACTCGTTTGTAGGGCAAAATAAAATTACCCAAGACTACATTGCAAGCATCCACGCTTTAGAAAATTATGCGTGTGTGTGTAAAATTAACTTTTATGAACAAAAAGGTGTTTGTATTAAATATTTAAATGGTTATTTGCACATGTATGAGTGTGATTATGAGTAAGACACACATGCAAAAAGTCATAAAATGAACTCCCATATATTTTCTTTCACACAATCAAATAACATGTTAAACGAGTTTCTTGAAACTTTTCATATGACAGTTTAGCAGCGCAGCAGGAAAATGTTTGTATGCTTTGCTCGTATTAACTCATACCCCATGCACACAAGCATGCGTTTGGTATAGGCCAAGTTATTAGCTGTGTGTACCGGCTAAGAAAACGTTCTGTGTTAATATAAAATTTACTTTCCTTTGTTGTTATTTATTTATTGTTTTTTTTTTTTCTAGAATAAAAACAGAAACCCACTCACACACATACACTTAACTAGTTTTAATCCTTTGAAAGTTTTTCTGAGCCAAAAGTGACTTAATGTGCACTCATGAAAAGTGTCAAAATTCATCATATTTTATTTCACCAACATGTTCGTGTACATCCAAACAAACATACTAAAGTGGACAGTTTTTAATTTTATAAATCTTTTTCCGTACGTGCATTTGTCAGTAGGTTTGTTTTAAAGTATTTTCCATAAAAAAAAACTTTATTGGGATTCCACACTCACTTTTTTTAACTCATGACATGTAAAACTTTTTAAAATTTTAAAATGATTTTTTTTAATATTGAAAAAAGCAACTGCCTTTACTTATTTATTTATGCTAGCACTGAAACTCAGCTTACTTAAACAAATTTATGAAAATATGAAACACAATCAAATTAATAAAAAATTATGCCGGTAATTTTGTTGTACAATTACCGACTAGAAACTTCTTTTACTGTTAAACACCTTGAAAATTGTGTAACTTTTTTTACTTTATTTTTATTTAGAGAAACAGATTTTTTATATAGTTCTTCTCTTTTTGTTATCATATTTCACTTGTGCTGGTGGGTGGTGTGGTCACACTTCTAGTGTCATCAACCACATCATCAAAGTAATTTTTTTTTCTTGCTGCACAAAGCCTCTTGGCATTTTTTTTTTAAATTGTACACAATGTGTACACGTTTATTAAAATATAAGCTGGGAAATTATTTTATAAACTTTATGAAAAGTTGGCAGAAAAGATTTCTTTTATTAAGAAAACCAATGATGATACAACCCAACGAATCGCTTAGTATCATCTTCAATTTTAGCATTTCGTTTTGAAACAATTTAAATTTATAAACTAAAATAAGTAATTTTGAAAAGCCTTTTGTAGTTTATGAAAAATATTGATAGTCACAGTGAGACATTGGATAAATGGAAAAATGGTTTCATATTTTGCTGGGTTATAAAAATCTTGTACTCTGTAGCCATTTAAAATTGTTTCTATTATTGTTAAGTAATTTATAACAGCAATTAAATAGAAATGGATGGCCAAAGTAAACTTTTTGCCTATGTGTGTGTGTGTGTTTTTTTTTTTTTAAACGGTTTGTCCGCTGGCCAGCAGTAGTTTGTGGGAGTGAATAGCGAATGTATCTTTTCTTGTTTTTAATTTTCATAAATTTGACTTAACGGTGATTAGGTATTTTTAAAATATATGAATTCTATATTATTGTTGGTTTTTGTTGTTGCATTTACTTTCCTTAGCAAGCCAACATTCTACCCTCTCAAACTGAGGAGGGCATAAAAAGGACTACAATAGATAAGTTTATTTACAATATCGAGGTTTTTTTTATTTGTTTTATAATTTTTTTTTTAACAAAAATTATGTTGATAATTATGAATGTTTATGGTGATTGAAAAATAAGAGTAAAAAATTAATATTTATTGTTAATGAAAACTGAAAAGTTTTATAATTTCAAGCAAAAGTACATTCCGGTTTTTCCTTTTTAATGTAAAAGAAAATATTTTTAAATTATCGTTAATTTAAAAACATTTCGCCATAATTTTTAATGAACTTTAAAAGCAAATTAGATCAGTTTTTATTATTTAATGGTCACAGGCCATGTGCCAGAAGTGATTAAACTTTTGTTTAAATTTAAATCTAAATTTAAAATGAAAAATGGATAAACTTACTGGAGTTCCAAGATATACAAAAATATGTATAAAGAAAATCTGTAGCTACACAGTGAATAAATAAATTAATTTGTAATGAAATATTAAAAAAAAATGTCTTTCTTTAAAGCAGCTTATTCGCAACATATTGATCTTGTTGTTGCTTAAAAAATTATATTTTTAGCACTTAGAAAACGAAAATATATGCACTAACGCCCTTGTGGAAAATACAAAAAATATTTATTATTTTTCTTATTATAAATTTTTAAGACTTATGTTTTTATTAAAAGTTTAAGTTTAGACACATAAATGACCGGAAAACTAAATTTTCAGTAATGATTTCATAAATTTATTTTAGGTCGAGTAAACGATTCAAACGCAAATATGTTGTCACACGTTACAAGACTATGTCGTTTGTCAATTAATTGTTCCGTAAAATTAACAAAGTGCCCCTTTTCATGTTAAAAATGACCCATAATTGTAAAGTAGTGAACTGCAATAACAAAATACATTCATACATCTTAATATATAAAATTCGACTGTACGTGTGTTTGGGGAGTACCCTTAAACGGTTGGACCGATTTAATTTAATTTCTGTGTATGCTTTTGGGTTATCTTTCTGGCATCTTTCTTATTTATCTACTTCCTGTTTTTACCCGGTGTCGCACGGATCTTAAAGGTCGGCGATTATAGCCCATAGTGATAATTTTATTCTCTTTTTAATTATTTTTCAATATAAATAAAATTTGAAATTAAAACAACGTTTGCCCGGTCAGTTAGTGTATGTATATAAGGTGTCCCATAATTCAACGTCAAGCCGAAAGTGAGTGATAGCTCACATGGTGACTGCTCCCAGAAAAATTAAAAAAAATTTTATGTCGGGTATTTAGCGAGAGAAGAAATGGATGAAATGAATAATATTCCTTATCAAGAAGCCATTGGAAGTATTATGTATGCGGCTCAAGTAAGTCGTCCAGATGTATCATTTGCAGTGGGGGCTTTAGCCCTTGGTAAGGCACACTGGCAAGCAGTCAAGCGTCTCATGAGGTATCTTAAAGGTACTATAAATTACAAGCTCCAATTTACAAGAGATGAAAAAGAATATATTGAAGGGTTCACAGATGCAGATTGGGCTGGTGATGTAGACAACAGAAAATCAACTTCAGGATATGTATTTAAATTCCAAGGAGGTTGTATTTCTTGGAATTCAAAAAAACAACAAACAACAGCTTTATCACCAACAGAAGCAGAATATATGGCTTTGGCAGCAGCTGGTCAAGAAGCATTATGGTTGCAATCTCTGTTTGATGAGCTTGGAAGACCATCATCTATTCTAATAAAATGTGATAATAAAAGTGCTATAAATTTGTCTCATAACAATACATATCATGCTCGTTCAAAACACATTGACATAAAGCATCATTTTATAAGAGAACTGGTCAATGACAAAAACATCATAATAGAATATTTAAACACTGAAGAGATGGCAGCTGATTTATTAACAAAATCCTTAACAAGTTTTAAACATATACATTGCTGTAAGATTATGAATATTGTTATTCATTCTAGTAAGGGTGTTGAAGAATGAGAATGAACACTTTGAATATTAAAACTTGTTTATAATATATTTCTAATTGAATCAATATAGTTTGTAAATTTTAATTATAAAATTTATTAGAAATAAAATTTTTATTATTATTAATGATGTGGTAACACTGGCAAAGTCGGCTTTAAAATTGTCTTAGTAAACTCTGTTGGTTTTTTGTTCAGACATTAATTTTTTAAATTGTTATTTCAATTGTTTTCCTATTTTAAATACAAGGTGGGCTAAAAGAAATCACCCTATTGGAAAATGCTCTTATTTTTGCAAATGTAAAATCTGTTTTGAAATTTGTGAACTAGACAGATGTAGAATACAAGTCAACAAGCCATGGAGCGATACACTCCCCAAGAATGGAAGTGGATGATTTTTCGACCAAAATCATAGTGAGTGACGAGGCTCATTTCGACCTAAGCGGGTACGTGAACAAGCAAAACTATCGCTTCTGGGACACCGAAAATCCACGAGTGATGCACGAGAAGCCATTACACCAGCTCAAAATGACTGCATGGTGCGCTGTTTACGCTGGAGGAGTCATCGGGCTGGTCAAACGACAACAGTGGACGGTGCGCGCTATAGGGCCATGTTAACCGAGTTTTTTCTGCCGCAATTGAACGAATTAGGACCGGAGGACATGTGGTTCCAACAGGATGGCGCAACGGCACACATTTAATTTTCATTTAAAAAAATGAGAGCCAAATAACATGGGATGACTTCTTTTAGCCCACCTTGTACTATTCGCTTATTTGTTCAAAAATTTGCAAGGCTTAAAACATTTTATAACCATCGAGTTGCTTAAAAAAATAAGACGACAAATAAATCTGTATGTCGCTATTTCAACTCAACGGCGAATTTAAAGCGCTTCATATAATACTGAATAGTTATCAACAGTAATCGATTACTGTCAATACATTACTGCTGTTTCTACTCGTGGTGAATAAAATATTAAATGAAATGTCTAACTATAAAGCAGTTTGTTCGATTCGTTGTTTAAGAAATTCTATTTGCTGCAACTTTCCTTATTGATACATACTTTATTATTAAAAAAATATATATAAGAAGTTTTGGATATAATATTTTATTATCTTTTTTTAGCAAAACTTTATTCACTCACACCCTTTTTAAAACTAAAACTAAAACTAAAACTACTTGTGTGCATTGAAATTTCATTTATGTTTAATTTTCATTACCAACAAATTCCATCTACAAATCAAATGATTTGAGCAAAACATAATTTATTTTATTATTTAAACAATAAAAAACGCAGGGGTGAAGAAAAACCAAATTTAAGTTTCTTATTTGCACAGAAGAATGTTTTATTTGCAAGTGTGAATATGGTTAGGGGTAGACAGAAAATAAAAATAATGAAATAATCTTCACAACTAAGAAGGGATAGTTGATTAGTTTTAGTTTGACAAAAAAATGTATGATATTCATTGTACAGACCCCTTTAGAACTTAGTGAGTGCTATACAAAAAAATTTAATTCGGGCCCATTGTTACGCCTGCTGCTCAAACACGTACGCCGCAATAATTAAAGTAGAAGAATTTTTGATTACAAAAAAGAAAGTTTCTTATACTTTTGGTCTTAAATCGGTTCATCATAATTTAAAAAAAAAAATAAAATCAGATACCTAAGATACCTATTTATTAAACGCATAATTTCAAGGTGATAAAGAAACTAAATTTCAATACAAAACTTCACCTGCTAAACAAATCGCTTTCAAAGCCTTGTAAAATTCTCTACAAGCTCTCAACTAAAAATGTGTTTCAGTTAACTAACATATTTGGCTAAAAAATGAAAAAAAAAATGAATCTCTTTACCAAACAAAATATACATACATAAAAACGTAAACAAAACTACACACGTTTTAAAACTCTGCCCGTACACACAGTCATGTAAAGTATACGAGTACATGTGCTGGGGTATTTAATCGTAAAAGTCTTGTTGTGGGTGCAGCAAATTCATTTGATTTTAACTTTTGCCCAGGGTAAGAGCTAAATGAGTATAAATTTAAAAGAAGTTAGAGAATACATTTTGCTATGGAAGGGAGGGTGATAAAACGGTAGTTGAAATGGGAAAACTTTGGCAGGATTGAGAGATTGAGCTTAAAACATTTACAAACGAAAAAGAAAAAGTAAAGTTTCGATGTGCATGTGCACATGCATCTAAAAATGCCTCAAAAAAAATGTATTCCATGTGTAGTTGTTTATATGAGAATGTGTGTCTATAAATAAATGTTTGGGAGCAAAAAAAAATTTTTTTAAATAAAATTGTAGGTGGGTTGCTTGTATGTTTGTGCAGAGATTTACCGTTTTATGCTTGACATTTCCAAAAGTTTAAGTTTTAATTTATGACAACGTTTTCTATAACTCGTTACCAGTACCAGTACACACACACAGCTATACAATTAAATGTTGTACAGTCACAAACACTGAATAAGGAGAACTGAGCACAAAAAGACAATAATAAAATACATAATAATAATAAAAATAGAAATAAAAACAACAACAACAACAATAACAACTAAAAAAAGACATATATCCTTTAACAGGATATTTATAAAATTGCTAACAGTTAGAATGGATCATATACTTACATACATAAATGAGCAAACTTGGGGTTTGTGCTACAAAAAAAGTCACTTTCCAGTAAAAAGATAAAATTTTCTTTTGTAACGAACGTTTATTTAAAATGGGAATGTGAGCATTTTGCTTTTTTTAAGCTTAAAGTACAGTTATAGATGAATTATTGCTAAAAATAATCTTTTTAAATATTAATAAACAAAACAAAAAAAAATTTGCAAAAATCATAAATAAGCATTATGCATGTTTGCAACTCTTTTTTTTTTGTTTTTTGTTTTTGTATCATTCAATTTGGATAAGCTGTAAATATGTTGAGAATTATGCGAAAAGAAAAAAACACCTGAAGTAGGACTGGCATACAAACGCTATTTTACCAACAAACGCTCGTAAATTAGAACCACTTTGTTTTTCCAAAAGTTCTGATTTCCAAAGGTTTTTTTTCAAATAAAAAGCATTATGAAAGTGCATCTTCGCTTGAAAAATATATGAAAAAACATCTGCATACATTTATAAATTTTATTTACATAAAATGAACTCAAAAGATAAAATTTTATTGAAATTCATCACAGAAAAAGAAAAAAATAACAATAATATAAAAATACATACGCATGTACATATTGTTACGTTTTTACTCTATCATAAAAACGTTTAGTTTATTAAGGTTTTTATTTTATAATAAAAACACAAGAATTTCCCTTCTCTTCGACTCTTTATTCTTTTTGACACATCTTGTTTACAGTTTAATGTCTCAACTAGAACTGAACTTATTTAGCAATCTCAGTATTTCACTTAAGACGAGAGCCATTTAGATTTATGTAGTAATAATGCTTCACTGTAACAGCCATTCCGCAGTACAGTTTAGTTTAGAACCTTCTCCAAACAGCTAGCTATTACTGCATCTTTCTAGGTGTATCAAGTTGTAGAACCAAAAGGTATGGGAATATTATTATTCTAACCAATTCTAGAACACTTAAAATTAATAGGAAACCTATTCCAGATACAAATAAAGGGTGTTTTTTATAGACGTATAGAACTTTAAGTTAGCATTACTGTTCAAGATGGCGACCGATTTAACAGCTGTCAAGTGCTTTATTCTCAGTTTGGTTTGGCAATTCATCACGAATAGACTCACGCCTGAACAACGCTTGCAAATAGTGCAATTTTATTTCGAAAATAATGGTTAATAATTTTGTTTAGCGATGAAACGCACTTCTGGTTGAATGGCTACGTCAACAAACAAAACTGCCGCATTTGGAGTGAAGCTAATCCGCAAGTGTATGTCGAAACACCGTTACATCCAGAAAAACTCACTTTTTGGTGCGCTTTATGGGCTGGTGGAATCATTGGTCCGTACTTCTTCAAAAACGATGATGGCCAGAACGTTACAGTCAATGGTGATCGGTATAGAGCCATGATTACTAACTTTTTCATTCCTGAATTGAACAGCCATGATGTCCAGGAGCTGTGGTTCCAACAAGACGGCGCAACATGTCATACAGCTCGTGTCACAATCGATTTATTGAAAGCCACGTTTGGTGACCGCCTATTTTCACATTTTGGAACCTGTGTATTAGCCTCCAAGATCTTGTGATTTAACACCGCTAGACTACTTTCTGTGGGGCTATGTAAAGACAGTCTATGCGGATAAGCCACAAACGCTTGACCATTTGGAAGACAACATTCGCCGTGTTATTGCCGATATACGGCCACAAATGTTGGAAAAAGTCATCGAAAATTGGACGTCCAGATTGGACTACATCCGAGCCAGCCGTGGCGGTCATATGCCAGAAATCATATTTACAATGTAATGCCACAAGATTATCTTTCGGATAAATAAAATTCATGTCAATCGAATAATCCATCGTTGTGTTATTGCAATTTAAAGTTCTATACGTCTATAAAAAACACCATTTACTACACATTTTATTTAAAAGGTGATTTTATAAGAACTATCGGAAATTAAAAAAAAAAAAAAAAACACATAAAATTCAGAAAAATGCATGAAATATTTATTTGGATCGATAGTTGGGTCGATATAATTTAATGTTTGAAGATTATTTCATGCAAATGTTGGCCGCGGCTGCGCCTCAAATGGTCCATCCGCTTAGTAAAATTTTGGCATACTCTTTCCAACATTTCGGCCGGTATCTCACGAATAATGTTGGCAATGTTGGCTTCCAGTGCGTCAATCGAAGCGGGCTTGTCCCTATAGACATTAGCCTTAACATAGCCCCACAAAAAATAGTCTAGAGGCGTTAAATCGCACGATCTGGGCGGCCAATTGACTGGTCCCAAGCGTGAAATAAACTGTTCACCGAACTCGCCTCTCAATTGGTCCATTGTTTCGCGTGCTGTGTGGCATGTGACACCATCTTGTTGAAACCACATGTCATGCAAGTCAAGCTCTTCCATTTTGGGCAAAAAAAAGTTTGTTATCATCGCACGGTAGCGCTCACCATTCACAGTAACGTTGTGATTCGCATCATCTTTGAAGAAATACGGCCCAATGATGCCGCCAGCCCATAATCCGCACCAAACGGTTGTTTTTTGTGGATGCATTGGTAGCTCTTGCAATGCTTCTGGCTGCTCTTCACTCCAAATACGGCAGTTTTGCTTGTTCACGTATCCATTCAACCAGAAATGAGCCTCGTCGCTGAACACAATTCTTCGATAAAAAAGTGGATCATTCACCAAAAATTTGGCGTTGTGGTAGGTCGGTTGGCTTTAATTCTTGCACCAGTTGTATCTTATAAGGCTTCACACCCAAATCCTTCCGCAAAATTTTCCACGTAGTGGAGTAACAGAGGCCCAATTGCTGCGAACGGCGCCGAATCGATAATTCACGGTCATCACCAACACTGGCCGATACGGCTGCGATATTTTCTTCAGTTCGCACTCTACGTAAGCGTGTTGGTGGTTTAATGTCCAACAATGTAAATTTGGTGCGAAATTTTGTTACAATAGCCCGAATAGAAGCCTCAGTAGGTCGATTAAACTGACCATAAAATGGAAGAAGCGCGCGATGAACTTTCTTAACAGAGCACGCATTTTGGTAATAAAATTCAATAATTTGCAAGCGTTGTTCGTTTGTAAGACGATTCATGATTAAATTATAGACCAAACTGAAGATGTTTGACAGTGACACAAGATACAAAACGTGCGTGAGCTGTCAAAACTAGTGTTGCCAAAAAGATAATAGCAAAAAAATCACTCTTTATAACTCAAACACAAGCCTTACATTCTCAGATTCTACGATACTAATTTACTATATTGCATGAATACAATTTCTTAATAATAAGGCAGTGGTTTAAAGGAATGATTTTTCGTAACAATATGCTGTATAAAAATTGGCATAAAATTAAAGTTTTTAAAACTAAAAAGCTACATACTCAGGGAATCAAATTTCAAAACCACTAATTGTTAATCATATAATCTGTAATGTCTATTTACTTTTTTGGCTCTATTAAATTTGCCATAACAATATCGTTGTGGAGCGCTAAAATATTGCTCAGGTACTTTGTGGACAACAGTTCACTAGTTCTACATTAATTTATAAAATTTTTTACACTCCCTAGTGACTAAAACATTGAAAGTAACTCGTGTGACTTCAATAATGTCTTTATAGCTACTATCTGATTTTTCGTCATCGATATACACTTGTTCCGAAAAGTGTTCAAACATGTCCTCATTTCATTTTTCGATTTCGTCTGTGCTGATGAAATTGTTCTAGTCAATTTCTTGTAAAAGCGTTTCATTGAGTTGGATAACTTCATGGCAGTCATATATATATTTTTTTTAATTAAGTGAGCTATCAGAATATTGCTGTCGGTGTCGTATTGTACAGAATCTCAGTTGATCAATTTAGATCAAAAATTCTTTAACACTCTTTGAGTCAACTCATCCCAAGACTGTTTGAGTAATATTATTGCATCATGTATTGAGTGTAATTTTAAAAGATTATTCAGCTAACCATCTTCAGCTTTTTATTGGGTAAGAAACTTCTATAACTAATTTATTTTTATTTTTATGGCATTTTGATTCACTGGTTGCATAGCTGATGTTACATTTGGCGGAAAAAAGTAGGCAACTATGCTATCACCGTCAGATCGAAGTTGTTCAATTGGTAAAAAACTGAATAAATTACATAAGTTACATGAGAGTCCCTTTATTTTGCACTTTGGGAAAACCAAATAAAAGTTGAAAACAAACAACAAATATAAATGCTTAAAAATTAGAATTGACGGTTCTAATTTCAGTGCAAGCAATGTATTAAAAACGGGGATTATAATTTCTGAAAAATTCAAATTGATAAGAGTTTTAATTTACGAATGTCTACCGTAATAAAAAATTAAAAAACTCTAACACGTCTCTACTCAACATGAAAATCAATTGTATTTTATTTATTTAATATTGAACTCAATCAAATTAATGAAAACACGTATTCAAGTTATTCTAGGCTACAGCCATTTTTTTCATTCGCCCTTATTACATTTGGCATTGTCAATTTAACACAACATCGATAGTTTGAATATAAAAATTAATTTTGCTAGTATTGCGTGAGAAAAATTTTGGTTTAAAGTGAATCAAGCTATTCAGCGCAGTTGCAACACTTTCCCACTGTTACTTTGGCAAGAGATTGATTTTTTACTAGCTCTTCTATCAGCTTTTCAATTTATTTTGAATTTAAATTTTTCCATGTTTATATTTTCGTAATTAAAATTTTTTTTTGAGTATTTAATTTACTTGTTAGTTTTCATTTTTAATTAAATAAAATGGCTGTTTTATTAAGCTTGAGGTTGTATTGTATAAATTAATTTTTATATCGATATAGTTTGATTAATTTATAATGATATCCTGAAGAAGATACGAAAGTTGGAGCGAAATATCGCTATAAAAATAAATTTATACAATACGACCTCAAGCTTAATAAAATAGCCATTTTAATTTAATATTTAATTTTTATTTTACTCTTTTTTTCAACTCTGCCTTGAACACAACTTAAAACAACATCAAAATACATTTTTCTTAGCTGATACCAAACATATGTTGACAGTCATCGATAAGAGACAATATTGGCAAACTTAACACCGATTTACCAGAAATACTTTAAATTGATATCGACACCAAATGTAATAAGGGTGATTATTTGCCTGATTTAACAATTTCCATAATTAGAGTGAAGAATTATAGAAAATAATTAACTTTCTATCTAAAACCACAATAATTGAGAAAAAAATGTTTCTTGTTTTAGCCATTTAGCATGGCATTAGACAAACACTTAATTCGATCATTTATTGCAATTATTAAGCAATTTTAAAATGCGTTTTTATGCACTCGTACTTTGCAAAATAAAATAAAAAAAACCCGAAAAGCACTTTGCTTAAAAGCAAATTAGCGATTTGTTTTTTGTTTCATCTTTCTATTTCGTAAACAATTTGTAAGTGTTTTGTTTAAAATAAAAATAAAAAAACGTGTTATTTTTCTTGCTAATAATACAAATTAAAAATATTTACATGTACGACTAATAGGTTTTAGTTTGGGTACGCTTTTTGTTACAATGCAAAATTAAAAACGAAACACACGCTCACACACACAATGACAACAATTATCCTGCAAAAAAAAAAAAAAAAAACTGAAAGAAAATACTGCTAACAGCAAGAATGTATCATGTGCTTGAAGTGTTTTTTTTTTCAAGTTGAATTTTGTTTTTTAACTATTAAAAACAAAAGCTGAAAAAAACGTGCACTGACAAAGAAACCAATTTACAAATGGAAATTGTTTTGTTGAGAAAATGATTTTTGTGGTTTCTATTAAAATCAGTGCGCTACACAAAAATTAAAAGAATTCAACAACCAAACAGTAAGGACTTTGTATATAGTGTCAATATTGAACACAAAAATTAATTCACTTTATTTGAATACAATGGGCCATAATCATAGTCACAAAATGTATTTAAAGGTCATTTTTTTAAAGGTATGACTATGATTATGGCCAAATTTTTTAAGTTGAATAATAAATCTGTGGTAATAAGAAATAATCGACTTGAGAGAGAACTGAATTGATATTACAAATGAATTGATACACAATGAAAAGAATGCCGTTCCTGAAACGAAATAATTTTTTAAGAAAATTTTTTAAGGCTTCTAAAGTTGTAGTCCTCTGAAATAATTTAGTAAGACATAAAGCCAATAATGGAGTTGTACATTCCAACCTAAAATGGAGCGTCAAGCCGAGCGTTTTTTAGCGCCCTCTACTTATATTAAAGTGTCATCCCTAAATAAGAACGTTTACGGTGTAATGTTAATCAACTTGCTTAATAAAACCCATTAAAGACAAGAAAATATATAGTTAAAAACGCTAAATTAAAAAAAAACAAACTAGCTAACATGTCATTAGCAGTCAAAACTAAAAAACCAATTGTTTTGCAGCCAACTTCACTATAATACGGGCTGTAAAAATTGGATTTTCAGCATTGCCGCCGCCCTACTTAGGTATGCTCCATACATTTTGTATGAGCATGAGAATTTTTACAGATAAAAAACGCTTGCCACGTCAATTTAGTTATGACTGGTATACACCAAAACCTGTATTGATATCTATTCACATGGATATAGCCAGAAATATTTCAAAAGGAGAAATAGATATTTGAACTCTTCGGAAGCCGTTAATGGTGTTATTACTGAGACTAGCCCAAAGGTGAATATCAAAGCCAAACATTTATCCAGGGCACATCTTACAACCCTAAAGAAAGTTAAAATCGTTAGTACCTCCAATCAATTTCCATAAAATAGTATTTAAATACGATTAACTAACAGAGAACAATTAAAATTTTTATATCAAAAAGCTTAAGCTACGGTCACATTACACAAATATTTGTCGAAATAAGCGTAACCACTATTTTTTGGCAAATATTTTCATGGCTTGCAATAAATGAAATTAATTCAAATGTTTAAATATTGCAAGCAGAATGTATTTTATTAAAAAATTTATTTAATCTTAGAAAATATTTCTTCAAAATATATAAACTTCTGGGTAAATGACATAGTGGTTATGCTTATGCCAACAAATATTTGCTTAATGTGACCATAACTTTAGAAATTCAAAAGCATGAACGGAATACAGATTATAATTTAAAAAAGGCTATCAGGTACAGCCCTAGACTTGATAAAAAGAATGTACAATTTCTGTATTAAAAAAATTCATATTTTAAATACCTCTTTAAGCAGACTAACTGATTCTCATTCTAAAATGAGGAAAAAACGCTAAACTACCTAGTAGTTAGCGACCAATTCGCCTTCTTAACTGCATTATCATTGGAAGACATTCGGGGGTGAGAATTTACAGCAATAAAAGTAAAATATTTTCCAAAGATATTCTTTTTTTAGATTCAATTTGGCACTTAGAACTCATTTATAAACTTCATAAACTGGGTGTGACCTTATAAATATTTAGTTGAACTACTCTTGAGTTTTCTTAAGTATAGACGCTTCATTGTAGGTATAAGGGCACTTTACGTTAAAAAAAACGTCGGCTCATGGCATTAGTCTATATTTAAGTTAATTATAGCTCTAGTGGGTATGAAAGAAAATATGTAATTTTTCAAGTTGAAAAATAATACTATTTTTCTAATAGGAAAAAATTTTTTTTAAATATCACTCTTTCTTTTCTCTTTTTAATAAAAAAATTAATTTTGAAAAAAATAAAAAATTTTAACTCCAAAACCGAAAGTAAAAATTTCAAATGAGTTTTTCAAAAACTTCGACCTTTTAAAATTTTTTTTTTTATTTAAAAAGGTAAGTCCAAGTATATTTTAAATATATTAGAAGTTTCATAGGGGATAGTTACTAGTTAGCAAAATATGTAAATTAATGTATATACATGTATCACTATTTAAAAATTTTTTTTTTTCACACTTCAACCAGTAGCATCCCTTGTTTGAAAAATAAAATCATATCCTTCAAACAGAAGAAAAAATTAAAGAAATCCGTTAAGAAATAACAAATTTATGATTTGAAACTCTATCTAACCCGTTTTTTATTACATTTACCGTTATAAAATGACTTTACGAAGTGAAAAACTAAAGATAAGAAAATGTAATCTTTATTAGTGCTTAATTCCAATTTAAGCATTATTTTTCATGATATTCTTACGAAAAATCTCAAAAAGTTGTTTAATTAGCACAATAAGTACTAAGAAGGAAAGCATATTTTACAGCTGTTTCATTAGACGCTACTCTGGATCTTCAGTAGATTACTCGTAAGTCTTGTTAAATTCCTGCCCAATCGACAAATGAGAATTTTAGTCAGTAAGCAAACAAAAAGCTTTAAAATATTTAAACAAGAAGATAAAAAAATAACAGGGTAGGCATTAAAATAATTATTAAAATAATGCATTTTGCTTACCAACATAAATTGGTGTTAAGCACGAATAAAGATTAAGGCTGGTATTCAAAGAGACTAATAACGACTTCAAGTATAAATTATGACAAATTTTTCATACAAATTTTGTCATAATATCGATTTCAAGTCTATTTTAATTTTCTTTGAATACAGGCTTAAATTTTGTAAAGCTTTATAATTCCAAAAAATTTGACATGTTGTAAAACTAAAGATATTTTCCTTCTCTGTGGACTCCAACAAAACAGACTTGATATATGAGAACCTCTCAACTTTTGTATCATAGTGTAATTTATGTATTTGATTTGAGTAAATGATGTGACACTGTAGTGTACTTTTCTATGTTCTTTTCACAATCCAAACTCTTTTTTAATTCAACATTCATGCAAAATTAAATTTCTTCATTTATTTTATTTCTTTGGCTAATTTTTGATGTTGCATTATTAGATTAGTTTCCTGTTTGAGTGCTTATGCTTTTTAACGTTTTTCTATATTGAATCTCTAATTCACATTCAGAAAGCAGAGAATACAAAAAACACTCACAGCTGCATTTAAGTGCAAATTGTAATTGAAATTAAGTTGTGTGATAGCACAAAAAAATAAAGAAAAATATACAACAAAATTAAAACAAACAAATATGACAAGAGAAGACAATTTAAGAAAATTAAAAACCACGTTTCTTGTTTTTCTTGGTTAACAAATGAAAGCAATTAGAAAGATTTTATTAAAAAAATAATTACACAAAATTAAAAACAAAATTTCTTTAACAGTTTTTGTTTCAAATATAATTTTATACGACTTTATTTTTACTTGTTTTATTAATGGCCTTCATAAAGTTTAATAAAAAAAAATTTTATGCAAAGTTAGCTGAGAGTTTTCTAGGAAATCTATAAAGTTTAATTAAAGCGTTTCCTGAAGAATAACATTTTCAGTATCCTTGCAGAAATTTGGTATGAGTGTGAGTTATGGTTAAAAAAAGGGCCTCACAACAGAAATTCAAAGGGATAGAGCTAGAATTTATTATGCCATTAGTTATTAAACAAGATGTAAACAATTAATTTAAGCTTTCGCCAGAGGTAACCACTCTTTAACACTCCTGATATTAAAGGTTTAGGCTTCCTAAGATTTGTAGGCTTTATAAGATTTAGGGATCTATATAAATCATTTGAAATTAAGCCTCGATAAAATGCTTGAAACATTTGCTATAAACATCATTTCCAAGTCTGTTTTTGGTCACATCTGCTTTGGTTACGCCAGACAATCACAAGCATAGTTTACGATTGAAGGCTTTTGTGGGGCTTGTAGTTATGCAGTGTTTTTTTTTAAATATTTTTCCATCAATTGTCTCTGGAGAAGCTTAGAGCTGTAGAATTTATTTAGTAATAAAAAGATGAGGTTAAAGTAGAAACGGAAATTACTAACTAAATTTCATGCCACATAATCTTACGCACAATAACATAAATTTTTTGTAAATAATTAACTCAACTCGTTGTTATTACTATACGAAAGTACAACTGCTGCTACCAGTGGTGCTTTAGCTTTGTTATTGTTGCTGCTGCTGTTTCATATTACGGCTCCAAACAATAAGTTGTATTCCTACATGACACCACTTGCAAGCCCATAATTTTCTTTTGTTTTTATTTTTGCTGCCAACTAAAAGTCCAAAAGTTATCAGGGGTTAGATTAATAATTTTCGTTTCTTTCCTTTTCTTTAGTTGCTGCTGTTCTTTCAACAGTTTCTGGGTAACATCAACATCAGAGGTGGCAGCAGCATCACCAACATTTTGCACTGGATTAGTTTTTTTTTTTTTTTGTACATGTTGAAACTGTTTGTAAGGGCATCAGTAAATGATTTGCGTTTAATACTCATGCACAGCTAAGTAGTTCCTTCATTCAAACTTGAAGTTGACTTGAACCAAGAAAAACTTATGTACGGCTACAGCGAAGGTTACACCGGGTGCTGATAGCTGATCTTTTGTGGGTATTAAATTTTGTTGCGTTGTTGCAGCGCTTTCTTGTTTTATTATTTTTTATATTTTTAACGAGTGGTTAACATGTCTCCACCACGGAAACGGAAACCAGACAAAACAAAATACAAGTGGTAAGGCGAGTAGTGGGAGGACCCACCACTATTTTTTATTTTATTTATTTAAACTTGCAAATGTTGGCAGAGCCGCTGTGGATGTTTGATTGTATGTGACTGTAGGTGAGTGAGTTTTGTAGTTCAATGCTATTTTCATTTATTTTATTCTCTCAGGCAACAGAATATAATCTTTGGCCATAAACTACCAACTTAAACAGTTATTAACACCAATTTATTTGTATAAGTTTGAATTTTGCTTACTGAAAGTTGAAAAGTAGGCTGTTGCTAGAGCGATATTAGAATTATTAATATTTTTCAGTTTATTGTCGCCGTTTCTTGGTAAAACTTTTTTTTGCGCTCAAGCCATTTCATTTCAGTGCTATGGGCTTAATTTTTATTTAAGTACAAAGAAAATAGTGCAAATCAATTTAAATAGTTTGGAATTGTAAAGATCATAGGAAATATAAGTACAATAAACTATTTTTGAAGTAAATGGAAATATATTTTTTATGAAAATTTTATTTACTGACAGGACATAAAAACAAGCGACTTCAATAATTACCCCAACAAGTATTCCGCTGAATTCCAACAACACTGATCCATTTAAAACAATAAACCTCCAGTTTTATATTTAAATTTATATTTAACAATTTTCTTAATTAAAATTTTATATTAGCAAAGAATCCTTTTACTACCAGCAAATGTCTTTTTCTAAATAAATAAAAAAAAAGTAATAAGAATTTCTCAGTTAAGGCCATCAACATTGATTATAAGTATGACACTTGAGTATCACATTAATTACGATTATCATCACGTTTTATGAGACATTTGCACAAGTTTATGATGGCCTCTCTGCCAGCCACCTGTACTCGCTTGCTAATGAACCAACAGACGAACTGAAACTAATAAATGGTGCAGAATAAATATGTACTCGTATATAGCTGGGAGTAGGAGTATTCCTAAAATTCAAGTGTAGGGTTGTGTAATTGTGAGAGCTATTTTGACTCTATGGAATTAACTTGTATTAGCCAACAACCCTTAACGAACACAGTTTCTTTCTTACGGTTGCATGAGATGGGTTTTCGCTTTTTGTTCTTATTCTTCTTCTTTGTTTCGTTATATACACAGATTTTTTTTGTTGAGATTTTTTGTATTTTAAGGTTTTTCTTTACTTGGCCATCATTTATGGTAATGTTGTTTAAGCCTAAAAATCATAATGAATATTGACAAAGGTATCTTGTATTTTTTGTATGCACAACGACAAAAACACACACTTACAAATGTTAAATATATATTTACTTATATATATATGTGTGTGTGTATGTGTGCAGTTATAACTTGTAGTTTGTTTCATATTTAAGATTCTAAAATGACAGGTGAATTTTAGTTATTGGTTCTGGTTCAGCATGTTTATGTGTGTGTGTATGTGATAGTGGCCTGAGTGTGTTAGTGTTTGCTGTTGGCCAAAAACTCATAAATGTTCATTAGTCTGAGTAAAATATTTGCTCAATCAAAAAACTAAATATTAACTTTTAGTACCAGGGACTAATTAGATGAGTTGGCAATTTATTTTGGTTTTAGCTAGTGTTAGTGCCCCAACACTTTATAGTCGTTTACTCTAATGCAGAGAAATCACTATTAAAATATCAAAATTAAAACGCAAAACTTATTGCTGAAATATTTTTCAAATTAAGTGAAACAAATGTTGGCAAAGATAAGTGTTTCATTTGAGTTTGTTTGTTTAGATGGCAAAATTTAAAGAAACTAAAGTCATGAAATATTAGTTTTTTGTTCCGATGAAAAATATTTTAACAATACACATTTGACTCATTTATATAAAGTTCAAAACAGCATAGATTTCGAAATTTTCGATCAACTGGCAAGTGACTTTCGCCAGTCTCTTGCGCCACTCTTGTTTTTGAAGATGATCGGGTTGAGGGAAAGACATTTTTTACTTTTTCAGTATACACTAAAGGGCTGCACAAGCATACTTGAAATGGCTTACAAGCACTTTTTAATAAAGGGTGTCGCCAAATTTAAATCTTGCGTTATTATTTAAATTTGGTGCCATTCGAAGTGTCATTGTTTGATATTTGAACCAGTTTTTTCTTGCCTAGAATTGAAGAAATGAATGTGGAGGGCTTGTGGTTTCAACAAGACGGCACCACATGTCATACAGCCAGAGAAACAATTCAATTGCTGCATCAGTCATTTATTTAAAATTTAAATCTTGCGTTCTTGTTGGGACACCCTTTATAAAATATTACACATGTTTGTAATGATGTGTCGCTTTTAAGTATGCTTGTGCAGCCCTTTAGTACACACTTGCTCGTAACTGGCAATTCGTTTTGTTGTATGTTTAAGGGATTTGCTTATGTTTTTGATTTATTGTATTTTGTATTGTTTCGAGCGAAAGAAATGAAAAAAATTTGCGAATTTTAAGCAAAAGAAAAAGTATAAAATATTAAAAACCTACTTGCGCAAGTCTCTTAACAAGTGCGAAAGGACTCTTACAAATCTACTCGTATTAACAACTATAATCGGTGAAGCATTTGAGAAAAGAAATCAGACGAATGTAAAACACACTGATTTCAGTAAAGTCTTTGGTAAGATAAATCATAATTGTTTAATATATAAACTAAGAAAAATAGCATTTAGCATGTCTCTCCTAAACTGGATATATTTATATTTATATGTTAGAAAACAGTTAGTAAAATTCCAAAAACAAAATACATTAAATACATTAAAGTCACCTAAAAGTCTAACTTTCGCAATGGCTTTTTAATGAAATTGCTAAGCACATCAATTTTCATCATTTATCATCTTCAGTTTCTGCTCTGAATACAAACACTCTACTTTACTTTACTTTAAGCTCGACTATAATTTGAATATGACTCAATCCTTCTCTTTAATATATTTTTTTTATCTTTCCCCTAATCCTTATGCTTTTAGGTGTTGGTTCAATTAGTAAAAAAGAAAATCATTTACTTTTTGATTGTGTTTAGTTCAAATCATTCAAGCATGTGTAACATGTATCCTTTTAAATAAATAAATCCTTTCACTGAACATAAATATTCTATTTAAATAAATTAATTCAAATAAAATATTTAGATTGTTTAAACGATTAACAACCGCATAAATAAATTCTTTTTTATTTGAAATTTATTTGGTGTGCAGGTTCCAATTTTCTTTTTTGTCGAGTCATGTGTATGTGTACGAGCATGCAATGTCTGCATGTGTGTGTTTATTTCATTTCCTGTCTGCCTAACTCGTATAAGTAAATTTGTATGTGATGTTCTCGCATGTGAAAATGAAAATAAATGAATTGTCCTTTTAAATGAATTTCCATGATATTTTATGGTGCGTAAATAAATATATTAGTGCAGTAAGTAATTTATTTAAATACAAATATAATTATTTTTATTTCTTCTGTTTCAAATTTTGTTGTTCATTTTGTTATGGGCGACATTTAGCTTTTCGTATGAAGCACATGCAGTTAAATATTTTTCAATAAAACTTAGATTTTTTTTATATATAAAAAAATTTCTTTTAAAACAATACAACTATTAATTGAGGTTGGCATGCTAGCTGGCTTAGTGAGAAAAAAGTATTTACGTACTTCTCTTTTTCCATGCTTTTAAAAGGATGCGGTTTGAATCTGGCAGAAAGATGGCCTTCAGGGCTCAACCAGTGACTCTCTAAGCCGATATTACGAAAAGCCCACAGATGAAACTTCATTGAATTGCTGGGTTAAGAGCTGATGCTCATTTAATGATTCAACAATGAATGCTCGGATTATGTGGATCGAACTTCCTTCCAATATCACGGGTTTTAATGAATAATGTTCTATGAAACAACATTCCTGATTCGTTGTTCGGACTGCGGAATTCGTGCACAGTTAACAGATGAGGCGGAATCTGTATTCGGTTATTGGTGTGGCCCCCTTCGGAGGTAGAAATAGTGGCTGTGGTTACTACCTAAAGATACGCGGGAAGTGAGGGACATGTTCACTTTTTGCAGTGTGTAATGTGGCTTAAATGTTCTGTTGCATAGCAGCAGAAAGTCGCTCTAAGACTCCAGCTTAAAGTCGGCCCAGCTCCTGCAAAAAGGGGGATGCATGTAATGTATCTTTAGCATTCAAAATTTTCTGACTATGTCCTTTAGTGGTAACAGGGACTGTACTGGTAAGCATGAATACCACTCATGGCTTGATTACGTTTAAATTAAGCCCTAGTGGCAGGTGCTCACTTAAATCATCCACACTCATTTCCCTGCTTTCTATTTTGTCTGACATATTGCTATCGCTATCTCTCTCCATTTTTTGCCTAAATAAAGGCATACCTGTATCATGTACAACTTAAGCTAACCTAACTGAATTGTATTTTGGTTTGGTTTGTCAATTGAAAACAAACGGTTTTACGTAGTCTTTTCTATTAGTCAACTCGATTCCAGAGTCCATTTTAATTTCGCGCTACTAGTGTAGCGTTGGCTTTTAATTTCGGTCCACAATTTTAATTTAAAAGCTGAATAAAGTAGCGTTGTCTGCAGTCTGCTGAAAATAAGTATACATTAAATGGTCTTTTTAAAATGATTTTTAAATTTTCTTATTAATGAAAAAAATAAAGTCCGGGCAGTTACTTCCAATTTTTAATATTGTAACTTCGCAGACTTAAAAGTAAAAAATGTGTCTTGAGTCCCCTAGTATGTGTCTTTTTGCTAAAAAATTACTTTTTATAAAAAAAATGTTTTATAAATTTAAATCATCGACAGGCCTATTATATTAGAAAGCACTAATTGATTATGCAAGCAAACAAGGGGAATCTTTTTTCTCAATTCACTTGTGTTCCTCCTGCTTGATTAAATCATTATATGACTGCCCTCATGCTTGTTTTTGTTGTTGTTGTTGTTGCTGCAGCTGCTTAAATGTTGCTTTAGTTGTACCATTGTATTGTTTATTGTACAAATCAAGATTTACGACTCGTTGTGACATCATTAATCAAGCATCTGATTGGTGATCCTGTGTTTTCTGTTAATTAATACAATAATGAATGGCAATAGAAGAGTAAAATACTTGGTTTATGCCAGTCTACGCACATACACAAACATTTCAATATAAAACAAACACGTTGCATGTAAGAGTTGAACAAAATTTACGATTTTATAGGCAATAACCAATAATGCAGCAGTTACTTATTTACTATTGTCAATGCAAAATGTAAAATTTATTTATGTGTGTCATTGCAGTCCATACACTCGAAGTAAAAATGGGCAACAATTTAAAAAAATATTATGTATTTTTTTTAAATGCTTAAGTTTTTAAATTTAAAAATGCTTAAGTACCTGCTTTTTGTTTCCTTGAAATAAAATATGATAGTCTCGAATGAATTCTGTTGTTATTTTGTGAGTGTAGTTTTTATATTTTTGTTTTTATTTGTGGCTAACAAATGCGTATAAAGTACTAAATAGCAGCAGTTTGTTAAATAGATGTTAAAAAAAAACTCGAAAAAATTTGAGTTAGAAAATTTATTACAAAATATGTTAAGGTTCATTACAACTAAAGATAAGTTATTGTGATTTATTTCATTCACAGTCAACAACAAGAAAAAATCCAAATAGAACAAACACAAAACAAGAAAATTATTTGCCGGTAACTTTTTACTCGGCAGTTAGCTATTTACTACATATAAAAAAATAATAATAATTGAAAAATATAATTCGAATTCTTACTAAATAATTTTTTTTAATTAAAAACTTTTTGTACATTTAAAAAAATTTTTTAAATAAAAATATTTTTTTTGTTGGTGATGTTTTTTATAGCATTACTAGCTGAGCCGGCAAAGGTTCTTTTGCCTTTAAATTTCATTCATATTTAAAAACAATTAAAGAGAGAACAAAAATATAAATTGGGTTAGGCCGAATATACATACTCGTATAATACAAAAATTAACCAAATCGGTCTAGACGTTCTCCGATTTGAGAAAATTTTCAAAAGTAGGCGTTCTAATAGGCATGATATATATTTATTTTCTTAAAAATTTAAGTCTGGTCTTGATGAAAATATAGTCAAATCGGTCTAGCCGCTGTTAAATAAATTTGAAAAGTGGGCGTAGAGAGGAGCGTTTTAAATTGTTTTTCATAACGGGTTACTTTAAAACATATTTAACTCGGCAGATTTATCTTCATTCACTTTTATGCACATATTTTCGCTTTTTAAGTGCACTAAAATTAATTGCCCTTGTTATTGTATGTTGTAAGTTTTGTGTCCTTCTGTATAGGTAAAAAATAAAATAAATGTACACAATATTTTATATATAGATTTCTTAAAAAAAGTATTTTAATGTCTGACGTATAAACCCTTAAACTAACTAGATTAGAAAAATTATTAAACAAACAAAGTATTGTTTTGCAAAATATAAATTAGTAATAATTTAACACGCATTCTCAATACAATCCCATTAGATTAGTAAATCTATGGGGTTTAATCTTTCCTAAATTCTTTGTAAAAACATTTGCTATCATTTCATTAGTTGGCACATACTTCAATTTTCCGATAAGCGTTTCGAACGAAGTGATATTTAATATCCATGTGCCTGCTACGTGCATGATAAACAGGATTCTTTAAAAATTGTTGGGCACTTAAGTTATCTCCATTTATAACAATTGCATCTCTGCAAATTTTTAATCCAAGTTCTAGACATAATTTTTTCAAATAAACAGCTTCTTTAGTTGCAGAACAAAATGCAATATACTCGGCCTCTGTACTACTGAGAGCTGTTGGTTGCTTCTTTGATTCCCCCAAAAAAATACATCCGGTTTAGAAAATTATGTTCAATTGGATCACCATCCCAATCAGCATCTACAAAACCTTCAATAGACTTATTAGTTTGTTCATAATGTACATAATTTAAAATCTTGAGTCTTAAACAAATAACGTAAAATATGTTTTGCAACTACTAAATGTTCTAAATGTGGGTCTTTGTTTCTTTGCGAAAGTTTACTTACTGAATGTAATATATCTGCCCTACATCAATGAGCCGATTAACGATTACCTTATCACATTCGACATTATCACATTTTAAGGCGTATATTTTGGGTTACATTCATTCATTTTATATTCAATTAAATGTTCATTTATATATTTAATTTTTCTGAGATATGGTAATCGAAACTGTATCTCCATCCCTTTGCAAAGTATAAATTAATAATAATTTAACAGTAATAAATTAATAGAAACGAAAAAGTCAATGGAATATAAAAATTTTTATAAAAAATTTATTTTAAAAATAAAAACAAAAAAATATTTTCTTTGACCTCACCAGGTTTTGAACCTTGAAATTTGTAGTTGAATAATTTAGCGTAAAAAACTACACTAAATTAGATTATTATTATATTTACTCAGGACATTTAGAATAAATATATTTTTAAAGGTAAATGGAATATATTGTTGCTTTAAGGTCATTATTATATTTCTTTTCAGACTCAGTTGTTGTAGTTTTCTGCCAAAATAAAATTATCAATAAGGAATATTGAAAAAATAGTTAAGAAATTTTAGTGTTTATTAAAGTTAATAAGGGAATAAACTGTGTATGAGTAATTACAGAAAAATAGTTATATTGGTGAAAAAATTAAATTAAATTATCTAATAACCTTCCCATTTGATAATTCATAAAGCAGATAGAGGTTTTCGTCACTTAGGCGGCGAATGAATTGAGATTTATATGTAACGTGACGTTACAAACTTAAGTTAACTTAACAGACTAACTTGAAATCTGTAGTGTACACTTTGTATGATATAAAATTAAGTATATAGTAAAGAATATATAAAGCACCAAATTTGATAGCAAGTCGGGAAGCAGATGTTTTGCTTCCACACGAATTTTCCTCCGGTAGATGTTATCATCACAGTTATTAGTATTATTTTATACTGCAGTTAGTTAGTCGAGTCTGAAGCATTTAACTTGACGGAGTATATTACTCGTATTATTTTATTTAAATTAGCGTTCGGGGACTGCAGCATTTACCCGCTTTCGGATCTAATTGCTTAGCTTTATTTTTAAGAAATAGTAGTTAGTTAGTCGAGGCTGAAACGTTTAACTCGGCTTAAGGTAAACAAGCCTGAACGTTGTTGAAAACGTCCGTCTACGCCCGTTGACGTTAAAACGTTTGTGTAGTTATAGAACATTTAAAAACGTGTCATATGCTTTTCACATAAGAAAAAAAAAATAAAATTTTTTTTTTACAAAAAACTGTATCACACTTTTTGTTCTATTGTTTAATTATTAAATATTGTTGTTTTTAATTGATTTTTGTTATTTTTAGAAAAGTTTTAAGCACTTTAATTATTTAAAGTTTCTTTTTTTCCAATAAAAACTACTCTGTCTCAGCTACTCTGCACACCCCGTAAAAATGTTGCTAAATTCTATTTTATACAAATTTTGCCGTACCGTCAACTTGACATTTGTTTTCGATAAGCACTTTTATAGCTTTTCATATAACAAAACGGATCAGCTGGTAACGAATTCTTACGGGACGTTCGGTTAATTCTAGCTTTAGTGTATTATTCGTATATCTTCACAAGAGCTGAGGAAGTACTAGACGACTGTGGTTGTGTGAATATAAAGGAAGCAGATCTTTGTCGACCTTAAACAAGCCGAGCATACCATCAGAATATGGTTGCCTCAACTATATTTTTTGTTAGCATTCAGAACGACTAAAAGAAAGTTACAAAATTTTAAAATTTCTTACTTTCAAAATATAACATTTTCTTGTCTCTTTAAAGATCAATTTTATGTTTTGAGTTTCTGAGCTACACAAATCGTTTTCTATTTACATATTTTCTGGTCTCATTCCGCTTTTTGTTTTGGAAAAACATAATTTTTGGCAATTTATGGTTTAGCAAATAAATGGCCATAAATCGCCATTAAATGCAGCAAAACCACTTGGCTTTTGTAAAACATTCAAATGATACCAGGGGAAAAATCCTGAAAATGAGCAAACTACAAAAAAAAGAGCATTACAACAAATATGTATAAATTTTTGACTAATAATACTAAATAGCCGCGAAATACAAAACACTACTTAACCATCATCATTACCAAAAAATACTGTAAAATGCATTTAACAAAAATAAACAAAATACCATATGGGAGGTCAGTTCAAAAAGGTTTTTTTTCCTTTTTTGGTTAACTTTTGTAGTAGAACTTTTGTCAGTAACTGAATTTTGGGCAGGTGAGCCCAGTGGATTGATTGTTTATAATTCATAACATTAATAGAGAATACGCTTACAGTTTATTAATTTTTCATAAAATTTTAATGTTTCTTAACACTTTAAAAATGTGACGTGCTTTTAAAACACTTAAATAATTGTCCTCATGCCTCATTATAACCATCAATATCCCTAAACACGTATAAAGAGGAGATTGTTAAAACACAATACGAATGCAAAATACAAACTATTAAGTATGCCAATATAGAACAATTCCAATTCTATACAATTGTAAAGGGTACTCGAGAATATGGACATGAAATGAATCTACTGCTAAAACTAAAATACTAAAAAGTTGCAAGTAAACATGTATGTCTGTTGAAGCTTTTGGGGACACACCAAATGCACACACACAATATGTTTGCATCACTAGTTGGTTTTATACAGTTAAATATTTGTGCGTGAGAGTGTGTGCCATAAGTATGTACATGTGTTATTCTAATCATGTTTAGAAAATTATAAATTGTTGCGTACTTAATTTCAACCCAAATAATAACACAAGTAATTAATTTAATATGCCAGAGACACAAAATCATACACATTTACGTTTTTGCTACATTTTGTATAAACGTTTGTTGTGCTGTGCACATTTGTATTAACATACGTAAGTAGAGTTGGAGTGTTTATTTTTATAATTTTTATCAGAAGAGTAGTTTTGCAGAGTTTTTGATTTAAGAACTTGGAAGGGTCTTGTGTGTCATTATTTTGAGACTTTTGTTTAAGCGTTTTCAATCGAAAATAATTTTTACTAACATAAATACAAAAATCTTGCCCAATTTTGCCACATCACTGACTTTTTGGTTACTCGTTAATAAGCAGTGCATTTGTCGCCTCGCTGAATGCCTGTTTATGGTGCACATATTTTCATCCCATAATGACTTCCAATGCATGTGCGTGTGAATTTATCCAAAATGCAAGTGCATTATCTCGAATTAGCAACAAATAAACTAATGTGTTGCAATTACTTTAAATAACTATAATATACCAAAATTACTCACACATACATACATACGCACAGCGAATTCAAATGGAAACAAGCAGTACACACGCTTCTATTTTAAACAATAATAAAGAACTACTTAACTTGATATTTATTATAAATGAGATCTATACTTCAAAATATATATTTACGCCTACACGTAAAGAAAAAATATGGTTGAGGCAACCATAATCTAGACAAAACATAATATTTTTCAATCAAACATATTGAAAATGTTTTGCAGCGGGAGAAGTCTAGATTCAAGTCCCGGTCAGAGCTAAAATTTTTTAATGTTTTATAACAATTTTTTTAAATAAAATTTTAATAAAAAGTTTTTCATTCGAACCGCAGCATTTGTAATTAAGAAGCCTTAACTCGTCATTCAGCCACAAAGCTCAGTTGAGTTTGAAAGATTAAGTTTTTGTTTTGCACTTACAAAATAGAAAATAGTTTATTTTCAACCATATTTTTCTCATTTAATTAAAAATATTATATAACACGTTTGCTACAAACATATTTATGGTTTCAGCTAACATTTTATCAAAAATAATATCATAACTTAAATCATATCTATAATATGGGTACAACTAACTAGAAACACGTTTATCGTGATCATAATAACGTTTAGTTGAAGCATCTAATAAAAATAAATTTTTTTTGCGGGGAATAAACTATGATTGCGGTGACCATTTCCAAACATGTTTTTTCTTTGCGTGTAGTTTGTGGGCAAGTTTTTATATAAAACCAATATTTTATGTTTTTCATAAAATGTTAAAACAAGTAGAAAAGCAACTGAAGAAATAAATTTAAAAATTTATATTTTAATATTTTCCAAACTGATTTTTTATGTTAAGAAAAAAAATAATAAAACTTTAAATGATATTAAATTTGTTACACATTACTTATCATCATTTAAAGTAGGATTTTCAGCATTTATATTATTGAACTGTATTTTGTTGTATCAAAAAAAAAAAAAAAAAAAAAAAAGTTGAAAATTGATCATAAATTCTTATTATATCGAGGACAATTTTGAATAAGGCTCTGCAGACAAAAAACAAATAATATTCATATACAACAATTATGAATTGAATTGTCGATGCGTTCATCTGCCATAGTCAACCGTAAAGAGATACGAAATGAAATTTCTTGATTGTATGTCTGTTTTAATATGAGATTTGTAATTGTACATTTTATTATTATTTAATAGCAACTGGCCATTTAAAATAGTTCTCCAACTGCTGCAACGTAACGAGAGTGAATTGAGAATTTACTTTAACATATCATATGCTGAATTCATTTACAACATTCTTAAAAATAAATAAAAACATTTTTTTTTTATAATTTTATTTACAATCTATCCTTATGAATAAATAAATGAAATATAAATTTACTTTTAAGATGATTCATATAATAATATTTAATTAAACACTTAATTTGATTATAATACTCGATGTTTTGGCCCGTTCTTGCATGACACGGTCCTTTATTGCATGAGTCGGTATAAATAGATAAATTTTTGTTAAAGTAATCCACTTACAAATATAATATTATTCAAAATAAATACAGCTATTCACTATTATATACTCAAAAGCAACTTATTTGTTAGTATGGGTCAAGAGAACTTAGTGTTTCAAGCCTAAATACCTGATATAGAGCTCTGCCTAAGAAGTGAACTAGAAAGAGATATAAATAAAAGCCAATCGGCCTCTGAGAGAAGATAAAAATTAGTCTAGGATTTCCTAATATTTCCTAAAAGACTAGAATTTAATAACAGGGTTTAATCGATGTGGGTGCTAGTGGCCAGGAATTTGCATTCTCACGGGATTTATGGCTGGATATTGCAGGGTATTGAAACACTTGGCAAATATGAGGATCAGTCAAAACATCCTCTGCAGGTTATGTAACGAAGATAAAGAGTGAGCAAAGCACATATTTTGGCACTGTAAAGGTCTAATTTGCACCCGTCTTTGCTAGTTAGGACACCATTAGCTATAACCGTTAAGCAATGCGGAATAATCACTCAAGAAAGTATTTGAATTTTTAATGAATACTAAACTCAGGCAGAATTTGTATCCTGTAGTGCAATTCAGTAACTTTTATTACGAACATTCGTATCACAAAAAATAAGTATAACGATATTGTATTAAGTAAATTTCCAACAAAAATATTCGAAGTTTGCGATAAAGTTAACAGCACATAAATAATCATCACAAATAACGATTTTTAATGAACCGAATTTTTTTCTCGGTAAGTTACTGAATACCGAATTCGATAAAATATCGTTAGACTTGTTTTTTCAAAACACTACTGAGAGCAAAATCACAATAAGTGACTTGTTCCCGCTCGTCATTCTACTTCTAACTCTAATTCACTACTTTATAAAGTGGCTCATGTTTTTGCTAGCATTATTATCAGAGGCGCCCACCAAAGTATTAAATACAAAATTTCAAAGCATAATTTTAGGATTAAATTAAGTACGAGCAAACATTTCTTGGAATAGTGGGGGGTGAAAATCGTTGAAAAGTGAGTGCGGTCGCTCCAAAGGTATGTGGCGACAGTCCAATTTCTGACACATCCATTGGAAATAAATAAAACAAAAAACAAAAACAAACAGAAAATGAATTTTATTTTTGTAGATTTTCTAAAATCTTATTTTAGCGCCCATATTCATGAAAACCATTTTTATTTAATAGAAAATGTGCTTAATAAGCACTTAATAATAAACATGACAGTAAAAATTTTGAATTAATTCAACTTAACAATTCACTTACCTGTAACTGTCTGAACACTCTGTTTTGTGATACGATACGCTGAAATTAAAAAAAACCAAAGTTAAATTCATGAAATTATTGTTTATAACTGGATTGACTGTAAACTGTAAAGCAATTGGTCGTTTTCATCTCATACTTGGTTTAATGAAATTTCATATTCAAATACTGACAGACACTTACTATATTTCTCTCTCTCTCTGCCTTATACACACATGTAGAGACATTCACTTGTCTACGTTTATTTTATCATCAATTTAACTCACACATGCTACTGCAGCAAGTAAATATTTCTGTAAATATGCGGGGATTATTAGCCTCCATTTCCAATTATCATATCAAACAGACATGTTAAATGCTTTAACACTTTCAAACATTAAATTCTTATTATTAAGGATACAAAATATTCCTGGCATGAGTATATGAAGGAACCAACAATAAACAGCCATTACCAATGTTAAACAATTTAAGCATTTGCTGTCATGCCTGCTGCTGTCTATTGCTGCCTACTACTGCTGATGACAATTTGTTGCAAGAAGTAGCTGTGCCAGAGTATTCAGTTGATGAGACATTAAATGTTTTTGTTAAATGAAATTCGTATACGAAAATGCCATAAATTTTAAAATGCGTAGCAAAAGTTTACAAACAATTTACTGGTTATTTATACAACTTCTAATACGAATATACGAGTTTATTATGTTCGTGGTACATCATAGATATCTTTGTGTGTGTGTGTGGTAGCCGTGTGTAGAAATTGCATAATGATAATGCAAAATGTTCTTTTGATTGCTGACAATGATGATTTCTTGATTTGCATTATCAGTAATTTTTAGTTTAAAATTCATGCTCGCATCTGTATGATAAATATTTTTAAAATCAATTTTGTTTTGCTTATTTTCTGTCTGGCTTTGTCTTTGATAATTAAAAAGATGTTGTTTCTAAAGAAAATCATATTAAAAATATTCTTCTACTGGAGTTGTTACACTTTATCATTTTTTTTTTAATTTAAGTTTTCGTTAAAAAAAAATTAATTTTCTATAAATAAATTTTTTGCATCATATTTTTTTAAGATTAACATTTAGATAACTAATCCTTTTTTGCTCAGATATACATACCAGAATCTATTCAACATATTTCATTAACAATTTTATATGTGAACTTAACTGCTTCTGTCGCTGATGCCATTTGTAATTTACTATAACGAGAGAATTTTTTCTTTAGCTCTCAAAAATGCAGTATAAACCATTAAAAATTGTATTTATTACCTGTCATCATGTATAACAAACTAAACAAAATGCTACGCAAAAATATTATTATGCATAAAGAGAAGAGAAAAGCAGAGAGAGCAAAAAAGATGAAAAAAAAAGAAACTGAATCCTTTAACTACTAAAACACAATAAAAAATATACTCATAAATATACAAACACACTCACGCGCTCATAGATACAAAGGACTTAGTTGTAAAGGAAATAAAGTTGGACACAATGGCTGCTTACATTTGTACACACATGAGCTTGTACTCGTAAATATTTTCCACTAAATTATACTTATGGAGTAGTTGAATAAAAAAACACAACAAAAACGAATTAAAAAAAAAAAAAACTCAACTATAAAGGTGGCCATGGGCCAAACAGAAATGACCCAATGTTTCGCTATCATCAGCACAAGTTACAAAAAAAAGAAAAAAGAATGGCCAACAGTGAGAAGCAACTCAAAGTCTAAAAAGAAAATTAGTATGTAGTTGTAGTTGTAGCTATTCTAGGACTCTCGTATACAAAGTAGTTGTTGTTCCTTTTTTTGTACACGTAAATCCGTAAAAAAAGTGAAGCTTTTAAAGGAATTCTCTGGTATTGTGCGGCTATTCTTTATGAGTGTTGTTGTTGTGTGCATATTAAAGGTCATAAAATATGTGCAAGTTTACATATATGTACATACATACGAGTATTTAGAAATATGAATACCCTTTTAAGAAGAGAACATTCACATGCATGTCAGCAACCATCCATGTAACGCTTCTAGTTTAATGGTGTTAACAATTTTTCTTGCTGCTGCTGCACAGAAAGAGTGCCTTTCACGATTTTTGGTGAAGCCCTTTTTTGAAAAAAAAAAACAAAAATTGTTGTAATAGAAACTTTAAATAAATAATTTTCAATAATCCAAATCAAGTGTTTAATAGGGCAGGGCAGGTACGTTTATAATCAAAATAGCTTTCGAAATGAATTTTCAATGCGAAAGGAAAATCTTATATGTAGAAATTTCTTAAACCCAGCAGAGTTGTATTAGCAATTTTAAGGGTAATTTTAAAAATTGAAATTTTTTTCCAATCTTCTACATAATTAGTTTTTTTTTTTAAATTGAACATTCTCTTCGAAAGCTTTTTCTACAGGCAATGTCAAAATTGGAAATTTATTATCTTTCAATTTGAGACAAGCATAAAAATTTATTTGATCAAATTTGCGTACGATTTGCTAAATAATAAAATTTATGGGAACACAATTATCAGCAGCCGTTTCCAAATTAGTTTAAATGTTTTTAAAGGGTGGTTAAATTTTAAGGGCCTATGTTGAATGTTAACCACACCTAAACGTCAAGTTTTTTTCTGCATTTCAATCGACATTTCTCTATTTCAGACTAACTCAATTTGAACCATGGAAAGATACACAATCGAGCAACGCGTTAAAGTTATTCAGGCTTATTATGAAAATGAGCTTTCAAATCAATATGCATTTGATTTTTTCGGTCAATTTAATCGTCTAAATGTGCGTATAATCGGAAAAATCCTGCAAAAATTTGAGCAAACCGGGTGTATAGGAGATGTTAAAACACCAGTGCACAATCGTACAGCTTGTACTGCAGAAAATATTGCTGTTATTCGTCGTCGTACCCAACAATTGCACCTCTAACGCTCGTCGTTCATGAACATTATGCATAAAGACTTGCATTTGCACGCTTACAAGGTGCAATTGATTCAAGAACTAAAGCCTCTTGACCATTCCAAACGTCGTTAATGGTCAGAATGATGGTAAGAAATGGCAACAGTAGAAGATTAATTTTCGAAGAAAATCATCTTCAGTGATGAGGCACATTTTCACCTCAGTCGATTCGTCAATAAGCAGAATCGCCGCATTTGGGCGAATGATAATCCAAGAGTGATTGTCGAAAAACCAATGCACTCACAAAGAGTGACTGTGTGGTGCGGTTTATGAGCTGGCGGTATCATCGGGCCGTATTTTTTCTAAAATGAGGCCGGTCAGGCAGTTACTGTGAATGACAACGAACAGGACGATGCCACTTGCCACACAGCTAACGAAACAATGGCTCTTTCGCGCGACAAATTCAATGGCCGTGTTATCCACGTGGTGGCGATGTCAATTAGCCGCCAAGATCATGTGATTTGACTCCGTTGGACTTCTTACTTTGGGCTTATTTGAAAGAAAAGGTGTACGTCGATAAGCCAGCAACAATTCAAGAGCTAAAGGAAGAGATAATTCGGTACATTAACGGCATAGAACCTCAATTATGACTCAGCGTCATCGAAAATTTGGACTATCGGATGGATGTGTGCCGCCGAGGTCACGGCGGCCATTTGGCCGATATTTTGTTCCATACATAATTGAACCACACCATATTATCATAATAAAAAAAATGACAATAATTTAATAAATAATTTGTATTTTATTCAAAATCTACATCGGCCCTTAAGATTTAACCGCCCTTTACTTTAGAAGTGATTGGAAAACAAAATAATATTATTGGCTACAAAAAAAGAAATATTTTCGCTTCCCTAATAGTTGCTTTTTTTGCTTAATTTTAGGAGGTAACAAAAACACAAACTTTATGTAAGAAGATGTTAGAGGACATGCTCGAAAACAAAATTTTTTAATGGAAATAAATGTACATTTTAGTTGGGCAGGTGTACATTTTATGGATGTTTTTTTTTTGCATGTGTGTGTGTACTAATTTTTATATTTTAATTTGGTTTTAAAGCTCGTATGTTATGAGCGGCGACACTTGCGTTGAAAGCATTTCCTTATCCGTTACCGCTTCCTATAACCGGTTAATACACACAAAGGTTCCCTTCAAAAGACCAAAGGCACATGTGGGGCTTAGTTTTAGTTTTAGTGGAAGTGAAATGCTTTTTAATATTTTTTCTTTTTTTGTTATAGTTTTTTTCCATAAACTAAAGAAACAAACAATTTAATAGCAACAATTTGATGTGGAAAAGAAATATTTTCTAAAAATTTGTCTTTAATATCAATTAAATTTTGCTAGTGAAATCGAGAACTTTCAATTATATTTCTCTACACACTCCTGAGTGTAATTGACTAGGTAACCAGTTAGTCAGTTTAATCGAATATGATTTAAATTAAACTGGAATTAATATTAAAAAAAAAAAAAAAATATCCCCTATTGTGGCTCACAACTTCTATAAAAATTTGTTTGACAAATCGATTAAGCAGCTACACATTTTACACTTATTAAATTGTAGCACCATCTCTAGGGGTACGCTCTGAACTATGTCAACTCCCTATTTATATTAAATCTATGACAACTAAGTACCAATGTGTAACACTTAAGAAGAATGACTAAGAGTATTTTGGAGTTTTGACATGAGCGTGAAAAGAAAAAGGCCTTTTCTTTTAAATAAGGGTAGCAGGTTATCTTTTTAAAGCAGCAGGTGACACCGCTGTCCAAGTATTTGGTGCACAAAATATTCCTACAGATAATAGTGACGCTACTGTACCATCAAACAGAGTCCAAACATGGCATCCTCAGTCCTCACATACACCGTGCCACACCAACACAGACTACGCCAAGAAGGGCTTATCACAAATTATTCATCTCATACGTAGCTCAGCCATGTGGGTGTTTTGTTTTTCATCTTCGTCCACAGCTAAAATAATTATTAAATTTTGTTGAATTTAATTTTGGCATGAATTTGTTTCTTTTTTTCTGTATTTAAAGTTGGCAGTGGGTGCGTTCATAAGACGTAACTGTTGTGCAACTGTTGAGTGTTTGTCTTAGAAACGCATAGTTAAGCAACTCCAGTTGCGTATTTGCTGCCATTTATTCTATAATAAAATATTTTAGCTACCTAAGGTTATGTCAATTTAAAAGAGCTTCAACTTTTTCAAGAAAAAATTCATTACAAATTCTGTATTCTAAATAAATTAAGTTTAAAAAATTAGTTTAGTTGATTTAAATAATTTTATTATTATTTATTTTGGCGTTTTTTCAATAGTTTTGTCTTATGAATGCACAACTAAAACCGGTGGTGTACCACAATACCAAAAAGCAGTTTGGTTATGTGAAAGTTGGGTTGACTTGCAGTGGACCAAACTGAGTTGAGTTGTGAATTGCAAGAGAGACATGAAGTTATTTTTTTCATAATTCAAGTACCCAAAACACTCGTTTAATAAAGAGATATTCACTTAGAAACTCAAAGAAGTTTTTGGATTCTTAGTTTTGGGAAATTTGTAGACAATAGGTCTATGCTGGCCGCAGTGATCAGGTGACTATTATTATTATTATCAAGGGCTATAATTTCGTCACGACTTTTAAGATCTATTGCACAGCGCAGTTTCTAACTACAATCCGAAACTATTTACGAATCTCGTAATCATGCTTAGGTCTCTTAAGACTAGTGCCTGTACTACCTACCTTCAGTCAGAGTGAATACAGGTCTGACTGTTATTTTTGTCTCTTTCAAGTTTTTTTCTAGGCAGCGATGAAAAAACTTAGTTGTCTCTACACATAATTATTATTAACGCAATAGGCTATAATCGGATCGCGACTTTTAAGATCTATTGCGCAGCGAATCTCGTAACTGATGTAGGACTAATAATGCTCAGGTTCCCTGGGACCAGCAACCCGCTACGAAAGCAACTAATTGCACGTCTTGCCACCGCTGGGCACTCACTCAGAGCATGCTCCAACGTTTATCGTCCTACCCGACAGAAACGACAGGAGTCGTTTTGTACCCCACCAATTTTACTCGTGTGATAGTTAATAAAGAGTGATTTTTTTGCTATTATCTTTTTGGCAACACTAGTTTGGACAGCTCACGCACGTTTTGTATCTTGTGCCACTGTCAAACATCTTCAGTTTGGTCTATAATTTAATCATGAATCGTCTTACAAACGAACAACGCTTGCAAATTATTGAATTTTATTACCAAAATGCGTGCTCTGTTAAGAAAGTTCATCGCGCGCTTCTTCCATTTTATGGTCAGTTTAATCGACCTACTGAGGCTTCTATTCGGGCTATTGTAACAAAATTTCGCACCAAATTTACATTGTTGGACATTAAACCACCAACACGCTTACGTAGAGTGCGAACTGAAGAAAATATCGCAGCCGTATCGGCCAGTGTTGGTGATGACCGTGAATTATCGATTCGGCGCCGTTCGCAGCAATTGGGCCTCTGTTACTCCACTACGTGGAAAATTTTGCCGAAGGATTTGGGTGTGAAGCCTTATAAGATACAACTGGTGCAAGAATTGAAGCCAAACGACCTACCACAACGCCAAATTTTTGGTGAATGGGCTCTTGAAAAGTTAGATGAAGATCCACTTTTTTATCGAAGAATTGTGTTCAGCGACGAGGCTCATTTCTGGTTGAATGGATACGTGAACAAGCAAAACTGCCGTATTTGGAGTGAAGAGCAGCCAGAAGCATTTCAAGAGCTACCAATGCATCCACAAAAAACAACCGTTTGGTGCGGATTATGGGCTGGCGGCATCATTGGACCGTATTTCTTCAAAGATGATGCGAATCACAACGTTACTGTGAATGGTGAGCGCTACCGTGCGATGATAACAAACTTTTTTTTGCCCAAAATGGAAGAGCTTGACTTGCATGACATGTGGTTTCAACAAGACGGTGCCACATGCCACACAGCACGCGAAACAATGGACCAATTGAGAGGCGAGTTCGGTGAACAGTTTATTTCACGCTTGGGACCAGTCAATTGGCCGCCCAGATCGTGTGATTTAACGCCTCTAGACTATTTTTTGTGGGGCTATGTTAAGACTAATGTCTATAGGGACAAGCCCGCTTCGATTGACGCACTGGAAGCCAACATTGCCAACATTATTCGTGAGATACCGGCCGAAATGTTGGAAAGAGTATGCCAAAATTGGACTAAGCGGATGGACCATTTGAGGCGCAGCCGCGGCCAACATTTGCATGAAATAATCTTCAAACATTAAATTATATCGACCCAACTATCGATCCAAATAAATATTTCATGCATTTTTCTGAATTTTATGTGTTTTTTTTTTTAATTTCCGATAGTTCTTATAAAATCACCTTTTAGTTTATATTATTTCTGCTGAGGCTTAAAACAACCTCTGCTCTGATACGCTCGGGAGTCTCTTTGACTTTCGTATGCCCCTTTCGGCCCTCTAGCAATCTTGTAGACTTTGTCTCTCCTAATTCCCTATTCTAATTCTAGTTCTTTAAATGCTTAGCTTTTATAAAGATCGATATAATTTATTTTATTCACAGCTGCTCAATTATGAACAAAAATTCCAAGGGAGTTTTTCATTTTTACCTTTCCTTTTATGATGAAAAAAATTTAATAATAAAAAATTTTATAATAGAGAGTTCTCTGATTTAGAGAATGTTTTTTTCCTAAAAACCAAAGTTTCCCAGGGACTATTCATGATTGGGCTGATTTATTCAATAACATTCTCTTGTCCTGTGCTGCACAGTCAATACAGATTTGACAATTATTTGAATTTGCATAAAGCAGCAATAAATTTTTACATTTTGTTTAGTAAATTTATTAGCTTGCTGCTCGTATTAAATACTTTATTATAAACAACAACTACAACAAAATGGATTATAAACAATTTGCCTGCTGCAGTTGCAAATAAATGAGTGCCAGTAAATAAATAATTGACTTGGTCAAAGATGTTTTAAAAAATTTACAAAACAAAACAAAAACGAACACGAAATCGAAAAGGAGATAAATTTGGATAATAATTTTTCTATGCAAATGATCAAAATGAAACATATGCAACAAACTGTACTACTAATTCCTTTTCTACACAAACTTCCCCACACACTCACACATTTTTACACACTGTATCATTTAGGCAAGCATTTGTAGGCTAATAAATTAGAATTTTGCCAGGGAGAACAAATGAAGTCAACGAAAATCTAAAGTACATTTTTAAAATAAACAATTGTTGCATTCATTGAGAGACTTGAACTTTATATTGCATGTTTATCAGATGCGTGCAAAAGAAGCCAATAAATGTAGGCATAAGCAAGTTAAAAAAAAGATTGGGGGCTTCGGTTGTTGTTTTTGTGGTTCAGGCTTAGCCAAGACCATGAAAAACAAATAGACACAAAACAAAAGATGAATTTGATAAGAGAAAAAGTATGTAAATTAAAAAAAGAGTTCACATAAATCGTCAATAACTTTGATAAAATCAAAATGATTAGATAAACACTGACTGTATGCCTTGTACTATTATATAAACTGGTGACAGGACAAGAATTCTTTAAATAATGGACACGAATTTCCTGCAGGATACTACATTCATTAAGGTTGTGTTGTCTGTAAACGGAAATATATTTTTTCCACAATCTTCTAGTTAAATGAATGAGTAGAGTTGTTACAAATAGGCTACATTTATGTATCTTAAAGTGGATATAAAACAAGAAACACAAGTATGTGTCTATTTAGTAGCTGTTTATGGGTAAAATACCCATACGAATACATTCCTGTACATCTGGATGCCATATACGAGTACAAAATACAAAAATAAATAAATTTTGTAAGAGTATAAACCAATTGATATGGCAACATCTGGCGCCAGTAAATAACCGGATGTATCAATTTCAAACAAAATGCAACACACACACACACACACGCAATTTACAACTGTATGTAAATTTATGTTTGAATGGATATTGTACGTCTGCTTTTACGAGTGTGTGCCTTTGAATAACGGAAACTCTTGTGGCTTTTATTTTGCATGCTCGTACTTCATATTGATTGGTTGCACTGGTACCAAAATGTCGCATCATATCCTTCACTTCACTCACTGACCAACAATTTTACAACAAACAAATTGACCATCTATTCAAACACCCACATAAAATATCCAGCCATTCATACTCATGTGCATAAGTCTGCATATGTACTCGTATGCATGTATGTGGCTAATTCTGGGTGAATATTTGTGTATGTGTGTGTGTGTGTAAGCTGCATTTAGTCGTATTTAATAGTTATGTATTTGTTTGATAGTGTGCGGTTGGTGGTTTGATTTTATTTGCTGTGTGTATTGCGTTTAATACTACAATTATTGAGCTGATATACAACATAAATTAATTATTTTATTGCATTAGATAACATTATGATGTGCCAATGAATATGTTTGAACAGCTGCTGCATTCGAATATAACACACACACACACACACAGTTATACACAAGCATGCAGAAATGCCATCCATATTCCCACAAATAGTATATTATAGAAAAAAACTTAAAATTTTTTGTAGTTCTTGTCTTTGGTTTTTTGAATGGTCATTTACAAATGAATATGAATATTAATATAAATAAATAACTAATTTGAGTCCAAGTAAATCATTGTTTAAATTTTCAGTATTTTTTATTTAAAAAAATAAAATCAAAATTATTTAAAAAAAATAAAATCAAAATCACATGTATAACAAGAAGTTAAATTCGGCTGTGAAGAGTGTTATTTACCCTTCACTGTGTCAGCAAAATATTAATATTTTTCACTTTCCACAGCCTTCTAAAATATCAAAATCATACAAAAATTTAAGGGAGTGAAGACAAATATGCCGAGTTAAATATGTTTTACCGTAAAACCTGAAGTTTTTTAGTATTTGTAAATATGTTTTCATTGTTAATGATATATTTATCGAATACGTCTTACGTCATTAAATACTTCTATATCTATTTTTAACAGTAGTATAGCGGAGGTCGTCTAGATTGGTAACCTATTGCCCAAATACTCAGAATTTTCTTTGGATTATTTTTAATTTTTTTTAATACCCATTGCTCTGAAGGATTTTGGCGATTTCCGTTTTACATCATAAAATAAAAACTACGAAATTTCCCGTAAATGTTAAAACACTTTCAAAAAGCATTGAACTTATAAATTTTATTCCACTTTCGTTTTAGTAATTTCCTGTAGCAAAATCGGGATTGGTACCTCGCCAAAATGGGTAATGATAAAAATCCCTCAGAGAAAAAGGGACCGCGGTATGAATCATAAAATAAAAACAATTCCCGAAAGTTTAGAGCCTACAGATTATATTCCTTTTTGATTTTCTTAATTTTTCTGGGCAAAATCAGGAATACTACCTCCGCAAGTGATGAATGGTAAAAACCCCTCAGAGGAAGAGTACTTGGGTATGAGGGAATTTCAAAATTTTTTTCAAAATAATCCAAAGATTTTTCTGAGTACTTATGCGATACATTACAAGTTTGGACGACCTCCATTTTAAAATGATATACGTGCCATCTCGCAATCTTCAATGGTTCGTTCGGAAGTTACTTTGGATTATTTTGAAATTTCCATATACCCCAGTGCTGTTGCTCTGAGTGATTTTCCTAATGGACCATTACAGATTGTGGGATGAGACACAGATTATTTTAAAGGGCAGTCTCTGAGGGTTTTTACCATTCCCCACCTTGCGGAGGTACCATTCCTGATTTTGCCTAGGAAAATTACCAAGATCCAAAGGGAATTTAATCTATAAGTTCTAAGCTTTTTGGAAATGTTTTAACATTTTCGGAAAAATTCGAAAATTTTATTTGATGATTCGAAACGGAAACTGCCAAAATCCTTGAGACCAACAGTAATGGGGTGTATCGAAATTTAAAATAATCCAAAGTAACTTCTGAGTATTTGCGCAATAGATTACAAATCTAGACAGTCTTCTCTTCAAAATGACATGAGTCCCATCCCGATCTCGCTGAGTTTTGACTCAGATACTATTAATGTGATGTATACAAAAACTGTGTACTAATTTTTTTCAGTTCAGTTAAAAGACGCAAAAAAACAAAGCAAAAATGAAAGAAAATATAAAAATTGGGTTATATTTTTGATATTCCTTGGCCATTTGTAGACCTATTGCTGTCATTTTTTGAACAGATATTATGATCATCATTTAAAATAAAACTGCATACCACGTGCGTTTTTGTCCGTTTCGTTGCTTAGATAAAATACGCAAAAACCCCGAAAATAAAGATAGTTGCGGTCTTGACTCATAGCTCCGCTATTTATAAACCGATTTAGCTAATTTTCAATAGGAATAATCTTGCGAAAACAACTGAAAGATTTCTGTACGTTGCCTAGGGACTTCAGAAAGTTGATTTCAATGACTTGACAGGCAGACATCGCTAAATCGAATCCGGTATTCATAAGGATTCAGAATATATAGACTTTATGAGGTGTCCCATGCATGCTGTAGAAACTACAAACGGAATCATATAAACCCTTCTTACTTACAGTGAAAGATATAACAACCAATATCTAACGTTTTCAGTAAGAAAAAACTATTTCCATTTCAAAGTGACCTGACCACTGATTTTTAAAATGCTTATTTCAATTTAGTCATGTGCAAGCGTTTTTATTTATTTCGTTTATGGCCACGCATATTGTCAAGATGTTGCTTTTCGTTATTATTTCCTTTAGGATTTTTATGCTGCATCTTGATCTTACTCATTTCTTTCGGTTTGTTCTCTAACAAACCCATATGGAGTAAATTAAAACAAAAGAGATAAAATGTAGGATAAAAGTAAAAAAAAATATGACTACTAATAGAAGAATATTCTGTACCCTATAAAACATCTATCCATCATGTAGTTGCATTTTAATTAGACCGGAATAAAAAAGAAAAAAGAGGAAATTTTTTCTATTAAAAACGCAAAAAAATATAATTAAAAACGATAATAAAATATCTCTTTCTGAAATCGATGCCTGCTTTCATAAAAATATTTATAAACGTATTTCTGTTAAACTATTTAATTTTTTCTTTTCTTTTTCAGGTAAGTGAAGAAATTTCTTATAATTTAAAATTAACAGGTAACTTTTCTTAAATATATTCTGAAAAACAACTTGCTTTAGCTTCTGTATCTGAATTTTACACGCAAAGAAAAAATATAGTTGAGAGCAACTGTATTCTGGTGGAAACTTTGTGGATCGTATTATTAATTCTGCACAGAAAATATAATTTAGCGGAAAGAAATATCGATCGACATGCAAATTGCTATTATTCATTCCTGCAGAATCTTCTTATTTTGAATAGTTTCATTTCATTGTGAATTAAAAAGTTGTCTATTGTGAATGAATTGTGTTAATGTTTCAGCTGCATTTTGTAACATAAAAATAAATTATAAATAATTTTCGAAAATTAAAACAAATTAAGTTAAAACACATTTTAATTTTGAGAAATTTCCTATTTTTTCTAACATTTTTCATCTTTCCGTCTGATTGCCGTGACAAAATTTAAACGTAAGCAAAATGCAGAAATTTATTTATATTGAGAAATTAAAAATACATCCAAGGGTGAGATGATACAAAAATACAGCAGCAACGAAATAAATAATTGCAAATTTTGCTTGCTCACAAAAAATGTTTTCCGCAATCGAGGAACGGAATGAATAATTAGACCCAGTAAGATGCATCTAGCCATATAAATTTTTAAATCAAACATGTTAAAAATGTCTCATGGGGTTCAAATCCCCATCAACAAATTTTACTTTTATTTTTTAAATATAATTATTATAAAAGTTTAAAAAATAAATTTTTCACATACATTTTTATCCCCTTATCCAAAAAAATTAAAGCAGACATTAATGTCAACGTTATCGAAATTTTTCATTTAAATTTTTCATAAATTTTACATTAAAGTCTACGTCAACTTTTTTTTTTTTTTTGGATAAGAGCATTAACGTGCAAATTTTTTTTTAAACAAAAGTAGATCTACAAAAAAATTGGAATTTCAATTAGCATTATTTTTTTAAGGCCCATAGCTTGAAAAAAAAACATCATAAAAAATATTAGGACCTTAAATAAGTTCTCGCTGTTTTTTTTTTTTTTTTTTTTTTTTTTGACAAAATAAAAACTTTATTTAAATTACAGTTGACTCATCTGCTAGTTTCTGCCATTGGTCTTAATCGAGTAATTCCTCCAACTTTTTGTCTTCAAACGCTAGAACGTTCTTTATTCTTAAGTTCAAAATCATTATATTTGAAAGGTCCAAACAAGTATCTGCATGTCGTATCTGACAAAGCATTGTCACCATAAGTCTCAACAAGAATTCTAAGTGCTTTAGCTGTACATTTCTTTTGCATAAAATATTGCAATACAATTCCTCCCAAACACACTTTATTAAGCATAAAAGTAGATATTTTTAGAACTTAGGTTAGATACACTACTGCCTTGCATGTCTTACCATTCGAAATTCCATGAACTGTTACTGCCATCTTTGTAGAAATAGAGGACTTAATATTACGTATTTAATTTCATACCCACTAGAGGTATAATTAATCCAAATCTAAATAAACTCTACGACTTCACTTTTTATTCGCTTACGCTTAACGTGAAATGCCCCAACATTAAAAATAAAAAATTTCTCTTCCAATAAAATTTCTGTAGTTGCAGTTCTATTAGACAAAAAAAATTTAAAAAGCATATATACGAGTACATACACACGGTTGTATAAGAATGTATGACTTAAAAATTTCCATAAAAAAACAATGCAGAAAACCTAAAATTTCGGTTGTATTTTTTATTTTTCTCGGCTATTTTTGAACTGATTTTTTTCATAGATATTATGACTGTCGTTTTATATTTTAGACAAAATACTCAAAAAATTTAAAAAGAAAATTGAGGTAGTCACGGTTTTGGATTCATAGCTCCGCCATTTATAAACCGATCAGGTTGAATTCGTTTTTATTAGTTTCTTTTCTTCTTTTTTTGTCTCATTTAAAGGAGCGAATATTGCCTCAAGATAGTGGCGGAAACACCCAGGATCTAGGCAGGAATCGAACCTGCGACTGCCAGATTGATAGGTTAGTGCACTACCCACTGCTCTATTTAATAAACAGTCCAGTCATTTGCTTTAAAATGATATAAAATAAAATAAAGTTGATTTAAGCTTATCTGTACCTATCAGCAAAGGATGTGGTTTCAACACATTCAGTAATTTTGTCAATGTTTCTTAAGCTCTTTAAAAGACATTCTGCTTTGTTGTCTAAAAGGAAATAATTAAATAGATTAAATTTTTTTTGTTCTTGATGAGCTGCAGGCATATTCGCTTCGGTATTGCCTATTTTTTTAAATTTTTTGTTTTCTTTTTTGTACAAGCACAAGTAGTGTCCATTTTATAATCATTTAGAAGTCAACGGATGTGTGAGATTTTTCTTTTCTTGGCCTGTTCTTCTTTGGCCAAAGTGTGTGCTTGATATTGCGGCAACGTTTTGTTGTTGCTGTGGCAAGATTTTTTTATTATGATACATAAATTCATGTTGTGTTTTTAAATGGATTGTGCCTCAGATAATTTAGCAAAAGAAGCTTTGTATTATTAAAATCGTGATTTTTGAAAGACTTTCTGAAGAGTGTGTGGAATTTATTGCAAAAAAAAAAAAATGGCACGAGTACACATAGCGTATGTTTGTTCAATTAATTAATATTAGTCATGCGTTCGGAGACTAACTGCGGTCATCTTAAGCAAAGTTTATTTGGAAAAGTCTTAATTAAAGCGATCTTATTATTCATAAATGGTTTTGAAAAGGTTTTTAAAAAAAAGCAAATCTTTTACTGGCATCCTTTTTTAAATTATGTACTCAAACTGTTTTAGTTAAAAATATAAAGTTTTTTTAAGTAAATTAAAAAAAAAAAAAATATATATTAAACCATTTCATATTTGAAGACAATTTAAACGAACCAACACACCTGTGGGTTTTTTTTTATATTAAATAACAAAAGAATATTTTTCCAACTGGCATACAAACGAACAAAATTTGTTGCTAAATTTTTCACGTTTTGTTAAACTTCATGAAAAACAAAAAATATAAACAATTTGCATTTGTATTTCAGTCAATTTTTTTTTATCAGCATTCTAAATAGAATCAATTTCCCACTGATGCTGCATGCAAATTTTATTTTAAAAAATATAAAAAAGTCAAATGATTATAATAAAAAATCTGCTAGCAATTCGAAAGAAAAAAAAAATATTTAATAAAAAAAGGTATTTTTGTCTATTTATTAAATAAAATTCGACATAAAAATAAGGCGAAACCAAACCTAACTTTCCAATTTATTTCAACAGGTTTTGAAATAACACCGACAGATATTGCTAAACAAACTGGAACGAATTTCTAAATATTTTTTTTTTACTTATTTAAAAAGAAAGCAAAAGAGTAACAGGTATATTTCGTATTCATATTAAATTATATCAGTGATTTTCTGGGTACCTGCAACATATTGAAAATATTGAAAATTAACTGCGTAAAGTAAAATATTCAAATTTTTAAGGAAACTTGCGGTAATGGAAGACAAACTTTAGTTCTAAGAAAAAGTAAATTTTTTAATATTAAAAAGTGTGACATAACATGCGTAGCTAACAGCTTTCTTGTCAAGAACCAAAATCCATTTAAAAATTTTTTAAAACAAACTAGTCCGCATAAATTTAATGATATTCTTGGCATTTGCTCGGTAGCTATTATTCTTTATTATCATGTGGGCTATAAACGCACCGCGACCTTTAAGATATATTCTGCAGACTCCTTGCGAATATCGTAACTGCTGTAGGATTAATCATGCCTAGATCTTCTGGCAGCTTTTTTAATTCTTTATTTCTGAAACGCTTGTAACATTTTTTTATCAGTTTTAAAGAATATCAAAAAGTTACTGAAACAAAATTTAGTATGAAGTTGTCACAATTCATAGACTCTTCTGCAAAATGTTTGATTTTAATAATCCGCTGCTGGTCATTAAAAAACTTTTTTAATGAAACATAAAGCTTGTGCAAGCTTTCGTTTTCTTATTTGCAGTAAATTATGATTTTTTCTTATTCCCATTTAGTTTATCATTTTGAAATCTCAAAGCCAATTGTTAGAAGTCTTATAGTTTTAACTTGGAAGTATATGAAATGAAAAAGAAAGTTACCTTCATAAACTAAACACTGTTGTTGGTAATTACCAGCCACAAAAATATTTCTCAAAGAAACAAGCCGGCTGAATATAAGGTGTTCGTACAAAGCCTTAAGGGAAACATGTTCATAAGTTACGCACAAAAAAATTTTATACAGAAAGAGAAGCGTATTTTTAAGGTAGAGCTGCGTAAAGGGCCTTTATTTTGCAATTGAGTTTTTAAATTAGAATCAGAACTAAGAGCGGGTACTAGTCACCTAGTTACTTTGGCCACTACTCTCAAGTTATAAATTCTTTAAGAATTCAAACCTTTTATTGTGTGATTTGTCCGCCATGTCCGACGGTTGTTGCTAATGAAGCGAAAACGGTTATAAATTAGATTCTTACAGTGATACACAAAATGTGTTCTGCTGTCTCTTCGTCTTTGTTCCCCAAGTATTTTAATGCACTCTAGTGAACAGTCATCCATAAATCACCTGACAATGCAAATTCCTGACGGTATCAGGCCTAATGAATCATTTATACTCCTCGGAAACCGGAATGTCATGAATATTTTCGTTACGTTGACAATATTTGCTTCCAAAAAATATTTTTGATTTTCTCTTTGCAGCCACACCCTAAATCTGAGCTTAATAGAGCTCCAAGACAGTCTGCAGAATGGTTCTGGGCCAATGAATCTGTTATTCGCACCTTACCATTGCCTGCACCCATATCAAATACCAGTCTCTTCATAAGTATTAGGCAATACCATACCAGTTTCGATCTTATCTCTAAGACACTGAGTGCCTGCATTATCTTCCTGCTATCAAAGTGAACACGGATGTGATTGTTATTTGTGTCTCTTTCAAGTTCTTTTCTTTTGGCAAAACTGTATAGCATATTTTTCTACCGGAAAAACTGAGTTTTCTGGACACATTATTATTATTAACGTAATGGGCACCGCTATCTAAAAGATGTTTTGTGCAGCCCAGTTCCCAACCACAGTCCGAGACTCCTCTTAACTGCTGTAGGATTAATCATACCTAAATCTTCTGGCACTGATGCCCCACTACCTAAGCAGCTCATTCTACGTCTTGCCACCGCTGGGTACTAACACGGAAAATGCTCCGATGTTTTCCGTCCTTTTCGACAGAAACGACAGTAGTCGTCTTGTACCACACCGATTTTACTCATGTGGTAGTCAAGTCTATATCTAACGGGCTCAGCATAGATTTAAATATCATTCCTGCTGAGGCTTAAGCCAACTTCTGTCCTAATGCGTTCGGAATTAATGAATCTCTTTGACTGCAGCATGCTTTTTTTCAGCCTTGGAGCGGACACATACTGAAAAATAGCATTGTTCTGGTTTTTTGACCACAGTAACCCTCTAGCGTTCTTGAACCATCTGTGTACCATATATTATGTGGTCTGACTGCGGGTTCAGGTTTGTTCTTTTCCCAATTAACCTTCTTGTTAAGAAATGTGAAGTTATATTTGGTCTGACAGTGATCGCTTATCCTTACAAATCTCGCACTTGCTTCAGGGAGAAAGAGTGCGGGGAAAAGTCTTCTCCAACACCCAAAATGAGACTAACTTGAGCTGCAATACTTCTTTCTTGATGAATAAATGCATTTTTGGAAAACTTGGCAAGACTTCAAAGGCAGCATTCAGGGTTGATCTTATTGTAGAATTTTTAAAAGAAAAAAGGTATTTTTTTTGCCTATTGATGATTAACTGTTGATCACCCTTAGTATCACTCAGACACAATGCGACTTTCAGCTTCTAAGTGTTGGTAATCACAAGAATAGTTATAGCTTTGACGTCTTTATTAGTTAGCTTAATCAGTGATTTGTGTTATTTTAAACAGAAATTATTTCGAATTAAAGGCCGTGCTTTTTTGTTCCTTTTTTATTGACGGCCTTATTTCCCTTTCAAACGCAGACATTTAATTTCATTTATTCGCTTTGTGTTTCATTAACCCTTTTTTTTTAGAAAAAAGCTCTTCTTTCTTTCTTTTCTTTGCTTTTGCTACAAATTATTGTTTGATTTTTTTGTTTCATTTGCTTTTAATTTATATCAAGGATTACAATAAACAAACTAATCTGTAGCAATAAACACTAACAGAAGCCCTGGAAGCGCTGAAAAAAAACAAACAGTTTTTCGTGTTTGAAATAAAACAAATGGAAATGGCTTTTCTATATCAGCTACAAGCAACTAAAGTATCATAAAACTAAAGAAAAAACAACGGAAATGACATTCGTATGGAGCATTGGCAATGGTAGGAATGTGCTTGCTTTTAACTCTTACTGCTTTTTCAAAAACTTTGTAACCCTTGATTATTCTTGAACTGAACTACCTTTTTACTAGCACCTTCTAATAAAATACTATCAAAATTGCACTTGAATTTAGCCAGCCAGCGCTATTATCCTTTTTTATGAATGTCCTTTCTTTGCAGCTACTATTTGTGTGTTTGTAGCTGTTGTAAGATTATATTTTTGTTTGTTATCATTTCGTATCTCATCGTAACCCGTTTATATTATTTTCTTGTATTTCGTTTTTAATTTATGTTTCTAAAATGCTCGATAAATGGGTATCATTTGAAGATATTCTGGCGATAGCCAGCCACAGTGTTAGCGAATCCTTTTATATTTGTTTGTTGGCAAACTGTACGTTTTCTTATTAACAATAAATAGGAGTTAATTTGGCAGTTTTCTTGGTTATTATCTGCTTACGGGTAGTGGGAGTAAATTATTGAAGGATTATTATACTTTTTGATAAGAAAAAACAAAAGAAAAAACGATGAATAAAATAAGTTTTAGCAGCAAAAAAAAAGTATTAAAAATTATTAATAAGGAAACATTTTATCACTTTCAGAATCTAAATAATTTTAAAAGTTTTAATAATTTTTCCTTCTTCATAAATGAATCGTTTTTGCTTCAAGTTAACTTTTTAAAGTTAAAAAATTTAAAATTTTTTCTATTTATTTTTTTTGCTTTTTAAATTTCCTAAATTCAAACTGAAGACGATTTCCACTCACAACAAGTAAGCATAAATATCTTGCAATGCATGCATAATTGGCCATAAAGTTTAGATACTTTTTGTATCAATATTTAATAAATAAATAAATTTCCTAATGTAACTCCATAAATACTATTTGTTAGATACCAACATATATGATGGCAACAATATGTTACTAGGTGGCAAATAACTTTTATCACTCACAGCATATCAAATTGTAAACGAAATAAAGAAAATTACCGTGTAATAATCTCATGCCAGATTGAGAGTTGTTAAGCACGCTAACCTTTATCTAAAACTGAACTAAGTCACATACAAACACTCAGATGCACGTACAGGCTTACACACGCTGCAAATAAAATAAAAATAGAAAAGACAGAGAGAAAGAAAGGGAGAGAAAGCAAAATCATAAACAAGCCAAAAGTTAATGAAACAAATATTCCCTTATCATGCCATATTTATGATTGTTTCACATCCATTGAAGCTGCTGGTGTGTGTGTGTGTGTGTAGAGATATTTTTATTACAATTGACCCTCTTTAAAACCGAATCATACTTACATTAATGTAGTAAATATTAGGCCCAGTTATGTTTGGTTCGATCACAACTTATTATGTGCACATCTTAGATTGAACATTAAATGGTTACAGAAATTTTATTTTGTTTACACATGCAATAGATTCCGGTTTTTTCTATAATTTTTTATTTTTATTTAACAGATAAAAGCAAAAAAATAGTTGAATGTGAATAGAAATATTGTAATTTTTTTTTATAAAAGCTGCACTAGAGAGGACCTAAACTTTTTTTGTTTTGTAAAATTCCTAAAGAGAAGCCTTTTTTTTACAATAAAGAAGTGTGTATACAAAATGGAGCGGCTTTACAAAAGCATTTTAGGAAAACCTAGTGACATCACTTGAATTTAATATTTATTTTTGTAAAAAAAACTTTTGTCAGTAGCAGTTTATTTGTAGGCTTGGTTAGCCATGGAAAATCAAAATAGAAAAAAATATTCTGCACAAATATCTTGAAAATCCCATATGTTCAGGTGCAATGATTGAAATCTGCAGATTTCAAAAACCATTTTAAATAAAATTTTAAAAGATATAACCAAACCATAAGAACAGATTGTAAGCCAAAAGAATAGAAAAAAGTTGCTAAAAAAAACTCAAAGAACATAAAATATATAATACGCTCAATGTAACAAAATCAGGGTATCTCGGACAATGATGGTGCAAAAAAATACAACACGAGTTTAAGTAGCGCAAGACTAACAATAGATGAAGGCTACAGAAGTAATCGTACAATAAAATATCCAAATCGTACAGAACAGCAGACTCCTATTGCATTCTTTACGATAAAATTTTAACAAAAATCAACAAGGACGATGAATCCTATGTAAAAATTAACTTAAAACAGCTGCTAGGTCAAATCTTTTGTGTTACAAAGTAACGTGGAGATGCCGATTCAAAGTCCAGATACAAAAAAAAATGGAAAATTTTTAAAAATCATTTTTTGGCAAACATTTTGCAGAACGCCATTTATCGTCTCTTCAAAAATGAAAGCAGAATTTTATATCAAAGAATGCCTGCAGAAACAATTGATTTCTCTAATTAAAGCCTATTTTAGCGTCTTGTCATTATTCAAAAACTGCGATGGAGTTTTTTAAAAGATACCGGATCGATATAGTAACAAAAAAACTGTTTACAGCCTCGGCCAATTGAAAAATACTGAATTACTTTCAAGGAGAATTTAAAGAAAAATTTTACTATTAATCGCGACTTCAAAAATATGTTGGAAATTTAAAACAAATATACAGCCCAGGTAGATCAGAATGTTGAGCAGAAATTAATATGAAACCCAAAAATTTATAAGAGGAAATGAATTGAAATTTTGTGAACAATGCTTTAGTTAGTAATCCACTACTGCTGTTATATTGATCTCGTCTATCATAACTGAGTAGGCGTTATAAGGTTAACATTACAACAAAATACGCATCGTAATCCACTTGAGGTTTGCTTTTGTGGAAATTCCTTTTAATGCATTCCCTATGTAAGACAAATAATCGAAATGTAATACTCACATAGTGATACATAGTGAAGAATATTATTAAGAAAAGAACCTAAAATTACATGAAATATAAAAACCAGTATCAAACAAACACTGACCAAGAGAATATTAAAAAAAATCTCTAACAAAAATGTTGCAAAAAAAAAATTTCTTGTTAATATTGTTGTAATTGAAGTAGTATCAGTAGCAAGTTGAAATAAAATAAATGTCATGAAAGAACTCATTGACAGGCACATAAGCACACTGGTTTTATGACCAACAGATATGACCAAAATATATGATTACCATGTGTCGTTCATTTTATGTCCAAATGCCAATGACTATTGGGCAGCAACAGAAATGGGCATGTATGAATAGTAACTGGAATACACGTTTGTGTTAGTGCTTGTGTTTGAGTTTAGTGAATCAGTGAGTTCATCTTGGTACGAGTATTATCTCACAACTATGTAACTCGTAAATAGGCATTTACTTATTTTGTAAAATTTATTTTTGTCTCTGGTTCGTTTTGCTTTGACCATCATCATCTTCATCATCATGATGATGATGACCATCAATTTTATGTACTTAGTTGGTGTATGCATGTATTTTGTTTAGTGTATTGAGTTTCTTGTTGTGGCCCATTCCAATAAACATTGATCCAGGTGGGATAACATGTGTCTTTCTTTACAACTTTGCTCATAAAAATCAAAATTAAATGTATAATAGCGTGTTTATATGTATTATTCCTTAACCATTTGTCGTTTCTGTTTTTTTTTTTTTGCTTTTTGGACTTTTGATAAGAAATAAAATAAGAAACCCCAAACTGTTAGATTACAAGCAAACATTTTCTTTAATTTCATCAGATAGAAAAAGTGTTCAAATACAATCAGTCTGTACTGAGGACAATTTGAAATTCTGATTTATTAAAATAGAAATTTTAAAATGAAATTCCATTAAGTGTTGGCAAGAGGGTAAGATGTTACTCTTAGCAAAACACACACTTTTTTTGAACGAGCATTCCATTCTAAAAGCCTGGAAGCAAATTACGGCATTCTTTTTACATTTCAATTCTACACCAAAAAAAAAAAAAAAAAAAAAAAAAAAACAAGTCACCGCAAACATAATTTATTCTCCGCAAGAATATTATTGTTAATTTGAAGCATCTGAAAATTTTAGCCATGACCGGGTGTTGAACCACAATATCTATAGTTGAGTGATTTTTTTTAATATTTTTGGGTTAAAACTGCAATCATAAATCTAACCACCTGAATATGGTTGCTTCAACCATATTTTTTCCTTGCGAGTGCCGCGGTTCCAAAAAAAAAAAAAATTTTTGTGAGTAACAGAAATTAAATGCAAAAGTTTTGTTAGAGAATTTTTAGGACTGAATTAACAATATTTAATTAAGCAATGATAATACCAGTAAGGAAACTATAAGTTCTGCTCTTATAGCTTCCATTCAGGCTCTAATCAAATAGCTGATGTACAATACTCGATATAGATTCGATTTATTACTTTACTAAAATTAGTTGTTTTTGCTACTAAAGCTCACGAGTTATTACGAATTGAATGCCTCCATATTTTGTGCGAACCGCATTTTAAAATATTTGATGTCACTACCTGTGATACAGCATAATTTTCTTAATTCACTTTTGACCACATTTACGTTTCTCCATAAATTTAAAAGGACATCATTAAGAAATCCTTTTTTTTTTATTAATGTTTAATAAATACTGTAAGCATTTCGTTATTATTTTACGTATGCAATAAGTGTAGTCACTCGTTCGATACGATTTTACTTTTGCTGACTGTGTGTCACGTGATGGTACGGGAATAAAATAATATTCGTGGTAAAGTAAATATTTGTTGAGGTGATAAAAACCTTTTCGTTCGAAAATTTATGATTTCTTGTTTGTGGAATAACATGATGATGAGTCATAAAAATGTACGTGAACATTTCAAATTACAAGCTTGATTAAAGGTTTATTCCATTTTTTTATATTTAATGTTTGGTGCTTTGTAACCCCTAAGAGTTGCTTTTGTTGACTGCAACATTTTTTTTGTTAAAATTATTCCGCATTAGTGTGAGTGTGAAAACTAATTGCTGCCTTTGGAATAAATAAATAAAGAATACATTATGAAACTAAGAAAAGAATAAGAATCCCAATGATGGCCAACAATTGCTTTAAGTAAAAACTATTAACACTATTTGTTCCCTTTTTTAATTCCTACTAAAGTATTCATTAAGTTTTTTGTTGTATTTAAAAGTGATATTTGAATTTACTATTTTGATACATCTAGATATGGACCTATTTATGTATATCACTCACTGTCAAATGGCTCAATTATGAAATTAAGTTGGTAGACTTGACTGCCAGCTCAAATCATAGTTTGTTTTGTTGTAGAAAAAACTACACACAGAAAACAGCATCGGTTGTAATACTCAAATTCGTTGCCAATAGAATTTTGGTGGTTTCATGTACTATCGTAGAATTCGAGTACACCAACTGAAATAATTCGGCAGTCGCAACAGAAATATTAAAAAATTCTCTTGCCAAGAAAATGAAGTAATTAAAAAAATTTTTATTTTTCAAAGTCACAAACCAAATTGTGACAAAAAAAAAATTAGTACAACAAAATATAATCAAATACATTTTAAATAAAATAGAAAAAAATAAAACATTTGAAATAAAAATGTATTTCATTATCTGTTTACATTAAGTTCCCTGCATGCCCATTTCTTATTCCAAATAGTTCAGGAAGCTCAACAAATGAAATGGAATTTTTCTGTCTAAAAATATACTATTTTAAAATAGTTGTCAAAAACTAATCCATAAAAATATTTTTATTTAATTTATAAAACGTTTTAAGCAAACAATAGAAAGAACTAAATGGGTAAAATACAATTCTTATTATAAAATATTAGTCTGAACCACAAAATAAGTTGTTATTGATTTCCAATTTATCTTTTCTCTGTGTGTACAATTATTAAAAAAAAAAAAAAAAAAAAAAAAATTAAAATAACTACTCACACATACCCAAAGCAGCAGTTGATAGGCCATGTTGTCTAGCTAAAACCAAAACAGAAACACTCACTAAAATACAGCTTTAAATACTACAATGTGGACTTATAATTTTTCGTTAGATGAATGCGACTGTATTATAGGCCTGCCAGATAAAGTTTCCAAATACTAAATGAAAAAAAAAGAAACTAAACAAAACAAGTATTGAAAATGAGAAATAACAAAACCATATCAAACCATCAAGTTAAACCCCAAACCCCACAAACAATTGGAAAAATTGCATGACAACCACAATTCGGATTTTGATTGGATTAAAACAAGTATTTGGCGTCAACATTAAAATGGGTGACGAGTGACCAACAAAATGGCAAAAAAAAAAAAACGATTGAAACAACTAAAATGTTTCCATGGTTTTAGATCGATACATTCAACATTCGTATGTGACAATTTGGTATTGGGAGACAAACACTCATACACTTAGAAAAGAAATTGTTGTGTTTTACATTTTATTGTTACATCTGCTAGCGAGTTTTTATATTCAAAAATCATTTGACTATGCAAGTGTTCAGTGTAGGGGCAGGAAGTGATAAATCACGATTCCGTAAGGCAAGAGGTCCACGTATAAGGTTGTTTTGAACATAAAATGTCACCAAATTTTACATTGAGCTACGGGCTATTGTAGATTAAACTACTACATGAGTAAAATCGGTGTGGTAGAAAACGATTCGTATATCTGTGAAGAAGCACTTATTCTGTGTGAGTGTTCAACTGTGGCTACTTACAGAATGAGCTGCTTAGGAAGTGAGACACAGCTCCCATAAGACTTAGGTATGATTACTCCTACAACGATTATGAGATTCGTAAGGATTGTAATTGGAAACTGAGCTGCAGAATAGATTTTAAAGGTTGCGGGGCGATTGTAGCCCATGATGATAATTAAAATAAAAATCTTTAGTGAAAGAGAAAGACAGAGTTTTTGTATTTTATGTTACCTATCCAGACGGCAAATCCACTTGTCGTAATTTAAGCCAGCCTGGCTGGCTGACAAATATTTGATTTCCCATCGGCTCAACTTGTTTTTCAATACATTTTATTATTTAGTAAAAAAACTACAATAAAAGAAACCACTGAGTTGTAGATCACTTTATAATTTTAAATTTTTATTAATTTTTCTTTGAATTGTTTGTTCTCATTTTGTAAAGTGTAAGAAATAGTGGCTGAAAAATTTAGATCCTTCATAAAAAAAACTTTCACTCACATATTCACAGTCAGAGGCACAGACATACCACATAAACATACAAAACACAAATGTGTTGACAACTAATGACTGCCAGGAGGTGTGCTTGGATAGAGTTAAATTTACATCCCATCTTTTGTTTAGTTAAAAATTGTGCATAGGAAGGATGTATATTTTGATATTTGATTACGAATGTATGTGTCCACATACATATACACACAAATGGCCAGGAATTAGATACAGATGAAAAGGATATTGATGTGGCTCGAGTAAATGAATAAATATGTGTTCATGCAGAGTGATATAGCAGTGATTGTGTTGTTGTACAATATTTAGGCAATTAAATAGAAAAATATACACGGTATCAATTCTAATTTTTATGATTGTTCTGTGATTTGGTTTTTCATTTTACCAGCAATGCCACCATTTTATACACACACAGCCAAACTTATTGCTTATGCTGGCAGTTAGATATGTCTTTGATAAACGGTCATCCATTCCATATGTTGTTGTAGGACTCGTATTTTGTATTCAAAATGCTCGCACTTGCACTCGCACGGCTTATTTTTTGTTTTTGTTTTTTATTATTATTTTCTAACGTCCACAATAGTAGTGATTATGTGCCTGCTATACACTTGATTAGATCTTAGATTTTAGTTATTTCAATTGCAATTTTGGTAGTCAATTGCTTTTCCTCAATTCAAACAAAAAAAAAAAAAAAAAAAAAAACCAAATGGAACATGCACAACAATTACCATTCATGTTTTATTCCCTTATTGGTTTGATTTGGTCGGTGATTTTGGTAGAAATTGACATTTAAGGTTTTGATTACAGTTTGTTTATTACAACAAAAACAGAATTAAGTTTGTGTGAGTGAAGAAAAATTTAGTGTAATTTAATTTATTTTCAGTTAAAAATTTAGGCTGGTATTTAAAACGACTTAAATTTTTTATACAGATTTGTCACAATATCCGTTTCAAGTTTACTTTTCATTGAAAACAAGAATTAAACTTTTTTAAAGTTTTTTCTTCTAAAAACTCTTTAGTCTCTGATGATTCTAATACCCTTCACTGTAAGTAATTTCTGCAGAGTAGATGGGACACCCAATAATTCTGGATCGTTATAAATAGCGTGGTTGTTTAAGCGATAACCAGCTGTTTGTCTGTTCATCTGTCTATCTGTGCAGTCGTTGAAATCAACTTTCTGAAGTATCTAAGTAACGTAGTAAAGAGTTTAGCATACCAATCTACTAGTTGCTTTTGCCTTTCAATTGCTATTAAAACGCAGCCCTCTCGGTATATAAATGGTGGAGCTATAAGCAAAAACGGTGACTACTTCTATTTCTGACCATTTTCTCAGTGGGTATTTTGCATATTTTGCCTTAAATACAAAACCGCCTAAAAACAAACGTGTTACGCAGTTTTGTCAGAAATAGCAGGCAAAAATCAGAAAGATCGGTTTACAAAAGGTCGAGAAAAATCAAAACTACAACCGATATTTTAGATTTTCATTAATTTGTTTTTTTTTTTTTTTATAAAATTTTTTTGCACACAAAAACGAAAGCGAGCAATGGGTTTTGTTGCCTTTGAATCAAATCATAAAAACTAATTATGTCAATTGACATGACAACATTCGAAAAAAGTAAATGTTATGAATATGAATTAATGCATTGCCTGTTTTTTATTGTTCAAAACAAGTAGTTGAATCTGTTGTAAAAAAGTGTAGTATTTCACCTTCACTTATGAATTAAGTGCAAAATATGTACCATTTTTGCATCTTTTATATGCAACATGTTGAGAACAGAACAGGATATTGATTTTAACTATTACAGTTTTTTGAGAATAGAACACACAAATTCTATAATGGCAGACTATATGCAACATTTTTGTTAGAAAAGAAAATGCCATTAAGTTTTTTTTCATCATCTTTTTATTATTTGCCACTTTTGTAATTTTTTTCTTTTTATTTATGTCTTTTGATTGGTTTGCAGCATATTGAATGAGAAACTCCTTTTTATATTTTTTCTCTCTAACTAATATTTAGCATAATGATGTTGCATAATTTATTTCCCCCAAAATTTTGTTTTATTTTTTATTACTTCAAGATGAACGTGAAATGTAAAAGTCAATGAATTTTAAATGTTATTTTTTTAGGTTTTATCGTATTATCACGTTCTTTAATGGTTCATGTTTTATGGTAAACATTGGAGTAAATTTATTTGACTTTTTGATGACCATTTATTTCTTTATTCAATTGTAATAAAAATCCTTTTATAAGTTAAAATTGTCGATAGCAGTTAGCTTAAATTATATTCATGACTCATCTAGTAACAATTAATTTTAAGAATAAATAGTAATTTAATGTCATTTAAAGTACTTTTTGTTTCAAATAAAGGAAAACATTAATCACATATAAATTTAGTTGAAATTGCGAAAGAAATTTGTATCTATGGAGGGAGCGTCTCAAAGGATTAAAAATTTTCCAACATTTTTAAAATTTGATTTTAGCGAAAAAGGCCAATTTTCGAAAACTATTAAACGTCTTAATCATCTCACTAAATTATAAAATAACGTTATTGAAGTGTTATAAAAAACGGATTTTGATCTACTAGCGATCACATAAAGAACTTTCCATGTTATAGACCAGCAGACGTATGAGCAATTTGTAATTATATATTTCACATACATTACGCTTGATGAGTGCAGGACTTGGTTGGTTTAAATCAGTGGTCGTCAAAACTAAAAATGAGCTTGTATTAGTGAGAGAATTACCCAGCAAACGCAAAATGAAGCATTTCCAATATAATTTATTTAAGAAATATTTTACCATTTGTCAATAAAACAGATACGTATTTTTTTTTGTATTTTTTTCTGCCCTTGCATTGTTTTCATCAACAACAAGTAGCCATTCTTTAATTTTTTCTACATAAATGTTTTTTACCATGTCTAAATTGTCCTTTCTTTTCTTGCCTTCGAAACTTTTCATGTCACTATGAAAAGAATCGTAATGTCTTTTAATAACATATTCCCTATTTTCTTTGAACATTGGTAACATAGAATACATTGCATGTTACCAAATGCATTATTTATCATGAAATATTTTTTACATATCATTATGTTTTTAAAATGTTCGCTGGACAAGGATTACTGAAAAAAGAGAAAAAAAACTGAAACAAAAATTCGTAAGCATCCGCACATGTGTAGCCATCGGTACCTAAACCACGACTGAATACAAGAGCGTAAGAGTATACGTGTGATTGCTTTAGCACAATTGTGCTATGGGACGACGACCACTGGTTTAAATGGTGGCCTAATGGCCCTCAATTAGAATCGCAAGATTTCTTTTTGCAGGACTATTTAATAATTTATTTCTAAATAAAATAGTTTTATTTTGATAAAATGAATTCTGAAATAATAAAAATATTAAACATGTTGTTTTTCGATTTACAAAAAATAGACAAAAGAAAAGCAAAATATGTAGCTTTTTATTTTTATACAAATTTTGTTGGTCTAAATATAAAAAAATATTTTTTAAGAAAATGCCATCCGATGAATAGTGAAATATACTCGTATACAAAGAAAATTAAAGAAATGTTTTACTTTTCTATATAAAAGACGTAGATCTCAAAAATTAAAATTTAAATATAATAATTAAATTTATGTTTGAATAATAAAATACTGAATTTGAAATATTCATCGCTGTCATAGAATCCAATGTTGTCGGTATTGGATTTGAAACCGACAAAAAAATTACTTTGGTGTCATGAAATCCAATGTTGTCGGTTTCATTTTCGAACTAGAATTAATGTCGGTTTTAGGTGTCACAGAAACCAATGTTATCGGTTTTGCTATTGGATTGAAACCAATCAGTTGACAGTTGTTGGTTTGTTTAATTTGAAATAAATCAAGTGACTAAAACGGACTTTTGTCATTAAAAATTCACCTGCAGTTAGATATTTAGTAAAAATTTAAGTAAATTAATATTAATTCTACAAAAATAAATTTTTACTCATAATTTTTTTTTCTCTACCAAAAAAAAAAAAAAAAAAAAAAAAAAAATAGCGCTTAAAACTCAATAACTATGCATTTTATAGAAAAATATCCTGTCACTGCTAAGGGACTTACAGACAACTGTATGACCTCTTTGACAGCAGTTTGATTCAGCCAAAAAGCGCAAATTCATCAAAAATATGTAAACGGAAAGCTTCTTTATTTAACCGGTAATTTATGAATCTTCTTTTTACCTTCTGTGAGCGTTCTTCTTCTAATAAAAATCCTACAACGGCAAAAGTGATTTTATTTCACTGACACCAATTATATATTTTATATTAAAAATTTTCAATAAAAAACAAGTTTTTATTTTTATTTAAACGAAAACACTGCGATTTATCAAAATTGTTACCAAACATTTACATAAACAATTTCATACAAATAAACTAATGTATAGAACAACTGATTCGAACATCGGTTTTATTTGTTTTCGAAAATAACAAAAACGACTTGGTTTCATGACACCAAATGAAACCAATATTGGTTTGCAAAACCAACAATTAGCAAAACCGACTTGGATTCTATGACAGCCCTGATTGCCTTATTTATCTTATCCTCTTAACATTTGGAAAATGTCTACAATTTGTTTAAAATATATTTTCCGTAAAATAATATTAACTATTATTATTTATTTCATTTACATACAACAAAGGCTGGTTAAATTTTAAGGGCCGATGTTGATTTTGAAAAAAACACAAATTATTTAGGAAATTATTGTCATTTCCTTTTATTATGATAATATGGTATGGTTCAATTATGTATGGAACAAAATATCGGCCAAATGGCCGCCGCAACTTCGGCGGCACACATCCATCCGATAGTCCAAATTTTCGATGACGCTGAGTCATAATTGAGGTTCTATGCCGTTAATGTACCGAATTATCTCATCCTTTAGCTTTTGAATTGTTGCTGGCTTATCGACGTACACCTGATCTTGGCGGCCAATTGACATCGCCACCACGTAAGATAACACGGCCATTGAATTTGTCGCGCGAAAGAGCCATTGTTTCGTTAGCTGTGTGGCAAGTGGCATCGTGCTGTTGAAGCCACATATCGTCCACATCTATATCTTCCAATTCGGGTTATAAAAAGTTCGTTATCATCTCACGATAGCGACCACCACAGTAACTGCCTGAGCGGCCTCATTTTGGAAAAAATACGGCCCGATGATGCCGCCAGCCCTCACTCTTTGTGAGTGCATTTGTTTTTCGACAATCACTCTTGGATTATCATTCGATCAAATGCGGCGATTCTGCTTATTGACGAATCCACTGAGGTGACAATGTACCTCATCACTGAAGAAGAAAAAATCACGAAGTGCATTTTCTTTCTTTTAGTCAGATTCGTTTATATTTTCTGCAATTTATAAGCTGTCAAATTCAAAATAGGTTGAAGCTGTGAGTTATACTAATAATGATGGCTGATCAGGGAGTGTAACAGGCTTCTGAGCAGAAGACGATATCGGATATAACCACTCACCTCGGTTTGCAGAGTTTTTGCCCGCAATGTTTGCCATGATGATTATAAGCTTCTCGCCAAATCATGGGTGTTCTGAACTTAAGAACAAATTTTTGTCCTCTTGTCCATTCTGGCATAAAGGCAACAAATTTTTGCAATATATTATTTAGCACCCATGACTTTTAAAGATAGAAAAGATTTACTACCAAATAGTTAAAGTACGCCCATTTTACGGTATTTTGCAAAGCTTACTCACCACAAATAACATAAATGTTTTTTGGACCATTTAAGGAATTACCCTCTTTACATTGTGGGTTTGTTGGGGAGAAGGGTAGATCAGCTTTGCGAACTGAAAGTTTTTACCACAAACTTATTTTTCTTTATTTACATATTCTCTTTGTCGTATTGTGGTTTGTTTTTCTTTCAGGATTGACAAATTAAAATTAAATTTATTTACGGCAACGCTGTATTTTTACTTGCAGCAAATAAAAAAATTCTACAAAAAACAAAGTGATTATTATTTATAAAAAAAACATAAAAAGCTCCTACTATAAAACATCCACAGTGTAATTGTATTGTAATTTTCAAAGGGACATCGCTACTACGTGAATAGATTGCAAAATCTCAGAAACTAAAGCTGCTAAAAAAAAACCAGTGCCATTTTCGTAATCAGCACATACATTCGTGCATGTTTTGTATTCCACACGAATTTAAAAAATGTGGAATTATATTTTTTTCTTCTTATTAAATGAAAACTACCAATAATTTCGCACTCAAAATAAAGCAAAAACAAAATTTTAAAAATCTTAAAATAAACGACAGAGTAGTTACAAATTGCTGAATTTTTCAATTCCGAATAAAATATTCCGATTCGAAATATAGAACAGCACTGTTTAATTAATTGAAAACGAATGGTCAGTGTTATCAATTTGAAAGCTTTTAACTAAATCAAATTCATAATTTCATATTTTAGTTGCTATTCGTTTTCATTATAAAAATCTATTTAAATACATAAACTTTTTCTATGTTTTTATACATTTCTGTATGTACGTAAATATGTACAAGGAAAACAACAACTTTAACAGAAAACAAAACAACAACAAAATTTTGCTCATGCGTCTCAACGTTACATTTTATTTTGTTAAATATTTCCGACTCAGGCAAAGCAGCCTGTCATCATGAAAATGATGAAAAGGTATTTATTTAGAGAAAACATTTAGGTCCAAGGGAAAAGTGGAGGAAGCTTTTAGCCAATCAAATTGGTTTTGCTAATAAATTATGATGGTTTATTGTTGTATGTACATATGTATCTATGACGTACACTTTTTTTAGGAAAAAAACTTAACATTGTGTGCTTCCACTGCTCTATTTAATTTTTTTAGTTTAAGCTAACGTCTTTAGAAAATATAAAAAATTACCAGAAATAATTATTATAATTAAATGCATAATTTATTTTATTTATTTGTTAGTTTATTTGACGTTTTCATTTTAAATTAAAATGGCTACGTTATTAAGCTTGAGGATTCCGCTCCAACTTGCGTAGGATATAATTATAATATATAATTTAATTTATTTTTATAATTATATCCTAAAGAAGCTACGCAAGTTGGAGCGAAATATCGATATAAAAATAAATTAATAAAATAGCCATTTTAATTTATTTTATTATTTGGTTTAGTAATTTGGGATGTCGTGGTGATTTATTATGAAGTATGTGTTTGATCATAATTTCTATATATTTAAAGGGTAACATTATATATTGACTGGCTAACTGACTGACTGACGGACTGTCTGACTTGTCAGCATCGTTCAGCCCAAACGGCTAAAGCTAGGAACTCGAAATTGTGTGAATTGATTTATTTTACAATATGTACTCGTAAGGCAAATAAATATGAATTTTTTTTAAATTCGAATATAAAGAACTAAAAGGGTAAAAACGGGTAAAATCGCACTTCTTACAACTACTACAGACGGAGCCAAAATTGATATTATACTAAAAAAAATAAGCAAACGGATGTTTGATACTTTTTTGATATACATATGTACGTATGTAGGTTATAAAGGGTAAAACACCAATGTTCGTACTTTTATTTAATCCCATTTATTTTTCAAAGTACCAATCACAGCAACAAAAACTAAATTGTATTCTTCTCTTCTTAAAAAAGTCTCCGATCTAAATTGGCACTTTTTAAAAAATTCGAGCAAAAAAAGAGTAAACTTTGTACTTCTTTTTAATACTACTTCAAAATAAAATTGATATAGCATATAAGCATTTTATTATTAATTTGTCACACTCAAAAAAGTACCGAAAAGGAGAAATGATATTTTTATGTTATGTTCAAGCCTAGAACCGTGAGAGTTGAATGAAAAGCGAAATAAAGATTCGAAAAAAGTACATTACGGCACTTTTTATTAATTTTAATGCTACTTTTTTTTATTTTTTTCACACTAACAACCCTAGAACTAAAGGGTATTTTTTATAGACGTATAGAACTTTAAGTTGGCATTACTGTTCAAGATGGCGACCAATTTAACAGCTGTCAAGTGATTCATTCTCAGTTTGGTTTGGCAATTCATCATGAATAGACTCACGCCTGAACAACGCTTGCAAATGGGCACAACACGAGATTGCCGTTGTTCCCGATTTTCATAAGCGAATTTTGTTTAGCGATGAAGCGCACTTCTGGTTGAATGGCTACGTCAACAAACAAAACTGCCACATTTGGAGTGAAGCTAATCCTCAAGTGTATGTCGAAACACCGTTACATCCAGAAAAACTGACTGTTTGGTGCGCTTTATGGGCTGGTGGAATCATTGGTCCGTACTTCTTCAAAAACGATGATGGCCAGAACGTTACAGTCCATGGTGATCGGTATAGAGCCATGATTACTAACTTTTTCATTCCTGATTTGAAAAACTATGATGTCCAGGAGCTGTGGTTCCAACAAGACGGCGCAACATGTCACACAGCTCGTGCCACAATCGATTTATTGAAAGACACGTTTGGTGACCGCCTAATTTCATGTTTTGGACCTGTGAATTGGCCTCCAAGATCTTGTGATTTAACACCGCTAGACTACTTTCTGTGGGGCTATGTAAAGTCATTGGTCTATGCGGATAAGCCACAAACGCTTGACCATTTGGAAGACAACATTCGCCGTGTTATTGCCGATATACGGCCACAAATGTTGGAAAAAGTCATCGAAAATTGGACGTCCAGATTGGACTACATCCGAGCCAGCCGTGGCGGTCATATGCCAAAAATCATATTTACAATGTAATGCCACAAGATTATCTTTCGGATAAATAAAATTCATGTCAATCGAATAATCCATCGTTGTTTTATTGCAATTTAAAGTTCTATACGTCTATAAAAAACACCCTTTATGAAATTAAGCTCAAACGCTTTTGAACAATGCAAAAAATCATTAAAAGTAAAAATGGTACTTTTTAATAATTTTAATGATACTTTTGGTCTTTTAATATTAAGGAACCTATAACTAACTACTAGATTGGGCTGAAACAGTCTGAAGCAAAGTACAAAAATATAAATGAGAAAAAGTGGTACAGCCCTAGAACTATGGAACAAGACTCAAACGCCTCTGAGTAAAAGGTACTTTTGGATTGTTTTATATTTTCGGATGTAGAAATTTGAGACCGAGCTTTTCAACAAAATAAGAAACAATTCGCTAACAAAACAGCGAATTCAATGCTATATAAGTTTTTATAAAATAAAAATAAAAATTAAAAAAAAAAACAATTAAATTGTAATACCCCTAAACTTTTAAAGCAACATTTATTTGTTCCATAATCATTTTATTCTCTTGCAATTTATTCTAAAATTTAATTCTCAAATGCAACCAAAACAAAAATAAAAAAATAACTGCCAGGCTAAAAATATAAACCTCAATATTTATCAAATAATGCCAACAATAATATTTTTCAAATTTAAACAATTTAGTAAACTAATGACTGGAGAGAAAAAAGAAATGCTTTGTTCACAATAAAATCGGCAAAATAAAAATATACAGAGTAGAGTGGCTAAAATCCTATTTTGATTAGACCATAAACTAATTTACATATAAAACCTGGTTAAAATTATTGCACATCTGTTATCGCTTTTAATCTGTTTGCAAAGTGTGTTGTTATTAATGATGATCTCTCTTTTTCGTTGTACATAAATACGTGCATACACAAACATGCATAAACACTCACTCAATAGCATAACAACAACACTGGGTTATGGACTAAAAACAGCATTGAAAAAAAAAGAAAACGAGGAAGAAAAATAGTCTACACTAACAACAAGCCTGTGTATCAATTTGAAAATGCCAATAATTTCATTTCGTGTCGAATTGTGTTGTACAACAACATACACAGACATAAACCAAACAATAATTCCATTTACGAGGGTGATTTTGAATTCATTTTTGCATTCAAATTATAATGATAATTTTATGAGCAGATGAGCTTTTGAGGTTTGAACACAAAATACATTTTATCAAAATAGCTAACTGTAAAAATGTCGTTATTATCGACCACAAATTAAAAATTCTGAATCAATAAGAAACATTAACTGTTAGGCTCATTATTTCGATGCAAAACGAAACCGAAAGAAATTTCGAAAAAGCGACTCACTAACTTTTGACTTATCGATCGCTTGCCCTTCCCAAAAAAAAAAAAAAGTAATAGCGAAGATTCGAAGTAATCTAAAAATAGATTTTTTTTCAGTTTTTTGCTTCCCCAGAAACATTACAAAAGTCATAGTTTTGCAAAAGCTTTTGCAAATGCTCTCTTTATAACAAAAGAGAGCATCTTTAAATAAGTACGACATAAAACGACGATAGTTTTTAAAGGTACAAAATTCTATCTCAAGAACAAACCATTTTCAAAAGTAAGCGAGAGCTCAAAAACAATTTGTACAGGCACAGATTGCGTGCCTACTTTTGTGTATCTAAGCATTAAAAGGCCTGAAATGCCTTTTTATTATAAAATATTACAAATGTTTGTAGTGCTGTGTGGCTTTCAAGTATGCCTGTGGATACACATTTCGCATACGTAGTAAAGGGTGTTTTTTATAGACATATAGAACTTTAAATTGCAATAAAACAACGATGGATTATTCGATTGACATGAATTTTATTTATCCGAAAGATAATCTTGTGGCATTACATTTTAAATATGATTTCTGGCATATGACCGCCACGCCTGGCTCGGATGTAGTCCAATCTGGACGTCCAATTTTCGATGACTTTTTCCAAATGGTCAAGCGTTTGTGGCTTATCCGCATAGACTGACTTTACATAGCCCCACAGAAAGTAGTCTTGCGGTGTTAAATCACAAGATCTTGGAGGCCAATACACAGGTCCAAAACGTGAAATTAGGCGGTCACCAAACGTGTCTTTCAATAAATCGATTGTGGCACGAGCTGTGAGCTGTATGACATGTTGCGCCGTCTTGTTGGAACCACAGCTCCTGGATATCATGGTTGTTCAATTCAGGAATGAAAAAGTTAGTAATCATGGCTCTATACCGATCACCATGGACTGTAACGTTCTGGCCATCATCGTTTTTGAAGAAGTACGGACCAATGATTCCACCAGCCCATAAAGCGCACCAAACAGTCAGTTTTTCTGGATGTAACGGTGTTTCGACATACACTTGAGGATTAGCTTCACTCCAAATGTGGCAGTTTTGTTTGTTGACGTAGCCATTCAACCAGAAGTGCGCTTCATCGCTAAACAAAATTCGCTTATGAAAATCGGGAACAACGGCAATCTCGTGTTGTGCCCATTTGCAAGCGTTGTTCAGGCGTGAGTCTATTCATGATGAATTGCCAAACCAAACTGAGAATAAATCACTTGACAGCTGTTAAATCGGTCGCCATCTTGAACAGTAATGCCAACTTAAAGTTCTATACGTCTATAAAAAACACCCTTTATTTACTGAAAGTAAAAATAAAACGAATTTCTTCTTCCCTTTTATGTTAGTTACTCGTACTTTCACTATTTTGTAAAATATTTTATAAAAAAAATAGTTTTCTGCTCTCATAAAAATGTCCTGCTCTCGTTCATTCTCAGTTTTCGTTAAACAACCCTCGGTCTACCATAGTTTTACACACAATTGATGTTTGCATATTGGTTTATTTTTTGGCATGGATATGTTTGTGTATGGGCATTTGTGTGTATTTTGGATTTGATTTTTCTATTTTTTTTTTTTTTGTTTTTTCAATTGTGTTGTTTGTTGTATTGGTAGCCCCCAAAAGAGTAAACAAAAACTGCAACAACTAGTGCTTTTGGCACAATATAATCAAAGCCACATCGTCCAACAAAACACCGTAAAACACTCGATTCACTCCATCCTTTATAAACGTTACCATCTTCCACCAACACACTTGCCCCACTAAACACAATATTCTCTGCTTTGTCAGCCATCAAACTGCGAAATATATTGAAACATAAACAAACATTCATTGTTATACAAATCGCATTGAAATTGTTTGTTTTATTGGAAAACATGTGTGTGGGAGAGCGAGTGGAAAATCGTAAATTTTATTTAAAATCACATTTTGATCAAATTTTATGATTGTTTCACAATTGGAGACCAAATTTTATTAGATTGTCGAATTTTTATAACAAAACAAATGCAATCACCAAAATAAAAAAATAAAAATATTTAAGCAAACCATTTTCTACTAGTGTTACTTTGTTGTGATAATGAAATTGAAAAAAAAATTTTATTTTTTTTTGAATTGTTTGTTGAAATAGATAAATTGAAAATTAAATAAATTCCACCACACACAGTACAGGGAATAATTTAATTTTTTTTTTTTAATAAAACCAAACTTCAATTGCTGGTAAATAAGTTAGGTGGCACAAGAACAAGTTAAATTGGACTGTAACGAGTCTTCACTGTGTTAGCCAAATATTTATATTTTTCACTTTCACCATTTTTTTAAACATAAAAAAATATATATTACAATTAAAACGTCTAATTTATTAAGCTTAAGGTCGTATTATAAAAATTATTAATTTATTATTGAAGCGAAATATCCATATAAAAATAAATGTTTATAATACGACCTCAAGCTTAATAAACTAGCCTTCTGAAAAAAAAAAAGATGAAATAAACTTTCAAATAAAAATATTATATAATAACTAGATGACCCGACAAACATTGTTTTGCCTTCAAATTTGATTTATATTGAAAAAAAAATAAATAAAAAATAAAAAATGTAAGTTGAGTTATGCCCAACATATATTAAAAAAAAATTAGCCAAGTCGGTCCAGCCATTCTCTGAAAAATTAAATTTGAGAAAAATTAAAAAAAAGTTGGGTTATGCCGAACATGTAGAAGTTTTCGGATATGGGAAAAATTTTAAAAGTGGGCGTGATCTATTTTAATTTTTATAAAAATTTAAGTTGAGTTTTGACTAAAATATAAAATTTTTGTATAATATTTCTTACTCTAAGAAATCGTACTCATAGAGTAAAAGACCGTGTAAGACCGAGGAAAAACAGGTAGTAGATAAATTAGCCAGATACCGGCTTCAGCGCCATTTGCTGACGCTAAACCTTCCAAGGTGTAACCCAAAAGCATACACAGAAATTCAATTAAATCAGCCCAGCCGTTTAGGAGAGGTACCGGCTGACTTCCAAAACGTTATAAGACAATGTTTACATACAATTCTAATCGGTATTTAAACTTTTTATAAATACAGAGTTGCAAAACAATGCAAAAGTAAAAACATCAACTGTGAAACTGATGCGCCGATTTCTATTTTCGGCATTTCTTATACTTGTTTACGATGTTTTGAAATGTAATGCATCGTCAATGTACTTCGGCGTTATGAAATACGATGCTTTGTTCGAATACAAAGCAATTGACGTTTTGGAAGTCAGCCACCATGTCAAACACATGTACATTCCAATTTTATATATTAAGATAGGGTTCCCCATGTACGGTGTAGAAATTACAAATTGAATCGCAAACCTTTCTTACTTACAGTGAAGGGCACAAAAACAGAAGGAGCTTAGTTTGGGTGATACTTTTGGTAAAGAGAAATTTTCGATTTTTGTCTCAAGGTGTTTTGCATATATTGTCTGTATTCGCTTGTAAACCATTAAAGAAAACATAATTTTTTAGCTTTTTTTGTGGGATAAAATAGTTTATCCTTTAAATATTGAAAAAGAAAAATTATCGTGAATAGCACTTCTCCAAAAACAAAACGATTACATAATAAATACGGTTAAGCAAATTTAAATTATGGGAATTGGGCTTTTGTTCGTATGTACGAGTATTTGCATCTTGTTCTTGCGAATATAAAAACGTTTCAAATGTTTAATAAAAATGTCTTTGAGGTTACATTGAAGCAATAATGCACACGTTTGTTAATTTTGTTGAATGTTATTTTGCCGTTATTGTGGCAAACACATAATGATGGTTTATATATGGATGTGTGTAAGTGTTGGTTTTTGTTATCTGACTGAAAGAAGCCATTAAAAGAAATTATGTTTTCGAAAGTGTAAGAAAAACTAAAATTGGAAAGCAACTCACAAACAAACAAACATTTTGCAAAGGGATTATAATGCAGACAGTTGTAGAAAGTGGCATTTAAAATGTGGCGTTTGTAATGGGTTTTTGACGCTTGGTGTCGTTTGTGCGAAACAACAACAATAAACTGGAATTGAAATGAGAAACGACGATTATGTTGGGTTTGTTAGCATTAAAACTGAAAAGAAACAACAAAATAACTTTAAGTTTTTCCCTCTCTCTGTCTTGTAATATTTTGGTTTTATGTTTGTTTGTTTGTACTGTAATTGTAGCTGTAGCTGTAGTTATTTCTTTAGTATTTACAAGTCCTTTGGGATAATGACAGTTTATAGTTTGAGTGTAAAAACACAACAAAAAAGCCTGAAATTCGCTTCAAGTCTTCTTCAAGGCGTCACATTTTCTTTATGTCGAGTTGTGTCTGTTCTACAGGTTTGGATTTTTTTCTTGGCTTGTTTTTTTGCTCTCTCCCCTTTTAATATGGCATGTTTGTTTTCCGCATTGCTGTTATTTGCGTAAATTTTAAAATGTTGTTTTTATTTTCATGTTGGTGTCTTAATCTAGCACGTCTACGTATGTTTTTGTGTGTGTGAGTTGGGGTTTTTTTTTTAATTATTCTAACAATTTGTTGTTATTTATCTCGTTATCCTTTTGGTAAGGTGAGCTTAAGTTATTTGTTTGTTTTCTTCACTCTTGTCAACTCTAGCCGAATTTTTTAGTATAAAAAAAACTTTTATTTCCAGTATGGAACACCTTTCGTATAATGAAATATTAAAAAAGAATGAATTTTTGATATTTTGGGTTAGTAATATTCCCTAAGGTGGGATTAATTTGGAAAGAACTACTAAAGCCTTTAAGAATATTTTTTGGACTTCCAAAAATACTAGTTTTTATGTAAAATTTTAATTTCTTTAGGGTTTTTAAATAATTTTAATACTTGGCAGGGTCTTTTTGGGTTTATATGAGTATCAGCCATAAATGAGGCAACTCCAAAGCATTTTGTTAATAATTTTTTAGTACTATTTTAATTCTGAGCTGTAGGTAAATACAAGAAATCTTGCGAGTCACTGGTTGCCTCACATTTCTTTAAAACATCTTTAATTTTAAATTAAAAATTTTAATTTTCTATTTTTGCTTTCAAAAATTAATGTTTACAAAAATTCGTTTCAAACTGTACAGTCAAATTTGCTCAAATGTGATTACACTCCGCTTAATTATGTTAATGTTACGCCAGTGTAGAAACTAAAATTAAAACAAAAAAAAAAAAAATGTCTGTTGGTTTTTGTTCCTGCTGTTTTATTGGTTTCATAAATATTCAAAAATCAAGTGACAAACTGATTTTGAAATCTTCAAGCAACAAATTGTTGCAATTGTTGAAATCTTCAAGCAACAATTATTCCATGAAAAGTTCTGATGAGACCGCATAAAATTTAGAGTGACAGCCAAGAGAAAGAGACTTTAACTTAATCCATCATCATTTGCATGGTTTACTCAGCTTCAGTTGAATAATTTCTTCCACTCAAAATGTAAAATAAAACAACAAATTTGTTTGGTTGGAAGAGGGGAAAACCAAAACAAAAACACAAACAAACTAGCAAAACTTGAAAAAGGGTTGATTTATTTATGTTGTCGGCTTGTCAGCAATTAGAAAAGTTAAATACACAATGTAAACTGGCATTTAAGCAGATACAGTGTAACACAGATACACAGTCGCACATAAATACATGCAGGCATACATAGATAGCTAAAATAGTGTTTGTGTGTGTTGGCATTGTGTTGGAATTCACACGTTGAAAATATCCTGTTTAGTGAATTTTGTCTGCTTAGTTTTCATGCACACACACATATGTGTGTGTGTGTATATATTATGCTGCTATCGCGTCTTGTGGTAAATGTGTCGTGAAATGCTTTAATTTGACGAAAGAGTGATGACATCTCATTAATATTCATTGTGGTTTTCTAGTGAATTTTGTTGGTGCTGTTTATTATTATTATTGTTGGTGTTGGTGTTTTTGTATCTTCTATTGTTGTTACCGGATTTGCCGCCCATTAATCTTGTTGTTATTCTTGTTTCCAACAACGATTTACGGAAATAGTTTTTGGTTTTGTTGGTACTCTTGATTGCTGTTGCTTTATTGTTGTTGTTCCTTTAGTTATTTTGATGTTATAAATCGCAGGATATGTAGGTGTTAATGAAGCACATAATGTGTTTACATTTATCAAGGAAATACTGAAGAGTTAAGAAAGAAATAAACGATATCTTATTCATATTCATTAAGTCTTAAATATGTCAGATTACATCTAACTAAAATGAGATTGATGAGGATTTAGGGTTGCTGGGAAAGGCAATAGTTGTTGGTTTTTTTGTAGGTACACACTATTTGCAACCTTTAATATGAGTGGGAATAATATAAATTTGATGCGATGAGAGATGAATTAATTTATAAAATAATTAAAAATAAAATCATTTGGAGTCAAAAAGTTTAACAAAAAGTAATTTTCTTTTCGGAGCTTAGTAAACGAATTTATAATTCTTGGGACTAATCCCCAGAAGAAGTAAGAAACTACAGTGGAATGATTCATATGGATATGCTATCTCTTTTGTGGTACACTGAGCCAAAAACCGTGTTTCAAAATCGACAACGTATGTGGTCATATTGATACTATCCCGTTGTTTATTTTATTGACAACGAGTGTTTTAAATCTTTTAAAAAGTGTGTACAAATGGACAACGGTTGCTAAGATTTTACTTTTTGACAAACCTCGTTGTCAACTTGTTAACGAACGTTGTTGAATTGACAACAAGATGTTGTCAAATTACCAACTTATGAAAAAACATTGTGAAATAGAAAACAACCGCATGGTATTATTTCGACCCCAAACGGTGTTATTTTTACACCAGATGTTGCAGATTTATCACCAGTACGGTATCATTTTGACACCAGTATAGTGTCAATTTGACATCATTCGTTGTTAACGCTGTAATGCTATGTTGTCAATAATTGACACAGCTTGTGGTCATTTTGACTCGAATGGTGTCAGTTCAATTTTGCATAAAAATATCCTGGAAAATAATGCAAAACCTTTGTTGGACTTAAGCACAAAAAAAGATGAATTTTTTTTAAATAAAATCTTTTTTTTTTGACTAATTTTTCGAAATATACTTACTGCGGATATGCCTACGAGTCAATTGAGTCATACGTCAACGTTTGCAGATGATACTGCTTTCCTGAGCAGTCATAAAAACGTAGGAGTAACAAGCGAACAACTTGAATCAATGTAAATAAGTTGGACAAATGGCTTTCCAAGTGGAAGATAATAGAAAATGCTTTAAAGGGTGTTCACATTACGTTTACTTTGAGAAGAGATAGTTATTCTCCCATCGTGATAAATAGTGTTACAATACCAGAGCACAACCACTTGTAATATCTTGGTATTCATATCGATAGGCGTCTAGTCACAAAGCAGCTAAAATTAATCAACTCAGCTCTAGTGGCTTATAAGACCACATTCTTGCACTATGCTTAATCCTAAGATGCTTCTGTATAGGACGATTTAAAAGCCCATATGGTGTTTAGATGTCGAGAATCGCTTCTGCATCAAATGCTGCAAAATTACAAAAAAAAAAAGCAGTCAAAAATTTTACGAATAATCGCAGGCGCTCTTTAGTACATTAAAAATACAAACATCCATAAGGACCTAAATATTTAAAAAAATGCAAATTGAAAGCCAGAAAGTCAGTACAAAGTCCACTTGCTAGAGACTTGCTAGTTGTTGAGGGTCGCAGAAGACTAAAAAGTAATGAGACGCTTGATCTGTTTGAATGAATATTCTATTGTTTGATCATCAAATTGAAATCGCAGTGACAATGGAAACTAAACCTGGCATCCATCCCTCTATTTTACAGATATTTGTGTTTTTGGCAGAAAATGTGTATAGAAGACGTGCATCCAGAGAGAAAAGACACTATCCATTGTCAAAATGACCACTAACGATGTCAATAGTGTTTCAATCGCGTTTGCGTTTACTTAGACAACAACGCATGGTTTCGGCAATTTTTGCATTCTTATTCATTCAGCATTCAAGTTACCCGTCTTCTTTTCTTTTACGGCTTTAAAAACTACAATGAGAGAACAAAAGAGAATTGCGGAGTACAAGCAAGTTTGTATTTCTTTCCATTCTTCTTTCCTCTTTCTCCAACAAAATCAAGACTTGCCCAACTACCATAAAATTACTGGACTTAATAAGATGGAAATTTGACAAGATATTGTTGTCAATTTTACCACGCTCGTTAATATTCGTTGTCAAAAAAAGTAAAATCTTAGCATTTTTTTAAGTTGACAACGAACTGTCGATTTGTACACGCTTGTTAACCAATTAATAACACTCGTTCTTAATTAAATAGACAACCGAATGGTGTCAAAACGACCATATACGTTGTTGTTTTTATAACGCATTTTTTTCTCCAGTGTGGGACTGTAGTCTTTCTAAGTCTCCATTTTAATAACATCCATCCGCTTGCCTTACTGCCTCCAGACCTCAGACTTAGAGCAGGTTTTTTCCACTTTAATTTATTTAATTATTTTTATCCCTATTCAGCTCATCGTTTCATTTTACACTATTTAGTGTTTTTATTTTATTTTTTTTTTTCAATTAAAATTATAAAACAAAATATCCTTTTTGCACAAAACGTTTCGTGTGCCATAATTTATTTCTTATTAATTCCATAAATATAAACAACAATATAAATATAAATACTGATTTGAGCATTTTTAGAAAATTATGCGTCAAAATGAATTTTTAAAATTAATTTTCAAAATTGCAACATGAAAAATTTTCTGCATTAATGCGCATTGTTGAGTAATAATTTTTCATGTACTCATACAGCAGCAGCTAATGTAGATTTGTGTCTGAGTGAGTGCTTTTATTTAGTACATGGATGGGTATGGGAATGTCCTTGTGTGTCTGTTTGTGTATGTAAATAATTACAAACATGTATTGCAACAGTGATTATGAATGAATGTGATGTTCGCTCGCCGGTTCCCTTATTCTAAGTATTTGTTGTATTCACTCTTGCTCTGATATTTTGTTTAGTTTTTTTTTCTGCAACTGATTTAATTATTTAACATAGAAATGGGCATCCTAGAACATCTCTGGTCGGTCTACAATATCAAATGCACAATAGTTGTTGTTAATATTGTTGTTTTTGTAGTTTAGTAGCAACTGAATATGCTGGTAATAGAAGAAATAAATGGTCACACAAACGTGCAATACACACATAACGTACACTGGCAATATTTATAGAGAAAGCAACAAAAGGTTTCATCCTTTTTTTTGCGTTTTACATACTTTGTATTTTAAAATGTAAAATATGAATGAATGGAAAATATAAACAGTCATAAACAAAACATATTTAATCCAGGAACATGCCAGTATGGATGGTATAAAGCGAATGTTGTTCAACGATGGTGCAAGAAGAGGTGGCCATCGTAGCTGCATCAACTAATGTTCAGTTTAAGTTATGCAGAATGAGCACTAAAACATCAAAAAGGAACAAAAATTGAAGTTTACTAAAAGTTGCCATTAATATTTAATTAAAAATTAAAGCAAAGCAAAGTATTTTTATACATTTTATTCAAATAAATTAAAAAAAAAATATCCCTTTTGTTTTTTCTTTTTCTTGAAATTATTTTGTATAAAAAGGTTTCTATGGTTTCCTGGTTTTTTCTTCAACATTTGGCAATCCTTGTTTATTTGCCTGCATCCATCCATTATAACAGTCAGGAGTAGCATCATGTAATTGCACAAAAATGCGCGCATAATTCATATCAAATGACCATTTTTGAAATCCTTTTATTTTCTATTATACCTCCACCCCACTACGCCATAACACTAAAATGTGTTTACCCAAACACACACACACACAACACCTTTACTATAAAACACAAGCACATGCAGAAATTTATTGGGTGGATGTAAAAAGATTGTCCGTTTTTAAACAAAATTATGATCAAATATTTACGGATTTTTTGGCGAAAGGAAAAAATTTTAATTTTTTCATCAAGTAATCAAGTAAACGGTTTACATAATGTTGCACAAATTACTTTCTTATAATACCTTAACCCAATACTTGTATGCGTAATGTATTGAAGGGAAAAAAGTAAAATAAAAATACTTTCTTCAGCAGCATAAAATTTTATATACCCTTCACGTTATTCAAGTTTGCGAGTTCACACTGCAAAACTCATTTTTTTTAGTTAATTGTGCATGATTAAAAATTCCACAAACGAGCGAGCAATTTGAGTGAAAATCGTTAACAACATTTGATTAAATTCTGTTTAAGGCATGATGAAAAACCGATTGTTTTTTAATACTGTTCGACACGATTGAAATTAAAAAGAAAAATTTAAACACAGGCATTCGCAGCCAGTAGACCTGTATCGGTCACGACCGAACGAATCAAATTGACCGAATCACTCAATTAAACGAAATGATCAGCTCCTTTTTTTAAATCTTTGTCGGTCTTTCAATCTTTCGATCTTCTTCTATCGTTCGTTTGTTCTTATGTTATAAAAAAATGTTTTTGGTTTCAAAATAAAAAATTTATCAATAATATTTATATGTTTTATTTTATTTGATTTATTCATATGTTTTAATAAATATAAATTTTTTTTTTAAAAAGGACCACAATATTTTTTATATTGCTTTTATATATTTAATTTTTTGTCATTCGGTCTTTTCTATCTTTCGTTCATGTGTTTCAATTGCAACATTTAACAAAAGACCGATTGAACGAAAATGATCACTTTCAGAAATTGAACGAAAAAGACCAGTCAATAAAACAAACGATTTGGCACAGATCTAGTAGCCAGCAATATTTAAGATTTTTAATCAAATTCGAGTTTAACTCTTTTGAGCGTTTAAAAACCAAAATATGCGCTCATTTTCTGATCATAAAAGTACTTTTGTCGGGAGAAAATGATACCCTACCAGCGACTCTTTTTGCTGACTCATTTATGATTCCTTTTTTTACATTCTTTTAATCATCCATCGATCATAAGTAAAAAATATTATCACATTTCAAACTCATACAAGATCTGTTTTAATCTTTTTTCAATCTTCTGTATGCTCAAAATACAATCATAAATAACGGTGGAATATTCACAGTAAAAAAATTTTTTTTTAAAACATAAGTGTGAATCATATTCGAGTGTTTTTCTAAAAATTTAAGTAATCAGTTTTTGATATAGAAAAGAGCTCGAATAGGACTCATAAAGCTGAGTTTTGAGAAAACGTTCTTTCAAATGCTGCCAGGGCTAGCATGCATATGCCCTGATTAAGACATTCAACAATACAAAGCCACACAAACACACAAAAAGCACAGTCTTTTACTACAACATGTGTGATCATTGATTTAATGCCTTTTTGCATATATGTTTTGTTGAATGTTTGCATTTGGCTTTTTAAATTTAATCGTGTCGAGCAGCATAAAAACCAAATAGTTTTTAATCATGCCCTCAACATGATTTAATCAAGACACACCAGTTTCAGTTATCTCGAATCCACAATAGTTTTCTTTTCTAAAAATCAATCGTTTTGTTTTGCAAAACGTAGACAGTGTGCCTGTAGATTAGTGGGTAGTCACAGGTTCGATTCCTGCCTAAATTATAGATGGTTTCTGCAGCCAAGCCAAAAAGTTTCAAGGATTTGTGTTGTTATAAAAAAATTAATTTCAAAATTACAAACGTTATGACAAACTTATTCACGGCAATTCAATCTGTGGTGAAGGGTGTAGGTAATGGTCGTTGTATGAGCAGCCTGCATTGAGAATATTTAACATTTTCAGCCTTGTGCTTTATTGTTTTTGTTCTTGTTTTATAACTCGACATTACATTAACCCTGACGTTTTGCTGCGACCGGTATAAATAGTGGCGTCCGAAAATTGTTTGAAATAATAATTCTTCGAGATAAATTGCCCCAAAACAGGTGTATTTGCGCTCACTTAAATTGCCTTTTCTTTTTGAAAGCAAAACCAACAACAACAGCAACCATTACAAAAGAAAAATAAATATATAAAACGCGTCGCATAATATTTCTACACTAATGTGGTAGACACTCTATTTAAGATCTGCAGTGCATGGAATGGGAATGGGTATGGGAGTGCAGCACATGCTCGGTCAGTTGTTAGATTTGAGTGTTTGTTGTTAATATGTGTTTAATTCAAACTAGGTAAATGTTATGCTCATTTATTTTTGTTTACTTTTGGTTTTTGTTTCTTAAATGCAGACACGAACGAACATTTGTCGTTGTGCTTGAGATTCTAGTGATTTACCTACAAACTGGTCATTTAGCATCAGGAAATTATGCTGACATTGCCATTTAAAAAGTCGCATTCGCTTACCTGTTCACATGTAGTACAAATATACACACAAACACACACACGTTTTCTCTCTCAATTGCATATCCTTTTGTGTCAAATGTCCAATATAAGTACGAGTTTATACAAATATGTGTCTGTGTGTAACTATTTATATCATGTACTATTTCAACCAATCCAATGTTTTTCAGTCGTACAAACGTGGGTCTTTTGTTGCTAATTTATCTGTGACTCTAACTAAATTTTATTTCTTGTCCTTATTTTTTTTTTTTTTTTTTTGGTGCAACTTGTGCCTTATGGATGCTCGTGCATTTTAATTTATCTGCGTTTATCAGTATTTTTTCTATTTTTTTTAAGCATCTAATGAGTTGCAGATATTTAATGTGTCTGTCATATTATGGTGGAAGGCATTTTATCCAAGTTGCTGTAGTCTAAATGAGTAACTGATTTAAATCACATCTGCTTCAGCAAATCACCACAATAATAAAGGTAAAATTTAAATTAAAACTTGTCAAATATGGGCAATTCATTATTTTCCTTTAAAGACAAAGAAAAGGGAACATTTTTGTATTTTCTTGAGAGGTAATCATTGCAAAAATGCTGTAAAATGTTACTTCAATATCTTGTCTCTTGGTGAAGGACACAATCAGTGGAAGAAAATGTTAAATTAAATTGATGAAAGTGCATTTTTCAATTTCAGCAAAATTCACACAAACCAAGAAACACTCAAACAGTCACACAGCTGTACAGCATTTTATTCATAAATAAATTTTTCTATTTTGATGTCATTGACAAATTCATAGGCTTTGTTGTAAAATATCAGCTGTAAAACAACAAACATACAACCACTTGCAGGCACACAAATACACTGCTGTTGCAGTAAAAGGACCTCATCAACTAAATATAAAAATTCAATACAAAAATTTATAATAATGTGTGTAACTGTAACTGTAACTGTGGTTAGGTTGGTTATTGTTGCCTGGCTGAACACTTTGAATTTGTATGGATGGTTTGTGTTGTTCGGTTGGCTTGTTCGTTGGTTAGTTGGCATTCGTTTGGCATGTGAGTTGAGGCACGTGTGATATTTTGATTTATTGTCACATGCAATTTTTTGGGCAATGACAGGATACCCACAGATGAAACGACACGAACTATGAAAGTAAAAGAGATTAATGCATTTACACGAAAGAACAAAAAACAAACAAAAATAGAAACAGCAAGAAAAAAACAAACGAAGCGAATTGTTGTTAAGAGAAAAACGATGCCCGCAACACGTATAAATTTTAATGACGTTGCAATGCAGTTGCATGCATGTACGTACCAACATTGTCGTTTGCTGGTTTCAAAATAAAAATGTATTTATATCCATTTCAAATATATATTTTTGGCGACAATAACAAATATTGAAACGATGAATTATGACTTTTCAAATAAATGCAAAAAATGTCACATCGTTTGCTGTAGTACACAAGAGTTACACTAAACACACACATTTATTTTATTATTATTGAAATTGATGTAAGAGTTGGCTGGTGTGTGCAGCTATTTTGGTGTGTGTGTGTGTGTGTGTATTTGTCTCACCATAAATCAATTTCATGTTATATTTATTGGTAAATTGTTGTGTGTATTTATTTATTATGGCAAAAGTATCTTTATTGGGATTGAAAGCATAAATGGATTTATTTTTAATTAATTATATTGAAATGCGATGTAAAAAAAACACGAAATTCAACTCCAAAAATTTAATTAAATTAAAATGTTTAATTTGCAATTAAAGAAAATTAAAAGTCGGAGGTGGAAATATAAAATTTATTAGTTCGCTGCAGTGAAATGTAGAAAAACGTAGCCGTGGCCTATTGAATGTTTTATGCACCAGAGAGTGAATTTTAGAAGATTAAAAGCTTTCGTTGGCTTAAAATATAGGGACACCCCACAGCTCAAGTTTACTTTGATAAATTTATCAAAAATACTTAAAATTCACACGAAATATCTTTCTAAGCATCGAAAATATAAATTTCAGTTTTATTTACTTTTAAGCATCAGCAGTTAATCCTTAAATGTATCAAAGACATGCTTGTTTATGGGCTAAAAGTTGCAAAGTTTTTGATTTGTATGTCCTTGATGAACATTTAAAATGAAACTTTCGGCTATAAAAGTAAAGCGTTAAATTTACAACACAGTAAACATGAGTTAGAGGCATTTCCTAAGTATTGCAACAATCGTGTGGAAATGTTACTTTAACAACAACTCACACATACAACAAACAAACAAAAAATGTACTCGTAAGTGTGTGTAGCAGTAACATAAGCTCATCATTCACATACTTAAGAATGGAAGCTGCCACAGGAAGACGAAATTATTGCAAAGCATTCTCGTTCAGAACGTAATGAAGGGCAGCTTTTAAAATGAATGTGGCGTAGACAGCAAGAAAAAACGAAGAAAAAAACAAATGCAGCCAGCAGCGGATATAAAAATGATTTCATGTGAAATGGCGATTACTTTACAGTTTCAATTGAATAAGAAATTTGCACAAACGGGGATGGTGAGGGCAGAAAAACATGCTTGTGCTTTAGCTAGCAATTGAAGATGTTCGTGTAGCAGTTGCAACAATATTTATTGCCAGCAAGCGTGTTCCATAGTTAAAATGCACATTTATTCTAAATTTTTTTCCATATTTTATTGTAGTTGTTGTTGTTGTTGTTTGTTCTCCAGCTTAAAATAGTTGTTTTTGTTATGTTTGCTTTCTGTTGTTTGTTGTTAAACATCTTTGACCACTATTTATTGGTTTGTTTTATGGCATGATTGGCAACTGGTCTTTACCTCCAAAAACTACACAAATACTGATACAAAACCAGACATTTAAAAGAAGTCAAGAAGAAACTATTTGGTTGGAATAAAACTCCTTTTTTCAAATAAACAGTAACCCAAAATTACAAATTTTTCCAGAATTGCTAGTTTAGAAAAGAGTAGTCTTCTAGCAGAGAACTACAAGTAGCTTTTTTATTTTTAAAGGAAACAATTTAGTTACACAACTGTAGCAACTTCTGGCAAACAGCGCTTTTACTTTTCTTTTTAAAACACACACAAATACTTAACCACACATACATCATGTACACATACACATGCACTCATGCATAAATACATAAACGTTGTCTTAACGTCTATAAATTCATGTCTTTTGTGCGGTAGCATACACACGTCTTTATGTCAAACATTAGATTTATAATATTTCTCTGGTTTGTCAAAACTCTCACTCACTCATTCTCTTTCTTTTCCATAGATAGCCTTTAAGCAATATCGCTAGTTTTAGCTGAAAAACAAAATAATAAAAAAAAAAAACAAAAGTAAATTTTTAGAAATGATGATATTTTCCCAAAAAGTAAGGAGACGATTGTTTACAAGGACATACTTAAATAGAGTTGTAAATACACATTAAACAATTTTTATTATTATCCTTAGTTAAAGCATTCTTTTTTATGTATAAATTTTACTGCAGAGTGATCTGTATGACTACGTTCTCTCCAAGACCATAACTCGCTTAACTCGCATTAGCATATGGAATAAAAAATGGCAATATCCTGCTACTATACCTCGTTTCATTTAGAACTTCAAACAATAAAACTTTACTTAAAAATTTTTTTTTTAATCTTGGTACTTTTTTTTAACAAAATTTAAAAATTATACGTTCTGTACGAATTTAATTGGCCAGGAACATAAAAAAATTCGCTTATTTCTTGTTGCTTTATACGACAAAATTTAGGTATAAATATGAGAAAAATACCCGGCCGCCACACGGGCCAGTGTAAAAGATTAAAAAAAATTATCCACTGTGTAAAATTTTATCAAAATCAGACAACGTCAGGCGTTAATGGGCTAAGCCTATCTAACCTATACTTGATTGTGCTTGTTTAAAAACTAAAAGAGGGTATAAGCGCTTACTCGTTAGCCCCTCAAGCATGTGATTGTGTGAGTGCGTTCCAAGTTTTTTGTAATAAAGTCTTTTATATTTTATAAACTCAAGAAATTTTAAAATGGTTCATTTAAAAATCGCCAACATAATTGAATTAATGTTCCAACATACTTTTTATTAATAAAAAAAAGAACATGAACACAATTATAACAATAATTTAGAAAGGAAGAAAAGGAAAAAAGGGCACACTGCAGAAAAAATAAATTTGAATAAATAAACAACAAAACACACGCACTTGCACTCACACTCTTAAACGCATACGCATACTATAACAAACAACCGACAAACATAACACAAAAAGGATCACAATAAATATAATTTTTTTGTTCTTTAATTTTTATTTAACTTATTTTATTTATAAAAATTTTGTTACTGTTGTTTTGGCGGAAACCAGTTGGGGTACTCTTTGTATGTGTCTATTGTACTTAAAAAAAACGAATTGCAGGTCGCTGTTTATATCGTGTAGAACACAGTGTCCTAACAATTGTCCCTTTGGTCACTTTTTGTTTGTTTTGTATTTATTTCTTGCTACAGCACAATAGCACTGCTGCATAAAAAATATTTAAATGTTTATTTATTTTATTATATATTTTGTTTTTTTTTTGTTAAGAAAACAACAAAATGCGAATTTGCAAAAGTTAAAAAATACAAAACGAAAATTATACCAAGAGGTACTTAATGTGCTACATTGAAAAATATTAATGTATGTATGTAAATGCGTTAGTCTACATTCTTTTTTCTTTTACGTACATTTATTTGTTTATTATATTTTTTGGAATGGATTATATAGAAAAAAGTAATATACAATTCAAAAGGATAACAAAAGCTGTCGAAAAAAAAATGGTTGACCAAGAGAACAGACAAATAAACAACGACAAAATAAATGATCAAGCGAAAGAATAAAAGGAAATACCTTTCTTTAATATTATTCCGAAAATTGTTGTTGAACACTTGGAAAAATTTTTGATAGATTTTCAAACAAAATTAATTTGCAGTTTTATTCAGAAATATGAGTAAGTAAGGCTGGCTGTTGCAGTGTCCCAGTAATAGAGGTGAGGTCTACGCTACGATCATTAACGAACAGTTGGCTAGACTAAGTAACAAACCAAAATCACAAAAAAAAATTTAAAAAAATTAGGGCTTAAAATTAAAAATATTTTGGATTTTTTATTGGAAACTTAAATTACAAAAATTCTTAGAAAAAACGTAAAATAACAAAACCTAAAAATATAAAGCCATTTTGAAACATGCTTTAATATAATATCATATTTTACCTAATCTTTTTAAGAGTAGCTAATGCACAGCATACACGTTAATTGAGCAATTAAGCATTTTACGCAATTTATTGAGCTCAATTTACCATACAAATTTCTATTCAATAATTGCGTAACTAAAAATTTATTCCACATTAATGAAGTCAAAATCAAAATGCAACTCTTTGTTGTGCCCTTAAATATCAACTCAAAAGTGAGAAAAGTTGATATTTTCAGTATTAAAAAAAGAAAACGTAAATAAATTTAAAAATAAATGTCATAAAAAAGAAATGGCAGCCCAAGTTAACGCTAAATAAATTTTATAAAAGTGTTATTGAAAATAATTTTTAAATAAGTAATTTCTTTTCAAAACATTTTTTTTTTAATTTGACTTTCTTTTCATTTAAAAAAAAATATCACAATATTTTCAATTGTCAAATGCTTAATTGCATAAACTTAATTGAATATGTGTGAACACCCAAATCAGTCACACAATTTAAAACTTAATTGACTTCATTAACTTTTATATCTGAACAGGGTATTAAGGTGTTTTCTATTCCCAAAAAACATTCTGCCTTTAAATTAAGTAATAGGCTAACTTCCTAAACGCATGTTGCTTTGTAGTAATACATTGCAGCGTATAGAAAAAGCAAGCAAGGCATCCATATGCAACACGCAGTACAATGGCGTCGCAAGAAAATAAGTAAGCGGTTCTTGTAATTTAATATATTTAAATATTCCCTTATTTATCTTAAAATTTTTTTTATTATAGTAAAAAATATATTAATAAACGGCAGGCTAGATATTAAAAAGCAATTTAGCGAAAAAAAGAAACGGGTTTTATAAAATATTAAATTCATAGACAACACGTTCCCATTTAGAAGGGACGACATATACATAAAATTTTTAAATTTCATGGTAACATATAAGCGAATTAAGACGTCGAGCGAAGCAGCAACTACCTGGACTTTCTTTTTTCAACATAAATGTTCCTAAACGAAATCAGGGTTGTAAAATATCAGTATGCAAAGTATTAGAAACGTAACTTCACAATGTATCAACTTGGTATTGATACATTGCAATTATACGTTTAGGAAGTCAGCCATATTTTAATTAGGTTGCTTAAAACTGCACAAAGTTATGCCTTTTTTATGGTTTCTATAGAACAGAAATAAGTTTTTCAAGTAACATTTAACGCTAATGAAATCTGATAACGTTCACACAAAAAATAAAGCAACAATAAATTTAGCTTCCAAAGTAATCAGTAATGAGTTTTTATGTGAGAATATCTTGACGGAGAAAATGTTGAATCTACTTTTTCAATTAAATACAACTTAAATAATTTGCTTAATTGTATAAACAAGTAGTTCACACAGTTGTAAAAAAATGTAGTATCTCACACTCACAAAAAAAGTACCATTCTTGCATCTTTCTTATGCAACATGTTGATAACAGAACGTGATATTGATTTTAACTTTTTGAATGGCAGAATATATGCAACATTTTTCTTAGAAAAGAAAACGCCATTAGTACTTTGATTTCAATGCGATTTTTGGCTTAGAGGATCTTTAACTCGCTTTATCGTAATAAAAAACCTGAAACAGCGAAGCTACTAAGCCGTTTTAGAAAACTTAATACTAAATTCATCACATCCTTGAATGTCTGTTTTTTTGTTTAAAACGGAATTCTATAAAACTAAATCTTTTGTTGTTTTCTTTCTGCAGCATTTTTAAGCCATTTCGAATAATTTTGTTTTAAAAAAATTAAGCCGCTATAGGAGGTACTTGCTGAAACTAAAGCACATTTATTTTATAAAGAGCAGTCGAATTACCTTTCCTCTGACCAACTCATCAACATTTCAAAATTTTATTCAAAATATTACTTTAGCTAATTTCAGTAATAGTTTTTGTTCTACAAACAAAGCGGCTTTTTAAAACTCAATTCAACATTGTGCCTCTGCACATTATCAATTATCAATTTATAATTATATCCTGAAGAAGTTACACAAATTGGAGCGAAATATCGATATAAAAATAAATTTTTTAAAAATACGACCTCAAGCTTAATAAAATAGTCATATTATTTAAAAGAAAAAGGTCAAATAAAACTAACTAATAGATAATATAAAATTTAATCCAATTCAAGTTTGAAGTTTACAGAGCAAACTGATTTGCTTTCTCTCTAAAAGAGAGACGAGAAGCGTAAGATAACTGAATTCGAAGATAAATTGTCTTCAGCCTTAGTTTATGTTTAATTTGTTTTATTTGCAAATAGAACTGAACTGAAAAATTAGCCACATGAACCACTTGAAACGGCTGTCTAGTAAATGCAGATTGGACTTAGAAAAACGCTCATAAAATATACTATCTTTTAAAATAAGATACAGATTCTGGCTTTCACTTATTTGCTCATAGCATTCATTCACTTTCTCTAGAGATTTAATCTAATCAAGTTTATTTTTTTTTCTAATTTTTTATGTGTACGATATCAACATTCTCTTAGAAGTGGCTTTTTTTAAATAAATAAAAAATAAGAATTGTAATGTATAACCCAAATAACAAGCCACAGGAAGTCATTTAGTATTACAGAATAAAACACCAACAGCCATTATGAAATAAAGAAATATTTTCATTTATCCCGGTGCTCACAGACAAAACAACACAAAAAAAAAGGAAAGATTCCTAAACATGCAATTGAACTTTTCAAAATAAAAACACAAAGCATTCACATTGAATTAAAAAAAAAAGACAAGATTTATTTTCAATTAAAATAAACAAGAAGAAAAAAAAAGGATCCGCAATAGCCAAAGCTACTCACTGCCAGCCATTTAGTATTCGTGTGATTATTTTCTTATCTGTATGAATTTTTAACAATTATTTTTTCTGAAGACTAAACTATAATTTTTAATGGCCTTGTAGATTTTTATTACTTTTAATTTGCAATAAATCAAAATTATATATGTCTGTTCATGTGTCAGTCAATTTATAAGCAAATCAACCCCATTTCATCGTTTCTTCTTTCTACTCAAATCAAATTTAACTGCTGTTACTCACTCCAACCCTTCCTTGCTACATGCCTGCTTTGTGCTCGTCTCCTCAATAACTCGTATTACGTTATTATAATTTTGATTATTGCATGAATCATTATCCACAATAGCGAAATAATATATTTAGCCCATCAGAGATGAAAATTGCAAGATTTAATTTACACCGCTAGACATTTAAACACTAGAAAATCTTTTACAGAAGGCAGTTCTCAAGCTATTTTACAAAAGCGTTTTAAAATTAAAAAAAAAATTGTAAAAGCTTTTAAAGCGTTTTTCTAAAAGTTTACGGTTCTCATCAAAAGAAAATCTACGAATAATTGGTCATTTGCAAACGTTTTCAAGCAAATTATTAAGACTAATTGACCAACAATTTTTAGAATTAATAAATTCATAATACGAGGCGCAGCTTGTACTGGATGATTTTTTAAAAAACTTTCTCATTTTTTTAAAAAACAAAACATAAAATTTAAGAAAACATATGAAATCTTTATATGAGTCGATAGAACGATCTGCATAATTCCATGTTTATAAATTCTTTCATATAAATATTAACCAAATACCGATTTGTTCAGTTTTAATCAATATAATGATCTTAATAATTAAATGTTTAAAGATGATTTTATACAAATATTGAACGCGGCTACGCTTCAAATCGTTCATACGCTGGGTTGAATTTTAGCATACGTTCTCCAATACATCGGCCAGTATCTCAAGAATAAAATTTTTAATATTGACTTAGAATGCGTCAACTTATAGATATGAGCCTTATTATCACTGTGGGCTAAGGATAGATACGAGCCCCACAGAAAATAGTCTAAAGGTGTTAATCCGCATGATCCAGTCAGCCAATTGACCGACCCTAAATGTGAAATAAACTGTTCACTGAACTCACTTCTTAATTGGCCCATTGTTTTGCGTGCTGTGTGCTATGTTACCTCGCCTTTCTGAAACCACATGTCACTCAAGTCCAGCTCTTCCATTTTTGGCAAAAAAAAATATTTGTAATCAGAGGCTCAATTGCTGCGTCACTGAATCAACAATACTGGCAGATACAGCTACGATATTTTTTTATGTCCACACTCTTTGTATGCTTGTTAGTGGTTTAGTGTCCAATAATATAAATTTGGTTAGAAATTTAGTCACAAGGTTTCGAATAGGCGCTTCGAAAGGTTGCCCAAACTGAAAATCTTGCATTTTTATAATAAATTTCAATAATCTGAAAGCGTTGCTCACTTGTAAGTCAATTCATAGTTAATGTTATATGTAAACAGATGAGCTGATAAAAACAGTGTTGCCAAAAACTCACTTATCGCTCAGCGTCTTATGGCGTTTTCTTTTCAAACAAAAATGTTGTCAAAAAAATGTAATATTTAAAATCAATATCATGTTCTGTTCTCAACATGTTGCATATAAAAGATGCAAAATTGGTACATGTTTTGCACTCAACTTATAAGTGAAAGTGAGATACTGCCTTTTTTACAACTGTGTCAACTACTTGTTTATACAATTAAGTAAATTATTTAATTTGTATTTATATGAAAAACGAGATTCAACATTTTCTCCTTGAAGGTATTCTTTATAAAAATCCATTATTGGTCACTTTTGAAGCAAAAATTAATTTTTATTTTATTTTAGGTGCAAAGCTTTTTTGTGTCAGCTGTTTATTAGTTGTGTTAACGTAATCGCAAATCGCTCTAAAAGCGGTAAAGATATAAAAATGTTGCATGATAAATTTAGTTTTGTTCTATTGAAAACATAAAAAAGGCATCACTTTGTGAAGTTTTAGGCAACCTATTTAAAATATTACAAAATTTAAAGGGAGAATATTTTTTAAGAATAGAAAACGCCATTAAAAAAACCTTTTATTTTGGGTAAACACTTACAAACGTTGTCTGCTTAATTCATTGACAATGATTGGAGCACATACTATGTTCCATGATATGAAAAGGAGGCACAATTTTAAAATTTTGACAACAAAGTCGCAGTGCGATTATAGCCCTTGATCATGTTTTTATGGCAGTTTTGTACTATTTAAAAAAAAATACTTCAAAATAATTTAAAAATCTTCAATTTCTAAGTAAGAATTTCCAAAAAAAAAATTTTTTTTTGTAGTATTTATTTGCAACGAAAATTCTTATACCTTAAAAAGTTAATTGAAACTTAAAATTGTATTTCCACAGCATTTGAAAATTCACTAGAAAATTACGCTCAATATAGAGCGTACTTGTCTTTTAATTTTGTTATTAAAAAAATCATTTAAATTTATTTTGTATCAAAACAAGAATGATTCTTGAGTTAATTTTTTGTGTATGTGAAAGCGGTAACAAAAAGTTCATCTCTGCCTTTTGCACGTCTTTTAGGAAATAAAAGTGTTTCAAAAGAGAATGCATGTGTGAATTAAAGGTTTATCTATCAGTCTGTTTTTCTGTCTGACTATTTCATTGTTGTCTAGGTAATTTATGGCCCATTAAAAAGTAGCAATGAGCCAAATGTTACAACAACCACAGCAAAAAATACTTTTGAGAAATGAGCAGAAGTAGAAATTATTAGTTTGTATGTATGATTTTATATGTTTCAATGGAATGATGCACCACTTATTTGTTCTTGTAAGCACGTGAGTGTTTTGTATGTATGTGTGTGTGTGTCTGTTTGTGTTAATTTATGTTCAGAAGTTTTTATTTTTATTATTTTAATGCTACATTAAATCGGTGCTAGTGCTCATGTTCATGTTCACGTATGTGTTGGTGTGAGTGAGTATGCATTTTTACTCATATAAATAAAGCTGCAAGATCATAATGTGTTTTTTATTTTTTTATTTCCGTTTCCCAGTTTATGCTTTGTGATTTATTTGTGTTGTAATAACAATTTTATATCTTGATTTAGTTGATTTTCTTTTTTAAAATTTTAATTAAAATAATTTAATTAATTAAAAATCAGGCTAATTGTGAATAAAAGTTCTCTGGCAGTTTTTTCCCTTGTCTCCTTTCTCTCTGATTTTGAGAATCTTTTCTCAAAAATAAAATTTTCCTTTGAAAAAATGCCCATGAAATATTCATAATTAGCCTGAATGTATTGGAATTATTAAGAAGTTCATATTCTGAAAATCAATTAGAAAGCTGTAATTAAATGTCTTGTAGATCTGCTGCACATGTTAAACTGCAGATCGGCATAGACGCTCCAAAAGGTTTCTTGACTTGTTTATTATTAATAACCTGCTGTAAGCAAACTCCATTTTTTTAAGCCATGCATGGTCCCAAATATTTGCTCGTTTTGTATTTACGAAATAATTCATTCATTCATTTATTTATTTATTTGTGTGTGTTTGGTAGAGAATTTATGACATGTGCTTCATCGTTTTTCGTTTTTAAATGAATTCAGTGCTCACAAATTTATTTACACTCGTATCCTTTATTTATTCTTTGCAATAAATATTGTTACTCACACTTAATTGTAATTTTAATTATTTCTTTCTTTTCTCTTTTTAGTCTGTTTTATACCCTTCACTCTAAGTAAAAAGAGTATATTAAGCTTGTGAGCCCATTTGTAGTTTTTACACCTCACATGAGCCAATAATCCTTAAAAATAGCGGAGTTGAATAAACAATGTTCATTTGTCTGTCCATGTAACTGTTGAAATCGAGATTCTGAAGTCTCTAGGCAACGTATAGAAAAGTTTAGCATACAAATCTGTCAGCTGTTTCTATTTTTCAGTTGCTATTGAAATTCAGCACGACCGGTCTATAAATGGTGTAGCTATGGGTCAAAAACGGCGACTACCTCTATTTTTTACCATTTTTCTTAGTGGGATTTTGGAGTATTTTGTCTAAAATACAAAACAAACATAAAAACATGATCATGGCTGTAATTGCACTGGGACATTTAAGATCTATTGTGCAGTTGCATCAAAAATAATGTCTGTGAAAAAAATCCAAACAATCGTTCTGCAAATGACCAAAAAAATCTATTATAAAATGCAACTAAAGTTTTAGTTTTGTATTAATTTCTACTTCTTTTTTTTATAGAAATTTTTAACTGTACATGTGCGTAATGTTTGTGCACAAAAACACGAAACCAGTCAATCGGCCTTATACAAGGTGGGCCAAAAGAAGTCATCCAATGTTGTTTGGCTCTCATTTTTTTTTTCTAAATGAAAATGAAATGTGTGCCGTGGTTCTGTTCTTTTGCAACCACATATCCTCCAGTCCTAATTCGTTCAATTGCGGAAGAAAAAACTCGGTTAACATGGCCCTATAGCGCGCACCATCCACTGTTGTCGTTTGACCAGCACGATGACTCCTCCAGCGTAAACAGCGCACCATGCAGTCACTTTGAGCTGGTGCAATGGCTCCTCGTGCATCACTCGTGGATTTTCGGTGCCCCACAAGCGATAGTTTTGCTTGTTCACGTACCTGCTGAGGTGGAAATGAGCCTCGTCGCTTATTATGATTTTGATCGAAAGATCGTCCACGTTCTTGGGGAGCGTATCGCTCCATGGCTTGTTCACTTGTATTCTACATCTGTCTAGTTCACAAATGTCAAAACAGATTTAACATTGGCAGCCATTTGAAAAAAAGGGTGATTTTTTTTAGCCCACCTTCTACAAACGTGTGTGTGTGTCTTCTAAATGCCTTGGCTGGTATTAACGACTTCAAGTAGATAAATGACTTATTTTTCATAAAAAATTGCTAATCTAGCCGCTTTCAAGTTTACATCAAGCATTTATCTGTAATAGACAACGCTGCTAATTTAACCATTTTTAGGCTAGATTTAGCCTCTTTTAGTGACATTTAGTCTTAAATTTTATGACTTAGCGTTAGCTTTTTTCTAGCCTTTTTTCGTTTTAAAAATAGAGTTAAAAAAGCTAAATATATCTATTTATTTGCCACGTTTTGTTTTTTTTTTTTTGTAAAAATGAAAAGAAATCATACATAAACACACTAAGACTGAAGAAAATTCCTAAACACGAACAAGTTTGTTCTTTGAACTTCAAACTTGAATTAGAGTAAATTTATATTTTGTTTGCATAATGTAAATTGAGTTGGTACTACTTAAATTTTCTTCAGAAAAATCGCTTTATTTATTTAAAAAAATATTAACCAAATTAACTAAAGAAATATTTACATAAAACTGTAATATTTAAATTGGTGGACCGAAAGCTAACTTCAGGAGAAAAGAAAATCATTGGCTACCACTTTGTAAAGGACTGTATTCTTTGGATGTACTTCATATCAAAGTTTTATTTTTCAAGACACATTTTCCGAAACCTATCATTAAGAAACCCCCAGCTTCGCAATACAGATTTTGTTCGAAAGAATTCCGTCTAACTAAAAAATTATAAATTTATGGAATTGATCAATATAGTACTTAGTTTTCGTATACTATTTTTATTTTCAATACAAATGTACGAACGAAGCTATCGTTAGCCTTATGGGAGCTTACCATAAGTGTTTTCCATACACATTTTCTTAGACGATTGGATTGTTTGTCTCCTGTAAATAGAATATGAAATTTTCTGATTTCGTTTTTTTTTTTTTAATTTTAAAAATCAAATACCTACATTTTTTTACTTTTAAAAATAAGAATCTTTAAATTGAATTTACTTAACTAAAATTTATTACTTGTTTTAGGATTAACAAAAAAATAAGTGAGCAAAGAAAATTATTTTAGTCAATATTTAACATTTCATTATTAATTCTTTTTTTTTTTTCTTTGACAAAATTTTAGGCTGGTATTCAAAATGGTTAATAAAGACTTGAAAAAGAAATTATGACAAATTTTTCATACAAATTTGTCACAATATCTACTTCAAGTCTTCTTTATTTTTCTCTGAATACAAACCTTAATCTTTATTTGTGCTTAATTCTAAAATTCTGTTAGGTTATTTTAAGTTCATTGTTTTCCTCATGATATTCTCATGAGTCATTTATCTATATGGACCATTTAATCAGACGCAACTCTGAATCCTCAGTATATTATTCCCAAGATTTCTTGGCAAACATTAGAAACATTGTAAAAACCATTGACGAAATAAGAATTATTTGTCAATAGTTCAAAAAAGATTCAAATATTCAAACAAAAAACTCAGTAAGTTCTGAACTGAATAAACAAAACTTCCAAACCAAGATTTTAATAATAAAAACTATTTACTTCATTTGTATTCTTGTCTTCTCTTCTTTTAAATATTTTTTGTTAAAACAAAATGTGGAAAGTGAAAATAAGAATATTTGGCTACTGCAGTGAAGGGTATATAAGACTGGGCACAACCGAATTTAATATTTTTCTGTTGTTGTTGCCTTCAAATGTTTTTTTTTTCTTTACAATTACAGTTACAAATAGAAATAGAAATACATGCACGCGTCTAAAACACATTATCTTAATATTTTTATGTGTCTTTTTGTTTTAATTGTTTTATATTAATGCGTTCGTTTTTATATTTTACATGTGATTATGCCTTCAAGACAATTTCAATGGAGACATTAGAAAAATATGTTGGATTCTGTTTTTATTTATTTTTTTATTTTTTTTTGGTTATTTTCTATTGTGAGGAAGGAAGGAAGGAGTGAGTGAGTATCTGTGTGGCCATTATTTTAATATATTGGTTTTCTTGTGTTTGTTTGTTACAGTGTTAAATGCGCGTTTATGTACTACATGTGTGTTTCACATGTAGTTTGCAATTGTCTTTTTTCTTCTTTTTGTTGTCATTTTAACAAGCATGAACCCATTTGTGCAATATGTGATTTTGATATACAAAATCTCTAGATAAATAATTTTATTATGTTTTAATTAGAATCCTATATCGAGCTTTACTTTTATGAAACGCATTAAGAAAAGTTTTCTTTAGAAAAACATTAACACATTATGAACATCCTTGCACTTGCCAGACAATAATTTTGACATGCTGAGATTGAAATTATTTTTTTTTAAACTTTTATCAAAACGAATATGGAAAGTTATTATTTTATTTATTTATTTCATAATTAGACTATAAAATAGAATAATTAATTATTTTAAAATACAAATAAGGGCCATTATTCCAAGTTACCGATAGTTAAAGTTAAGATTTTACCAATCAAATATACAGGTTTTGGTTGCACATTAAATTAAAAATATCGAATAGTGTGTTCTTAACTATCGACCTTAATTTAGTTCCGATTATTTGCTCCACAAAATCCCATCTTTAGCTATCGAAAGTTGTAATAACAGGCGTAAATTAATTTTCAAAATATCAATATTCAACGAATAATCAACATGTTTATAAAATTTATTAAATTGGTTGCAAGTTCTCGAAATACTTTTATTGATAAAGAGTTACAGTATCGTAAAGGAACATTTTAACAAAATTTAAAACACAAGTAACATTTAGCATTTTTCTGCGACTTAGGCTGAGCATAGCACTTACCATCATAGCGAGGCGATAATTGCCACGAAACCTTACAGCCGTCTTATATTCGGCTTTTGCCTGATAGTAATCAAGAATGATGCTACTAAGCGGTACAACGATTGTCACTGATATAGAGGCAGCCTTAGCCAATTCATTCGCCTGCTCATTACCCATAAAGCCGCTATTTGCAAGAATTCATACCTTACGTCCCGGATTGGATAACACATAGACCTTACATAGGCCCACTAAAGTACAGGATATAATATTCGATTGAAGTACTAGGAAGGACAAGTGATGTTAGTTGCACAAGATTTATGGTTGTAGAACAGGTTCTTGCAAAAGCCATGTTGAAAATGGGATATTACAGATGATAATTGATGACTAAAATGATCCATTATTATCTTTTCAAAAAGCTTCAAAATGGTGTTCACTGTAGCCATGCCTCTATAAATTTCGATAATACATTTCATACCGGTTTTGTATAATGGAATAATGAAAGAATCCTTAGACATATCTGATGTCGGGTTGCACATCTAATTAGCAAACTGCTTGGAATTCCATCTGGCCCACAGTTATTATAAATGAAAATTTCAGTTTTTAAGCCATTAATTATTGTCAATTTATCAAGAAATGTAATTAATACTGATAGATTCGATAGATCAGGTAGAATCAACAAAAAAAATTAATCAATAATCTTCTGTTAATATAAATTTTCTTAAATATTTTTTTACACTTTTCATGTAAAAACTTTTACATTTAAAATTTGCCAAACATCTAAATGACAAAGTTATCATAAAGTCAACAATAAACGTTATTTATTTAGCTTTTATATGCTATTGAATAGAATAACTATAAAAAAATTACCCATTTTAATACCTCTAGTATTACCCACGTAATTTATAACCTCGGATTACTTACATTGAGTTTTGTAGTTTCAATCAATTACCGAAATGTATGAGTGCAACGCAAAAAAAAAAAATCTTTTTAATGAATACAGCTGAAAAAATGCAGTACAATTTTATGTACAAACATTTAAAAGAACAACAAAAAAAATGTCATAATTTTAAAAAAGTTATTTTTTTTTCTGAACATTTTACCAATTTTTACAATGTGATGCATACAAGTTCTTTAGTTCTTTGGCAGTTATAAACAAGACACACCAAGAGTGATTTGAAAATTGCTTTGATTTTTTTTTTGAATATGAATGGAACTGGAGCATGTCACCATCATTAACACAAATTTTATTGAAGGTGGATAAATGCTTAAAAAAGAATTTCATATTTCTGTTTTCAAAAACTTTTGCTTTAACTGTCAATTTAAATTCGCTTTGTGGGTAAAGGATTTCTTCTTCAATTTAAATCGATTCCCATTTCATATTCCAATTTTGCCCTTAATTAAGGCATTTGCAGTATTTAAGTATTTTTGTGGGCAAATGTGTTTGAATGCATTTATGAAAGTGTGTGTGTATGCATGTGCAATGTTAATAAAAATTTATGATTATTGTTTTCACATATTTCATGTTGTCAATATTTAAAACATTATTTTTCACACGATGCAACAGCAACAACTAAACGAAATTCATTCTGTGACGACAACATAACGCACAGCTACATATAATGGGACCGACAGCCAAATGTCGATGCGTTTTATGGCGCAATGCTGACGACACCAAAAAATATTCTTTTTTTTTGTTTTTCATTTACAAATGCAAAAAATTGCATGAATGTTGCAAAACTCTCAACGTCGTTTTACCAACGAATGGCACAAACATCATGATGGAATTCTAGGCGTCATTTTGAAATTAAAAAAAAAATTATTACAAACAAAACAGCAACAATAAAGAAAATAATTTTTAAAATTTTTAAGCTGAAACTGTTGTGGGGAAAAGGAGTGAGGGCGATATATTTTCGTGGTAGGATATTTGTTTGGTTTGTATACTAAAAAAAGGAAAAAAATGAAAGTTATTGATATTGCTGGTGCATGTGTGAGTGTGAGTGGATTTATTTGGTTTGAGAAAACGAGCAATTGTCAAGCAATAAATCGATCTGTCTCATATTGTAAATTGTTGTCTGTGCAATGCTGCAGTAAAAAATAAAAATACGAGCTCTTATTTATGCAATTCCAAATGCCAAGCATTTGTTAGTAACGCATTCTGCTTTAAAGCGCACACATTGGCCAAAGCAGCATTATTCATTCTACATGTTAACTGCAACGGAAACGGATGTTAACGAGTATTGCATGAGGTCGATCCGTTGTAAGCAGTTTTATGTTCTTCAGTTTTTTCAATGAATAAAAATGGCTTAAATCGACAAAAAAAAAATGAAAATAATTCTCAAGTTTGATGTTGTTTTTTCTCTTTGGCCATAACTAGTCTCATCAAACATAAATTTTTTTTTTCTGCTCTTCTCATGTAATAGCTGCAATACAAATGTAAATTATTGTAATTATTTTTGTTTTTGTTGGTAATAATCACCTTTTGTTGCCATAGTATTTTTAGTGCAGGCATGCATGCTTTAAGCCTGAGTCCATCACGCTCATAAATCAGCTATAAGTCATAAGTTGAACCAAAAAATATATTCGCTAAATATAAGTACCAGTGGATGTCCATTTTTTGTTAAAAAAATACCTAATTTTTTATTTTTTTTTGCTCTTAAACACACATGCAGTCGCTTGCGTAGTTGGTGTATTTATGGTCTTCTGTTTGTAGTTGCGAATGATTGTTGTCCTACCACCATCCTTTTGCCAAGTAATGCTCCACATCTATGCTGACAAAACATGTAAACCCCCACGAAAAACCAAAAATGCAACTAAAAAAATATTTCTCTTTGTCATCATTGCACTTGTAAATAAAATAGTAAAACCCATCAAAAAGAAGCAAAAAGAATCAAACAAAAAATGGTTTATAACTCTAAAGTAAACGCTGTAAAAACATTGAAAATCCATAAAAATGCATCATAATTTTTCAACGCATCCCTTCATACAGTTAATAAAAAAAAAAATATAAAGAAAGGATTGCCATCCTTAAAGTTTTTCTAATTTAATACTGGCTGCTTTTAAAAATGTTGCTTCAAGTAAACTGATTTTTGGCTTGAAATAGGAACGTCAACCTGAGAAATCTATAAACAATTTGATAATTTGGGCTATTAACCTTGAAACTATTACCAGCAATTTCCGAGTGCTTAGTTACAAAATGTTTTAAAATATTTATCTAAAAATTTTTTGTTGCTGTTGATCAGTTGCTGATATTCAAATAATTTTGATTTCCAGTATGGTAACCCTTAGATTCATATCTTTTACATTCTCTTACCACAGCCAAATCCATTGTCAAAAAATGTTACTTTTTGTGTCAGAAAATGCCTAAAAAATACTTGTGCTTGTACATAAAGCGTTACAGTATTTAAGTTTTTCAACCATAAATATGCAACAGCAAACGGTGGCTTAACTAGAGCTTCATATAGCATTTGCACGCTCCTCTCCTCTCCTCTCTGCACTGATTTATTTTTGTTACTCTATTTTAGTAACAAAAGCCTGATGATGCATTCTTCTGCCCCTTACATGCATTCTCTTGCACTTCCTCAAAGAATTGTCAGTGTTTATAATCGTCCGTATTTTATTATTTTATATTTTTGGAAACTGTTGGCAAGTTTTTTCTCTTCATTGTTTGTCGTTAATACTAAAAGGTATTGGCAGTATCCTTTACATGCTGACGCATGTTCTCGTTTGTATTATTGTAACAGTTTTTCTTTTTTCAACTGTTTGTGGAGACTTAATATGAATTGTATGTTCGTTCGTTGGTTCGTTTGTGTATATGTGCGTAATGGGAGTGCTTTGTGTTGTGAGTGCATGATAATAGATTTGCAATGTTTCCCCCTCTCTAGCCTCCTTCAAAAAAAACCACTACTATTTACAGAGTTGCATTTAATGTTAAGCAACAACATTTTTTTCTCCACAATTTTTCCCTTTTTTTTTGTTTGTTTACTGTCATAAATTTCACTTCATATATTGTTTCGTGTTTTGTTTTTTCTGTTCACATGATTTCTACATTCACGTTTACGTGTATGCACTGGCCATAAAACAAACAAAAAAAGCGAAAATGCGGGTGTAACATAGTATGCACTTTCCGATAGGCTTTGTCATCATGTCAACCTAGTGATTATTTATTGAAATTTAATCCTTTATGCCAATGAATTTGGTAGGAAAGCACAGCAAAACAAAATAAATTTTGCTAAAATAATTTTTTGTGCCAGCTTGCATCTTAATGGCCAGCTTATCTTTATGCTTGTCGCTGTTGCGCTTTAAACATTTTTAACAATTTTCCCAGTAGCAGCGTTGGCAGTTTTTTTCTTTCTCAAATGAAATTGATGGCTGTCATTCATTTTAGGGCAACCAACCCCCGGCTTACGAATGTAGCTTGTGTTTTCTTAATGACAATTATTAATTATCTTTCCTGGCTTGACAAATGTAGTGCAGCCGACTAGATTTTTGTTATCCCATTAAAATTTTATGAAAATTCACATTTTTTGTTGCAGTGACTTTGATGTTCTTGACGTTTGTTGATTTAAGCTTTTGTTCGCCAATTAAAGATTAATGACCGAGAAAATGTGTTGTCAATAAAACAAATTATTTTATCAATTTAATTTCATTGTGGTGTTGGACAACCCCAGAGTAATTTTGTTAACATTGACATAAAGTATAATTTAGTCAAACAAAAAAAAACAGATGTTTTTCCAGAAACTGAATTTTAAAATCAACAAACAAAAAGTGGTTGCGTCTAATATACGAGTATAATAGTGATAATAAAAATACTGATTTAAGAAGAAAATATAAAAATAAATTAAAAATATATGAAATTTTGGTGGTAAAGGTTCTGAAAACATGTTTATATAATGGGAGCGCATTTAAGTTTTTGTAATAGAAAAATATTCATAATTAGAATTGCCCGGTGCTGTATTGTGTAAATCGGGCATATGTACCAATTTTTTAAGAAATCCGTTTACAAAGAGAATTTTCATTATTAAAAAATCCATCCAAGTAATACAGTCATTAACTATTTTAAAATGTGACTCATGCCTCTGCTAGCATTATTAGCAGAGTCGCCAATTAAAGTGATAAGCTAAATATTTCAAAGCATAATTTCAGGCTTAAACTAAAAAGCACAAATAGGTATAAACAGTTGTGAATGAACAACGTAAAAATTTTGCGTGACTGGTGCAAAAATATATCGCGACCTTCCTTGCAGTATAAAGATTATTTGTGTCAAATTTCAGACAAATCCTTTGCAAATCAAAAATTTTTATAACGAAAGATCAAAAAATTAATTTTATTTATTTACACTAGTTGCTTTTTACCTCGTTCCGCCGGGTAAGACTACTTAGGGGCTTGGAATTTGTATAAATTAACAATTTAAATTTATTTCAAGTCATTTCGCCCTTTCTTTGAGTACAGAGGCTACATTTCACTATATATTTCGTGCACGATGCTTAGAATTTATAGTTTTACTTATTTTAGAGCCTTTGGAAATACAACGTTTCACGTTTTTCCTGGTTCAATACATTAAAAAAAATGGATTGAAGGTTGGCAGTGTCTAAGTTTTGAAATATTCTTTTAAGAGATTATTTTTGTCCTTTATCAAGTGTCATAAAATTGCAGGTCATATCAATTGAATTCAGGATTATTCTTGATACAAAAACGTATTCCACCCCTTCTGTTTTAATAAGTAAGGCTTGCTATTAAAATATGAGAGCAGAGAGAAGACTATCTATAGTCTTGAATCATTGCAAAATTTAATGAAATCAAGATTTCTTGGAAGTACAACTGGCGTGTCATTTTTTTTTTATTTTTATTATTATACAACTCAATTTCACAATTTCAATTGCCTCAGTGTCCATTAGGCGTTAGTATTCTGTATGAATTTAAATTTTCCATAAATCGGTTGAGAAATAGGATTTCAGGCAATAAAAAATTATTTTGTTAAAAAAGTAGGCATGATGAGTCCCAACTTACAAAACATCCTTTTTGGAAGTATAGAGTGTGTATGTAGCAAAATTTCCAAAAAAATCCATTTAAAAATAAAATTATAGTTAATAAAAAAGCCATATAAATTGTTTTAATCAATAGTGGGCGTGGCTGGTTCTTGGAGAACAAAGATCATTTATAAAAAAATTTAAGAAAAATCCGTTGGAAAATAAAGACTTGTATAGCGAACAAGGAAATTTTTTAAATTTTATTTTAATATTTCTTATCTCGTGATTGTTGTACCCAAGCAGCTAATTCTGCGTCTTGCCACCGCTAGGTACTCGCAGAGAATATGTTCCAACGTTTCCTGTTCTTCTCGAAAAAAACGTGAGGAACCGTCTTGTATTCTTAAATTTTTGTCATATAGTATTGTTTTATTTTTGTAGATTAATAAAAAAAAATTGTAGTGCAGCTGCCTTATCTCTAATCGAAAATAACGCAACTTTAAATGCTTTAAGTGCACGTTAAAATTGGCAACTTAACTAATAGTCTTCGCTAAAGTCTGTTTCTAATAACGAAATTCTATTTATATGTCCTATAAAATCCTGTCGTTAGTTATTGCTGAGTTGTAATAATGGCTTTTAGGCCCATTTTTAAAACTTTCGATAGTGAAAGTTGGGTTTTTGTGGGGCAATTAAACGATTTTTGCTAAAACTTTAAAAATAAATTTGGATGGATATTAAATTAACGATATTTTTAATTTAATGTTTAATCAAAAGCTTGATACTGGACTTGGAAAATCTTAACTTTAATTGTCGGTAACTTTTAATAATGGCCCTTGTAAAATGTGGTCACAAACACTTGTCCTTGCATTTGCTTGCAGTTTTCAATTTAATTGATGCTCTGCTCGTCTAAATTCTTATTGATACTTTTGAAAAACAATTTAAAATGAAAAATCTCATCTTTGAATACGAAACATAAATTAAAACTTTCAAGTTATTTACTGCGCCGCAACAGCATCTAAATAAATGCGTATAATTTTAATTTATTGTATGACAAGATCAAAAAACCTCCTTCAATTTTTTAAATAAAAAAAAACTTAAAAAGAAGACTTCAAAGATGAAGATTCAATAAATTTAAAAAGTTGCGATACTTGTTTTTTAAATCTCATCTTTTATAAGCATCTTGAGCAGAAAAAAAAAGTTTAAAAAACGTAAAATTCCATTAAGACAAGCATAACAAAAACGAATGGAAAAAGCACACAGACAATCAGTTATAAAAAAAATAAAATGAAAAAAAAAAGAAACAGACAATCCATATGTCAAAATGCCTCAATGACATGCACAGATTCCATGTATATTTGAGCCTCATCTGTTACCATCATTGGTTTAACATTTTCTTTTATGGCCAACACACAGCACACAGCACATTGGGATTGGCTGCCATAAATCGTTGTTGAAATATCATCTTGAATGAAATCGATTTCGATCAATAATATGCTGTTGCTTTCGTCTTATTTTTTGTTCTTCTTTCTTTTTTTTATTTTCCTACATTATTGTTTATTGTTGAAGTATTTATTTGCTTGTTCGTTCAATACCAAGTGTATCTACACTTATCTACTGGCTGTGTGTAATTATAAATGTTTTCTTCTCTTTTTAAGATTGTTTTTACACTCACTACGGTGCGGCCTGTATGTCGTTGATGTGTCGGTGGTCATTGTGGCACACAAATCAATTTTCGTTTCGCCTGTTTTCGGTTTTGTATTTTTATTTTGCTGGTTTTAGTAGATTTTGCTTTAAGGAATTGGCAAATGGTTTAAAATATTTAAAATATTTATTCATGGTTGTCTAACATATTGCGAGAACAAAAAAAAAATAATAAAAATTTATGTTAATCTATCTGTGAGATTAAGTGTGAGAAAGATTGTTTTAAAGAAAAATTAAAAAAAAAAATCTATAACGCGCATGGTAATTTTCGTCTGAATTTGCAGTAAAAAATATAAATTGTTTATGATTAGAATATTAAATTTGCTTTTTATAAATTTTATTTTAACACCAACTCAAAAAAAGTTTTTGATGGTTTTTGAAACCTAAAATATAACTGCCACAATTCAACATTTCCAACACAAATTAATTTACCTGATTGAGCGTCTTGTAATCGGATATTTGACAAGTCCACTTCCAGCACTTGGTTTTGACAAGATATAAAAAGCCTTTCGTTGAACACAAAAACAAAAAAATTTCTAACACACTTACACCACTAAAGCCACATACTCGTATAAAAATTGACACTAATTAAGTATTTTCTTTTATTTTTTGGTTTGAGACAAGATTAAAGACACGTTTTTAATGCTTTGCTTAGTTATTTTTTATTTACAAATTCTTGAGATCGTATCCTGGTTACAAATTGCTGCGTGAGCTACTGCACGTTGGCAACTCATCATAGATTACAGGTCATCACAATAGAGAAGCATGTTCAAAGTAGTTACCACTGGCTGGTGTTGTAAATGTTTTTGCCTATAAAATGCAACCCGGAGAAACCTAATGAAACAAAGTAAAGCTAAAGTCAATTAGATGGAAACTGATCATAGAAAACTTGACCCTTATAAAAGTCGCATACAGAAAAGTACTTGAACAAAATTTACGATCCTATTGACTTTAAAGAAAGAAAAAAAAACTTAAAAACACAAACAATTACACAACAAACGTACAAAATAGACTAACATATTTGAGTTTATCAAAAAAGCAGAAAAAAAATAATAAACAGAAAAATTTAAAGTTTTTGCTGTTTAGCCTGCCACAAAGTACAACAATATGTTGACTTACGAAATCGTAAGATGAGATCATTTGAAATTTTTGTTTGCCATTTTCTAAATTGTCATTTTCTTTTTGCCAGTTTTATTTTAGCAATTGGAAAATGAGCGAAGCAGCAATTGGAATAGAAAAAAAAAGAGAGATATTTTGTTAGTGATACACAAATTAAATGTTATTTGTTGTGCACGATCATCATTAAGGATTCAGTATGTATGGATACGCTGACATCTAGTTGTAAATAGTACTTCTTACTCTATTGGGACTAGATCTGTGTTTGTTATGGCAACAAGTCGTCGCATGTAGCCACAGCAATGCTAGAAGATGAAGTCAATTTCATTTGTTTTTTTTTTGAAAAGCTTCTAGTCTTTAGAATACGAATAACAAAATAGAGAAACAACATATCTAGATATTTTGCTAAAATAAAATTTATAAGATTACGCGTATTTCGTTGAGGCCAGTAAAATAGTTAACTTGTGCTCGAACTGTGACTAAGTTTAAAGGGGATGCACAAGAAAATCAAAATTACACACAAGGAGTTTAAAAACTTTAAACGGATTAACTAGCTGAAGTAACCAAAGACTAATTGCTAATAAAACTTGGTTACTAGTGAATTGAAATGGTTTTTACTATTTTTTACATTAAATATGGACTTATTAACTCATGATTTATTTTTTTTTATAAAATGTTTTTCCTGAAAATGTTTTTAGTAATTTAAAGTTAAAAAATCATTTATTTTCTTAAATAATTTCAAAAATTATTATTTCACAATAAAACCTTTCAGTGTTAAAAATACCACTCGAATAGGTTAGCGTCTCGAAACAGGAAAAATGGACTTATAGCACTTTCAAATATAACAGTTCAAATATTTTTTTTGCCCACACCCTTTAGTTATGTCACTTTTGGGGCGTGTTTATATTTTTGTTTGTTTGTTTTCCACAACCGCTACTACTGTCATCGTTTTTGGTCCTTTTTGGACGGTCGGTCGTTAACATTTTTGTCATCTTGTTTAAACATTTTGTTTTGTAACTATTTTTTTTTTGTTAACTTATTTATTTGTTGTATTTTACGATTTTGTTTTGTTGTAAATTTTGTTGCTTGTTTGTTTTTTTATAGAAGAAACATGCTGCTGCATGAGATTTATTGCCATCGATAATCATTAAGCGTGAACTAACAAATCAAATGGTGTTTTAATTTTAAGTTTGTTTGTTTTTTTTTTTTCGTCTCTTTTTTCATTTAACAATTTAAATTCGTTGTAAGTGCACAAAATTTATGTTGAGTCAGAAATTGTTGCTCGCCTTTTTTTTTCTTTGCTTTGACTGCCTTTAAAAAATAAAATGAAAGCAAAACTGGAGTTATTTTATGGGCAGTTACGTGTAGTAACAAAGTATATACTTTGGGAAAGTAAAATGCTACGAGGACCCAGACCTTTTTTAAATAAATTTTTTGTGTCAGCTAGTTTTAATTAGAAGGCTCTTATTGGATTCAAGCAGCTGAATTGATTCTTAAACTGTTACTGTTTTATTGAAAATTATTTAAAGTCATGAAACAATAAGCAGCTTTCCAGACTGTAACTTGTTTAATAACTCTTTTAGGAAACTTAAAATCCTAAAAACTAAAATATTTAAATTAAATTCGCTTGACTTCATTTTGAAATCTCATTTCTTTGTTTTCTTGCTTTAAGGGCCCAACTAAGTAAATTCAATAATTTAAAATCATCATTTTGCAGAGATTGCCAGAGAAACTTTGCGTAAAAATCAATTTAATTAAATGATTGCTATCGCTCATAAAGACTTAAAATAAGAAAGAAAAATACTCGAGTGCAAAGCATCCTCCCATAAGACAATCTCACATTCTTGCCACATACGAGTGGGAATACGAGTGCGAGCAGCATCACATTTATTATGCTGAATACAAACAGCAAATATTGAAGGTACATATTGTGAACATTTGACGCAATTAATTGTTGCATCGACACTTGTTTTGGGATGTTGTTCTTGTGAGCGCGAAACCTAAATGTTGCGTAGACATTTAAAAATGTAATTTTGTTGTTTATTTTGTTATACTTGTAGGGATATCTGCCATTCCATAATCTTATGGCCCTGGCTTAAAGTTGACATTGTGTTGTTGTTATTATTTTTTGTATTGGCTTCATTTAAAGGGTCATTTTTCTTAGGATTTCATTCGTACACGTTTCTTCGCTTTCAGTTTATTTACTTCTTTAAACTTTTCATTATTGTCTACTTAATTCTTTTGCGTTTGTTATTTTATTAAAGGGATCTGGGGCATTTATCAATGTTTTAATATCGTAAAATCACAATACTTTTGTCTTCGTTTGTACGTTTTGTTCATGCTGGTGGCTGGAACATTTTGTTGGCCGCTGTTATTCGTCGTCGTAACTAAAGTTTTATTTTCTTTCTGTTAATTTTTTTGGTCGTCGTTATCATCATTGTTGAGTTCATAAATCAGAAGCTTTATTTATTGAGATATTTATCAGTGATCATTTGGTTGTGAAATTTAATGTTGCCTTCTAAATGATGCTGAAGTGCATGTGCACTTGCATGTTCCCCAAGAATTATTGTTGAGATTTTTTTGCATGAGTTTTTTCTTCTTTCTTTAATTTATTTATTGTTTGGTTACATTTGGTAGAAAATCAATTTGAATAAAGTTTTGTTGTTAAGTTTTAAGTCCTTTGGTCTCGCCAGAAAGCTGTAATTGCAGTTTATTTAAATTGTCTACACAGAAACATATTTTTCTTTCAATAAATTTTTAAATTAAAAAAAAAAAAAAACATTTATCACTTTGATTAAATATTTAATTAACTTGATTGCATTCTGAATACATTTTTAAAATTTTTTAATTAAAATTATTTTAACCCACTAACGCTATTCACTACTAAGTCATGTTAACATGCAGTACTAGTTCTCATTTCCCAATATGAATTAAAATTTTGTGATATAATAAGTGACAAGAATTTACTTAGTCCACCATTATCCATACAAATATTATAAATGCGAAAGTAACTCTGTCTGCCTGTCTGTCTGTCTCGCTTTCACGCCAAAAACACTGAGCCGATTTAAATAAAATTTAGTACACAGAAAGTTTAAAGCCTGAAAAAAGTGTTGTAAAGGGTTGAAAAGTGGAATGAAAGGTTCTATGAAAATATTGTAATTTTCAGACTACACAGAAAACAAATTAGGAATCAATTAAAAACTTTAATTAAAAAATTTGGTTAATAAATTAAATTTTTAATTGAATCAGTTAAATATTTAATTCACTCCATTAAAAATTTAATTGATTTAAAAATGTTTTTAATTCAAATTTTTCATTGGTTCTTAATTTTTTTTCTGTGTAGAAACATAAAACTTATATTTTAGGCTGTTTGTAAAATTTTGTAAAAATGTTACCCTTAAGGCTGTGAAATAAAAATTGGGGATAACACATTTACGGATTCATTACTTTGTGGAGCTTTGATGGGCGTCTCTAATAATAATGCTACCAAAAACAGAAGACACTTTATAAAGTGCTGAATGGCTGTATTATTTGGATTAACAATTAAAATTCTATTTGTAAACGGATTTCTATAAAAATTGACACATAATAAAAGGCCAGACCGGGCGAGACCTGGCAAAAATATCTAGTCATCCATAAATTTATTATTACAATTGTTAAGCTCAAGAAAAAAATTAATTCAAGTTGAAGTAATTTTCCTGCAGTAGTAAGATACTGCAGTAACAGTTATTACAACGATTCGCATTGTAAAAACAGGTATATCGATATTTTATCGGAATTTTATTGGTATTCAGTAATATTTACATAAAAAAATTCGTTCACAACACAAAATCGTTTGTTTTTTATTTTAATTTCTTTATGCTTTTCATTGATTTTAATTTACGTACTTAATTGAAGAGCTGTGTTCCATTGATATAAATAAGTTGAAGGATCACATTAGCTGCGTTCCAATACTATACTTTGGGAGCCTGCGGCTGGTCAAACTTATATAAGGTTATTGCCGTACAAAAAGCTTGGGCAAGTGAGAATGAGTTTGAGAGAGTAATATTTTTCTTTTTCCAGCCCAAAACAGCCCGCATCTTCCTTTGGGCTGATTTGGTAAGTAAACAATCAAAATATACATACAAAAAAAAAAAAAAACTTAGGAATTCAAATAAAAATATTTGCCTTTAGTCATACTGCTGGGCTCCCTATATCGATGCGAAGCGAAGGCGAAAGAAAACCAGTCACTCATTTTCGACTAAAAACGGGGCTCACTGGTTCGCTTGGCTTTACGTTGCTTCTCAATAAACTATGTTGTCACAACAACAGTTTCATAAATTAATCGCCAGTTTCAAAGAAAACCCGCTGTAAACTAGAAATGTACTTTAAGAAACACTACATGATATACTACTTAAGCTCTCAAAGAAACAGAGCAGAAAGAAAAATATAAAACATAGACACATACATTCACAAAAACAAATTGTAAACTAAAAACTTAAATAATTTATTTTTTTATTAAAAAGAAAATTTCATGTTGATTGTTAAAAAATCAATATTAGAAGATAGAAAAAAAAATTGTATTTCTAATTTTAGTGGTTTCTGCGCATTTCGTGTTAATTTGATAAGAAAAAATAGCCAAGCGACAACAAGAAAACAAGTAAGTGATTTTGGCATTTTTAGTGAGCCGCAATTTCATATAGAAATGCTTACGTTATTGTTTGATTTTCTTTTCATAAGAATTTTTTTGTCGCAAATCAGCTGTTTGCCGTCTGAAGTCGAATCGAACGATAATTTTCTTCATTGGGGACCTTGTCGATAGTTTTTTAAATACGATTTTAAATTCATAAAATTCTTATGATCAAAAATTCAGCTCGTAATAAAAGCCTACTTTTTGTGATAATGATTATGGCCCATTATTATTACAAAATGCAAGTAAATGTCAAGTTTTGATTCTTAATTTTGTTGACTCTTTTTTTTTGTTGTTTTTTTTGTTCGTTTTATTTTGGAATAAAATTTTTTGTTCTTGCTGTTCCCGTATTTTTAAACACTTTATAGTTCTAATGGAGAGTTATTTTTCTTTACTCTCACTTGTCCGAATCTTACGGAAACGGAGCTATTATCAATATTACAACCGAATAAATACGTTGCAACATATTCCGAATTTTTGCATCGAAAAAAGTTACTGAATCACACTACAGGTGTCCGTTTACAATTCTTTATTAACAACACACACCAAACAAATTTTGCCAGTTGTTTATTATAAGCACCTGAATGTATATTAAAAATTAATAAAATAGCCTTAACAAATATTGATAATTGCATTTGGTTTATTGTTACAAATTTCAATTTGAGTTTGCTGGTATTAAATAAAAGTAAAATTTATTTCAATGCCAAACCAAAAATTGTAAACACCTTGTAAGAAATGTCGCACTTACTTAGTCTCACTACATTTAAAATACAACAAATACTATTTACAAAATAGTACATAAATTTATAAACGAGGTGTAAGTAAAATTTTAATACCTAAAATTAATTGTATTTCAAATTAAATTTTCTAATTCTTCTTCATTTCAATGAAACCTTTTGGTTGTTACTGAATACACCTCGTGTATAAATAGTTAAATGTGTTTATAAACACATACATAGACACAATGTATAAACAAATGGTAAAATATGTACTATAAAACACATTGACTAAATTACCATATTTACAACGTTGCTCTAAACATGGCCAATAAGATACGAAAATGCGTATTAAACCAACATTATTGTGAATTCACAAACTCTTGCAAATGCACTCATACACTAATATTTTGGCCCATATCTATAACTGTGGCAAATTTCATTACGCTAGTGCTAGTGTAAGTGCGAGTGAGTGTATGTAAATGTTGCCTTGTTGCATGTTGTTTGTGTCTGTGCTGATATCCTTGTTAATATTATTAAATAATATTTATGGATTTGTTTAATTTGTATTTAGTGGTTGGTATTTTATACAGACAGAGTTTGTATATGTATGTGTTGCATGGCGTGCCATATAAAAGGGAAAAGTTATAAAATACACATGTGCAGCCAAACATTTGCAATGGACGAGTAAAAATTGTCAAGAAAAGGATACTAAAAAGCAGTCCAAAGATAAATATCTTTAGAAAAAGCAAATAATTTTAGTTTTCTTACTTAATTAAACTCGTAAAAATTTTAAGAAATATTTCTCACTTTTCATTTGGTGGCATGTTGAACACACTCCGGCTAAAAGGCAAATGAGAAAGAAAATTTTCGTTTAATTAATATTAATCACAAAAAGTAGATAAATAACTGGAACAACGATTTATTTATTTAAAATTTGTTGCACAGGCAATAACATTTTAAGTGCGATTCTGTAAATTTTGCGAATTTTGGGCATATACTCGTACAGAAGATGGAAAAAAAATATTAAAAAAAAATATGCTGTGAACGTAATTCGTTAAAATATCTAACGATATATTTGTTTTTACGATGCGATTCATTGCAAGAAAAAAAAATATTATAAATTCTTTTGTTACGTTTTTTAAATTAATTTTAAAAATTATTTAAAAAATTCTTTTCTTTTGCTTTTTTTTTTTTTAATTTTCTTGTAATTGCTTTAACATTTAAAAAAAATGTTTTTTAACGTTCAAAGAAAAAGAATTTCCCACCATGCAAAACTTAAATTGCCAGCATAAATTGTTGGCATTTTAGTCATATATTTTCTAGATAGATCCTAACCGTCTGTCCTTTAGGTACAATTATATGGTTTTGCTTAATAAATTTATCTGCTCATCAGTTTATAAAAATCTACAACCAACAGCAGCCTCAAACTCCTTAAATCAAACATACGAGGACAAAAAGAAAAAAACAAACAAACGTGCGCAATAAACATACAAACATGTAAGAGATTTTCAAAAGTCTTTACATATCACAAACCCATGCACTCACATTTTTACATCATGCATGCATGCAAGTGTGCTTGTGTCTCTATACTAAACATTATTTTGTTACGTGAATGCATTACCAGTTAAAGTTTTAACCATTTGAGGGAGAAGAGACGCAGTAAATTTTATGTAGATTTGCTAATACGAATTATGTTCATTTGTGCCATGGAGTTTCGTTACATCTGCTACTGTTTTGGTTGCCACAAAACAAAACCTAACAAATTCACATACACAAACACAAGCACACACGTTGCAACATAATGAACCAACATACGAGCACATTCATGTTGTTTTATGTGCACAAAATATCTAATAGTTAAATGTGTGTTTGTGTTTAGGTTTAATTTTTTTTTTTTTTTTGTTAACACCCAAGCCTAGTGTTCCCTGAAAAATTTTTAATTAAGGAACTCATGCTTTCACTTGGCTAATATTTCTTTAAATAAATCTTATGCTGCAAAATCTTCTCCGATTTCTTTAACAACTTTCTCTCGCTCTTTTTCTTAATTGTTGCTGTTATGCAGAGGACCCAAGAGAGCCATCTGCTGTTTTTCTTATTGCTTGTGCAAAATCTTGAAATTTCTAATTTATTTATTGTGAATTCCACTTGTTCTTTTTCAACGTTTATTTTATTTATTGTATCCTCAATTATATTGAACGAACAATAAATAAGTTTTCAAATCTTAAACTAAAATAAAAAGGTATTTTGTAGAGCCAGTGCTAGACAAAATGATGATTTTTTAAATTTTCATACAGTTAGGTGATCAGCTGCTAAGAACACGAATGTTTCTTCTTTTACGTCGAACGTAACCATCATCATTAAAGATGTTGCGGGCTAATATAAGCGGATCTACACTGAGAAAACAACTTCGGTTGTGAGAACTAAATTTGTTTCCAATCAAACATTCAGTTATGATAGTCGAATTTTTAAATCCGGACAATAAAAAATCTATCTTTCAGCCAGAAATATTTTTACTAGTATTAAATTTTGGATTGTAGTATCGAATTATGGTTGCTGCAACTAAAAAATTTGTTTGTCACAACTGAATTTTTGATTTTTAACAAATATTGTTCTCAAAATATTGTTGTTTTTTATGTGTACTGCGAGCTAAGTTAAGTATGTTGAAGCATATTTACTGTGTTCTGTTTTAACTGTGGCCACTTCCCAAACTTTATGTTTATCATTCGTAGAATCTTATTTTGCCACCTTTGAATCTTTAATATATTTGATGCTGAGACAGTGCCTCAAAACAGAATCACATAACTCCAAATTATTTTAAGAATAGAATTATACAGCAGGAGCTTGTAATCCAAAGTTAGTGTGGAGTTTCTAGCAAATAGATTTTAGTTTAGCTTCAATATGGCTTTTCCATATTCAACATGTGAATTGTTTTTCTTTTTTTTATATATTGATAGTTAGTCTGATTTTCAAGTCACTAGTGTTGCATAATTTTACCAACACAGTGTTTTTGTTTTGCATTTTTTAAAAAAAAGTAATGCCGGCCGATTTCTTTTTGTTTGATTTTTAAACCTCTATGGATGTAGTAGGAGAAGTTAGATTTTTTGTTGTTGTATTTTTGCATTTGTAAAATAAACTAAACTCGAAACTATTTTGATTGGGAGTTAAGAAATACTAATACTGATACCAAAAAAAAAGCAAACAAATAGAAAAGACAAGAAAACTTAAACAGTTTTATTAACATTTTCGTTTTAATAAAGATTTGTTGGAGTTGTAAACGTTTATGAGTTTGTTTTTGTAAACAACAATAAATTTTTAAGATTAAGTTTTCTCTTTTATTATAATTGGGACCAATTAATAAGATTTATCGGAGTGTAATTCCATTTCAAAGCAAAAAAATAATTTCCTTTAAGTATGCAGAGTCAGTTAGTTGAATAAAAAGTTTTTAAATTTATCAGGTTTTGAGTAAAAAAGACATCCCATCCCCTTTCAATTCAGAGTATTAATTTTCTAATTGAAAAAAAAAAAAATTCTTTCACATTATTAATCTCAAAGCCATACAGTCACAATCATAATGAAATGTGTTTGCTTGTAGTTAAAGCTTTAGATTTGTAGTCGTTTTTAGAAAGATAAAAGGGCTATTGCAGCATCTTAAGTGAGTTCACTTCCATTCCATTTGAATATTAATTTCGCTACAAGAACAATTCATTATTTTTCAATCAATAACAAAGTTTCTTTAGACTAACAACAACATTTCATTGATTCAATTAAGTATTTCCTTAAATGAATAAATGTTTCATTGAATTAATTAATATTTCATTGTATTAATGAATATTTTAGTGAATTAATAAATATTCATTTAAGGAATATTTTCATTAAATGAAAAATAAAAGAGTTTTTCTTTGGATTAATGAGCAAAATTCTTTCAGGGCAGATTCCTCGCTATGGGAGTTTGATCTTTAACTGAAATGCTGCCACAAAAAAAAACAAATTCGATCAATCTAAAAATTATGCGGCAATAGCAAACAATCAAGCAAGTCAAGATTCTTTTTTTGCCTAAAAAATATATCATCATTTTGAAACTAAAAATGTATAAAGGAAAGTAAGAAATTTTAAAACAAAAATGTAGAAACAATCAGTAACATGCAGGCAATACATTTCCTGTTGATGCGTTGCGATGATGTACTTCAACTTTCCATTACACTTTTCATGTTCTTGTTAGAATCTGCTTTTTTTGTTTGCTTTCTGTCTCGCTTTCTTTTCATTTGGGTTTCTGTTGCTTCTGGAAATATTGCATTTTATTTCTATTTCTTCCAATGGTCAAAGAGAGATACAGCAATCCCTTGGGTTGTTTTACTCATACACAACAATGAACAGCATTTTCAAGTGTTTGTATGAGTGAGTTTTTGTATGAGAATATATTCGTCAGCATTGTACATGTCAAGCATTTTCATGATGCGCATCAACAGCAGATTGTGATATAAAAGTTGGACTAGTTGTATACATGCAACACAAGTACATACATGGTTGTGTGGGTTTCTATATACAAGTAATATCATGCTTCTTTCCCTTTTCTGACCAAATATATTAAAAAAAATAAAATTTTTCATCAGTTCCCTACACTCTGGAATAAAATGAACGAATGAGAGAACTGAAAACTTGATGACTTTGTGTGACTTGACTTGTTAGGAATAATCATAGTGTTGTTATTGGGGAGCTACAACAGCAACTACAAAAATGTGAAAATGAAAATGCAACAAAAAATAAATTCTGATATTTTTTTTGCTCATAAAATACTACTTGCAACATGCCTCTATGTGGTGTTGTAAATTTAATAGAAAAAGTATGGTGTTCGTCATTGAATTTAGGTGGGTTGTTAGATAAGTTTTAATATTTTTTTTGGATATTTTATTTAATACATCCAGCCCTCCTCGATTCTCTTGTGATAGAATTATAGTTGAATTTATTATATTATTTTTTGATAAAATGTGGTGTCAGCTAATCATAAATTTGATTGAAACAAACTTGTGATGTCCTTTTCGCAATTCTATAAATAAAAAAATTACAAAAAAACTCAACTGAGCTTTGTGGCTAAATCGGTTGAGAGGCGAGTTAATGCTTCCTAATTGCATATGCCCTAACTCAGGTAGAGTCAAATGAACTTTGAAAAAGAAATTCAAATTCACTATATAAAATAATAAATAAATAGAAATGAAAAAGTCAATTTAATATAAAAATTTTTATTCATACAAGAAAAACAAATATTACAAAAAAATTTATTTAAAAAAATTTACATAAAAATTTATGTAAAAATTTATATAAAATATTGAAAAAATTTCGTTCTTACCGGGACTTGAACCTGATCATCTAAGTTGAGAAGCGTATTTAATATGTTTGATTTAAAAATTTTATGTTTCCTTTAGTTTATGGTTGCTTCAACAATATTTTTTTTTCTGCGCTTAATTGCAATTATGTTGGTTTTCTAAATGCGTTATTTTCCAAGATATTCTCATGGAAAATCAAAAAATTATTAACTTAGTACAATAACCACTAAGAAAGATAGTTTATCCATATGTATCATTTCAATGAAGCTAGCCTGATCTTCAGGATACTAGTTCAAACTTTCGTTAAATTCATGAATAAGAATTAAGTCAATAAGCAAACTAAAAAGTTTTCAAAAAAGTTAGACAAGTGCGCATTGAACCAAAAAAAGGAATTTTCCAACCAACAGTTTACAAATGAACAAAAATATTTTAATTTTCATTTAATATTAATTAAGCTTAAGATCTTAAAAAAATTGTTTTTATTTGAATTTTCCGATATTACGAAATGTTTCTTTTGAAGGTCTTTTTCAGGGAAATTTATTTTTAGACCTTCAAAAGAAACTCGAAATATCGGAAAACTTAAATAAAAACAATTTTTTTAAGATCTTAAGCTTGATTAATATAAAAAAATAATAAATTTATAAGATTGAATAATTTAATAAAATTATTTTAATTTTTTCATGTTGCTTTTGCATTCTCTTGGCGTTACGCTAAACCAGCGATGAGTATGTAATGTCCAGATTGTACTAAGCTGCATAAGCACAGTGAAGTTCTATTTTCAATTGGATGTTTAGGTTGCTAAAATCAAGTCAATTTTTTTTTGATTTAAAGACAGAATCCCACAAAATGCAATTATTATTCTCAGTTGAAGTTAAAATATAAAGTTTTTCTTATAACTTTTGCATAAAAACTTCTACCAAAGAGAAGTGAATATGACGACCTGCTTTAAGAATTTCTTTCTATTCAATCTACTTCAAAACAAAGATGAAATCTGAGCCATGTGTGCATTTTATCTTATTGCCAGTTTCTGTTTCAATTTTCTGCTTTGGCTATTTATTACGAGTACTTTAAAAAAAAAAAGAAGAAGTTTCTGTTGTCTTTTTTTTGTACATTTTAGAAGAGCTGATTTTGAGTTCTCTTGTCAATAACGAATGTGTTCAATATGTGTAGTTGCATGCGTTTTTAAAAATTTTCTACTTTCCAAGGGAATGTTGTCTGTATTTTATGTTGCCAATTGCAATTTACTGTTATTGAATTTATTCTAAACTTGACTGTGTGTGTGTGTGTGAACATGTGTGTGTGTGAGTGTGTGTTTTGTAATGTTCTCTTAATAAATAGAAATATTAAAAATTCAAATTTTTTGCATCATTTACAAAATGTTTTTCTAAGCAACATAATTTTTTTTCTTTTTAGAAAAATGAATTGAATTGTATCCTCCACTTGCCATGAAAGTTGATTTAAAAATTTTAAATTTTAAGACAAAACAAGTTAAATTCGGCTGTGCCGAGTCTTAATTTTTAATTTTTAATTTGCACATTCTTCTTAAATAGTTAAAATGGATTTTTAGTGAAATGCCACATATTGATTAAAATAATTTTACTTCATAATCTATTTTTCTTTTTGTTGTTAATCTTAAAATAAATAATTAATAAAGGAATTCTTAGAAAAATCCGTTCTGGGATATTTATTTTTAAAAGCAAAAAAAAAAAAAATACTGAATTTACATAAATATAACAAAGAAAAAAGTTTTAAGAAAGATATCCAATAAGAATGCAACATAAACTTAATTTAATTTAATTTATAATGCTTACAAATATTTTTTAAGTCAAACAATACTGAAATAAATATTTAATAAATTCAAATTAAATGCAAAAATAAAAAATTACGAGCATCTTCTAATTAGATTTCTGTATTCGTAGTCCTATCACAAACAAGCAATTTTTGTATAATACCGGTTGCCTGGTTTCGTGTTTGTGTGTACACACTTTATGCTTAAAACTTTCCATAAAAAAGGAAAGCAGGAATTATTGAAAAACGTTTGAATTTTTGATTTTGCTTGGCCACTTTTTGACTGATTCCTTTGATTTTTTTGCGCAAACCTTACGATTGTCATTTCTGATAAAACTGACAAAATACACGAAAAATCCATTCATAAAAATGATAAAAAATAAAGGAAGTCGTCCACCATTTATGCCCAGATTCAGCTGAATTTCAAAAACAACTGACAGATAGGTAGGTTGGATGAAGAATATATATTCTTTACAGGGTGTTCCATATACGGTGTAGAATTTACAAACGGAATCACAATAAGTGGGACATAAAAAATTTTTAATGTTTTCTTTTTCATTATGCCAAAGGAAAGTTTATTCTGTTTACTTATTCAGTCAAACCAAAAGAATTTAAATTGTATAAAAAACCGCTACAGCATATATCTACCCCTCTTACTACAAAATATCTTTAAACATATAAAAATATGCCAAGCAAACATAATTAACTTACAAATAGAATAAAAATATTTAAGTGCCATATTTGCTTAAGAAAAAAATTGCTTTTGGTTAATAATCTGTTGATTTTATAATATTTAATTAAGCTAAAAGATGAACAGAAAAAAGTGAACTGCACACTAGTGTTTAAATTCATAGAGTATGACGACATTTTTACACACTTTATTTTTAGAGAAAAAGAAAAATATTAATGTGTTCCAAAAGGTTTATTAAAATATTTCAACTAAAATTTAAGGCTATAAACTTTTTAAAATTAAAATATTTTTTTTTACGAATAAAATAATTTCATTCCCTTAAAATAACAAATTCTTAGTCTATAATTTATTCCAAGTTTGAGTTCTCGTCTCAGGCCTACTGACAGCTTAAGAACATTATGGTGATAACAAATAGTAAAAGAAACCAAATAAGAACTTTACTTTAGAAGCCGCGACGGTTGAAGTTCAAAAGAAAGAATTTCATGTGAAATGATAAGCCAACAACACCGCGTGTCACATGTTAAAGATACCGCCCCCCATATGAGTACAACAATGTTTTGTTACTGATAGTTACCTACAACTGACGGCCGAGTAGAAAAAAGTTGTACAAACGTTACCTACACAAAATCAAATTACTGTGAACAATAAGAAAAAATCCACAAAACGTAAGCTTCACTAAAAGTTGTACCGACAAAATCAACAGGTTTCATTATGAAGAAGATTAAAAAACAGAAAGACCGAAGTCAACAAATTTGTTTTTTTAAATTCCTTTTCTTTTTAATAAAATTAACAAATGAACAAAATTGTTTGCACACCAAAAATGGAGCAACATCACAATGACAGTAACTAGTGCTACACAGTACTTTTTCCTTTTTTATTTCACAATTTTTTTGTTTGCTTGTTACTTGAGCTAAAAAATTACCAATTAGAAGTGTGAGCGCGAGAGCGAGAGCGGGCGGCAAACTAAAGCAACAGATGGGTGCTAGTACAAGTCAAACCAAACAGCGACGATTTTCAAACATTTAATACCACCCAATAGTTACCAGCCATAAAAATCGTACAGAAATAAACTTTAGCAAACAACGCACTGAAAACAAATATTTAACATGCTCACACACTAAACTTCAGAATACTTGCGTTTAAATTTCTACAAGCAAAATGTAAAACAGACCAACCAATTGAGGATTGCCATTTAGAATATGGAAACTATGATAGTCTTAGATTACTTAAAAGCAGAAATTTATTTAAAGTCATGAAACTTTAATAAAAAAAATTAAATATTCTTTGCAAAATGAAAGACAATTTGGTTCATAAACTGTTTAACAGCTTACGTTGGATGGCCCCTTAGAGTACTAAGTAGTGTGCTCGTCACACAATCAGGGGATCGCAGGTTCGATTCCTCCTCAAAGCTTGGCTGTTTAGCATGACAAAAGATCCTTTGTGTTTTGGTACATATGGCCTTTTAGGTTAGGTTGCACAGGGCGCCCAAGTAAGTCAAACAGAAACTGGGCTCGCTTGGGTTCTCTGATACCTGTATAAGAGATAGAAAAGTGTGAGGAGATAGAAAAGTGAAAGGAAATAAGAAGACTGATAGGAGAAATAGAGTCCATCTCCGAAACCGATTGCTACTAGTGACGAAGCTATATAACATGTCGAAGTCTGTAGTCGACACCGTAGTGAGTGCCTGCAGCTTGCACCTCTCTTTCAGGACAGAATACCGGCAATGTAGGCATTCGACAGTTTTCCACTCCGTCTCGTGTTCACGGTAGTCGTTTGATAGCAAACCCATTCTCCAGGCATAGTTACCAAACTGTAGTGGTCTGTGACTACTGCCACCAAATTTCTCAACTGGGCTCTCTGGAGTTTCAGTAAATCTCCGCTGCGATTGCTATCCAGCCTAGGTCAAATCAGACTGAAAGAGGGATGCTGCAGTGAGTGTCAGTATTTTGCGCTGGAAGCCTCGACCCTCCTATGTATGAGTATAAGCACCCAGATGAGGGTGACCATTTAATGTCCCGCCTTCCTATTTAAACTTTTCTAGCATTTTCAGAACAGATCGGATATCGAATAGACATCCACCAAAGTCTGATTGTCGGTATAAGTGTATAAATTCCTGCCAAATATTCCATGGTGCTACAGTCAGTAATTTCAATTTAAAAATAGTTATCAACCACTTTATTTGTTATTTTTAAAATTCAATCCATGTGAGTATCCAATCCCAATCCTCAGTAAGTTCTGCGATAAACGGAATAAATTAATTACACGTGGCAGCTCTTTTTTCTCTTTTGGAAAAATAAGAAGAAAAAGAAAATATTTGCATCTGAATCTTAATTAATTAACTCGAAGCAATTTCATGTAAATATTCACAAAACAGTAAAAGGAATGCAGCCAACCAGCCAACCTACCAACACACGCTTCCATATAAAGTAGACATGTCGTATAAGTTGATGGAGAAGTAAAAATGCATGTACATGAGTACATGGTAGATGAAGGAATATTTACACAACCATATTTGCATGAGTGTATTCAATTTTGTTTTCTTTAAGTTTGATCTGCTGTGATTTCGTAATGAGTTCTTTTGCGCACTTATTACCTAATAACACAAGGTAACAAAGATGTACCCACAATAAAAAAAAATTGAACGCTCAAGAATGCATTTCATGCAAAATTAAATAAAATTGAAATGATGAATAAATACGGATTTGAAATTATTTTTTATTACAACTACTCAGGATGCCGAATAATGTGAAAAACATCTTCTAATACTGCTTCCAGTATAAAAGCTTTATCTACCTCTACCTGGCTCTGGCGGATCAGCGCAAGCTTTACTTTAGGGAGCGCTAACGGCACTGCCGGCTATAGGGCTTGGAATACTAAATGGCTTCATTAGGAGCAACAACTGGCTTTCATTCGTTACTTTCTTCTTACACAGGGGTAACAAAGGGAGTCCCCTTCTGTTTCTCTTTATTCGGGGGGTTTTGTGCCACCTTTACCTAACTTACTTCCTCCAGAGAGCTGAATTAAGGTTTCTCGTGTGACTTTTCTAATAAAATGTGTTCATGATCTTATTAAAACCTGGCACAGACATTCGGGAATAGGTTTACTTGCTGTAAGCAGAAGGCTTCTCTATCTTTAACATTTGCATATCCTTCTTTGTTAGTTTTCGCAGCTTAATTCGTCTTTAAATATTCAGGATTTCTTATGTACACATGATATCGAGAATTAAATTGGAAATCTCTAATCAAATAGACTGAGTTTCAAGTGAGTTGATATTTGGCAAACAAAGCTAATCCGCTAAGCTTCTTGGTTTGTCTGCAGAAAACACCCAGGGTTTAGGCAGGAATTGAACCTGCGAATCCCAGGTTAGTGTTTTAGCGACTAATCTACTGGAACATCTTTTTTTCTTAAGTTTGCAAACATAGACTGTCCCTTAATCCCAGTCCATCTAAAACTATAAGCCTCTTCTATAAAGGAAAGAAAAAATCCCTCTAATGGATAAGACTTTTACTACCAAAAGCATGCCAGCCAACATGAGTTTCAAACTTAAACAAAGATTTCGTGTTAAATCAATTATCGTCTGTCAATTTATATAAATTGAAATCAATCCCCGCAGTTTCCCATTTAAAAAACTTAAAATCATTTTTGTTTTAAAATCAAATCAGTCGGTTATCTTGGTGTGCTAAGAATAAAATAATTTTTGTAATTCAGAAAGAATTGTTCACATTTGATGTTGCAACTTTATATGGCTGAAACATAAAATGTGTGTTTAATGTTGACAGTGTTTGTCAACGTAAGACTGTAAACGTATTGTTTGTTTATTTGCTTGTCAGTGCAACTTGAGCGTAAAATGCATTTCTGTGCTGCTTGTTTTTTTATGTTTTAAATGTAATTTCGGCCTTTTTGTTTCCTTCTTTGTGTATTTATTTGATTTTTTTTTTGTTTTTATTCTTTGTAACGCGTTTAAAGTGTTTGTTCATGTATAATTTTAGTTCAGGTGTTGTTTAATTGTAACAGCATCCATTTTTCGCCCCCACATTACAAGAAGAATAACAAGAAGAAAAAAATAAAAACAAAGCGACAGACCCACATACTCGTACATGCAGGCATGCTTGCATGATTCTTTGTAGTTTTGCAGAGACTTACGAAATTAACAAAACCAATAAAAAGATGAAAGAAGAAAAAACGTAAAGTAACAATAACAACAGCAACAAAAAAAAAAAAAAAAAAAAAAAAACAAACAAACAAAATTAAGTTTACTTAGGCGGCAGGTGTCTTTTAGTGTGTTGTGTCAACAAAATGTTGAAATTACCAGTAATTAGTAGCTGCTGTTTGTATGTTTGTGCAAGTATGTGCCGGCCTTCTTTCGTTGATCATAGACTGCGCTACGAATTATACACAAATACAATGTAAACATTTGCATTTGTAAATGACGGCTCTTCTTTTTTCTCTAGCAAATTTTGTAAATCTAATGTGTGAGTTTTGAGTATGCATGTGTGTGCATGTGTGTTTGCATTAAGAAAAAGAGTTTCATTTACCAGTGAATAAAATTTGAAGCAAAGATGTTGTTTTAGAAATTATTAAAAATTTTTTATTGAAAAATTATTTACAAACTCTCACATATACAAGATGTGACTTGGAGTCTTGTTTCTGTTTATGTAGAAATTCTTTCTAAAAATTGAACAACAACTGATTGGCGAATAGAGTGTCAGTGAAAACTAATCATTTGACAAGCCTGATAATGTGAAAGTCATACCTAAGCTGTGGCTGACAAGCCATTTATCTTTTGTATATGAAAATTTTTAAAATGAAGTGTACGTGAAAGAGAATACAGTAAGGGCTTGTGTTTGGTGGTTATTTTAATTAATTTTACTAAATTCTCCAAAGTAAATTTGATTGATTATCCCATAATTTCTTATCACATGCTTGAGCTTGCCTACAAGTAAATAAATTATTAAAAAAAAAAGTAAAGGAAATGAAAATATCTAAAAGTGCTTTCACTCACTCAAATGCTTATTAATTCTGTTTTGCAATTTCATGCAAAATTTATGATTTTGTGCTTCAAATAAAATATTTAAATAAAACGTTGCTTTTAATTAAATTTGATTAAATTTATAAGCTTCGAGTAGTTTTTAACTTGTGTGCTCTATTTTTAGTAGCTGCATTAAATTAATGACTTTTTAATTATAATTAAAAGAAATCTTAAAGAAATTACATAAAAAAAAAGCAAAGCCAAAGAAACACCTAAAACTATTGAAGAACAAACCAAACTATAGAATTCTTAAGTTCTTAACACAATGATTTTTTAACACAATTTTTTTCTTTGCTTTTACTACAACCGCACAAACTAAAGTTGCGACATCATCTTTTATATCTACTGCTAGAAGAAGAGCTTCTCTACGGCTGTTATTTCCACCACTACGACTACAACAACTACCAACTATTAGAGCTTATGAATGGTTTATGGCTAAATACATACGACTGTGGCAGAAGTATAATGTACCAAAAAAAAAAAAAGCAAAAATTAAAAAAAAGAACTTGTATGTAGCTGCAAACGAAAACCGTAAACTCCCATTTATCCTCGACAGTGGTGTCCTTGTGTCATCTTAAATCTTTGTCTATGTCTACTGTCGAAAAATCTGCTTTTGTATTACTTACGACTTATGAGCGTATGAACTATACAAAAAACAGAAATAAAAGCAAGAAAAAAAAAACATCGAGCAGATACTATAAAGAGAACGTAAAATTAAACCACATTTTTAGCATCATACTCGGCTATAAAGTACAAAAGTTTGTTAAATAAATCAAACCCTTTTTGGACATTTATGATCGCAAAGTTGAAATAAAATAATAAAATAAAATATACACTATTTAAGACACATCACACACACACATGCCCATTCTATACACATTTACTTTTCTAAAAAAAAAAAAAAAAAAAAAGGATATACTATAGACATGTTGTAAATACTTATATTACAATTACATTTACAATGTTACTACGAAACCCTACACATACAACACTGCTTTTCCCTGGGCCATAAATACACATACATACATGCTCACACACACGCATCTACAGATGCTCGTGTGTATAAATTTAGCAAGTGAAAGCTTTACTTTAGATTTGTGATGAGGGCCATGTTGTTGTTGTTGTTGCATACGACTAAATAAAATCAACATTAAAACAGAATATATTTAAAATGTAAATGCTTGCATTCATATTTATACTTTTCCCCACATTTTTTTTTTTACAAGATGACCACGATTTTAAATTTATTTTAATCGCTCTAGTTCAACATAGACTTGCAATTAAGCTTGAAGGAAAGAAAATTATTCTTTTCTTGCTGAAAAAAAGTATATTAATCGAGTGAAGTGATCATTTTCAGAGTGAAAATTTCCCGTTATTCCTATTCCTTAACAGCGAACTTTTCAGTTGTAGTTTATTAGCTCGACAGTACAGCGTAATATATTTGATAATACGGCAAAGTTACATTTAAGAAATTTTACAGAAGCAGTAAAAAATCTCCTCGAAGCTTAAAATTTTCTTAAGGTCTCAAATAGCACCAAGCACAAAGCAAATAGAGTTAGTTTAAAAAGCCGGATTTTTATAAAACACACGGTGATACGAGTATGCTTCTTTATTTTTTATATCTAACTTTAAATTTAATTACAATAGTCAATCACTTTTATTATTAATTTAAGGCAAAAAATAGGGCTTAATAAAAAAGTATTTCAAATATAAAAAATTTTAGAGGAGAAGTTGAAATACGTCGATAATATGAAATTTTTTTTAGAAATTTTTCACGCCTACAATTAAAAAAACATTTTGAAACTTAAAATAGGCTGGGACATAAGCGATGGCGTGGCTTGTAAGAAAATATTGGTGGAGCGGCTGCTAGCCAGCTGAGCTGATATGGCTTGTATCTCTAAATGTGTGTCGCTTAATTGAATAGTGTGACGTAAGAATTCAAAATATATGAGCCACCTGACCATAACTCAAAGTCGCTGTTTTTTGTCGGCGGCAGCACAAGGGCCACCTTCCCTAAGCAAAGCCACGCACGTCTATTTATCCATACGTGAAACGTACAAAACAACACATTGCTTACACAGTAGGAACACGAACTAACAATTTATGAGTTTATAAGTGATGCGTTTATTAACTTATGGCGTTTTCTTTTCTAATGAAAATGTTGCATATATTCTACTATCCAAGAATGGTTGCCAGAAGAATGTAATAGTTAAAATCTATATCACGTTCTGTTCTCAACATGTTGCCTATAATACACTGTTCAGACATACATTTTACGCAATTATCGCCTTTATTGAGCTCAATTTACTATACAAATTTCCATTCAATAATTGCGTAATTAAAAATTGATTGCACATTAATGAAGTCAAAATCAAAATGCAACTCTTTGTTGGGCCCTTAAGATCAACTCAAAAGTGAGAAAAGTTGATATTTTCAATATTAAAAAAAGAAAACGTAAATAAATTTAAAAATAAATGTCATAAAAAGGAAATGGCAGCCCAAGTTAACGCTAAATAAATTTTATAAAATTGTTATTGAAAATAATTTTTAAATAACTGATAATCTTTTAATCAATAGCTTGCCTTCAAAACATTTTTTTTTAAATTTGACTTTCTTTTCATTTAAAAAAAATATCACAATATTTTCAGTTGTCAAATGCTTAATTGCGTAAACTTAATTGAATATGTGTGAACACCCAAATCAGTCACATAATTTAAAACTTAATTGACTTCATTAATTTTATGTCTGAACAGGGTATAAGTGAGTGTGAGATACTACCCTGTTTTACAACTGTGTGAACTACTTGTTTATACAATTAAGTAAATTATTTAATTTGTATTTATATAAAAAAGGAGATTCAACATTTTCTCCTTCAAGGTATTCTTCATAAAAATCCATTATTGGTCACTTTTGAAGTAAAAATTAATTTTTAATTTATTTTAGGTGCAAAGTTTTTTGTGTCAGCTGTTTATCAGTTGTGATAACGTAATCGCAAATCGCTCTAAAAGCCGTAAACATTTAAAAATGTTACATGATAAACTTATTTTTGTTATATTGAAACCATAAAAAGGATGCAACACATTGTGTAGTTTTAGGCAACCTGTTTAAAATATTACATAATTTAGAAGCAGAATGTTTTTTGAGAATAGAAAACACCATTATTCTAAACGTCTTTATGGAGTATCACATGAAAATCTCTTAATCTTATAGTTCTATCCTCTAAATTTAAAATTAATTTAATTTTTACATTTTATATATAATTTAACATAAATAATTAGATTAAAATAAAATAAATATTTCTCTTTCTGTACACAAAAAATTTCTTAAACTGTAATTATAGACTTTGTCTTTTTGTGTATGGAAACAGTAAATTTATTGTAGACCTGTGTAGTCAATTAAAAAGTCGAATTTTAATTTCTTAAAACTTATTCATTTTTTTTAAATCACATAACGCTATAAAATTGTATTAAATATTCGTTCTTAAGAGGTCAGTGTGGTTGCACCCTGGTGTGAAAACCTGTTTCTCTTATTTTGTGGGGAATTACTATTTCGAATACTTTGAAAAATATTCTTGCCGTTTGCAAGAAAGGATATTTTGTTTGCTGATCTAAGCGACTTATTGTCACTTTAAAAAGTCAAGACGGTGAGTCCAATTTATATCTGCCATGAATTGGTAATTATTGTGCCAAGGTTTTCACTGTACTGGTTAGAGCAAGATCACGGGTTCTAGTTAAGTTCAATTATGAAACACCCTATCATTTCCAGGGACTACAACTTCTTTATCCATGTTTGTTTTTCCTGTGCTATTGTGTGTGCGTCTGTATATATCCAAATTTATATGATTTTTCTCTGACATAAACGTTGTTTGTGCTCTCTCAAAAAAACTAAAATGAAAACTGTGTGTTTTTCTATAAATTCGTTTGTTTTATAAAATATTTCGAAAAACAAACAAAAAAATGTGTGTGAGATAACAAAAGAATTTGATAAATATTAAGGGAAAAGAACATTAAAAAGAAAAAAGTGGAGTTTGCCAGGGAAATGGTTCAACTACTGTCCTGTTTGGACATAATCGCGCCTGCATTATTGGTTGATGTTTGTTGGCACTACTTGATGTTGCTAAATTGTATCCAGGCATACCTTTGCCATGATGGTTTTTGTTGTTTTGTTTTCTTTGTTGTGTCCTTTTCAGCTTTCGTAAAATGTTGATGTTGTCCTGTTGTTGTAGCTACCGCAATATTGTTTTTGCTTTTATTGCTGACTAGCACAACAATGTGGATGGAAATTTATTTTGTTTGTTATTTTTGAAGATTATGTGTATTTTGTATCTCCTGACAGGGATCAGCATAAAATGTTGCAAGCTGAGCTTGTTTTCTTTTTTTAGTTGCTACTATTTTGTTTGCATCTCTGGTGTTTTTTCTCTTTTATTCATCTTTTCTTGCTCATATTTAATGTTATTGTTGTTACTTTTCAAAAATTCTGAGGTTTTTCCTTAAATTTTCATTGTTTTTTTTCTTTTTTTCTTTTTTTTTTTTGGTGTTATTTTGCTGTTGTTTGTGCATCTTTTATAACTTTAGTCTATTTACTGCTGCTGCTGGTTGGCTATTGTTGTTGCTGTTGATTTAAATGCTACAGCTAAATGTTGTTGCCATCATGATGTTAGTTGTTGTTACTATTTTAATTTTGTTTTTCTTTTTTTTTTTGAATATCTTGTCCTTTCTTTACCAATACAAACAAATGCTTAAATAAATAAATGTGTGTGTTAGTTTTTTTAGAAAACCTTAACTTGTTATTTAAAATAGCTTTTGCCACTTGCCATTTAGTTGTAGAGCTGGTTGGGTTTACTTAAGGTGTGGAAATTGTTGTTACGTTTGTGTACTCGTATGAAAACATGACTAAAGGTTGTGGTGAATTTGTAATTAGACATGTTGCTGAGTTAATCTAGGGATACTTAAAGATTTTTTTTTTTGTAATATTTTTTCTGTTTTAGAAATTTCGTATGTATGTAAATTTAAGTTTTTAAATTATGACAAGTTGGCTTAAAGCAAGCAAAAAGATTAAACATAGAATTCACTTTGAAGTGTAATTTTTTCTTTAATCAAAAATTTTTTAATTTTAGTTTGAAAACATTTAAAATTAAAAGATTTGAAAATGAAATGCAAATACTGGTAAAAATTCCAGCATGAAAATTGCCCGTCAAGATTTGAGTTGTTTTTGTTTTGTTAACGCTGTTAGAACTCCTGGTGTAGAGGAACTCAGGATTCTGCTTAATAAGTGATTCAAATTACAATTAACCCAACAAGCATTCTCTGTCTATGAACCAAATTATACGTTAAACTCTTCACACCAAAAACGTTTGTTAATAAATTAACAACACAACGGTAAAATATTCAAACGAACTCATAAAAAAGAAATACACCAAAAAAAAAAAAAATTTATATGAAAAAATCCTTGAAATTTTGTATAAAATATTAACCAAAAAGCACCATAAACCGTAACTTATAAAAGATGTGCAAGTATGTTTGTTTGTTTGCTGGTTTGTACACAATCTCATGCACTTCAAAAAAATAAAAATTAAACTGAAACTACACTGCACATAAAGCGGTAAATCAAAGTGGTGGCACTAGATGTTCTACCTATTCCAATTTTTTGTTTCAAATTTTCTTTATTTGTTTCATATTCATTTTTTTTTGTTATTGTTGTTGCTATGGTCGCTTTTCTCTTGTTGGACTTTAGGTTTTAAGTAAACATTAAAATAAATAAATGACTTGACAGCGACAGTGCTAAAAATTCTTTGCGTTTTATACAATATTTAAAAAAAAGAAAATATGAAAAAAAAACAAAAACAATAATAATAAAAAATAAGCTTCAGCTTCCAAAAAATGCAGCAAAACAAACGAGGGCTTAGTGGTAATTATCTTTAGAAGCAAAATTTAAAAGGATGTTGATTTGAAGTTAAAAAAAAGCAGATTTTTCTGAAAAATTTATAACAACTAAATCGCGCTATTTTATGAGTATAAAATGGCTTAATTAAGAATTGTAGTTTTTTTTTTAAGAAAAAAAATTTGAGCGCTACACGCTAAGAAAAAGTATAGTTGAGAACACCCATACTGTGAAGGAAACTTCTATTCTGCGTTTCGATTACGTTCCCGTATTAAGTTACGTTACGATCAAAATATCATATTCCAAAAAAAAAAAAAAAACTGAATGGAAAGATAGAGAAGTCGACAGAAATGTTTTCATTCTGTTGTTTTGTTATTCATAATCATAAGACTTCGTCATGTTGTGCAAGAATTAATAATAAATAAATGTATGATATAAAAAGTAGTTTTGCCAAACATTTTTAAACAAAAATTAAAGTTTTGTTAGAAAACAATTTTTGAAATAAAATACTTGAAATAAATATATATCAAATATTTTCGACACTTTAATTACTAATTAAATACATAATTTAAATTTGGCCACTCTAAAATCATCTGCACCACTAATGCCTGTTCTGTTGGTTTCTAGGCCTGTTAATTTGATTACTCTGTCCTCAAGAGAACTAATAAGCTGTAAATGACAGCCACCTTCTCCAGTTACCGTTTTATATAGACTTTCCAGTCAATCCACATCTTAAAAAATTTATATTAAATATTTTTTATAGACATATTGCAGCCCATTTCTTCATGCGCACGTTTGAAATGTTTTTCTGCTTATTTCATGCTACTCACGAGATGGTCATACATTGTCCTCATAGTGATTTGGTGCACGACCATCCTATTCCCGAAGATAGCAGGCAAATGAGGAAATGGGATGCAATATGCCCAGAAAAAGTCATTTCCTGCAGTCGCATTAAGACTTCTTCCGAGACAACCTGGGCCAGTTCAGCGCTAAAGCAAGCGAACATTTTCACCAAGAAATGGTTGCAAAATTTAATAAAAATGATTTCAGAATATTTTTAGTCACTCCACTGATAATGTTGAGTTAATGAAAAACTGCCAAGCAAACATTTTTGAGTGGAATTGCCAAAAAATTTATTTTTGAACAATTTTAATTTAATAAAAAATGTAATAATGCAGTCAATTTTTAACGAATTAAAAAAAGTTGGGTTTTACTGACAAAAAAAAAAATTAAAATGCAGTCAAAACGTCTGAAAAGTTGAAAAATGGCAAAAAATTAAAAAAAAATGTGTTTGCTTGAGAAATACGCAGAAATTTTTTAAGTTTACCACTCGAACGGCCTCAATTTTTTTCATTCTAAATCTGCTGAGAAACTGCAGGAAGGTAAGAAAAATCGGTTTTTGGGAGTGTTTGGGACATTACAAAATCTGATTCATATTGTACTCGACAGCACCTACCAGATATTTGCACTTCATTCTTTTTTGTCGCACTGTTTAATTTAATGTAATCGGGCGAAATGGTCGACCAAACCACTTTTATGCCTTCAATTAGTTCCTCTTTGGAGGTAGCCATCTCCAAACATTTGCAATTATGTTCAGGTTCGGTTAGTAAGGGGGCCAAATGAGCACATTAACATTTTGACTTTACCACACAAGCAGCGAACATTTAGCATTTTCATGCAAAAGTGTCCACTGCAAGCTAGCAAAAATGTTCTGAAACTAGAGAAACCCTTTTTGTAGCACTCCAATAAATCAATTTGTCAGCAAAATACAGTTTTTCCAGAAAGTAAAAGAAAAATATCTTTTTAAATAAATTATTAAAAATTTAATGTAAAGAAAATCTTAAATTGTATCATCAATGTTGATACCTGCATATGTTAGAAATAAAATGAAACAGGTCATCAACGTCCCTCCCCTAGGCTATACAATTTTCTTATGAAGTGTTTTTTTTTAAATATAAAAAAATGAGCAGAGTCTTAGGTGCTACCACTAAATTGTGAATAAATTAAGAACAAGTAAATAAATTTTTATGTTATATGTCTCATTTTGTTGATAACGAATGCTGGTACCAACGACAAAGGTAAACTTTAACATTTTGTTTACATTAAATTTTAAAGAAATTTTTTAAAAATTAATTTTTTTAATTTTTTTTGTTGCAAAATATGTATTCTTAAAAAAGCTTGGTGAATATATTCTGAATTATAGCACTGGTTAGAATTGATTATGTCATAATTTAAAGGTTATTTTATAGTAGATCCGCATGTATTTTTTTAAGTTTAATGATAAAGCTAGTTCTCGAGTTATTGCAAATTATATGACTCCCCTTTTTCTATATACTCGTAAGGTATATATCGAGACCATGTAGGATTAAAAAATTAGGTATAATTGAAATCAGTTTTAGTTTTGACGGCACCAAAACCATTGTAGACCTATGTATTCATTTATTACATTACATATTTTTCCAATTTTATTTGACTCTACCTGAATTCGAACTAAGGCATATGCAGCTAAAAAACATTAACTGGCCACTTAATCACTTCAGCCACAAAGTTCAGTTGAATTCGAACGGTTAAGTTCTTGTTTTATACTTGCTTTATATATAAGGATGTGAAAAAGAAAATTAAGAAAATAATTTACCTTCAACCATATTATTCTCATTTAATTAAACATAATCATAGACACACTAAAGTCGGCATCTTTCTAAAAATGACTAATTTAATATAAATCTTATGAACAAAAGTAAGCTCTTAATAAAAGCCTACTTTTTGTGACTATGATTATGGCCCATTATGTTTATTACAATCATAACATGTTGATAAATTCAATTATGTTTATAAGTGTAAACAAAGTGTGGTTAGAAATAACTACATCGTGATCACAATAATGTTTAGATAATTCAAATTAACAATAATATTTTTGTGGAGAACAAACTATATTTGCGGTGACCATTATCAACCATATTTTTTCTTTGTGTGTAGATAACTAACTGCACTAACTCTTATGAAATAAAGCATTTGGAAAAGGAGTTTAATTTAACAATAAATAAATTTTAATTCAAATAAAATTATTTTCATAATTAATAGTAGAAAACCTGTTCATTACTTTTCTGGGTCTTATTTATATTTGCTTCTACTTTTAATTGTTTTATTTTTCATGGAATTTTGAATGCTTCTACTCATATAGTGCTTGTATGTATATGTTTTTTGTTTATTATAATTTTTTGTTCCAGCCATTTTTGTTTGCTACAGTTACATTTCTGTTTTGAAATGTGCTCTCAGAATTTTGTTATAAATTTTTCTAAGGATGTGCGACTTGATACGATTTTGGAACAAACAATAACAGCACTTGACAAACAATCCAAGAACTCTAGTAAAATTCAAAGCAAAAAGAATTAAATAAATAAATAAAGTGAATAGAGTGCAAAGAACAACAGAAATAGAAAGGCTACAATAATGGCCAACGGCAAGGATTTCATAAAAATTGCAGAGTTTAAAATATCGCAACATAAATTCTGTTTACGCTTTCACATTGTGTAAATGCACCAATGTTGTTCCTTGTTTGTAGCAACGCAGCACAACTAAACTAGTTACATACAAGTACTTTTATTTTTCGTGAAGGACATTTTAAATTAGCAAGTATATGTGTGTGTGTTCTACAAAATATTTTAATTTTAAAGGAATAAAACTTTTTAAAGAAATTCAGGCTTCAATTTGATAATTTTAGAAGAAATGAATAGTTTTTTCTAGATCTTTTTAAAATAAAATGGAATAGGACTGAAACAAAAGTTTGAAATTCATAAATAAATAGACAAGAGCTGTAACCAGCTTTGCCAGGACTTTACAAAAAAAGCTATATTTCCCTAATAAAAACTCTAGAAAAGGCTAAATCACACCGAAAAACAAATAAGCTAAAAAAAAGTTAAAAAGCTTCAGCTTAAAATTCAAAATTTTCTTAATTCTTTATTACATTAGAAATCTTAATTATAATTTTTATAAAGAAAATATGAAATAGAAAAAACTAAAGAAAATATTGTCGTTTTTCACATGGCTTAAAAATTACCAAAACCAAAAAAGAATTTAATCTTTCTGAAAGTGTTTTCACATTTTCGAATAATTTCGTAGTTTTTATTTTATGATGCAAAACGGAAACTGCCAAAATCCTTGAGAACAACATATACTGGGGTATATGGAAATTTCCAAAAAAAGTAACTTCGGAGTATTTGGGCAGTAGATTACAAATCTAGATAAACTCCCCTTTAAAATGGTGTATGTCTTATCCCTTAATATTCTATGGTTCGTCTGGAAGTTACTATGGATTATTTTGAAATTTGCTTCAGTACTGTTGGTTTGAGTAATTTTAGCAACTTACAGACGAACTATAAAATATTAAGGTCATCCATATTTGAAATCTATCGCATAAGTACTCAGAAAAATCTTTGGATTATTTTTAAAAAATGTTTGAAATGGTTTTTACCATTCCCTCTTTTGCTCAGGAAAATTACCAAAATCAAAAAGGAATTTAATCTATAGCTTCTCAACTTTTTGGAAATGCTTTAAAATTTTCGGAAATATTCATAATTTTTATTTTTTGACCAAAAATGGAAACTGCCAAAATCTTTAAGAGCAACAGTCCTGGGGTATATGGAAATTTAAAATAATTTTTAAAAATAATTCAAAGTAACTTCTGGGTAATTGAGCAACAGATTACAAAACTAGTCAGCTTTTCCATTAAAATGGGCAGTGAGTACTTGGGCAGCAGATTATAAATTTAGACAACCTTAATTTAAAATGATATGTGGAACACAAATCCCGTATTTAAATACTTTTGAGTGAATTCAATTATTTTTCAACTTTAATTTAAAAAAAATATTTAAAATTCCTTTAAGTAATAATTTATTTTTTGATTTTTAATGCTATTTCTATTCTTATATTTTGCTTGCTTTGTCTTACTCAAAAGCAAGCAAAATCAGCATTACGAAACGGTAGTACTAGATAACTTAATACTAAATGGAACAAATTATTAATCAATTAGGAATAAAGTGCATTTTTATTTTATTTAAGTTAGAAGCCAAATACGTTTCTTTATTCATGAAAATACCATCGTTCGGCCAATTTATTAGTTTACATATCAAAGTTTTATCCAAAATATTACTTTAGCTAAATTGGTCTCAGTGTCTGATTATTTGTTTTAATTTTTTCAAAAAAGGCTATTTAAGGCTATTTTGAAGAACAAAAAATACCAAAAAAAAAAGTTAGAGTCTACATGCTAGAAAAAATGGCTAAATCTAGCTTTAAAAAGACTTAATTAGCAACGCTGGCTGTAACATTAAATATCAAGAGCAACAAATTATTTTACAAATTTTTAAAACTATTCGAATTAACAATAAATTTTTAAACAAAAAATATAATATTTTTTATTGTGGATGGAGGAAAGAAATAATTTCTTTTGCAAAGTGCTAAAACTTGAAATATGTTGCGGATTATTTTGTAATTTAATTTTTTTGAAATATTTTTATTCAGGGTGCACTTTTTAATTAATTTTTAAGGCTCTCTTTCTCTAATCCTTTCCCTTTGAGCTAAAAGTTGTTTAACATCTGCAAAATCAATTTTATTATTCTTTTTGATGCATCGCGTATGAGTGCTCAAATTTTTCGCTCAGCCTACTAGTGTGTGTGCGAGTACAAAAACTAAATTTATTCTTACATCCCTTCTCAGCGGTAGCGTTATATTCTGTGTGTAGACTTAAAATGTAAGGAAACTTCTTATGGGCTTGCAGATTTTGTGGAATTTTTTTAATTGAATTCGTGTACCAACCAACAAGAGTTCACCTTGAAAAACTGCAATCAATATAAAAAGCAAGTTCAGCCTTAATATAAGGATGCGTCAAAATATTTTTGATTTATTTTGAGGGTGCAAGATGTTCATAATGACAGTGTTGTATGCCAGCAATGTCACTTTCTCAGCTAGTCCTTGCATTTTATCTGTGTCTGTAGTTGTATAGATGAAGTGCATTTACTACAATTTAACTCTTTGGTGTATAATATTTTAAATAATAAAAAAATAAGAAACAAAAATGATTTGTTGTGGAATATTTACCTGAAAAAATGGTGGTGGCCAAAACAATCTAAAGGCTTTTGGGCGAATGCATGAGAATGTTTATATTTTTTGATCTATGGACTAGAAAACTTGAACATTTTGTTATATTTCGTTTTGTATAAATTTTTTTGTTGTTATAATTTTTGTATTATTTTCTTTTGCTTTTTTGTCGTTGTAACAATTTATGGCAGTTTCTTTTCAGTTTCTTCTTTATACAAAATATGGTTACTTACGTAAATATGTACAGCCATAGATACTCGTATCCTAAATATATTTCTTGCGCTGGTTCTTCATCTATTTTAGTGCTGTCACTTCCACTATTACATATCGTTAGTAGTGCTTGTTTCGCTTGTGTATGCGCCCGTGATGGCATTTTTGTGTTGTTTTGTTGCAATATTTATGGGTTTTCATTGGAACACAAGCATTTCTGGAGCAGAGCATGCTTTCGTTGCAAATGGCAACATCAGGGAATGTTTGCAATCACTTTCTTTTAGTCTTTCTGTTTTTTTCTTTGCTTGGGTGTTTGTCTGAGCATTAGAAAGAGATTGTTGGTGCAAAAAGAGACACCGTATAAGGTGGTGGCAATTGCATTGAAGCGTTCTTTATGTCAAAACGAAAATGATTTATTGAACTGACAGTAGTAAATTTTTGTCGAGTCGACTCGAACTTCGATACACCAGTCACAACACATTTTGTTTTTTGTTTTGCTTGCGCTGTTGTTGTTTATTACTATTCTTTTATTAAAGTAAAAAAAAACAAAGTCTACAGGGGAGGGCCTTAAAAACTAAAATTAGAAATTTGCATTACAAGTGAATAAAATAAAATTAAATTAAAATAAAAGCGAATAAAAAACAAGTTAAAGGTTAGGTTGGGTTAGATTGCACAGGATGCCATGAATAAAGAAAAACAGAGGGGGCTTCTTTATTCTTCTAATGTGGTTCCTTTGCGATATCTGTATAGAAGGAAAGCAGACGGATAGCAAAAGAAATAGAGGAAAGATTGAGAAAAAGAAGAAGAGGAGTCTGTTACCTAAAATAGTTGCTACTCTTAATGAAACCATGCAGCATGTCGGTCCCTATAGTGGACAGTCTAGTGAGAACCTGTAGGTAGCGCTTCCCGAAATAGAATAGATCAATTAAGTGAATCAAATGTAAATTACGAAACTTGATACCCATATTTTTTTTTTTTATAGAATTCAAGTAGATATCTTGAATGGATTAATTTTCTTTTATTTGCTTTCAGAGTTTAAGTCTGATTATTAGTACGAGTAAATATTATTCAAGCTTAAGATCTCAATGAAAAAATTGTTTTTGTTTTAATTTTGAATAAGACCTTCAAAAAAAAAAAAGTTGAAATATTGGAAAATTAAAACCAAAACAATTTTTTCATTGAGATCTTAAGCTTGAATAATATTTACTAATAATAAATTTATAAGATCAAATAATTTACTAAAATTATGATATTTGGGACTTAAATTTCAAACAAGCAGTAAAATTTACAAGGAAATTAAAATTATATATAAAAGCTTTTAAAATATAAATCTAAATTTGTAGCCAAAGTAGACACCCACCATAATTTTTTTATTAAATGTAAATTACTTGTTGCGCATGCGCGTCGATAGCCTGACACTTCCCTTGAGAGTAAACTGTTGCAGCTGTAGATCACCTGGCAAAAAGGAGACAGTCTTTCAACTTTTCTGCTAGTGCCCGGCTCTTTTCGCTTTGAGACATAAATTTCTAGGTGCACATTTTGTGAATATTAAAGATACTGTTAGAGAATCTTCTCAGATGTATTAGTGCATATTGGGTCTACATCAGTTTTTAATCATTGCCTTGCTGAATAGGTGATTCAAAACCAAATCTTTATATTCTAATTGATGGCCGTTAGGCCGTCAGACCTCCAAACAAAACAACCAAAAAATTAATTGTTGACTTTTCCAGAGGGCCTTTTGCAATATTTACAATAGAAAATCCTTCGATTTCTACTCATCAAACTCAATATCCGCTTCTTGAATTTTTTTATCTGTGTGCTTGTGTTGCTGTGTACATTATGTGTGTATGCCTGTTTATGTTTGTGTTAATGTTTACATACATCATCCTTATTCCTCTTTGCTGTCTCTCTAGGTTATTCTATATCATCTACTCGTACTAAAAATGTATATTCATATTGTTGCTGATGTTGTTGTTTATAGTTGGCGCAAGAAATGGCACCGATGTGAAATGAAGTTTTGATTTAGTTCAAAAATTTTTATCAAAGAAATGTTGCAATTTTATTTTTATATACGTACATACTCGTATTTTGTTGTTGCCACCACTAACACTACTACACAAAAATATCGTCGTCTTCAGTTTCTTATAAATATGAAACGTTAGATGCTCGTTTCACAAACTACAACTACTTTTCTCTCTTCAATAAATCACGGCATGGGATGTCTTTGATACGATGAGCAAAATTTATACACATGCAACCAAACACACACACACACACACATACACTTACATTTGTTTTAGTTCGTTACTTTTTTCTTTTTGCAATTTTTTTTATGCAGTTTATGTTTTTGGTCTTGGTAAGGTTATAACTTTTATTTGTGATGATAGTTTGAGCTGTTGGTACGAGTAGCAAAATAGTTTGAGGAATATTTAGTTTGCTAGCTCTCTTTTACTGGTCCACATATACCCGACTACTACCCCATTAAATGTTTTGTTATGGTTCATCTTTCTTATTCGCTTGTAATGGAAATTTTGATTTATGTATCGCATCGTTTCTTCGTTTGTTCTTTTTTTTTTAATATTTTTTTTTTTGCTGCCTTCATTTATTCTTTCATTCTGCTCAATGTTATAATGCAAAAGTTCACACCATACAAAATATATTAAATATATCATAAGAAATGGAATTTATTTGAAGTTTTAATAACGTTACTATTGAAGGGTGCATTGCTTATTTCCAGCTACAGCAAGTGTTTTATGCGAAAGGGTGTAAGCTAGTGAGAGTGTGTGTGTGTGTGTGTGTGTGTGTGTGCATTTTGTATAAAAATATGGTGACATTTGTTATTGAACCGGAAATGATATTATAGAAAATATTTGAGTTAAATGAAAAAGGATTCTTTTTTTCAGTTTCAAATTATTAAGGTTCTTGCTCTAACATCCAATAAAAAATTTAAATAAAACTGAAAGGCACCTTAACGTTTCTAGCTACAAACCTAAACTAAGAAAAAAATTTCAGTTGGGGGAACTAAATTAAAAATTCAATTGTGACAGTCGAATTTTTTAATAGCAGCAACAAAAAGACGGTTTTACAAGTTTTGGGAGAACTAAATTTTGGTCTATATTATGGCTGGCTTACGTGACGGCCCTCATTTAGAATCTCAAAATAGCGTATTTAACCTCTTGAATTTTGGTTACTACTAATAAAAAAATTGATTACCACAACTGAATTTTTGATTGCAAATAAATTTGGTTCTCACAAACGAAGTTCTGTGTGCTACTATTTTATATTGAAAGGCTTTGAAGCTTTCATAATTAATTATTAAAATCCTCGTGCAACAAACAATTATTAAGTAATTGTAGTTTAATTTCAAAATATTTTTTTTATTACAAACACAGTTAATAAAGTTTTTTTTTTAATTTTATGTATATAAGCCAGCCATGATATTTTGTTATAACATAATCATAAGTGTGTGTGTGTAATTTGTTGCTATTATTATAGCTAAATAAACATGTCCCATGTAATGTACCCCGTAATAAAGATACATAAACACCGCAATGATCATAAAGTATAAAAAACACATACCAACACATGCAGGCACACGCATTTGTGTTTGTATTCAAATTAGTGCATATGAGGGCAAATTGAAAATTCAATTTGTTTATTTCAATTTTGTTCAACTGCTTTTGAAAAACTTCTTGCTGGGGAATATGTATGTCCGTGCCATAAAATTTATTTTTTTATAGGTGATCGCAAGAAAAAGTTAGCGCTGTCTATAGTCATTCGTTCAAGGTGGTTATATTCTCGCTAATGCTGGATTTTAGTTTTAGAAAATTTCAACAGCCCCAGTGAGTGCTCAGGGCTTTCGTACAAACACACGTACTTCTTTCTTACATTTTACAAAGTTCAGGTGGACAACGTAAGCTGTGAGCTGTTGGCTTTACCGGCGGGAATAATTTTAAAAACATTTTCAATCCCGGCACTTTATACATAAACTTATTAGGGAGCATAAGCATGCACATACCTACACCTGACTGTGATCTCGATACACACACCCATACACACACACGTTCATGCATACACCTACAGTCAAGTAGACAAATATTTATGTGCAAACGTACCTTCATGTTTTTTTGGTTGATTTGCAGTAACATGCCCATCATCTTGTAAACTAATATTTGCCTAATAAACGAGTTAATTAAAGCTGAATTATGACCATGTTTTCGGTGTGTTACTTATTTGTGTTCATGTATGTATGTGTGTGTGCAAATGTACTCGCATAAATGTGTATGTGCAAGTGGTTATAAATACTATGAGCAGTTACGCTGATTTATGAGCAACAAAGGATTAAGATTCAAAATGTACGACACGTAAAACATAAGCACGCAAAACATACTCGTACAACAATAACAACTACCAGCAATACTAAACAGGTTGTATTAGTGAATACAGGCACACATGCTATATATTCTCGAACAAATTTATTTCACAGGGATGTGTGACTTCCAAAAACATAAAACAAATAGAAACCTACATTTTCGTTCACATGTTTTTAGTTTAAGCTGGGATGAAATTTCAAAAAGAATATATTTTTTTACTAGAAAATCAAGTTAAAAACAAACATTTTTGATTAGCTTCTGTCACTGTTGAAGATCAGCAAAAATATCAATCACTTTCTGAGAAACAAATATCAAATAATTTTTAAACGTTTCCTTTTCTAAATATCATGTCATTTCAAGCCATTGTGCAAAGGTGCAGCTAGACGTGTACTCATCCATTGACAACTTCTTTAACTTTTTTAATCAAAAAGAATGTGTGTACAAAGTAAATTTCTTTGCTGATAATTTTGAAAATATAAACTTTTTGGTGACATTTTTGATGGTTGTTGTGTGTGGGTGTTTTCTTATTTTAACGTTTTTATTGCTGTAGCCGGGTGCTTGTGGGTATGCAAATGAATATTAGACAGCGTGCAAAAGCAAATTAAACAGGCCGCCTTAAAACAAGTTATAAACTCTTCTTGCTTTTTATTTATTTTTATATTCTCAAAAAGCTTCTAAGTGACTTTTTCATTAAGCATAGTGTTAGTTCAAGCTAAATACAAGCTTGCGCTTGCGTTCCATATTTTGCTACATATAAATCATTTTCGACAGCCTTCATGTAAACGCAAAATTTCTTAGTAAGGCTAGCACAAAGCCTTTCAGAGGGCCCTTTACCGCTTGGTAAATAGTATGCTTGTGTGTTTATTTTGATTTAACTCTAGTAGTTTAAAAATACTTTCATATTAAAAACACAGCATTATTTTTTTCCAACCTTTTACTCCTCCTTGATGTCATTTAGCTGTTATTGGAGTTGGAGTGTTTGTGTGTGTTGGAATATATGTGATTGTTCTTGTTATTGCTACTTCAGCTTCTTCTCTTAATGAGATACACAACACATAAATTCTCAAATGTGTCATGTATCGCACATTATTTTATAATTTTTTTTTTTCGTAAGTCTTGTTGTTGTTGCTTTTATTTTGATAAGCCAAAGAACTTGTCGTAAACTTTTGGTAAAACAAAACGCAACAACCATGTGCCAAATGTATGCATGTAATTCAGTGTTTCTGTAAGTGTGTGTGTTGTAAATTTTGCTTGAGGCGATGACGGCGTAATAAAATTTATTAACAAAAATGTCAAAAATAAAGAAAACTGTAAAGGTTTTAATTTTGCTCTTAAAATTGTGGGGGCAACCAGGCAGGGGAATTATATACTTCAGCTTTTCTACTGATTTAAAATTCGTATAAATTCTAAAAATCCTATTAAAGGTTCCAGCTACCTTTAGATTTTGTTCCGTGTAATACTTTTTGAAACCCCTTTCACGAATTGATTACCTTCGCCACTGCTGTTTAGTAAACATTTTTGTATTTTATGAATTTATCTAAATGAAATGGGTTAAACAATTTAAAGCACGAAAAAAACCACAACAAAATAAAACAAAAATGCTCGTAATTCATTTGCTTAGAAGAAAATGACAAGCAGATAAGGTAACACAAACGACATGAAATGGCTGTTATTTGTAAGAGTGAAAGAGAGAGCATACGAATATGTGTAATTTTAAATACATTTACATTTACATTAATACATAAACACACTTACATAGACATGAAATGAAACTTGGGTGTAACAGGTACAGAAAAAAAAAGAAAAGAAGAACGTCTCGTCCTTAAAAATAGGGCTACACAGAGAGTAGGACGAACTTATATCTGTAAAAGCTTATCTTTCTAGACAGAGTTTCTCCATATCTTGATATAGAAGCTTAGCAAAAACCATCATTAACCTCTACATTCATCTAATAGTTTTCTTCAGCATGTTTTCCAGTGATAGTGACTCGTAGGTCTCTCAAGAATCGTTTACAAAGTTTTTTAATTAGAAATGAAAGCATATTTCATACAAAATCAGCTCTCATATACAATGAAATATACGAGTATAATTAACAGAAAAAGCTTTTGAAAAAAGCGAGTGCCCAGCAGAATAAGCTGCTTAGCTAGTGGGGTATTAGTCCCAGAAGATCTAGGCAAGCTTAGTCCTACAGCAATTAGGAGATTAGTAAGGAGCCTTGGATTGTAAATAGTTAGGAACGAGGCTGCTAAATAGATTTTAAAGGTCGCGATCAAAGCTCATAATGATAACAATAATAATAATCCATTTCTATTTAATGCTTTTTCAGAAAATATTAAAAAATAAACATTTTTTCTTTCGAATTTTCAGTTTTTTTGCTTTAAGGGAAAATATTTTCATCTATCTGGGCTGCATATTTGTTCCAAATTTTCTTTTATTTGACTTTGACAAAAGCCCAGTATAGTTCAATTGGCTGAAGCTATTTTTCCACTTTATAGATCTGATTTCTTTTATACTACTCCATTGCAGTTTTTTAATAGTGACAAGACGCTAAAACAAGCCAAAATTTTACTACACAGTAGTGGTGTTTAATTAGAGAAAGCAATTGTTTATGCAGGCATTCTTTAACACAAGGAAAATGCTCTTATTTTTTCAAATGGCGGTTAAATGTTAAATTTTTTTTGACATTTGTGAACTAGACAGATGTAGAATACAAGCGAACAAGTCATAGAGCGATACACTCCCAAGAACGCGGAATAATCGAAGTGGACGATTTTTCTACCAAAATCATAATGAGCAACGAGGCTCATTTCCACCTCAGCAGGTACGTGAACAAGCAAAACTATCGCTTCTGGGGCACCGAAAATCCACTTGTGATACACGAGGAGCCATTACACCTGCTTAAAGTGACTGCATGGTGCGCTGTTCACGCTGGAGGAGTCATCGGGCTGGTCAAACGACAACAGTCGACGGTGCACGCTACAGGGCCATGGTAACCGAATAGGACATGTGGTTCCAAGAGGACGGAGCAACGGCACACATTTCATTTTCATTTAGAAAAAAAAAAATGAGAGCCTAACAACATCGGATGACTTTTTTTGGCCCACATTGTATAAATTTCGAATGTCAACTGCATATTGCTTGTTAAATCAAGATCATTTAACCAAATTTATCCATTTTATTGTGCTTGTAAATATTTGGAATCGGCATCTCCACGTTTCGCTGTTAAATAAAATTTTTGACGTGGCAGCTGTTTTAAGTCATTTTTTTAATCATTCCAACTGACCATGTGGGATTTTCAAGATATTTTTCTATTTTGATTTTCCATGGATAGCCACGCCTACAAATCAATTACTACTGATTTCATATTTTTAAAAACAAATTTTTTTCTAAAATCAAGTGTTGCCATTAAGTTTTTCTGAAATACTTTTGTAAAGAGGCCGGATTTTGAGTGAACTTTACTTTTTTAAAACGTTTAATTTGTGAATAAGCGATGTTACCTGCTACAGACAGGATTCATGCATTCACAAGAAAAGTATATAATTAATAAGGCAAGGATTTTCATGCATGCACAAATGGCATAAATTTTTTATTTCATATTTTGTTATAAAGGAATATTTTTGCATATTTTTTGTGCATAATTTGTATATTTTATATTTTTTATTTATTTGCTGTAGTTTAAGGACATCATTTTCTTATAAACTGAATTCTATACTCTTGGCTTAGTTGCATTTTCTTTTAAATTAAAGAAAATACAGGTTTTAAAGCAATTTTTGAAACGCTAAATTCTACTATTTGATATTCATTTATGGCATTTAGAAATGTTTAAGCAGTAAAGTGTTTCACAAATATAAAAAAAATCTCATTTAGTAGCATTTTATTGAACCACATTCTTCTCCTTTTCTTATACTAAGAGTATTTTGTCATTCCTATTCACTACTTCCCAAATGAAATGTATTGAAGAATTTTCGATTCTTAAATTAAACAAAACAGCCAACACATCTAAGGGATTACTGCATATTTTGTATTTTTAAGCGCATATTTTATATGCATATTGTCGATTTTTAAACACATAAAATTCCTTGCCCTAATGAATAAAAATGATTTGATTTACAATTACTTATTTTCCTTTTCTCAAACTTAAAATGCATAATTCGATTAATAGTTAATTTAAACAAAAAAAAATTCTAAATGAATTAAAGTATTTTAAAGAATTTTTCATTAAATTTTTAATGTTTCTTTATTTACACAAAACAGCAGTAGTTAGTGGTTGTAGTGCTTTTTTAATTTCTAAAAGTTACAACAAATAGATTTTCATTAGCAAATCAGATAATTTTACCGGTATAAATCAACTGAACACTTTGTATGTGTGTGTGTGTGTGTGTGTGAGTGTTTGTGTGAAAAGAAAAACACATCACATACTGTGTGCCATCCTTGACATGTTTTGCTAAAAAGTTTACTTATTTTGCTTGTTCTCTCTTGTTCCTTCTCTCTCACACACACATACTTACTGTAGCCAAACTAAAACACTAAACAGATCCCTAAGCAACCCATTATTATTAGGAGCATATATTACGACGAGTACAAGTACAACAAATAGAAACGAAAGTTACACACGGCAAAACATACTTCTTCATATTGAACTTGTCTATTTACGGTGCAAGCAAGCAGCAGTTGCAGGAGTTTTTAAAACTATCAACTTCTAGTGCTTGTTGTTTAAGTTTTGCCATATAGCATGGCTGGTTTTGATGTGTGTAGCTGTAGGTGTATATAAATTTGTCTACATGTTTTGTTATAATGGGTGTTTGTTGTTGTCGTTATCCTTGAGAAAAAGCAAAAAAAAAATAATTTTTTTTAAGAAAGCAAGAAATGAATTCCATGTATGTGTGGGCGGGCAAGAAAAAAAATCGAGTGCAATGAGTGGCAAGACATACCCGCTCACACACGGCAGCAGGGGCAACAACAACTAAGATGGATGTGCTATGTAAACGTACATATAAAACAATGATGATGCATGGCGCGCGCATAAACTTGGGCGGTAAGAACAATACATGTAACACAACACAAATATTCACTCACACATATTCACTCATAAAATGATGAATCCTTTTTGTACTCCTGCAACTGTTGTATTATTATGATTATGATGCAGCAGCACATTTGTATGAATGAATACATGTGTGTTTGTGTGTATTTTCTATGGCTTGCAAAGAAAATTTAATAGCAGCAACAACAAAAACAAAACAAACAAAAAATGTAATAACAAAACTACAATCTCTCATAAGGCAGCACATCTACAGAAAAACAACTGACAAATGTAAAATGTTGTTGTTGTTTTTTTTTTATTGTTAACACTTTATATTATACGAGTAGTTTGTATAAAGTTTATAAGGTGCAGTCTACTCACTCTTACCACAAACACTAAATATTATAATTGTAACATACATTACACTCGCTCATTGTCATTAGTAGAGCACATTGGGATGAAAACTTGAAATTTTGTTTCCTGTTTTAAGGGCAAGAGGCTGTTAGGGTTGTGAATATTATGAGAAATAATTTAATAAGTAAGCGAAACATTTTTCATTTTCATTTTAGATGGTAAATAGTCTTTCTCATTCCTGTGGATCCGCGGTTGTAGTAAGTGAATTGAAATAAATTGAAATATTAAAATCATTAGAAAACTTTACTTGCTATCTGTACCCTTGAATGAGCTCATAGTTTATTTAAAATGATAAATTAATTGCCAAATGTTTAAATACCTTCTATATTTTCATTATATTTTTTTAGGCTGATAGGCTAATGCACCGGTCCACTGGTCTTTGGAAGTTACTTCAGTACTTTGAAGAAATAACTAATCAATGCACTTTTAAAGGTTGAATTAACAAAACATGTTTTAGATTAGCAATTTTAACAACTGCAAGCCACAGTGGCTTACCATCATTACGATCATTCAGTCCTCATACGCCCAATGAGTCGTCATTGCCATATGAAATATGCTGGTGCTATTTTTTTTCGTTGGAGATCTGTGCAAGATTTAAATTCAACCATACTCCTGCACAAACACCCACACACCAATAACGAAATGAGTGAGAACCGGCAGACAAATATTTATTCGTTGCTGTAAAACAGAAGCAGAGGAGGCAAAAAACAAAAAAAAAAAAAAAAGACAAACTTCCACCAGTACATCCTGCTCGAATCTTGTCTACAATAAATCAAATTTTATTACACTTTTCTTTATTCATGCCATTGGATACGATTTGTATTTATGTGTCTGTACGTATAAGAGTGTGTTCGTGTGTGTATAGTTTTGGTATTGTTTCATAGCTGTAGTTTTCTTTTTATTTGTTGTTGTTCCTGTTCTTTTTTTACATATACTTTCACTCATGGTGTTTGTATGTGTTGTTTGTATCTTTATTACACTACGAGTTTATGAATAGAGGTATGTGTAATTAGTGCTCTATATGGAAATGATGGGAAAAACGTAAAACTACAAAAAATGAAAAAAAAATAAAATAAAACTGAATTAAGCATCAAAAGAAAAATAATATTTTAAATAAATTTCTTATGATTATGTTAGTAAAGAGTTTGTTTGTTGGTAGACATATGGATGGATTTGTATACAAAAAAAAAAAAACAAAAAACCAAAAAAAAAAAAGAATAAAATTATATATGAGTTTTTCCGTTTGTTGTTGGGCGAGAATTTATTGCAAAATTTGGGATTTTATATGAATAAGAAATTTATTATCTAACCGTTACTCTAAAAACAAATGAAGTAAAAGTAAGCAAACCCTCATATCGGTAAGCATATACCAGACATGTACTGTTTTTTAAAATGGTCAAGGATTTATTATTTAATTTAGTTCTAAAATTTTTTTCTAAAACGTAACCTCACAAAAAAAACTTGCACCAGATGCTAGAATCAAAAAAATAAATGCCAAAATTTATTGTCACAATAAACTCGAATAAAAAACGTGTCCGAAAGAAAAACGTAATCATAGAAGTTTATCGGGCCAAATTTTTGGACATTAAAAAAAGTAGCTTTTTCTGTGTGGAACTTTTCAACTGATAAAATTTTTAAATAAATATATTGAGAAATATACTCTATTTAAGTGGCAATTTTCCTTAAATCGCTCCGTGTTTTTTTTTTTTTTTCAATTAACAATTCAAATGGCGACAGAGCGTTAATTAGTCTAACGCTTAAAAATCTATAAGCGTTTCTTCGATTAAAACACTTTTCATGCAACTTCGGTGTGGAATGTGACACAAAAAAGTGCATGTAGTAAGTAGCCCTTCTCTTGTTCTGTGCGCCTGGTGTTTTACTTTTTTCGCCTTTTTGGTCATAACTTGCTAAGTTTTCTAGATATCAATTTGATTGCTTTTGCGTTAAATGGCTAAGCGTATTGGCTTTAATTAGAAATTTCTTCCTTGTGGATAGTACAAGCAAATTTTTTTATCATAAAAAAAAAAAAAAAAAACATGGTTTTTAATGGCGAAAAATATTTTTTTCCACTATCTTCAAAAAACCAAATTTGAGTCAAAGCCAAAACGGTTCTCTATTCACCGCAGTAGAAATCAAGCCGATATCTAGAAAAGTAAGCAAGTTATGACCAAAAAGGTAAGTAGTTATACTACTGCCTATTTCCGGCCACTTTTTAGTAGAACTATTTACGTTTTTGGCCATAACTTGAAAAGTTTTCAATATATCGACTTGATTTCTTTTGCGTTGGATAGCTAACCGTATTGGCCTTAACTACAATTTTTTTTTTAATGGATAGTGGAAGAAAATTTTTTTATTATTTTTTAAAAAAAAAGCAAAGGGGGTAGTCCATTGTTTTTTTTGGCGAAAAATATTTTTTTTCCACTATCTTCAAGAAACCAAATTTGAATTAAAGCCAATGCGGTTCTCTATTTAACGCAGTAGAAATCAAGCCGATATCTAGAAAAGTAAGCAAGTTATGACCAAAAAGGTAAGTAGTTATACTACTGCCTATTTCCGGCCACTTTTTAGTAGAACTATTTACGTTTTTGGCCATAACTTGAAAAGTTTTCAATATATCGACTTGATTTCTTTTGCGTTGGATAGCTAACCGTATTGGCCTTAACTAAAAATTTTTTTTAATGGATAGTGGAAGAAAATTTTTTTATCATTTTTTAAAAAAAAGCAAAGGGGGTAGTCCATTGTTTTTTTGGCGAAAAATATTTTTTTTCCACTATCTTCAAAAAACCAAATTTGAATTAAAGCCAATGCGGTTCTCTATTCAACGCAGTAGAAATCAAGCCGATATCTAGAAAAGTAAGCAAGTTATGACCAAAAAGGTAAGTAGTTATACTACTGCCTATTTCCGGCCACTTTTTAGTAGAACTATTTACGTTTTTGGCCATAACTTGAAAAGTTTTCAATATATCGACTTGATTTCTTTTGCGTTGGATAGCTAACCGTATTACCCTTAACTACAAATTTTTTTTTAATGGATAGTGGAAGAAAATTTTTTTTATCATTTTTTAAAAAAAAACAAAGGGGGTAGTCCATTGTTTTTTTTTGGCGAAAAATATTTTTTTTCCACTATCTTCAAAAAACCAAATTTGAATTAAAGCCAATGCGGTTCTCTATTCAACGCAGTAGAAATCAAGTCGATATCTAGAAAAGTAAGCAAGTTATGACCAAAAAGGTAAGTAGTTATACTGCTGCCTATTTCCGGCCACTTTTTAGTAGAACTATTTACGTTTTTGGTCATAACTTGAAAAGTTTTCAATATATCGACTTGATTTCTTTTGCGTTGGATAGCTAACCGTATTACCCTTAACTACAAATTTTTTTTAATGGATAGTGGAAGAAAATTTTTTTTATCATTTTTTAAAAAAAAGCAAAGGGGGTAGTCCATTGTTTTTTTTAGGCGAAAAATATTTTTTTTCCACTATCTTCAAAAAACCAAATTTGAATTAAAGCCAATGCGGTTCTCTATTCAACGCAGTAGAAATCAAGTCGATATCTAGAAAAGTAAGCAAATTATGACCAAAAAGGTAAGTAGTTATACTACTGCCTATTTCCGGCCACTTTTTAGTAGAACTATTTACGTTTTTGGTCATAACTTGAAAAGTTTTCAATATATCGACTTGATTTCTTTTGCGTTGGATAGCTAACCGTATTGGCCTTAACTACAAATTTTTTTTTAATGGATAGTGGAAGAAAATTGTTTTTATCATTTTTTAAAAAAAAGCAAAGGGGGTAGTCCATTGTTTTTTTTTGGCGAAAAATATTTTTTTTCCACTATCTTCAAAAAACCAAATTTGAATTAAAGCCAATGCGGTTCTCTATTCAACGCAGTAGAAATCAAGTCCATATCTAGAAAAGTAAGCAAGTTATGACCAAAAAGGTAAGTAGTTATACTGCTGCCTATTTCCGGCCACTTTTTAGTAGAACTATTTACGTTTTTGGTCATAACTTGAAAAGTTTTCAATATATCGACTTGATTTCTTTTGCGTTGGATAGCTAACCGTATTGGCCTTAACTACAATTTTTTTTTAATGGATAGTGGAAGAAAATTTTTTTTATCATTTTTTAAAAAAAAGCAAAGGGGGTAGTCCATTGTTTTTTTTAGGCGATAAATATTTTTTTTCCACTATCTTCAAAAAACCAAATTTGAATTAAAGCCAATGCGGTTCTCTATTCAACGCAGTAGAAATCAAGTCGATATCTAGAAAAGTAAGCAAATTATGACCAAAAAGGTAAGTAGTTATACTACTGCCTATTTCCGGCCACTTTTTAGTAGAACTATTTACGTTTTTGGCCATAACTTGAAAAGTTTTCAATATAGCGACTTGATTTCTTTTGCGTTGGATAGCTAACCGTATTGGCCTTAACTACAAATTTTTTTTTAATGGATAGTGGAAGAAAATTGTTTTTATCATTTTTTAAAAAAAAGCAAAGGGGGTAGTCCATTGTTTTTTTTGGCGAAAAATATTTTTTTTCCACTATCTTCAAAAAACCAAATTTGAATTAAAGCCAATGCGGTTCTCTATTCAACGCAGTAGAAATCAAGTCGATATCTAGAAAAGTAAGCAAATTATGACCAAAAAGGTAAGTAGTTATACTACTGCCTATTTCCGGCCACTTTTTAGTAGAACTATTTACGTTTTTGGTCATAACTTGAAAAGTTTTCAATATATCGACTTGATTTCTTTTGCGTTGGATAGCTAACCGTATTACCCTTAACTACAAATTTTTTTTAATGGATAGTGGAAGAAAATTTTTTTTATCATTTTTTAAAAAAAAGCAAAGGGGGTAGTCCATTGTTTTTTTTAGGCGAAAAATATTTTTTTTCTACTATCTTCAAAAAACCAAATTTGAATTAAAGCCAATGCGGTTCTCTATTCAACGCAGTAGAAATCAAGTCGATATCTAGAAAAGTAAGCAAGTTATGACCAAAAAGGTAAGTAGTTATACTACTGCCTATTTCCGGCCACTTTTTAGTAGAACTATTTACGTTTTTGGTCATAACATGAAAAGTTTTCAATATATCGACTTGATTTCTTTTGCGTTGGATAGCTAACCGTATTACCCTTAACTGCAAATTTTTTTTTAATGGATAGTGGAAGAAAATTTTTTTTATCATTTTTTAAAAAAAAAGCAAAGGGGGTAGTCCATTGTTTTTTTTAGGCGAAAAATATTTTTTTTCCACTATCTTCAAAAAACCAAATTTGAATTAAAGCCAATGCGGTTCTCTATTCAACGCAGTAGAAATCAAGTCGATATCTAGAAAAGTAAGCAAATTATGACCAAAAAGGTAAGTAGTTATACTACTGCCTATTTCCGGCCACTTTTTAGTAGAACTATTTACGTTTTTGGCCATAACTTGAAAAGTTTTCAATATATCGACTTGATTTCTTTTGCGTTGGATAGCTAACCGTATTGGCCTTAACTACAAATTTTTTTTTTAATGGATAGTGGAAGAAAATTGTTTTTATCATTTTTTAAAAAAAAGGAAAGGGGGTAGTCCATTGTTTTTTTTGGCGAAAAATATTTTTTTTCCACTATCTTCAAAAAACCAAATTTGAATTAAAGCCAATGCGGTTCTCTATCCAACGCAGTAGAAATCAAGTCGATATCTAGAAAAGTAAGCAAGTTATGACCAAAAAGGTAAGTAGTTATACTACTGCCTATTTCCGGCCACTTTTTAGTAGAACTATTTACGTTTTTGGTCATAACTTGAAAAGTTTTCAATATATCGACTTGATTTCTTTTGCGTTGGATAGCTAACCGTATTGGCCTTAACTACAATTTTTTTTTTTAATGGATAGTGGAAGAAAATTTTTTTATCATTTTTTAAAAAAAAAGCAAAGGGGGTAGTCCATTGTTTTTTTTGGCGAAAAATATTTTTTTTCCACTATCTTCAAAAAACCAAATTTGAATTAAAGCCAATGCGGTTCTCTATTCAACGCAGTAGAAATCAAGCCGATATCTAGAAAAGTAAGCAAGTTATGACCAAAAAGGTAAGTAGTTATACTACTGCCTTCTTCCGGCCACTTTTTAGTAGAACTATTTACGTTTTTGGCCATAACTTGAAAAGTTTTCAATATATCGACTTGATTTCTTTTGCGTTGGATAGCTAACCGTATTGGCCTTAACTACAAATTTTTTTTTTAATGGATAGTGGAAGAAAATTGTTTTTATCATTTTTTAAAAAAAAGGAAAGGGGGTAGTCCATTGTTTTTTTTGGCGAAAAATATTTTTTTTCCACTATCTTCAAAAAACCAAATTTGAATTAAAGCCAATGCGGTTCTCTATCCAACGCAGTAGAAATCAAGTCGATATCTAGAAAAGTAAGCAAGTTATGACCAAAAAGGTAAGTAGTTATACTACTGCCTATTTCCGGCCACTTTTTAGTAGAACTATTTACGTTTTTGGTCATAACTTGAAAAGTTTTCAATATATCGACTTGATTTCTTTTGCGTTGGATAGCTAACCGTATTGGCCTTAACTACAATTTTTTTTTTTAATGGATAGTGGAAGAAAATTTTTTTATCATTTTTTAAAAAAAAGCAAAGGGGGTAGTCCATTGTTTTTTTTAGGCGAAAAATATTTTTTTTCCACTATCTTCAAAAAACCAAATTTGAATTAAAGCCAATGCGGTTCTCTATTCAACGCAGTAGAAATCAAGTCGATATCTAGAAAAGTAAGCAAATTATGACCAAAAAGGTAAGTAGTTATACTACTGCCTATTTCCGGCCACTTTTTAGTAGAACTATTTACGTTTTTGGCCATAACTTGAAAAGTTTTCAATATATCGACTTGATTTCTTTTGCGTTGGATAGCTAACCGTATTGGCCTTAACTACAAATTTTTTTTTTAATGGATAGTGGAAGAAAATTGTTTTTATCATTTTTTAAAAAAAAGGAAAGGGGGTAGTCCATTGTTTTTTTTGGCGAAAAATATTTTTTTTCCACTATCTTCAAAAAACCAAATTTGAATTAAAGCCAATGCGGTTCTCTATCCAACGCAGTAGAAATCAAGTCGATATCTAGAAAAGTAAGCAAGTTATGACCAAAAAGGTAAGTAGTTATACTACTGCCTATTTCCGGCCACTTTTTAGTAGAACTATTTACGTTTTTGGTCATAACTTGAAAAGTTTTCAATATATCGACTTGATTTCTTTTGCGTTGGATAGCTAACCGTATTGGCCTTAACTACAATTTTTTTTTTTAATGGATAGTGGAAGAAAATTTTTTTATCATTTTTTAAAAAAAAAGCAAAGGGGGTAGTCCATTGTTTTTTTTGGCGAAAAATATTTTTTTTCCACTATCTTCAAAAAACCAAATTTGAATTAAAGCCAATGCGGTTCTCTATTCAACGCAGTAGAAATCAAGCCGATATCTAGAAAAGTAAGCAAGTTATGACCAAAAAGGTAAGTAGTTATACTACTGCCTTCTTCCGGCCACTTTTTAGTAGAACTATTTACGTTTTTGGCCATAACTTGAAAAGTTTTCAATATATCGACTTGATTTCTTTTGCGTTGGATAGCTAACCGTATTGGCCTTAACTACAAATTTTTTTTTTAATGGATAGTGGAAGAAAATTGTTTTTATCATTTTTTAAAAAAAAGGAAAGGGGGTAGTCCATTGTTTTTTTTGGCGAAAAATATTTTTTTTCCACTATCTTCAAAAAACCAAATTTGAATTAAAGCCAATGCGGTTCTCTATCCAACGCAGTAGAAATCAAGTCGATATCTAGAAAAGTAAGCAAGTTATGACCAAAAAGGTAAGTAGTTATACTACTGCCTATTTCCGGCCACTTTTTAGTAGAACTATTTACGTTTTTGGTCATAACTTGAAAAGTTTTCAATATATCGACTTGATTTCTTTTGCGTTGGATAGCTAACCGTATTGGCCTTAACTACAATTTTTTTTTTTAATGGATAGTGGAAGAAAATTTTTTTATCATTTTTTAAAAAAAAAGCAAAGGGGGTAGTCCATTGTTTTTTTTGGCGAAAAATATTTTTTTTCCACTATCTTCAAAAAACCAAATTTGAATTAAAGCCAATGCGGTTCTCTATTCAACGCAGTAGAAATCAAGCCGATATCTAGAAAAGTAAGCAAGTTATGACCAAAAAGGTAAGTAGTTATACTACTGCCTATTTCCGGCCACTTTTTAGTAGAACTATTTACGTTTTTGGTCATAACTTGAAAAGTTTTCAATATATCGACTTGATTTCTTTTGCGTTGGATAGCTAACCGTATTGGCCTTAACTACAAATTTTTTTTTAATGGATAGTGGAAGAAAATTGTTTTTATCATTTTTTAAAAAAAAGCAAAGGGGGTAGTCCATTGTTTTTTTTTGGCGAAAAATATTTTTTTTCCACTATCTTCAAAAAACCAAATTTGAATTAAAGCCAATGCGGTTCTCTATTCAACGCAGTAGAAATCAAGTCCATATCTAGAAAAGTAAGCAAGTTATGACCAAAAAGGTAAGTAGTTATACTGCTGCCTATTTCCGGCCACTTTTTAGTAGAACTATTTACGTTTTTGGTCATAACTTGAAAAGTTTTCAATATATCGACTTGATTTCTTTTGCGTTGGATAGCTAACCGTATTGGCCTTAACTACAATTTTTTTTTAATGGATAGTGGAAGAAAATTTTTTTTATCATTTTTTAAAAAAAAGCAAAGGGGGTAGTCCATTGTTTTTTTTAGGCGAAAAATATTTTTTTTCCACTATCTTCAAAAAACCAAATTTGAATTAAAGCCAATGCGGTTCTCTATTCAACGCAGTAGAAATCAAGTCGATATCTAGAAAAGTAAGCAAATTATGACCAAAAAGGTAAGTAGTTATACTACTGCCTATTTCCGGCCACTTTTTAGTAGAACTATTTACGTTTTTGGCCATAACTTGAAAAGTTTTCAATATAGCGACTTGATTTCTTTTGCGTTGGATAGCTAACCGTATTGGCCTTAACTACAAATTTTTTTTTAATGGATAGTGGAAGAAAATTGTTTTTATCATTTTTTAAAAAAAAGCAAAGGGGGTAGTCCATTGTTTTTTTTGGCGAAAAATATTTTTTTTCCACTATCTTCAAAAAACCAAATTTGAATTAAAGCCAATGCGGTTCTCTATTCAACGCAGTAGAAATCAAGTCGATATCTAGAAAAGTAAGCAAATTATGACCAAAAAGGTAAGTAGTTATACTACTGCCTATTTCCGGCCACTTTTTAGTAGAACTATTTACGTTTTTGGTCATAACTTGAAAAGTTTTCAATATATCGACTTGATTTCTTTTGCGTTGGATAGCTAACCGTATTACCCTTAACTACAAATTTTTTTTTAATGGATAGTGGAAGAAAATTTTTTTTATCATTTTTTAAAAAAAAGCAAAGGGGGTAGTCCATTGTTTTTTTTAGGCGAAAAATATTTTTTTTCTACTATCTTCAAAAAACCAAATTTGAATTAAAGCCAATGCGGTTCTCTATTCAACGCAGTAGAAATCAAGTCGATATCTAGAAAAGTAAGCAAGTTATGACCAAAAAGGTAAGTAGTTATACTACTGCCTATTTCCGGCCACTTTTTAGTAGAACTATTTACGTTTTTGGTCATAACATGAAAAGTTTTCAATATATCGACTTGATTTCTTTTGCGTTGGATAGCTAACCGTATTACCCTTAACTACAAATTTTTTTTTAATGGATAGTGGAAGAAAATTTTTTTTATCATTTTTTAAAAAAAAAGCAAAGGGGGTAGTCCATTGTTTTTTTTTGGCGAAAAATATTTTTTTTCCACTATCTTCAAAAAACCAAATTTGAATTAAAGCCAATGCGGTTCTCTATTCAACGCAGTAGAAATCAAGTCGATATCTAGAAAAGTAAGCAAGTTATGACCAAAAAGGTAAGTAGTTATACTGCTGCCTATTTCCGGCCACTTTTTAGTAGAACTATTTACGTTTTTGGTCATAACTTGAAAAGTTTTCAATATATCGACTTGATTTCTTTTGCGTTGGATAGCTAACCCTATTACCCTTAACTACAAATTTTTTTTAATGGATAGTGGAAGAAAATTTTTTTATCATTTTTTAAAAAAAAGCAAAGGGGGTAGTCCATTGTTTTTTTTAGGCGAAAAATATTTTTTTTCCACTATCTTCAAAAAACCAAATTTTGAATTAAAGCCAATGCGGTTCTCTATTCAACGCAGTAGAAATCAAGTCGATATCTAGAAAAGTAAGCAAATTATGACCAAAAAGGTAAGTAGTTATACTACTGCCTATTTCCGGCCACTTTTTAGTAGAACTATTTACGTTTTTGGCCATAACTTGAAAAGTTTTCAATATATCGACTTGATTTCTTTTGCGTTGGATAGCTAACCGTATTGGCCTTAACTACAAATTTTTTTTTTAATGGATAGTGGAAGAAAATTGTTTTTATCATTTTTTAAAAAAAAGGAAAGGGGGTAGTCCATTGTTTTTTTTGGCGAAAAATATTTTTTTTCCACTATCTTCAAAAAACCAAATTTGAATTAAAGCCAATGCGGTTCTCTATCCAACGCAGTAGAAATCAAGTCGATATCTAGAAAAGTAAGCAAGTTATGACCAAAAAGGTAAGTAGTTATACTACTGCCTATTTCCGGCCACTTTTTAGTAGAACTATTTACGTTTTTGGTCATAACTTGAAAAGTTTTCAATATATCGACTTGATTTCTTTTGCGTTGGATAGCTAACCGTATTGGCCTTAACTACAATTTTTTTTTTTAATGGATAGTGGAAGAAAATTTTTTTATCATTTTTTAAAAAAAAAGCAAAGGGGGTAGTCCATTGTTTTTTTTGGCGAAAAATATTTTTTTTCCACTATCTTCAAAAAACCAAATTTGAATTAAAGCCAATGCGGTTCTCTATTCAACGCAGTAGAAATCAAGCCGATATCTAGAAAAGTAAGCAAGTTATGACCAAAAAGGTAAGTAGTTATACTACTGCCTTCTTCCGGCCACTTTTTAGTAGAACTATTTACGTTTTTGGCCATAACTTGAAAAGTTTTCAATATATCGACTTGATTTCTTTTGCGTTGGATAGCTAACCGTATTGGCCTTAACTACAATTTTTTTTTAATGGATAGTGGAAGAAAATTTTTTTTATCATTTTTTTTAAAAAAAAGCAAAGGGGGTAGTCCATTGTTTTTTTTGGTGAAAAATATTTTTTTTCCACTATCTTCAAAAAACCAAATTTGAATTAAAGCCAATGCGGTTCTCTATTCAACGCAGTAGAAATCAAGCCGATATCTAGAAAAGTAAGCAAGTTATGACCAAAAAGGTAAGTAGTTATACTACTGCCTTCTTCCGGCCACTTTTTAGTAGAACTATTTACGTTTTTGGCCATAACTTGAAAAGTTTTCAATATATCGACTTGATTTCTTTTGCGTTGGATAGCTAACCGTATTGGCCTTAACTAAAAAAATTTTTTTTAATGAATAGTGGAAGAAAATTTTTTTTATCATTTTTTTAAAAAAAAAGCAAAGGGGGTAGTCCATTGTTTTTTTTGGTGAAAAATATTTTTTTTCCACTATCTTCAAAAAACCAAATTTGAATTAAAGCCAATGCGGTTCTCTATTCAACGCAGTAGAAATCAAGTCGATATCTAGAAAAGTAAGCAAGTTATGACCAAAAAGGTAAGTAGTTATACTACTGCCTATTTCCGGCCACTTTTTAGTAGAACTATTTACGTTTTTGGCCATAACTTGAAAAGTTTTCAATATATCGACTTGATTTCTTTTGCGTTGGATAGCTAACCGTATTGGCCTTAACTATAATTTTTTTTTTTAATGGATAGTGGAAGAAAATTTTTTTATCATTTTTTAAAAAAAAACCATTGTTTTTTTTGGCGAAAAATATTTTTTTTCCACTATCTTCAAAAAACCAAATTTGAATTAAAGCCAATGCGGTTCTCTATTCAACGCAGTAGAAATCAAGCCGATATCTAGAAAAGTAAGCAAGTTATGACCAAAAAGGTAAGTAGTTATACTACTGCCTATTTCCGGCCACTTTTTAGTAGAACTATTTACGTTTTTGGCCATAACTTGAAAAGTTTTCAATATATCGACTTGATTTCTTTTGCGTTGGATAGCTAACCGTATTGGCCTTAACTACAAATTTTTTTTTAATGGATAGTGGAAGAAAATTTGTTTTATCATTTTTTTAAAAAAAAGCAAAGGGGGTAGTCCATTGTTTTTTTTGGTGAAAAATATTTTTTTCCACTATCTTCAAAAAACCAAATTTGAATTAAAGCCAATGCGGTTCTCTATTCAACGCAGTAGAAATCAAGCCGATATCTAGAAAAGTAAGCAAGTTATGACCAAAAAGGTAAGTAGTTATACTACTGCCTATTTCCGGCCACTTTTTAGTAGAACTATTTACGTTTTTGGCCATAACTTGAAAAGTTTTCAATATATCGACTTGATTTCTTTTGCGTTGGATAGCTAACCGTATTGGCCTTAACTACAAATTTTTTTTAATGGATAGTGGAAGAAAATTTTTTTATAATTTTTTAAAAAAAAGCAAAGGGAGTAGTCCATTGTTTTTTTTTTGGCGAAAAATATTTTTTTTCCACTATCTTCAAAAAACCAAATTTGAATTAAAGCCAATGCGGTTCTCTATTCAACGCAGTAGAAATCAAGCCGATATCTAGAAAAGTAAGCAAGTTATGACCAAAAAGGTAAGTAGTTATACTACTGCCTATTTCCGGCCACTTTTTAGTAGAACTATTTACGTTTTTGGCCATAACTTGAAAAGTTTTCAATATATCGACTTGATTTCTTTTGCGTTGGATAGCTAACCGTATTAGCCTTTACTACAAATTTTTTTTTAATGGATAGTGGAAGAAAATTTTTTTTATCATTTTTTAAAAAAAAGCAAAGGGGGTAGTCCATTGTTTTTTTTGGCGAAAAATATTTTTTTTCCACTATCTTCAAAAAACCAAATTTGAATTAAAGCCAATGCGGTTCTCTATTCAACGCAGTAGAAATCAAGTCGATATCTAGAAAAGTAAGCAAGTTATGACCAAAAAGGTAAGTAGTTATACTACTGCCTATTTAAGGCCACTTTTTAGTAGAACTATTTACGTTTTTGGCCATAACTTGAAAAGTTTTCAATATATCGACTTGATTTCTTTTGCGTTGGATAGCTAACCGTATTGGCCTTAACTACAAATTTTTTTTTAATGGATAGTGGAAGAAAATTTTTTTATCATTTTTTAAAAAAAAGCAAAGGGGGTAGTCCATTGTTTTTTTTGGCGAAAAATATTTTTTTTCCACTATCTTCAAAAAACCAAATTTGAATTAAAGCCAATGCGGTTCTCTATTCAACGCAGTAGAAATCAAGCCGATATCTAGAAAAGTAAGCAAGTTATGACCAAAAAGGTAAGTAGTTATACTACTGCCTATTTCCGGCCACTTTTTAGTAGAACTATTTACGTTTTTGGCCATAACTTGAAAAGTTTTCAATATATCGACTTGATTTCTTTTGCGTTGGATAGCTAACCGTATTAGCCTTAACTACAAATTTTTTTTTAATGGATAGTGAAAGAAAATTTTTTTATCATTTTTTAAAAAAAAGCAAAGGGGGTAGTCCATTGTTTTTTTTGGCGAAAAATATTTTTTTTCCACTATCTTCAAAAAACCAAATTTGAATTAAAGCCAATGCGGTTCTCTATTCAACGCAGTAGAAATCAAGCCGATATCTAGAAAAGTAAGCAAGTTATGACCAAAAAGGTAAGTAGTTATACTACTGCCTATTTCCGGCCACTTTTTAGTAGAACTATTTACGTTTTTGGCCATAACTTGAAAAGTTTTCAATATATCGACTTGATTTCTTTTGCGTTGGATAGCTAACCGTATTGGCCTTAACTACAATTTTTTTTTAATGGATAGTGGAAGAAAATTTTTTTTATCATTTTTTAAAAAAAAGCAAAGGGGGTAGTCCATTGTTTTTTTTAGGCGAAAAATATTTTTTTTCCACTATCTTCAAAAAACCAAATTTGAATTAAAGCCAATGCGGTTCTCTATTCAACGCAGTAGAAATCAAGTCGATATCTAGAAAAGTAAGCAAGTTATGACCAAAAAGGTAAGTAGTTATACTACTGCCTATTTCCGGCCACTTTTTAGTAGAACTATTTACGTTTTTGGTCATAACTTGAAAAGTTTTCAATATATCGACTTGATTTCTTTTGCGTTGGATAGCTAACCGTATTACCCTTAACTACAAATTTTTTTTTAATGGATAGTGGAAGAAATTTTTTTTATCATTTTTTAAAAAAAAAGCAAAGGGGGTAGTCCATTGTTTTTTTTTGGCGAAAAATATTTTTTTTCCACTATCTTCAAAAAACCAAATTTGAATTAAAGCCAATGCGGTTCTCTATTCAACGCAGTAGAAATCAAGTCGATATCTAGAAAAGTAAGCAAGTTATGACCAAAAAGGTAAGTAGTTATACTGCTGCCTATTTCCGGCCACTTTTTAGTAGAACTATTTACGTTTTTGGTCATAACTTGAAAAGTTTTCAATATATCGACTTGATTTCTTTTGCGTTGGATAGCTAACCGTATTGGCCTTAACTACAAATTTTTTTTTAATGGATAGTGGAAGAAAATTGTTTTTATCATTTTTTAAAAAAAAGCAAAGGGGGTAGTCCATTGTTTTTTTTTGGCGAAAAATATTTTTTTTCCACTATCTTCAAAAAACCAAATTTGAATTAAAGCCAATGCGGTTCTCTATTCAACGCAGTAGAAATCAAGTCCATATCTAGAAAAGTAAGCAAGTTATGACCAAAAAGGTAAGTAGTTATACTGCTGCCTATTTCCGGCCACTTTTTAGTAGAACTATTTACGTTTTTGGTCATAACTTGAAAAGTTTTCAATATATCGACTTGATTTCTTTTGCGTTGGATAGCTAACCGTATTACCCTTAACTACAAATTTTTTTTAATGGATAGTGGAAGAAAATTGTTTTTATCATTTTTTAAAAAAAAGCAAAGGGGGTAGTCCATTGTTTTTTTTTGGCGAAAAATATTTTTTTTCCACTATCTTCAAAAAACCAAATTTGAATTAAAGCCAATGCGGTTCTCTATTCAACGCAGTAGAAATCAAGTCGATATCTAGAAAAGTAAGCAAATTATGACCAAAAAGGTAAGTAGTTATACTACTGCCTATTTCCGGCCACTTTTTAGTAGAACTATTTACGTTTTTGGCCATAACTTGAAAAGTTTTCAATATATCGACTTGATTTCTTTTGCGTTGGATAGCTAACCGTATTGGCCTTAACTACAAATTTTTTTTTAATGGATAGTGGAAGAAAATTGTTTTTATCATTTTTTAAAAAAAAGCAAAGGGGGTAGTCCATTGTTTTTTTTTGGCGAAAAATATTTTTTTTCCACTATCTTCAAAAAACCAAATTTGAATTAAAGCCAATGCGGTTCTCTATTCAACGCAGTAGAAATCAAGTCCATATCTAGAAAAGTAAGCAAGTTATGACCAAAAAGGTAAGTAGTTATACTGCTGCCTATTTCCGGCCACTTTTTAGTAGAACTATTTACGTTTTTGGTCATAACTTGAAAAGTTTTCAATATATCGACTTGATTTCTTTTGCGTTGGATAGCTAACCGTATTGGCCTTAACTACAATTTTTTTTTAATGGATAGTGGAAGAAAATTTTTTTTATCATTTTTTAAAAAAAAGCAAAGGGGGTAGTCCATTGTTTTTTTTGGCGAAAAATATTTTTTTTCCACTATCTTCAAAAAACCAAATTTGAATTAAAGCCAATGCGGTTCTCTATTCAACGCAGTAGAAATCAAGCCGATATCTAGAAAAGTAAGCAAGTTATGACCAAAAAGGTAAGTAGTTATACTACTGCCTATTTCCGGCCACTTTTTAGTAGAACTATTTACGTTTTTGGCCATAACTTGAAAAGTTTTCAATATATCGACTTGATTTCTTTTGCGTTGGATAGCTAACCGTATTGGCCTTAACTACAAATTTTTTTTTAATGGATAGTGGAAGAAAATTTGTTTTATCATTTTTTTAAAAAAAAGCAAAGGGGGTAGTCCATTGTTTTTTTTGGTGAAAAATATTTTTTTCCACTATCTTCAAAAAACCAAATTTGAATTAAAGCCAATGCGGTTCTCTATTCAACGCAGTAGAAATCAAGCCGATATCTAGAAAAGTAAGCAAGTTATGACCAAAAAGGTAAGTAGTTATACTACTGCCTATTTCCGGCCACTTTTTAGTAGAACTATTTACGTTTTTGGCCATAACTTGAAAAGTTTTCAATATATCGACTTGATTTCTTTTGCGTTGGATAGCTAACCGTATTGGCCTTAACTACAAATTTTTTTTAATGGATAGTGGAAGAAAATTTTTTTATAATTTTTTAAAAAAAAGCAAAGGGAGTAGTCCATTGTTTTTTTTTTGGCGAAAAATATTTTTTTTCCACTATCTTCAAAAAACCAAATTTGAATTAAAGCCAATGCGGTTCTCTATTCAACGCAGTAGAAATCAAGCCGATATCTAGAAAAGTAAGCAAGTTATGACCAAAAAGGTAAGTAGTTATACTACTGCCTATTTCCGGCCACTTTTTAGTAGAACTATTTACGTTTTTGGCCATAACTTGAAAAGTTTTCAATATATCGACTTGATTTCTTTTGCGTTGGATAGCTAACCGTATTAGCCTTTACTACAAATTTTTTTTTAATGGATAGTGGAAGAAAATTTTTTTTATCATTTTTTAAAAAAAAGCAAAGGGGGTAGTCCATTGTTTTTTTTGGCGAAAAATATTTTTTTTCCACTATCTTCAAAAAACCAAATTTGAATTAAAGCCAATGCGGTTCTCTATTCAACGCAGTAGAAATCAAGTCGATATCTAGAAAAGTAAGCAAGTTATGACCAAAAAGGTAAGTAGTTATACTACTGCCTATTTAAGGCCACTTTTTAGTAGAACTATTTACGTTTTTGGCCATAACTTGAAAAGTTTTCAATATATCGACTTGATTTCTTTTGCGTTGGATAGCTAACCGTATTGGCCTTAACTACAAATTTTTTTTTAATGGATAGTGGAAGAAAATTTTTTTATCATTTTTTAAAAAAAAGCAAAGGGGGTAGTCCATTGTTTTTTTTGGCGAAAAATATTTTTTTTCCACTATCTTCAAAAAACCAAATTTGAATTAAAGCCAATGCGGTTCTCTATTCAACGCAGTAGAAATCAAGCCGATATCTAGAAAAGTAAGCAAGTTATGACCAAAAAGGTAAGTAGTTATACTACTGCCTATTTCCGGCCACTTTTTAGTAGAACTATTTACGTTTTTGGCCATAACTTGAAAAGTTTTCAATATATCGACTTGATTTCTTTTGCGTTGGATAGCTAACCGTATTGGCCTTAACTACAAATTTTTTTTTAATGGATAGTGAAAGAAAATTTTTTTATCATTTTTTAAAAAAAAGCAAAGGGGGTAGTCCATTGTTTTTTTTGGCGAAAAATATTTTTTTTCCACTATCTTCAAAAAACCAAATTTGAATTAAAGCCAATGCGGTTCTCTATTCAACGCAGTAGAAATCAAGCCGATATCTAGAAAAGTAAGCAAGTTATGACCAAAAAGGTAAGTAGTTATACTACTGCCTATTTCCGGCCACTTTTTAGTAGAACTATTTACGTTTTTGGCCATAACTTGAAAAGTTTTCAATATATCGACTTGATTTCTTTTGCGTTGGATAGCTAACCGTATTGGCCTTAACTACAAATTTTTTTTTAATGGATAGTGAAAGAAAATTTTTTTATCATTTTTTAAAAAAAAGCAAAGGGGGTAGTCCATTGTTTTTTTTTGGCGAAAAATATTTTTTTTCCACTATCTTCAAAAAACCAAATTTGAATTAAAGCCAATGCGGTTCTCTATTCAACGCAGTAGAAATCAAGTCCATATCTAGAAAAGTAAGCAAGTTATGACCAAAAAGGTAAGTAGTTATACTGCTGCCTATTTCCGGCCACTTTTTAGTAGAACTATTTACGTTTTTGGTCATAACTTGAAAAGTTTTCAATATATCGACTTGATTTCTTTTGCGTTGGATAGCTAACCGTATTGGCCTTAACTACAATTTTTTTTTAATGGATAGTGGAAGAAAATTTTTTTTATCATTTTTTAAAAAAAAGCAAAGGGGGTAGTCCATTGTTTTTTTTAGGCGAAAAATATTTTTTTTCCACTATCTTCAAAAAACCAAATTTGAATTAAAGCCAATGCGGTTCTCTATTCAACGCAGTAGAAATCAAGTCGATATCTAGAAAAGTAAGCAAGTTATGACCAAAAAGGTAAGTAGTTATACTACTGCCTATTTCCGGCCACTTTTTAGTAGAACTATTTACGTTTTTGGTCATAACTTGAAAAGTTTTCAATATATCGACTTGATTTCTTTTGCGTTGGATAGCTAACCGTATTACCCTTAACTACAAATTTTTTTTTAATGGATAGTGGAAGAAATTTTTTTTTATCATTTTTTAAAAAAAAAGCAAAGGGGGTAGTCCATTGTTTTTTTTTGGCGAAAAATATTTTTTTTCCACTATCTTCAAAAAACCAAATTTGAATTAAAGCCAATGCGGTTCTCTATTCAACGCAGTAGAAATCAAGTCGATATCTAGAAAAGTAAGCAAGTTATGACCAAAAAGGTAAGTAGTTATACTGCTGCCTATTTCCGGCCACTTTTTAGTAGAACTATTTACGTTTTTGGTCATAACTTGAAAAGTTTTCAATATATCGACTTGATTTCTTTTGCGTTGGATAGCTAACCGTATTACCCTTAACTACAAATTTTTTTTAATGGATAGTGGAAGAAAATTGTTTTTATCATTTTTTAAAAAAAAGCAAAGGGGGTAGTCCATTGTTTTTTTTTGGCGAAAAATATTTTTTTTCCACTATCTTCAAAAAACCAAATTTGAATTAAAGCCAATGCGGTTCTCTATTCAACGCAGTAGAAATCAAGTCCATATCTAGAAAAGTAAGCAAGTTATGACCAAAAAGGTAAGTAGTTATACTGCTGCCTATTTCCGGCCACTTTTTAGTAGAACTATTTACGTTTTTGGTCATAACTTGAAAAGTTTTCAATATATCGACTTGATTTCTTTTGCGTTGGATAGCTAACCGTATTACCCTTAACTACAAATTTTTTTTAATGGATAGTGGAAGAAAATTGTTTTTATCATTTTTTAAAAAAAAGCAAAGGGGGTAGTCCATTGTTTTTTTTTGGCGAAAAATATTTTTTTTCCACTATCTTCAAAAAACCAAATTTGAATTAAAGCCAATGCGGTTCTCTATTCAACGCAGTAGAAATCAAGTCGATATCTAGAAAAGTAAGCAAGTTATGACCAAAAAGGTAAGTAGTTATACTACTGCCTATTTCCGGCCACTTTTTAGTAGAACTATTTACGTTTTTGGTCATAACTTGAAAAGTTTTCAATATATCGACTTGATTTCTTTTGCGTTGGATAGCTAACCGTATTACCCTTAACTACAAATTTTTTTTTAATGGATAGTGGAAGAAAATTTTTTTTATCATTTTTTAAAAAAAAAGCAAAGGGGGTAGTCCATTGTTTTTTTTTGGCGAAAAATATTTTTTTTCCACTATCTTCAAAAAACCAAATTTGAATTAAAGCCAATGCGGTTCTCTATTCAACGCAGTAGAAATCAAGTCGATATCTAGAAAAGTAAGCAAATTATGACCAAAAAGGTAAGTAGTTATACTACTGCCTATTTCCGGCCACTTTTTAGTAGAACTATTTACGTTTTTGGCCATAACTTGAAAAGTTTTCAATATATCGACTTGATTTCTTTTGCGTTGGATAGCTAACCGTATTGGCCTTAACTACAAATTTTTTTTTAATGGATAGTGGAAGAAAATTGTTTTTATCATTTTTTAAAAAAAAGCAAAGGGGGTAGTCCATTGTTTTTTTTTGGCGAAAAATATTTTTTTTCCACTATCTTCAAAAAACCAAATTTGAATTAAAGCCAATGCGGTTCTCTATTCAACGCAGTAGAAATCAAGTCCATATCTAGAAAAGTAAGCAAGTTATGACCAAAAAGGTAAGTAGTTATACTGCTGCCTATTTCCGGCCACTTTTTAGTAGAACTATTTACGTTTTTGGTCATAACTTGAAAAGTTTTCAATATATCGACTTGATTTCTTTTGCGTTGGATAGCTAACCGTATTGGCCTTAACTACAATTTTTTTTTAATGGATAGTGGAAGAAAATTTTTTTTATCATTTTTTAAAAAAAAGCAAAGGGGGTAGTCCATTGTTTTTTTTAGGCGAAAAATATTTTTTTTCCACTATCTTCAAAAAACCAAATTTGAATTAAAGCCAATGCGGTTCTCTATTCAACGCAGTAGAAATCAAGTCGATATCTAGAAAAGTAAGCAAATTATGACCAAAAAGGTAAGTAGTTATACTACTGCCTATTTCCGGCCACTTTTTAGTAGAACTATTTACGTTTTTGGCCATAACTTGAAAAGTTTTCAATATATCGACTTGATTTCTTTTGCGTTGGATAGCTAACCGTATTGGCCTTAACTACAAATTTTTTTTTAATGGATAGTGGAAGAAAATTTTTTTATCATTTTTTAAAAAAAAGCAAAGGGGGTAGTCCATTGTTTTTTTTGGCGAAAAATATTTTTTTTCCACTATCTTCAAAAAACCAAATTTGAATTAAAGCCAATGCGGTTCTCTATTCAACGCAGTAGAAATCAAGTCGATATCTAGAAAAGTAAGCAAATTATGACCAAAAAGGTAAGTAGTTATACTACTGCCTATTTCCGGCCACTTTTTAGTAGAACTATTTACGTTTTTGGCCATAACTTGAAAAGTTTTCAATATATCGACTTGATTTCTTTTGCGTTGGATAGCTAACCGTATTGGCCTTAACTACAAATTTTTTTTTTAATGGATAGTGGAAGAAAATTGTTTTTATCATTTTTTAAAAAAAAGGAAAGGGGGTAGTCCATTGTTTTTTTTGGCGAAAAATATTTTTTTTCCACTATCTTCAAAAAACCAAATTTGAATTAAAGCCAATGCGGTTCTCTATTCAACGCAGTAGAAATCAAGCCGATATCTAGAAAAGTAAGCAAGTTATGACCAAAAAGGTAAGTAGTTATACTACTGCCTATTTCCGGCCACTTTTTAGTAGAACTATTAACGTTTTTGGCCATAACTTGAAAAGTTTTCAATATATCGACTTGATTTCTTTTGCGTTGGATAGCTAACCGTATTGGCCTTAACTACAAATTTTTTTTTAATGGATAGTGGAAGAAAATTTTTTTATCATTTTTTAAAAAAAAGCAAAGGGGGTAGTCCATTGTTTTTTTTTTGGCGAAAAATATTTTTTTTCCACTATCTTCAAAAAACCAAATTTGAATTAAAGCCAATGCGGTTCTCTATTCAACGCAGTAGAAATCAAGCCGATATCTAGAAAAGTAAGCAAGTTATGACCAAAAAGGTAAGTAGTTATACTACTGCCTATTTCCGGCCACTTTTTAGTAGAACTATTTACGTTTTTGGCCATAACTTGAAAAGTTTTCAATATATCGACTTGATTTCTTTTGCGTTGTATAGCTAACCGTATTGGCCTTAACTACAAATTTTTTTTTAATGGATAGTGGAAGAAAATTTTTTTATCATTTTTTAAAAAAAAGCAAAGGGGGTAGTCCATTGTTTTTTTTTTGGCGAAAAATATTTTTTTTCCACTATCTTCAAAAAACCAAATTTGAATTAAAGCCAATGCGGTTCTCTATTCAACGCAGTAGAAATCTAGCCGATATCTAGAAAAGTAAGCAAGTTATGACCAAAAAGGTAAGTAGTTATACTACTGCCTATTTCCGGCCACTTTTTAGTAGAACTATTTACGTTTTTGGCCATAACTTGAAAAGTTTTCAATATATCGACTTGATTTCTTTTGCGTTGGATAGCTAACCGTATTGGCCTTAACTACAAATTTTTTTTTAATGGATAGTGGAAGAAAATTTTTTTATCATTTTTTAAAAAAAAGCAAAGGGGGTAGTCCATTGTTTTTTTTGGCGAAAAATATTTTTTTTCCACTATCTTCAAAAAACCAAATTTGAGTTAAAGCCAATGCGGTTCTCTATTCAACGCAGTAGAAATCAAGCCGATATCTAGAAAAGTAAGCAAGTTATGACCAAAAAGGTAAGTAGTTATACTACTGCCTATTTCCGGCCACTTTTTAGTAGAACTATTTACGTTTTTGGCCATAACTTGAAAAGTTTTCAATATATCGACTTGATTTCTTTTGCGTTGGATAGCTAACCGTATTGGCCTTAACTACAAATTTTTTTTTAATGGATAGTGAAAGAAAATTTTTTTATCATTTTTTAAAAAAAAGCAAAGGGGGTAGTCCATTGTCTTTTTTGGCGAAAAATATTTTTTTTCCACTATCTTCAAAAAACCAAATTTGAATTAAAGCCAATGCGGTTCTCTATTCAACGCAGTAGAAATCAAGCCGATATCTAGAAAAGTAAGCAAGTTATGACCAAAAAGGTAAGTAGTTATACTACTGCCTATTTTCGGCCACTTTTTAGTAGTACTATTTACGTTTTTGGCCATAACTTGAAAAGTTTTCAATATATCGACTTGATTTCTTTTGCGTTGGATAGCTAACCGTATTAGCCTTTACTACAAATTTTTTTTTAATGGATAGTGGAAGAAAATTTTTTTTATCATTTTTTAAAAAAAAGCAAAGGGGGTAGTCCATTGTCTTTTTTGGCGAAAAATATTTTTTTTCCACTATCTTCAAAAAACCAAATTTGAATTAAAGCCAATGCGGTTCTCTATTCAACGCAGTAGAAATCAAGCCGATATCTAGAAAAGTAAGCAAGTTATGACCAAAAAGGTAAGTAGTTATACTACTGCCTATTTCCGGCCACTTTTTAGTAGAACTATTTACGTTTTTGGCCATAACTTGAAAAGTTTTCAATATATCGACTTGATTTCTTTTGCGTTGGATAGCTAACCGTATTGGCCTTAACTACACATTTTTTTTAATGGATAGTGAAAGAAAATTTTTTTATCATTTTTTAAAAAAAAGCAAAGGGGGTAGTCCATTGTTTTTTTTGGCGAAAAATATTTTTTTTCCACTATCTTCAAAAAACCAAATTTGAATTAAAGCCAATGCGGTTCTCTATTCAACGCAGTAGAAATCAAGCCGATATCTAGAAAAGTAAGCAAGTTATGACCAAAAAGGTAAGTAGTTATACTACTGCCTATTCCGGCCACTTTTTAGTAGAACTATTTACGTTTTTGGCCATAACTTGAAAGTTTTCAATATATCGACTTGATTTCTTTTGCGTTGGATAGCTAACCGTATTGGCCTTAACTACACATTTTTTTTAATGGATAGTGAAAGAAAATTTTTTTATCATTTTTTAAAAAAAAGCAAAGGGGGTAGTCCATTGTTTTTTTTGGCGAAAAATATTTTTTTTCCACTATCTTAAAAAAACCAAATTTGAATAAAAGCCAATGCGGTTCTCTATTCAACGCAGTAGAAATCAAGCCGATATCTAGAAAAGTAAGCAAGTTATGACCAAAAAGGTAAGTAGTTATACTACTGCCTATTTTCGGCCACTTTTTAGTAGAACTATTTACGTTTTTGGCCATAACTTGAAAAGTTTTCAATATATCGACTTGATTTCTTTTGCGTTGGATAGTTAACCGTATTAGCCTTTACTACAAATTTTTTTTAATGGATAGTGGAAGAAAATTTTTTTTATCATTTTTAAAAAAAGCAAAGGGGGTAGTCCATTGTTTTTTTTGGCGAAAAATATTTTTTTTTCCACTATCTTCAAAAAACCAAATTTGAATTAAAGCCAATGCGGTTCTCTATTCAACGCAGTAGAAATCAAGTCGATATCTAGAAAAGTAAGCAAGTTATGACCAAAAAGGTAAGTAGTTATACTACTGCCTATTTCCGGCCACTTTTTTAGTAGAACTATTTACGTTTTTGGCCATAACTTGAAAAGTTTTCAATATATCGACTTGATTTCTTTTGCGTTGGATAGCTAACCGTATTGGCCTTAACTACAAATTTTTTTTTAATGGATAGTGGAAAGAAAATTTTTTTATCATTTTTTAAAAAAAAGCAAAGGGGGTAGTCCATTGTTTTTTTTGGCGAAAAATATTTTTTTTCCACTATCTTCAAAAACCAAATTTGAATTAAAGCCAATGCGGTTCTCTATTCAACGCAGTAGAAATCTAGCCGATATCTAGAAAAGTAAGCAAGTTATGACCAAAAAGGTAAGTAGTTATACTACTGCCTATTTCCGGCCACTTTTAGTAGAACTATTTACGTTTTTGGCCATAACTTGAAAAGTTTTCAATATATCGACTTGATTCTCTTTTGCGTTGGATAGCTAACCGTATTGGCCTTAAACTACAAATTTTTTTTTAATGGATTGTGAAAGAAAATTTTTTTATCATTTTTTAAAAAAAGCAAAGGGGGTAGTCCATTGTTTTTTTTGGCGAAAAATATTTTTTTTCCACTATCTTCAAAAAAACCAAATTTGAATTAAAGCCAATGCGGTTCTCTATTCAACGCAGTAGAAATCAAGCCGATATCTAGAAAAGTAAGCAAGTTATGACCAAAAAGGTAAGTAGTTATACTACTGCCTATTTCCGGCCACTTTTAGTAGAACTATTTACGTTTTTGGCCATAACTTGAAAAGTTTTCAATATATCGACTTGATTTCTTTGCGTTGGATAGCTAACCGTATTGGCCTTAACTACACATTTTTTTTAATGGATAGTGAAAGAAAATTTTTTTATCATTTTTTAAAAAAAGCAAAGGGGGTAGTCCATTGTTTTTTTGGCGAAAAATATTTTTTTTCCACTATCTTAAAAAAACCAAATTTGAATTAAAGCCAATGCGGTTCTCTATTCAACGCAGTAGAAATCAAGCCGATATCTAGAAAAGTAAGCAAGTTATG